>JALIGW010000013.1:7700000-8300000 GCA_023053685.1 Diadophis punctatus similis
TTCAAATTCTCTCTTTGAATCACTTACATAAAACCGTAAGTTGGGATGTGTGTGTGTGTGTGTGTGTGTGTGTGTGTGTGTATTTGCCCCACCTTTATTATTTTTACAAATAACACAAGATGGTGAACATATCCAACCCCCCTCTCTCTCCACTTTCTCAGTCAATTGGTTGAAGAGGATACAGCTTGTTATGTAATCACTGTTACTAAGCAGCAAAAACATTAAAAACAAACCTTTTTTTATTGAACAGAAAGTTCAAATCTTCTATGCTAAACTGACAGAATGATTTACTTCTATTGCTGCTTAGCCTTCTCTACTTTATTGGAATAATACTTCTATCTTACCTTATCTAATCTCCAAATTAATGTTGCTGAAATATGTTTAACAAGGAAAAAGTGCTGTATACAACCTTATTCTTAACTAGCTGAATACCCGTGCTCAACTACGAAACTATGGGATCGGGTTTGATAAATCAATACTTACAGCTTGAAAATTAATGAGTAGTTACTATCGGCCTCTCCTCTCCCCTTCTCTCCCTCAGCCTTGCCCCACAGAATCCTACCCTACCCTATGCCATCCCTTTCTCTCCCTCAGCCTTGCCCCACAGAATCCTACCCTACCCTATGCCATCCCTTTCTCTCCCTCAGCCTTGCCCCACAGAATCCTACCCTACCCTATGCCATCCCTTTCTCTCCCTCAGCCTTGCCCCACAGAATCCTACCCTATCCTATACCCTTCTCTCCCTCAGGCTTGCCCCACAGAATCCTCAGCTTCCAAGTTGCCACTTCTATGCTATCCTGTTCTCTCCAGAGTTATTTTTAAGTTGGGACGGGGAGTAGAACGTCTAACTAATTAGCATTAGAGTGCGTTAATAATAACAATATAAGAAATACTAATGATCTGATGGTCATTTTGAAAAATCCTTTCTTAGCGAGCACCTAAAAGCCAAGAGGAACATACGTGCCAAATTTCAAGTTTGTAGGCTTTACGGTTCTGGAGATTTCGTGATTCTGCGTGAGTGTTTTTCGCTCTTATATATAGAGATTCATGAAATATCCTGTGAAATGGCTTCCAAAACATTAATTCTTTTTACCACAATATATTCACTAAATATCCTCCCAATCATTCAAGATATTCTAAAAAGATTATCAGTGTTTGTGTTTACTCTCAGATCTTATTCTTACTCTAAACTCACTCAACACAAGACACCAGAATATAAACTGACAGCAAACAGCACACTTTACTAGCACTGAAGATGTTACCTAGTTAAGATAATGAAACGTCTGCAAGAAAACAAGCAAGCTCAGAGAGCACCAAGGACCCCTCATTTCAACCCTGAGCTACAAATATTTTCCTTTATTGATTAGTCTAAACTAATTTTAAAAACTAAATTTCCACTCTAGTTTTTAAACATTATTTTATATGAATACAGAATTCAATCAAGTTTATAGTTAATCATTTAAGTCTCTCTAATTTTTAGATTCATTTTTACATTTAAATTTAAAGTCTTTTGGGGGTTTTTTTGGTGTTTTTTTTTTTGCAATTCACTTGTTTAGTGTCTTATTTTACTTTATTTTTCACTTTGAATTCTGTCCTTCTGTCATGATGATTAGATAATTATATTTCAGCCGATGACCAGATTATTAGTCTGCAATGGAATTTTGTCCTCCTTTGGGCAAATGATCATCATAATAAACAGATATATAGTATTGACAGAGCTAAGAGACTGCTTGCTAAGCAAGCCTGTGAAGAACCATTACTGAAGGTTTTGTCACTTCAAGATAGCATTTCTGTCTGAAATGAGATCCAATTTCTCATTTTTATACTCCAGGTGAAGAAGAGCTAGAGAGCTCCTCAACCCCTAAAGCAGGGGTGTCAAACTCAATTTCATTGAGGGCCACATCAGGGTTGTGTTTGACCTCAGGGGGGCTGGGGTGGGCGTGGCCAGGGTGGGCATGGCCAGCTCAATGTCACTCATGTCGAGAGTACCTGTGGTGGCCCAAGCGCTCTGCCAGCAAAAACTGGCTACCGAGCTTGGGTTTCGGCTGGGATGGTTTCCTGCAACCCTCTGCCAGTGAAAACGGAGCTCGGGAGGGCTGCACATGGACCTCCTGAGCTCTGTTTTCATTGACAGAGGCAACTCAGGCCGGTCTTTCGCTGTTTCCAGGGTGGCCCCACGGGCCAGACCTAAGCAGATCTGGCCCCCGGGCCTTGAGTTTGAGACCCCTGCCCTAAAGGGTGATATGTTTCCTGAATGGATAGTTTTATAAAACAAGATCTAACTACAGGAAATTTAGAAGACGCAAGTTAAATAATTAAACCTTCATTTTATAAAACAACAGGATAACATTTATGGAAAAATAAGCTCCTATTTTTGGGAGACCTAGGTACCTGCCTTCTATCTAAAGGTCAGATAACAGGAATTCATGGTAAGTTAGTTTCCGCTTCCTTCTAGCTTTGCACAGGCCATCCGTCTTTTCAGGATGTAACAGAGCAAAAGTACCAGGGGGTGAGCTTCCTAGAATTCTTTAAATTATTGTTGCCTATTTTGTTACCATTTGTAAAGGGTATATTTGTCTTGCTTGTAAAGGTTGGGAAAGTATCATTACCTTGTATAGGTCATCCTAGAAATAAAACTTTTATAATCTGCCATGTTGCTGGACAAACTATAATAATAAGCTCTGACAACCCTCAATCAATCTCAAAATAATAAATATTTCTTGATACCAGTGCACAGCCCTGTAAGAAATCATAAAGGAGGCCACAGATATTTAAATTTTTACTCTTCTCTCCAAGCAAAACTCAATATTCTGAACTTATCTAGTCAATGGAGGAGATGAAATAACTGGCCAAAATAAAGGAAGAGAAAAAGCTATTGAACAATTGTGGGTCAGGCCTGTGGGTGTAGACAACTCCCTTGATGTAGCAGCTTTGTAGTTATTGCTGCTACCACCTATCTTCAGGGTGGTCATTTCACCTTGCTCAAATCATAGCAAAATATAAGGCAATGGCTTTGTAAAAAGATTTCTAATGATAAACAATTAGTACAGAGATAACATATTAAACTTAACATACAGTCAAAGTTTTACCCTTACCCAATATTTCTAGTTATTGCTTTAATTTATCCTTTTAAAGAAGCTTTTTAAAAATAGATTCCTCCTCTATCTGAATTCTTCTTGGATTTCTTCTCCATTATCTCTGAAGGTTGGAGGGAGTTAATTTGGAGCCTGCTGGAAGATGGAATAATCCCCATTTCTCTTCTCACACTTGGTTCCTATGTTTCTTGTTTAAAGTTTTCTATCAAAAAGGGCAGGGCTTGGGGCAATCTCAATGCACAGGTGATCTTCAACCATGCCTCTGTTGGAAAGATCTGCTTTGAAACAGAGGAGTGTGTGAATATCTCCCTGGAAGTACCGTATTTTTTGGAGTATAAGAAGCACTGGAGTATAAAACGGCATCTTAGTTTTTGGGGAGGAAAATAGGGGGGGGGGAGAATTCTGCCTACCAGGTATTCATCTGGCTAGTCTTTAGCCTGGTCAGCTTCAGCACATTAGTTCGCTTGCTGGTTTTCAGGTTGGGCTGGTGGGGTGTCAGCTTCAGCACATTTGTTCGCTCGCTGGTTTTGAGGTTGGGGATGGTTGGGGCTGTGATTCTAAAGCACAGCTGATTGTCGGAGGGAGCAGCAATGAGAAAAGCAGGCAAAGCACAGAATATCGCTTAGGTTGTGTTGGGGCTGAAAAACAGCTTCAAAACCACAGCTGATTCTCGGAGGGAGCTCCAGTGACTAAAGCAGGCAAAGCGCGGAAGGGGTAAGAGAAGGCAGCAGCTGTTCCAGGTAGCCATTTTGGGCACCGCGCGTCAAACATTTGGAGGCTGAAAATGTAACACGCAGAGCCCAAAAACACAAGCCATTGTCGGTGGCAATCTCTGCAGCCAGGAAGAGGCCACGTGGAGGCCGAAGGTAGGGCCGGCGGGTGGGTGGGGTTACATTCGGAGTATAAGACACACTCAAATTTTTAGCCTCTTTTAGAAGGAAAAAAAGTGCATCTTATACTCCGAAAAATACATCATCCGTTTGTCTTGTGAATGCTGGGTAACATCACCAACAAAAGTGAAAAAAGGAAATAATTTCGGGATCAAATAGTGGACTTGGGCATAAAACGTAAAATCAAGGAAAAGTGTAAAACTGGTCAACCTCCAGTTCATGTCCATAAGACAACATGTCAGCATATGTATCGGGCCTTGTGCTCAAAGGAAACAGGTTAGAGCTGCCAAAATCCAATTTAGATTCCATGTAGAAATGACAGTCTACATAACAAATAATGGATTTAAAAGAGTGACTTCTCTCAAGAAATCCTTAAATTATGGCTATTTGGAAAGAGGTCCTTGCCCTTTACAGATCAGAATGCCACTGAATGCTGCTATTTGGTTCCTTAAGAACACGGAGCAGCTGCAAGCATTTAAAATATGAGAGATTTGCTATGATTGGAGCTTCACTTATATATCCTGATAGACAATCTTGTATAAAACAATTTGTTGAACAAATAACATGCTTTTAAGTAGTTCCTCAGAAGAATACCCTTGCAGTCTGTTAGAGATGACACAGTAAGATCCATCTCAGTCCAATTCTTTATTTCTTACATCTAATAGAATTTACCAGACTAAAGTTATAACTTAACCTAATAGATATACCCTGGTTGATTCTAGGGTGTGACTACCTTGAACCTCTTCTTGCCTCCCCCATCCCATTCAAGACTGCACAGTCTCTTGTCTTGGGCCCCTCTCTGGAATGTGCTGCCTCCTTTCTGAGATATTGGATGCAACTAGCTCCCCCTTCAGCTGTCCCTTCCATCACATAGCTTTAACCCATTAATAGATGAAAGAGTTTTGATGAGGGCAAGGATTAATACTTATTATCGAACATTCTACTTATTATTGAACATTCTGTCACAATGAAAGCTTCCAGTGAAATTTCACATGATTTAAGAACCAAGTTGTCTCAAATAATAAGGACCTATTACATTGAACTTTGCTTTGATCCTTCTGGTGGTTTGAGGAAGCTGGAGAATAAAAGGAAATATGTACCACAACCCTCTTGGCCCCTAAACTTCTACTGTGTTTGTTTCAAGAGCTGTACACAAGAAACCTAGACAGGAAAAGAAGCAACATCCTGTTTTCTTTTGTTGCAGAGTCCCCAATGCTGGGTTCGGCTTCAATTTATGTTAACCACACTATATGCCTTTAATCTCCCTTTCTGGTAAAGTCATTTTCTGAATTGCAAGTCATTAAGGACCATCTCTAAGTTTCCAACTATTGGATGGGAAAGCATTTCTCTCTCTCTGTAACAACACTGTATTAATCCCCAGTGTCTTCTATGTCTTCCATATGCTAGACACTGTCAAAATGAGATTGCCTATTGTCTCTAAGAAGTGACAAAACCCCAAAGTGATAAAAGTCCTTTGCAAATTCAAATACTTTTCATACACTCTCCACAGATAACGACAACCATTTCGAAATGAATAGCGTAAACTGGTCTCTATAAAGAAGCTTAAATAGCCGAGAAGGAAGTGCTAAAACAACATGACCATAACACAGCAAATCTTTATGACACTTTAAATACATAGACAAACTCAGCTCTTTTGATCCTAGCACACAACCATCATATAACAACCTTCCAGAAAGGAGTTTGAGACATCAGCACACATGACATACTTAAGGGAAAAATAGGATTGATGATAGGGAGGAGATAACTGCAAAGGGATGGCAATGTAAGAATTTAAGACCCTTCTGAACTGGATCCAAAAAGAAGCAGAATCCTACCGCTATTTCATAAATATGCTTTTAACTTAAACACGCCTCCTATATTTCTACGTCAGTCAAGACTTTCAGTGATGAGCATCTTGGGCAACTGGAATGAATGAAAAAGAAGGGAATCTGGGAAATGAATTTGTAAGGGGAAGTATGAAACTATTTCATCACTTTAAAGCTGGGTTGCAAAAGCCATTGCCACGCCAAAGTTTTTCTGAGGTTAATGTAGACCAGACCACTAAAATTAAGTTCCTCTGACTCAGGAAGATATGAGTCCCATGAACAATTCTATATTTATCAGTTTTTTTAAAGCTTCCTTTTGTTTCAGCTAATGATCACATTGAAGTCACTCTTATCCCCACTCAATCTCCTCATGGCATATGAAATTAACATGATTAAAGGGTAAATTCACCCAAATATATATATATTTTAAGGGTGGGAGCAATGGCACTTAGAGTTAGCCACAAGCAGGAAGTCAGAGACCAAACTGTAATTTTCCACCAAGCATCTGCAAACTTTTGTCCTCTGAGTTCAAATCACCTTTAATGTCCTCTGATTTAACTCCTCTTCAATGTCCTATCTGTACCCTATGCCCCCCTCACCCCAAAAAGGAATGATAGGACTCAATTTTTGAATCAGCCATACTCTATATGTTGCTTGTGTACATAGGAATATATAGAGCCCTACTATGTATGTTGCTTGTGTACATAGGCATATAAAATATGCACAAAGGCCAATTAAATTTTCATTGTTCAAATGTAGAATTGTGTAAATGACATTTCCACCAATGAAAGTGTCCTTGTTGATAAGACCAGTACAGCCATGTTTGTCCTCTTGGGATAAGTTACAAGTTAAAATTCGGAGAAACTTTAGAAAAGAGGAAAGGGAAAATCCTGACAGATACCTTTACACACTGTTAGACACAGGCATGTATAATTAAGTCAACATAAACAAAATTGTAAACATTGTAAACAATAAAACATCACCCAATAAGGTTAACCTGGTTATTGAAAAACCATTATATGAGTTCACATAATATATTCAACTATAAATTGATCAAATGGTGTGAACTTGAGCATCCTAAAGCAAGAAGCACACACAGACACATGAAGTCTAACCAACATTAATCAAAAGTAAATTTGACATGTACAAATGAATCCATTAAGGATTTATCTAATTAATTTATTGGGAATAAATTAAGAATATTTTGTGAATAAATAGAACATATCCATAATATGTAAAAGGACTGTTAATTATATGAAGGATTAACTTTATAAATGGATAAATCCATTTCACAATTAAGCTACATCCCACAGAAAAAGGACTTTACTTGTCTTTGTCGCCTCATCTGAGCAACCTGAGAGACTAAGATCTGTCGATCAAGTAGCTCCATCCTCTGTTGCCTCTGTATATCAATAGTTGCTCCCATTCCAACTCCAAATTCATTAGAGGGCTCCGTCGATGAGAAAATTGGTTCAAGAGTCCGAGCAAATATCTTTGCTATGCCAGAGGGCACACAAAGTATGCGGTACACTTTTAAAAGACTACTACTGTAGCACATTCCAGAAATCTAAAAGCAAAGAGAAATAAACAGATTGAAAAATTGACATATTGACAGGGAAATTCAGAGTCTAGGACAGTGATGGCGAACCTTTTTTTCCTTGGGTGCCGAAAACGCGTGCTCATGCGCTGTCGCACACGTGCGAGTGCCCAAACCCATAATTCAATGCCTGGGGAGGACGAAAACAGCCTCCCCCGCCCCGCCCAGAGGCCCTCTGGAGGCTGGAAATGGCCCATTTCCTGACTTCCGGTGGGCCCAGTAGGCTTCCCTGGAGCCTAGGGAGGGAGAAAATGCCCTCTCCCGCTCCCAGGGAGGCCCTCTGGAAGCCGAAAACACCCTCCCAGAGCCTTCGTGTGAGCTGAAAATCAGCTGGTCGGCATGCACATGTGCGTTGGAGCTAAGCTAGGGCAACGGCTCGCGTGCCGGCAGATATGGCTCCGCGTGCCACCTCTGGCACCCGTGCCATAGGTTCGCCATCACTGGTCTAGGATTAGTTCCCTCAGCAAAATTTACTGGATGTCAAAAATGTATTACTTCTAATTCCAAAGCAAAACTTCAAAGATGCTAGTATTCTCTGTCCCCCACATTAAAGAATCACGAACATGTTATGATAAATGTGCAATCTAATCCTAATCTGGTATTGGAAGTAGAGTATGAGATATGTACTATTGATTATAGGAATTTTGTTTGTTCAAGAACTGAGAAGTTTTTGTAAATACTCATCTGAGATCCATTTTGCAGTTTGCCAAGAACTTTGGCTTTGAATAGTTCAGTTGCTGCAGGGACAAAATTATTCCCCTGCCAACTAGCAAATTTGCTGATTGCTAGAAATCCCTTTTGTGCTTTCATAGTTGATGACCACAGCATGTTGAAGATTGGAAATGAATACCCAGGTATTTAAGTGGCTTCGCTTGCTCAAAGAGTCCGCCATTAACTTTCCAACTTGATAATTATCAGATAAATTTGTGGGGGGGAAAACAGAGCTTTTTATTTTTTAGGAACTTTGGTGATTCTATTCCAATTCATAAGGATGTATGCTAACACCCCTCCCCCCAATTACTTAATCTGTACATTAACAATATTGTAGTTTTTATCAATACAGATTTTCATCCTCATTCCTCACTTGTTGTCCAATCCCCATTCTTTTGTATGTGGATGATGCAGCGATTGTTTCGATTTCAAAAATTGGGCTGTGCAGATTTCAAGGAGCTTTTGATAATGTCACAGCTCCATCTGGAAGTTTATTCATATTTTTCTGTCAAATGATATAATTCTAGGCACCGATTTATTATAGAATATTCATTCTCAAATCCTGTTCTGGCACTATAATACATATACATCCAGACAGAATCTAACGTAAGAGTTTACAAATTCCAGAGAGAAAACTAATTGGATGATAGCTTGATTCCTTTCCTAGTATTGGGAGAGGGATGGAATTGAGCTAGTTTTTAGGAATTACGTAAGTGTATGCATGTGCACCTTTGAGTAAGTTTTTTTAAAAAATCTGATGACTGCCTGGACAAGTCCCTTCAGTTTTCTTGACAAGATTTCTGAACTGGTTTGCCATTGTGTGCATCTTAGGACTTGGACCAGTCAAGTCATGCAGTTTGCTTTGTGCCTCAGGTGGGACTAGAACTCAAGTGTTTCACAGTTTCTGGCCTAGTGCCTTAACCACAATACCAAATTGGCATCCAGGATTTACCATAGAGGAATTTATAAGAAGGAAAAAGTGGCTAATATTGATGTCCACTATGAAGGATTTAAGAATTCCAAGAGAAATATGGTGTGTTTGTGTGTAATTTAGTTTTTGTATTTCCACATCAATTACTGGGGGCCATTTTAAATAGGGTCCTCTAATACAGGAATGCTTGAGATACAATCCCGAGTAGATGAAAATACTCTTTGAAAATGCCTGTACCAAGGGTCAAAAGATTTAATTGTTTTATGGTTCTGTGTTAACTGAAGATTTTGATATTAGAAATAAAAATAACCATTGATTTTTGTTTGCTATAGCCTGCTGGATCTCTGCCCATAATTTCTGGGCATATTTGTTATTTTTTGCCTTTAATAGCTTCTTATATCTCCTTTTATGCTCAGAAAAAAATCTCACGAGTAGAGATCATTGGCTGTACATACATACATTGCATGCCTGCATTACCTGCATTTTAACCAAAGCACCTTCTTTATTGGCCCATGGTTTATATAGTATCTCTTAAGTAGTCAATGCATTCACGGAAGAACAGCAGGCTGGATCATTTTGGGCAATACTAACAGGACTTCGAAAGACATTAACTGTTTTATTAAAACTATCCAGCGACAACAGAGACTGCCATAAGAGGGCAGTTTGGAGAACACTGAAGAACTGGGATGCAGCTGGGGCTTGCTTGTTTGTCCATTTGTCCCAGGGGTGAAATCCAGCAGGTTCTGACAGGTTCTGGAGAACAGGTAACAGAAATTTTGAGTAGTTCAGAGAACTGGTAGCGGAAATTTTGAGTAGTTCGGAGAACCGACAAATACCACCTCTGGCTGGCCCCAGAGTGGGGTGGGAATGGAGATTTTGCAATATCCTTCCCCTGCCACGCCCACCAAGCCACACCATGTCCACCAAGCCATGCCCATAGAACCGGTAGTAAAAAAAAATTGGATTTCACCACTGATTTGTCCACTTGTCATTAAAAAAAATGCATCTCATTTGAGGCCCTGGCACGATTATGTTGTCTATCATTCTGAGCAAACACAAATCATTTGGGTAACTTCATTAGTATATTTTATTTTATATGATATACAACAATCTCCTCTGAAAAGACAAATCGAGCAAGATCTGAGACATTGTCAATACCAGCCTTATTTACTTTAGGGTAGAAAAAACCTGGTAGAACTTAAGCAGATTATATGGGACACAGACATTCAGGTTGGACACAGCCAAACTTTCCCATTGCTTACACAAATTATTGGAAAATCTTACCCTGAGCACTCTGATTATTTCTATAAGAGTCTGTATGGCCCACATAGAAGGCTCTTCTCTGTAGCCATAAAGATGCTTTCCCTACTAGGAAGACATCTGATTGACATGCCAACCTTCCAAAAGATCAGGTATGCATCTCCTTGAATTCAGAGGTTGAATCTGTTTCATACACCCTTTTGAAGTGCTCACTGTATATGCCTTGATGATCAGAGCTCCTCTTTAGTCTGAAACTCCACTCATGGTTGAGATATTCTTATTAAATGACTAACACCCAGGTATTTTGAAAGGACTACCAAATTTTTCCTTTGTAGCCTTAACTTATAGAAACCATTTGGCCCTTTCTATGCAATGTTAATTTAATTTCCCCTTTTATATATTTATGGATTATATATAATTACTTAGACATGCTTTAATGGTGCCCTGTTGACCTAGTCTGGTACTGTAAATAAATAAAAATAAATGAGTGTGGTTATTGAAGCAGGAGGAACAGCCATGTCATTTTGAATTTAAAAAATCAGAAATTCCTCTATTTACTATTGTTTGATGATTTAGCTGTTGATTAAAATTTCCAACAGAGAGAACTATATGATACAGACTAGAATCAGAAGGTCACTGCTGTACAAAAAAGAGATACATCATGTATGATCACATGTATGTATGGGTATATCACGTATGATCACAGAAATATTAATGTCTGAAAATGTGTGGGAAATTATTTGATGAGACAAGTTAACTTTTTTTTAATGTTGTGAAACTACTAATTAAATGCTGTTATTTTAATAAAGTATACTTTAATTCAACAGAATAGTATGTGAAGGAGAGTGGTATTCTACTATTTTACACATTTTAATTAATTTGAATTTTATTAATTCTTGCCATATATAAAGAAGAAAACAAAATTGAAAACACTGTTCATGTTCTTTCATTCACTTTTTTATTCTATTCATCAGAACTAAGTATATTTTTATTTTAATAAACATTTTGCACATGAATGTTCTATACTAGTATATACCATCCCATCCCAAACTTAACCCTACAAAAAAAGGAAGTGGTTGTGGCTTTGTTTTCACTTCCGATAAATCAAACAGACGTTCTCCACTGCACGATACAGGACAGAGATGCCACTTGAATTCTTTTGAATAAATCCCTGTCATTTATTCAGTTAGAAGTATCCACCTTCTTCTAGATAATTGTGAAGAAGCAATTAAATTGTGGCAAAGCCATTGCTGTGTGCATGAAAAAACCCTGCCCTCTCAAAACGTTACTTTAAATTTTCAGCACATTCCTCATGACTCATAAGATTCTATTCTAGTAACACATTTACTCCTCCTTGTATTCTTAAAACTCAACAACTGTTTCAATACAGATAGTATTTTACTTACGACCACAGTTGAGCCCAAAGTTTATGTTGCTAAATGAAAAGTGTGTTAAGTGTGAAAATGAGAAATGAGAAGTGTGCCAGACCCGATGGGGAAGACGGAGAAAATTGGAGAAAGACAAACCCTCAAATATCCTGGCCTATGTCATGAACAGCTTTGTAGCTGACAAGCAGCACAATGAATTGCATTCAGAAACCGCCTGGGAGCCAGTGCAGCTCCCAAAGCAAAAGCTTAACATATGTGTACCAAAGGTATTTGCATCCATAATTATTTGTACTGTTGCATTCTGCATCAACTGCACCTTCAGATATTCTTCAATAGCAGCTCCATGTGGAACATGCTACAAGTAGTCCTCAACTTACAACAGTTCATTTAGTGACCGTTCAAAGTTACAGGAGCACTGAAAAACCCCCAACCACTTCTCATATTTAACGACCATTGCAGAATAGTCACTTGATCAAAATCCAGACTATTTATTTATTTATTTATTTATTTATTTATTTATTTATTTATTTATTTATTTATTTATTTATTCATTCATTTATGAATGAGATTTATATACCGCCTCACAATGTATATTTATATTGCCCCCAACAATCTGGGTCCTCATTTTACCTACCTCGGAAGGATGGAAGGCTGAGTCAACCTTGAGCCAGTGAGATTTGAACCGCTGACCTGCGGATCACAGTCAGCTAAAGTGGCCTGCAGTACTGCCTCTAACCGCTGCGCCACCTCGGCTCATACTTGGCAACTTACTCATGGCAGTTGCAGTATCCCAGGATCGTGGAATCACCTTTTGTGACCTTTGCCAAGCAAAGACAATGGGGAAGCCAGATTCACTTAACCACTGTGTTGCTAACTTAACAACTGCATGGATTCACTTAACAACTGCAGCAAGAAAGATAATAAAATGGGGCAAAAATCACTTAACAACTGTCTCGCTTAGTAACAGAAATTTTAAGGCCCAATTGTGTCACATATCCATTTTTGGATTGTGTCTCATATCCAGGCATGAAATCTGACTGAAAGGGATGCAGAAAATCTGTTTCATCTAGGAACCTCTGAAGCTGCAGGACAGATTGGAGACCAATGGTCCCTCTAACGTTAGAAAATGGTGTGCGGCAATTGGAAACTGCTGAGCGCTGTTCTCTAGTCATGTGCGCGGGCGTGCAGTCACGCAGCCTCTGATATTAGAAAATGCCGTGCGGCAGTTGGAAACTGCCGCGCGCTGTTCTTTCGTTACGTGCACGGCCACGCAGCTTAGAGGGAACATTGTTGGAGACAAGCAAAAGTCATCTAACATATTGGGGTCCAGCAATGGTTTCTTGAGAAGGGACCACCTCCTCCTTAAGCATTGAAAGGACCAGCCTCTCTCAAGGATGCGTTCACAATTGCCAGAAACCACCCAGGTTACCTTCAGGAAACCTTAGTTAACCAGGAGGAGCATGGATCCAGTTTCTTACCCATGATTAATGTTGACTGTACTTTTAAAACATCTGTTACTAGATGCTTCATTTTCATAAAATGAAAACTTAATGAATCATTTGATAAGGGACAGTCATTTGGTATCTACATAATTAGATACCATGTTTCAAAATTTGAATTTTGCGTTTTGAATTTAAAAGGCAAAATTGCAGACAAAACAATGCAGGAAATTCCAATCGTCACTCCAGAAATTTACTTCATAGTTATTCATGATAGATAAAACTAGTCCTTTGGCTATTGCATAAACAAATTTGGGGACACCAAGGCATCTCTTCATTATCACGGGGAACTTTCAGAAATATAATCATTTGTGATTTTTTTCAATTAAAGTATGTTATTTAATTCAAAAATCCACAGAAAAATCTTTCATTTTTGAAGAGCCTATGGAATTCTAAGTAGCCTATGTAGAAAAAGTTAAACAAAACCACTTTTGATGGGGTAATGTATAGCAATGATATGAACAAGCTTTATTTTCTTTTAAAATATTAGAAAATAGTTCCATATAAACAAGGGAATCTTTGAAGAATACCATTCAGGATATAGTTTGAAATTGTGCCAAAAGCACTATGCAGTATCAGTTTCTAGCCTCCTGTCTCTCACACAAAGGAAGCGACATCTGTTAAAAAATAAATCAAAAGATGACTGCTTCCTTTCATCCATCCAAATAATGAGCATAAGCATTTTTTATTGTGGAAAAAAAAACACCTTAATTTTCTTGTTCATTCTTGCAAACATTTCCGTTTTCAACCAGCTAATAAAACAGAACAAATAATGTTGATTTAATATGAACTAAATTATTAAACGATAAAAGTCTAATATACAATTCTTAAATGAAAGATGTGTAGACCAAAGCAGAAAAGTTTAAAGAAAGAAAGAAAAACATTAAACAGGGATGGAGAATTGCCAATAGACATAGGTCTCTCCTCTTTTTCAAAGTATCACCAGGTACCACCTATAACCGTGAGAAGGAAAAGTAATGCGCAGACAATTCTGGTGAAAGTACATTCAGGTAGCTCTATTGCATGTTTGACCACACACAGTCTTTCTCCCCTGAAAAAAATGCACTTAGCAGGAACCACCTTACACAAGACAAAACAATTTCAAACAAGGCAAGCTGGATAGTGATGTTTCCTCACATTGTCCTGTAAAAATAAATGGATGTTGGGGAGCGGGATGAAAAGGAGTGATATCAGGGCATTTAGCCATCTCTCCCGATGTTAGGGAGCCTGGCAAGAGAGATAGCGTCTGGCTTCTGAACGGGAAACATATCATAAAATCAAATCTAAATTTAGAAATTGTTATCCCTGGTTCTAAGATTTACCAATTATTAATAAACCATAGATGTAAATTCATAAATAACATCTCAAAGGTGGGACAGTTAGATATAAAGATGGATATGATAGAACATATGAGCTCATGCCAACCAGGAAATATCTGGTTGTTTTTTTCTGGATTTATACTGATATTTCCTGTCCATAGATAGCCACAACTGTGTCAAATTTTGTGATCCAAGGTGAAGGGAAATTAAGACGACCAGTGAAATGGAGGCTACATTCTCACTTACATTCTCTTAAGTATGTAATTGGGGGTTCACATGCATAAGAACATCAAAAAGAGCCTGTTAAACTGAACCCCACAAAATTCAATCATTTCATCCAATCCATTAATCTTATTTTGCTTACCTAAACTAAGAAAAAGAGTTGAAGAAAAAGCGATGGCCTCCATATGGCAGAAAAGGATAATTATTAATGGAACCTTGTTAGTATTTTCCTTTCACAGGAACTCAGGAGAGAACATGGGTAAATTCCCCAAGGAGTTATTTTTGATCAAGTTTGTGTATCTGTATGTTGACAGAAGTACCAAAACATTATAACTATAATATTAAAACACTGCAACTAGTCAACCCAACTGAGCAGGTTAAGCATGTGGTCAGAATAGGTCCAGAATATAATAATTACGGTAACAGATATCTCCATGATGGTAGAGCCATCTGGCTATTTTTTTAAAAAAAATGAAACTTTTTTTTTAGCAAACATGCTTGGTTCACATTAATTACCTAACCAACATCATTAAAAAATGGAATATCTCTAGTTAAACAACATGCTTTTTTAATGTTACCCTTGAGTAATTTGAATAGATTTCTGTGGCATTAATATGATGTGTCAACCCAACCCATTTGGTTGGGTTCTGATTCACTGAATTATGCAAATCCAGAAAACTGAATTAAGAATGTTTAAACATATACAAATGTGGAGTGATAAAAAGATGGAAATGTTAGCTCATTTCTTCTCAGTGACTTTCTGAAAAAAAAAAGTTACTAAATACCTGGAACAGTTTGTGAGACAGCTAATTTTTTTTCTTCATCTCTAGTCATATTTAAATCCTTGTAACAAAAAGGATTATTCTGATATCAAGTATTATATTTCCAAGACAAGGCACAATGCTATTATCTATTCACCTTTACAACAAGGCTTAGCACTGCAATCACCACTTCCTCTCTGCTTTGGAAATACTTCCTGTATTTGCTAAAACTATGTATGTAATTATCTGCAAGAACTTCTCAGTTCAGATCTGTGGAATTCTTACTGGCATTTAAAACTAGTTTACATACTCTACTATGGTGACATGTCTCTCACTTACTAGGATGTGAAAATTCATTAGAATTCAGCATTATGTGAAACATTTACTTATTCAAAGAATCAGACTGAAAAATCCTGCCCAGTGAGTGTAGGAGAGTTGGTAGAGGAGAGGTTCTGTTTGTTGGGATAAGAATTACTCTTATCGGAGGCGAAATGAATCTTTCCCTGGAACTCTGACATTGTCAAAATAAACCGCATTATAATTCTAATGTATAAGATATTTATTTCAATATAAAAATAAGAAATCACATTCTGGCTATATAAAAGAGATGTTGCTTCGTCAGAAGCAGAGAACAAAAGGGCAGAATCAAAAGAAAGGAATGTACACATGCGTACTAGGAACATATTAATCACATGCTCAGGAATGAACCATTATATTTGATAGGGATGCATCTCCCTGCATATACATGTAACAGGCAACATAAAATCACTGCGTGACACTGTTAATGTGCTTGTGACCTTCTTCCTGAGACTCCCCACATTGTCCTCTGCCCCACGAACTTGTCAGCTAGGTCAACTACCTTTTATCACAACATTCTCCAGCCATTAAACAGATCTGACTATACAGCAGAGGTGGGTTCCTACCGGTTCTAATCGGTTCCTTAGAACCGTTAGTAAAGCGATGTCACGGAACTGGTTCTGTTGGTGCCGGTCCATGGGCGCTGCCATCTTGGATTTTGCGCATGAGCAGAAGTTAATTTTCACTTCTGCGCATGAACAGAAGCTATTGTTTGATTGCTGCGCGAGCCCGGCGCAACTCTGAGCAAACTGGCAGCAAAAGGATCCACAACTCACCCCTGCTATACAGGTTTTCCTCACTTTATGCACATTTGCTATTATGTGGTTGGCTTTATGTTAAAGGAAAAAAAACCCTATTATGTGATTTGTGCCAGCATAGTCAATTTGTGCCAGAAGCAGCCCAAGTCCTCTTCCTGCCAAAATCACTTTCTGCCTTCACTCATACTTTTACCATGATGTTATATAATTCTTCTGGTTTTGCTTCCTCTCTTACACTTAACTCTATATCTGAACAACTATTACTAAAATGCCCCTCAACATCTTGTCCAATCTCTTACCCGAAAGGAAAAGGATGTAATACCAGAAAAAAAGTTGGACACCAAAACTGGGGAAAGATCGCTAGTCACAGAAGTTTTTAACTTGGAAAAATCTACATGTGGGCAACCTAACAATGTATGCTAATAAAATTCATAATGCCATGATGCATTCTACCTCTTACGTCTGTCTTGATAATCAAGTGCATCTCTACGAAAGATGTAGAAAGGCTTTCATGCTACAGAGAACATAAAATGTATTTGGGTAACCTGAGAATGTAAGGTTCTAAAAATGTATGACATTTGTCAATGTATCTGGGTTACAAAATTTACACTGCATCCACCACCTGCTTTTTTCCACTTGCTTTATGCAAATTTGCTTTATGTTTTCAGGAAATGTAACCTAGCATAAAGCAAGTACAACCTGTGTTTTGTTTAAATTCCCCATTCGGTAATGGAACCTATTATTTTAGCACTCACAAGCCAGTGTTTGAACCACGTCATTGGGCTAATTCTGTAAAAGTCAAGAATTCTCTGGAACATGACCTGCCCGAGCAACACAAGAGAGCTACCCCAGAGTTCAGTACTATACTGTCCAAACAGGGTTTAATTCTGGCCAATCAGTCCACATTTGTTAACTTGAAGAGAACGGTCTTCAATGTTGTTGCTATTCGAATCACAATACTCCAACGCAGTGGTGGGTTGCTACCGGTTTGCACAGATTCGGGCGAACTGGTAGCGTTGGCGGCGGGAGGCTCCGCCCACCAGCCCGGACGTCATCAAAAATGATCTGTGCATGAGAAGCATTGCGCATGCGCAAAGCGCGTGCACGTGCCCACGCGCTCCCATTCCCCAACTGGTAGCCAAGGTAAGTGAAACCCACTACTACATTCCCCAAAGGAGAGGAATGTATTTAGGTATGGACAGCAGGTACTGTCTGTCCTACATATCATCGACAGTAGCACTTGAGACAAACGTGAGCTTGCACACATTCCCATATATGACTATGAGAGTTAGTGTCAAATGCAATGAGAATATGAGGGACTATTGTATATTGAGGGTGGTAGTGATAGGTCTACACGACCTAAGAGCTTGTGTATACACACAAAGTTCTGAATTAAGGAACTTCTGTATACACTCTTATTTGTACATGCTTGAGAACAATGTCAGTCAACACATATTTTTCCACGCAGGGCACAATTAACTAGAACTCACCATAACTATTGTACCATACCAATGTGAGAATTTATATATCTCCCTCCCCACCCCCTAAAAAACTAATTTCACCTTATCTGTTTTCATTTTCCTGTTCTTTTATCTGAATACATTTTGGAAAGCTTTGCTGGCATGAAATTCCTAAATTTTGTTGGGGAAATAGATGTAGTCCCTATCTTGGGAATTTTAAAATTGTGGAGAGCTATGAACATCTCAAAATAACTTAAAAAATAATCTGATCAGATTTACTCAGGTAAACCTTTAGCATTGTCAGGATCCTGAGTTTTGCCCCCACTTTGCCTGTACAAACCCAAAGTCTGAAAACCTCTATGATATATAGATTAAAATATTATTATTAAAAAATTAATATCAGGGCCATGGTTGGTCTCCACTGAATGGCTTTACTCTTTTGTCACAAAAACTTCTTACTATTTCTAAATTCGGATATTTTATACCATTTGTTCCTTTAAATATGTATGAGATCCTGCCCCACCAGTTCCTCTTGTTTCTTTCCCTCCCCTCAACAGTTGCAGGGCAACAACAACATGTTAACTGAAAACCAAACAGAGATTGTAGTTTTTTTGCATTTGCTGACATGTGCAAACTGCATATCTATTTTAAAGACAGCTTTATATAACATGTAAGGGGAAGTAAAGAGAGAAAGCAATTCAGTTCGGTGATGAAAAATGATTGTCATAAAAGAAACTATAACCCCAAATTGTTTGTCAAAAGGTTGCATTTTAGTGGGAGTGCTTTCAATTATAATTATAATCTTTTAATTATAGTTATGATCAGGAGAAGAGTGGAGGCAGTTGCTGAACTAAAAACAGTAAACTGCAAGTCTATTTTACTCAAATTGAAGGATTACAACTACGGCAGATGAGGGGCTTTCCCACATTCTGGGAAAGACCCCAGTCTGGATTTTTAATAAAAATTCACTCTATTTAAGTGAAGGAATTTACTAAAAGGAAGGTGACTTAGAGAAGATACTCATTCTAAATAGAGGCAAGCAACGACAGCTATTGTCATGCTGCATTTTCTGTGCATTAGCAATCTCCACATACATTTTTTCCATATGTTATGTATGTTTGGAACAGAGCTGCCAAAAGGAAAATTGCAGCCAGTGTGTACGTATATGATTTTTCAGAAATTTTTAGTTACAAAAATTCAGCTTTCCTAACTTCATGTTTGGTAGATGAGTTGGGTTTCAAATCCCATAATCTCAACGACTAAATTGGCTGCAAATTAAGAAAGTTAATGTGGAAGGCACAGAATTGAGGAGATCTGATTTATTTATTTTACTAAACTTCCATGCCTCCCATCTCGCCAAGGCAATTCCAGGTGACTTATAGTCATTTATATCATCGCAGATCTACTGGAATGTAGCCTCAGCACCTGTCATGAATTTTCATCAAAAATTGTATTTAGGCAGTATTGGACTCCCCAGAGACTGTTTCTGAAAGAAGAGGTATTGTGATGTTGAACTATATAACACTTTGGAATATAACTCATTGGAAACTGAATTATGGTTCTATCACGCATACTGTAGGATTGGCTAAAAGTCAGTTTAACAAATTGGAAAAGTGATATTATTCCAGATCAGAAATTTGTGATCTTGTCAGATGCAATCAACCAGAACCCACCTGTGGATAGGCCCAAACAGATACTTTATTATTAATCACCTATATTACAAGAATTTTGCCAGACAGCTTGCAGCTATAGATCTAAGGATTTGATCTCACACATTTGCTCCCCTGAACTGACTCTAAACTGGAATGTCTCTTTAGTTCCCCTGGCAGAATCCCCTCCGCTTTAGCTGGTGGTTCCACAACAGATCCACAATTCCACATTTTGGGAAAAGGCAGTATTTTCTATTAATCAAAAGATACAGCAATATATGTTAGTACGGCAAAGATACTGTGATGTTTTACAGTTAATATTTTAACTGTATTAGTGTATTTATTAGTAAATCAGTGACTACAAATAGTTCTCAACTTACAATCACAATTAGACCAAGAAACTGGGTCATAAGTCATTGCAATTTTAAGCAAGATATCCACATAGCTGCTTCACTCAATGATTGCAATCTCAATCCCAGCTGTGGTTGTTGACTGCATGGGTCATTAAATGGACAGAGTGAAAGACCTGCCTGCTATAAGAAGGCAGGCTGAAGAAGAGAAGCTCAAATCCCAAAGGCCCAAGTTTTGTTTCTCCAGTTCATTGCAGGCCTTCTCCTCTCCTCCATGTGTGAAGGGAACTGCTACATTGAGATGGAAAAAGAAAGCTCAGATTTTAATTTAATTTAATAAGCGTTCTTATAAGCCGCCCAATCCCATGGGACTCAGGGCGGCGTACAACATGGATAAGAACAGTGCAATAAAAAAACATAACAGTTTAAAAACAGAACATTATTTTAAAAAACATTCATTCATGGGGGAATCTGATCTTCTTTTTCTTCTTTTGAGATCTGAACTTCCTTTCTCTCCTATCTGCCACAGAAGTTTCCCTCTCCTCCAGGCACTAGCCTTTCTACCAGGGGCAGGTTGCCTGTTCTTCGCGCTACCGGTGCGCTGCACGCGCATCGCCATGTTTTGGTGCTCACACGCTCGCTACACACACGCGCCGCCTTGCATAATTTTGCTACCTGCGCATGCGCGGAAGCAAAATCTCACGAGGGGACGCGCGCACACACGATTTTGGCACTTTTTTTGCTTCTGCGCATGCATGGAAGCAAAAAAGCGCTGAAATCTCACGTGCATGCACGTCCCCTTGCGAGATTTTGCTTCCGCGCATGCGCAGGAAGCAAAATCAGCCCAAAAATTCCCAAAAAAAGATGGCACCGCGTGACAGACCGGGGAAGACGGCACCGGAGCGGTAGCGCACAAATAGCGCCATCTGCTGCCCGCTACCGGAACGACAGAGTGGACCGCACCGGTAGGAACCCACCACTGCTTTCTACCATTCAGAAACTTTGCATCTGCTAATTTTTTCTGGGTAGAAAGCTAGCCAACACAGTGTTTCTGAAAGCAAGAAAGGCTGATCTTCAGGATGTAAGCTTCTTTTCTCCAGCCCAGTGCAGAAGTTCCCTTCTACACATAGAGGAGCCCGGAGAAACTCCAGGATTTGGCAGAAAAAAGAAAGTCTGGATGACAAACAGCTAAGCTTCTTTTCTCCAGCCCTGGGCTGAAATTCCCTTCTGTGCATGGAATCTGAGCTTAATTTCTCCTGCCCGCCACTGAAGTCCCTCACCCCCATGCACATAGGGGAGGTGTTTGGCAGGTGACAACAGCTTGCAAACTTTCCTGCCCGCTTTCCCATGGATTTTCTGAGGAAACCAGCAGAGAAGATTTGAAATGCCAATCAAATGATCGCAAAGTATTTGGCAATCAGTTTTAAGTGCAAACATGTTGCCAAATTCCCGAAATGCAATCAATTGACCCTGTTAGGTGTGGCACTCATAACTTCAAGGGACATAAGAAACTTTTTCTAAGGCTGTTGTAACTTCAAAAGTTTGTTAAGCAACTAGTTGTAAGTTGAAGACTACCTGTATTGATAAATACAATATGTAAGATTTTGGGTTCTTTGTTTTTATTTATAGTGTTTTGGGAGGGTTTCTTCTTCTTCTTTTGTTTCTATTTTTTTACTTTAAATTTAAATATTGTTTTGTTAATTGTTAATGTTAAAAATGTAAAATAAAATTTAAATACACATACACACACACACACACACACTGAGAACACTGAACAAGTAATACCTATTATACATATTATATAAACAGATTCACAAATCAAAACTTTCCTCTTCCTTAACATTGTTTTATATTGCCCAAAATAAAACTTGTGGGTGTAATGTGTTTAAACAGGCACTTTCCTTTGTAGACAGATATTTTAATCAAGAGGAACACATGGCTTCTGTGAGTTCTTCCTTATAAATTTCTTAAATTTCATTAAACTTCTTTAATTCTTCAATAAAATTATTTGATTTCATTACCTCTGTTATGAAACTTTAAATTGTTCTATAGTCTATAGTCTATTTTTAGTCTGCATTTTAAGTATTCTGCCCTTTAGTTTGTATACTTGGATAGGAAAGTTGCTTTAGAACTTTACTGAAGAATTAAATAGACACACCAGAAAAAGAGCAAAATATTCTGTGATCTTGTGATAAAGTTTCCAGTGACCAGGAAAATGATCCACTCATATGATCTGTGAAAATAACAATGGGGCTAGGAAAAACGTTTGCTACAATTGCATCAATGAAACATGGCAAAATTTAGAGTGATTCAAGGGGACTTTCCAGCCATAGTTCAGCAGAATATTTAGAACATTTATTTTATTATTTATGTACTTTATTAAATGTATATGCTACCCAACAACTCTGGGCAGTTTCAGATTTTAAAAAATGTTAAAAGTAAGGGGGGGGGGAATCACAAAAGACAAAAAAGAATGAAGATGGGAAGTGTGACAAAGAAATGAAGAAAATAAAAGAAATAACCCAATGTAGTCCAAAGGAGGCTTCACTCACACTTACTTAGGACCTGGGCAAAGAGCAAAATCTTCAATGCCCCTCAAAACATTAGTAGGTTGAGAGATGTCCAGATTTTGGGGGAACCTCATTCCTGAGCACAGGTGCTGCTACAGAGAATGTGCACTTTTGGGGTCCAACAGATGTCATTGTTTTATCAAAGATGGAGCATACCAACTCTGCCAAACTAATTGGCTAGGACAGCAATCCCCAACCTGCTTAGCAGCCCAGCTGGGACGGGGGAGAGGGGAACTGGGCCATGTGAGTAGCGGGTCTGCGCACAGGCACGGAGCTCAACTTGTGCGAGCGACAGGTCGGTGCGCACATACGTGATTGCCCGCCAGCCTGCCTCTCGCACAAGTTGAGCTACGTGTGTGCTCCGATCAGTCACGCAAGCGGCTCAGTTCTGAATATGCTACAGCTCAGTAGTGGGCTGTGGCCCAGGAGTTGGGGACCCATGGGAGACAGGCAGTCTCAGGTAACCAGGCTCTATACCCGTGGTGGCGAACCTATGGCACGCGTGCCACAGGTGGCATGCGGAGCCATAGCGGAGGGCACGCGAGCGTTGCCCACCGGCAAACCGGAAGTGCGGAAAAACGCACTTCCGGTTTGCCGGTGAGCTGTTTTTTGTACTCTGGAGGGTTCAGGGAAGCTCCCTGAAGCCCCGGAATGCAAAAAACTACAAAACGGACAAACCGGAAGTGCATTTTTCCGCACTTCTGGTTTGTTTGTTTTGTAGTTTTTTGCATTCCGGGGCTTCAGGGAGCTTCCCTGAACCCTCCAGAGTGCAAAAAACAGCTCACCGGCAAACCGGAAGTGCGTTTTTCCGCACTTCCGGTTTGCCCGTTTCGTCGTCCCAGGCTCCGGTAAGGCCTTTGCGCGGGGGTGGGGGGGGTGCGCATGCGCAGGGGGCAGCATGGGGTGTTGTTGTGCGCATGCGTGAAGGGTAGGGATTGGTTGTGGGTATGCGAGCGTGCGCTAGCGCGCGCACCGCCCCCTTTTTGGCACGCGAACCTAAAAAGGTTCGCCACCACTGCTCTATACCATGAAGGGCTTTATAGATTATGAACAGTACCTTGAATTCTACTCCAAAACAAAAAGGCAACCAATGCAGCTCACAAAAGAAATGGTTTACCAAGGTATGCCCATCATGCCCACAGAACTTTGTCCTGAACCATTTGAAGCTTTCAAATGTGGTTCAAGGACAGTGCATGAAGACTGCATTGCAGAAGTCAAGCCTTGAGGTGATCAGGGCATGAGTGATTGTAGGAAGGATTGTTAGTAGACTGTTCCAGATTCAAAGAAACTGCCTGTTCGTGCATATTCCTAAAGCAAACTGAATTTGACAAAAGATGTAAATATGGAAGAAGAAGAAAATACAGAGAAGTAAGAATTAAAGAAAAAACACATCCCATAGATGCTTTATTATACCTTAATGAAAAGCATCAAAGCAGTAATTAAAATCATTATACTTACCAGCCCACTTAAGGCTACAATCCAGATGTAAGACCCAGAGGTTAAAAGCTATAAAACAAAAATGTGTAATTTAAAATGGAATTTAGATTGCACAGTCCTTACACTAATATTATTTCAACACTAATTCAAATACAGTAGAGGACAGAATATCACAAATTACATTTCGGTTTTTGTGCAACAAAAGGGGCTCAAGTATTTGTTTAAATGTTGTCATGAATTTAGAACAAAATTTGATTCTGGAAGCAGAACAATTGAAAAATCTGAATGAAGGCTGAATGAAATCTGAATAAGGCTGAATGAAAAAGTGTAACAAAAAGAGCTGAACATTTGCTGGGGTTTGCTAAGTTTTTTTAATTGTAAAATTCAGTTTGATTTAATAAAATTATTTTCTCCAGAATCTATTATGAAAGCCAACTTCTACAAGTAAACATGTAAAAAAGTGCTTTTGTTTTTCATTATCCATCTACATATTCAAGAAAAAAAAACTTTTAAAAACAAATCAGGCAAGAAAAATGCTAAGTACTATACTCTTGATCACAAACTTATTTTAACTTATTTTATACTATGATGCTTACATCAAATAGAGCAATACTAAATGGAGATGTCTGTCTATCTATCTATCCAACATGCAATGAAACAACTATTTATTCCTCCCTGTCATTGCTGCAAAAAGAACTGAAAATGTGCATGTAACAAACTAAACATGTTCAACTGCATTTTTCAGATTACCAGAAAGAGAATTAGGAAGGGTTGTTTATCTCTACCTCTACCCTCTACCCTCAAAATCCAAGCTATATTGTGTGCATCTTCCTTAAAAAAACCTTGAAATGCATAACATGGGGTTAATAATATTTTATATGTTTGAACATTGTTTTATCCAAAAAAAATTCAGCAATCTGAAAATTTATCATATGTCAGATATTTAATTATTCTGTAAGAGAGATAACAATTTAGCATGATACCAATTGCTCACAGGATGAAAGAGTGATTATTTAATCACCTCTCAGCTTGTTATGATAAGATTGGAGAGCACAGCAAAGAAAGTGAAGCTATGATAATATCTAGAAAAATGTCAAGAATTGCTCTGTCTTCGCTGTAAGATGGAAATGCTTAATCAAAGTAACAGGAGTTGCAAAACATATTCTTTATTTGGTCTGAATATTTAGGGAAGTGTAAAAGTATCATCCAGACTAAATCCATATTAATAGCCTGAGCTGAAAGCTTGATTATCAATGAAAAGCCATAGTTTTAGAGGTAGCTATCTGTCAAACAGATTATCTAAGTGTTATAGAATTATTTAAAAATGGAAGAAACAGAAGATTAAGATCCTAGTATTTAACAAACCAGGCATGTCCCCAACATAAAATATTCCCTTAGGTATGTTTTTTTTAAATAAAAGTGTAGGGTAACACATTGTCAATAACTTAGGGAATAAATTATAAACAAATGAATACACTAATCTAGGATGGAAGTTTGAGTTCTACAGAAAATTTTGAACCAAAGTCCAACAAAATGTCTAACCAAAATCTATCATAAAATAAAATATTAAAGGCACACTGAAAGTTGGTTTCCCCTACTTCTAGCAGTTAAAAGTAAGGTAAAACTATGGGATGTATTAAGGTTTACCTTTCACTCACAGACAATATATATATATGTATTGAATATCATCACTAAGCTCCTATTGCTACCACTATCAATTTACTGCACATTTACAGATTTACGCTACGGTGTTTAGTGCATTTTTAAAAATTAGTTTTGGGACTTTTAGGACTGAATATTTGGAAATAAGTGTTATTGTTCCAGAAGTTTCTAGAAAATAGCGGGTGCAAATGGAAAGTGCAGAACTGCTAAATTAAGGCAAAACAAATTAACATATACAAACCTGCAAACCCAATATATAAACCAGCGTCTTGTTTGTGATGGAAAATTGTCCTAGAATTTGTGTCACTTGCACTCTTGGAATGGAGGTATAAAATGGAACAAAAAGAGCAAATACAGGCCCCAAGCTGTTGAGACAAAATATATGCAAAAATGGAATATAAACACAATTCTTACAGAAAGTATTAACTCTCTCTTCCTTAACTATTTTGATTAATCAAATGCATCTTAGTACTTTTTAAAGCATTAAATGCTATATCCAAGTTTACTAACAGACACGTTTTAAATATCACAAGAGGTTTTTTTTGTTTAAATTAGTTTTTAAAAAGTGCACTCAGTGGTATAGAGCCCACAGAATAAGAGGGCCCTTTGCCTGCTTTTTACTTAAACCATCCAATAAGCCATAATTAAATGCTTTCCTCAATGAGTAAAGTATAGAAAATGAGTTCCTTCTTCCTTCATTTGATACTCAATCACTTGGTAGGAATAACATCTCTGTCTTATCTTCTGTTTGATCTATTCTTCTTGATCACGACAAATATTAGGAGTGATTTACACATGCAAATATTTTGGAAAGTATTCAGTTTTATAAAAGCAGGAGAGGAAATATACATTTGAATACTGTATATAAGTGATAGTTTTAAGAGAAGAGAATATGCAATAGGTAGTTTGGGCTTGAACTGTGGAGTCATTGGGGTGCACTGATGATGTTACCTAGTTAGGTAACAAAATGTCTGCAAGCAACAACCAAAGTTAGAGACCACCAGTGACTCCACAAATGATAATTTATATTGAGCTGCTACTTTGACACACAAGTAAATATTGCAAGAAATCAATGAAAATCAGTGCAAATGGTATTTTCTTATAATTATTCAATCTTTCAAATCCAAGTTGAAGGCAACTGCATCTCAACAATCTCAGCATCCATCTGAACTCAAACATAATCCACAGATGCTTCTTTAAATAAGTAATTTTTTTCAGCTATTTTCAAGGACTTTTCTGTTTCTACAAATACTCTGATTGTGTTGAGAGAATACTAAACATATCCTCTCAAACAGATACAGAAAGCTACAATTCAGACTTGGTCATGCATAATTCAACAAACTAAAATTAATTGCATTAAATTAAGAAACCAACTTTTGCCATGCTTTTAAAAACAACAACACAAGAATAAGTACATCTTTAGAGTGGAGGTAAACTGTATCCAAGAATTGGATAACAAGAATTATCATCAAAACATTTATGAATTATTGTGAAGAACAGTAAATTTATTACAGACACATTCATATGATATTATGTAACATTATGGCACATATTGACTGAGATATTGACTTGAATCTGCACCACACATTTGCTTAAAATATACTTGGCTTATTAGTTTATTTCTCAATGTATTCTCTCTATTTAAAATACTTATATGGCCATCCGTCTTATGTACAATAACCCTGCAAAAATAATAAATCATAAAGAAGTAATCAGTAATGCTAATATCAAATCTCATGGTATCCCAGCCCTACCATATCCCTATACATATGTTGGCTTCAATCTCCCTCTAGCCTGATGCTCTCATATTTAGCCAATTTGGGTCAAGTTTTGGTTCAGTAGGTTGCATAAACTCACGCAATTTGGTTAGCATATTATGGAAGTACTACCGTGTTTTCACCAAAATAAGACCCTGTCTTATATTTTTTTTGAACCCTGAAATAAGTGCTTGGCCTTATTGCCATGCACTCAAAAGCCTGGGCTTATTATCATGTCTTATTTTGGGGAAAACAGGGTACTAAGCTATATATTAAGGCTTAGTTTGATATGTTAACTAACAATGATTTGCTACTACATTAGAAAGCCTTTAAACCCTATCTTTTCCTCTTCTCTGAACAGTGTTGAATTAAGACAATAATTTTAATTTATTTTTGTGTCTGCAAAATAGTTTCAGATATTTCTTAAGTTTTAAATGTCAAGTATGCTCAACAGGATTTAAAAAAGGCAGTTTTCCCCAACCCTTCCTTGTTAATGAGGGGAAAGTCCCACTGATTGATCGTTGATTCTGATAGCTTTTTTAACACCACAGCATTCTTATTGTACTTTAACATCAAAATAACTTATTTTTTCCCTTTCTCTCTTGCTTTACACACACACACACACACAAACACATTTCTCGGATCTTTCTCCTTAATACATTCCCCAGCATCAAAAAAGGCTGCTGTCTCTTGTTGATCTATGATTCCCAGCATCTTCATTATAAGAAGCTGGAGAGCTACTACCAAAAATGAGGAAAAGAAACCCTGGGAAGCCAGTTCTTCTTATTTGTCACATTTCTTGTCACATATCCGCAGACATACATTTCCTGATCTTTTGTAGCTGACCATTCTCTACCTGAGAAATCACTCTACCACAGGCCAACAAAACTCATACATGGGGAAAGACCAGGTTGGTAACTTAAAAATAATTGTGGGTCACAGAGGAATAGTTGGTGTGCTGATCAATTGTTTGGAGATGACCAGTATAGCAGCAGCAGCAGCAGCATCCATGAGACCTGAAGGTGTTTGGCAGCATATCTTTTGCGGTGGAAGAAACTGCAAAGAACTAGCAGATCCTTCCTACCAGTGCGATGTTTGATGGTAGTGGAATGGTTTGTTTGTTTTTAATGGTATAATAGTAGGTGGGATGACCTTGGAAGACAAGAAAGGACTCGTAGATTAGACAGTAGTCAGATAAGCAGTATTTGAGACTGCAGATAGAACAAGGGCATGGCAAACATCTCAAAGGAGGCCTCCCCAGTTTCTTGGGGGAGAGGTGTACTTTCAGACTTGCAAGATTCTGTTAATGTCATCTGCAATAACATTAGGGCTAGGACTTCTGGAAGTGGACTATCTCACAAGGTTGACAACCTCTGGGCTGCCATATGCATCCTGTGGGCCATTTGTTGTGTAGGTCTACTCTACAGGAATACTTCTATTGTCAAACTGGTTTTGTGGAAAATCTTTGATCGGAGCTATGTCTGCATACTTGTTCATCAGACTTGAGCCCATACAGTGGTGTAACGGTTGGGAAAATGAAAACTTATTTAGAGCTTAGAGAAGTTAGTAGAAGTGTCTACATGACATACTTAACCCAGGGAGCTGGAACCGTATAGTAGAGTAATGGCTAACCTTTTCCGGAGCAGTGGCCAAAGTGCGTGCGCGCACGCGTGAATGTGCGCACGTGCACCCCCAAAATGCAATGCGCGTGCAGGCCCCCCGCATGCGCCCCACCCCCTGTGCATGCATGGCAGAGACCCAATGGCCAGCTGGCCAGCGGGAGGCGCACACACATGCATGGTGGAAATGAACCAGGGTGACGGCTCGCATGCTCACACGTGTCATAGGTTCGCCATCACGGATATAGTACAATAAAAGTTGCCTTGATCAAACAGAAGCAATTAAAATCTGTTACTTCCCACCATTGTTGGTTTTCATGGACCATTTAGAAAAAAGCAACACAGTGGCTTGATGAGACAACTGCCAACAGAGATGGGGTGGCTTACCATTTCCCTAACCTTTCCCCTTAATTCTCAATCCATGGGGCAGTGGGAGAATGAAAAGTAATATGAAAAAGAAATGGTGTTGGTACAGCAATCCTCTTTTTGTGGGTCAATTTAGGATTTTATCTGTCAACATTAGAATGATTTAACCCTCTTATCCATATTTGCATAACATAACTGACCGACAAAGGTTTAGTCCCACCAACCCTAAACCTCTTATGGGTTAAAACTAACCTCTCAAACTTGTTAATAAATGTAGCAGTTCATATATCACACTACCTCTTTCTTTGACTCAGTTATACATGCCCAGCAAACAAGACTACTCATACATTTTTCCAGATTAATCAGAGTTCTTTTCTTTTAATGCCTAGTGGCAAGCAAGCAACAAAACTCAAGCTTACAACTAGCCGGTCCTTTTCATCTGAAAAATGTTCTGGGATTTTGTCAGAGTCAGGGACATTCAGGAAAATGGAACATTAAAAACTTCAATTTCCTAAGTTTAAAAAATATTAATTAATATCAAGTTGTCAAGGGCTCTGGTAGTTACAGTGGCCACACTGTTAACAAAAATATGTAGACAAATTTTTGCCCAATATGCTTAATTATATACATACCATTGTACTTCCCAAAAATATATAAACCCATCATATTGGAAACTGTTAAAAGTTATTTTTTATGTTTCACAATATGTGTAATGCTTTTCTATCCTCATTGTTTAACTGAAGTGCACTGTTGGGGAGTCTCACTGAAATTCAGTATTCTAAGTCTTGACTTAGGCATATTCTGGCCTGTGACCATAATAAATATTTGATTTGATCTGCTTTGATCTGAATAAGCCTTGACAAAAACACAAATATTATTTATTTCTTTATTTTGTATCCAAGATCACAAGTGAATTGATGCAACAGTTCAATAGAAAAAAGTTATTGTCCTTGTCTCCTAAAATCTCAAATTTTATTGAACAAAATACTTACTGAATGATAAAGCTAAAACTATTCATGTATCTTTCTCTTTCCATATTACAGAATACAGCAAAGAAACAAATTGAGCTTATAACTTCTGCTGGTTTCACGGATGCCGTCAATTCCATTTCTATAGAGGGTTTTGTTTTTTGTTTTTTTTTGCAATGCTACAGAAGTGACTTACCATTGTCTTTCCTGGAAACTGGACTATATTGCACTAGCTGCGTTTTAGGTATTTTCATTCTCACTGCAACATACTTCTTTTGGTCTCTCCTGCACTGAATTTGTGTCTTATCTTTGCCCAACTATACAATTAACTATTCTGCATTAACATATCATTTTTTCCATCAATAGCTTTTGGCAATATTATTGTAGGCTAGTCTAGAAATATGTGTCATTCATATATAATTCCATACAAATTGGAAATGCAGAGTTTAGTTTAAAAATACAACTGGTCCATAGGAAGGGACACTCAACACTCCCCCCCCCTCTCTGGACAATGAGCAGGAAGTGAGAAAAATCTCAAGGAAAACTGTCAGCTAAAACGCGAAATTGGAAATGCGAATGACAGGGTACATTAAAACGAAACACACAAATGTCCCAATTACACCTAAGTTTGATCTTTAGTTTTCAAGAGATACTACTGCTGTAAGATTAGGACTGGGGAAAAACCTCTTTCACAGTAAAGAAAAGCTCACAATGCTTGCAACAGCAGCAACAAACACTGAACAGTATATACTTTTACCTTATTTTGCGAAACTGTTCTTTATTCTGCTCCTTCTTTCTGCATTCCTTATGTCTACAAAAGCTATTATTTTATCTGGGATGTGTTAACCAGAATTTTTTTACAACTAGATACTTCAGGTTTAGAGAGAGAGGAAATGCCCTCATCTCTATAAAAGGGGAGTGTGACCTAATCAGTCTTAAGAACAATATACAAAAGGGGAAACAGTTGCATATGAAATGTACCGCCACAAAGAACACAGCAGAGGACTTAATGAAGTAGCAAAACGTAAGTATAGCTGACATTATTTTTTCCATAGATTAATTATTGTAAAGTATTAATATTTATCAAGCATCAGTAGTTTATCAAAGCAGACAAATGAGCAGCAGGCTTTTATTCTGGGATTATAATTAGCTTTTATTTGAACAGCAAAAATATAAGGATTAACTACATCCAACTATTAAAAAAATTCATCACATGACAAAGCAAAAAGTCACAGAGACAATTTGTGTTATGTTGTTTTGGCTTTGCTCTAAGATAAACATTATTAAAATAAAAGGCAACTTTTGGAATTCCCTTTCAGTACTTAAAATGTCATATAGTTCAGTCCTCCTCCATTAAAATGTTTTATTGTATTTCATCTTTATATGGAATTAAACATTTGGAAAAATCATCTTACTTTCTCCAGAATATTGTATTCAGTCAAAGTTCTGCCCAGAAATATGTCTCATTGAACAGGGTGCTCTCTACTCCCATTTCATTGGTCTTGGTCTCATTATATGCTGGACTAACTTCCAACTCTGTTATTCTATTCTATTCTATTCTATTCTATCTCTCTGGCATATAAGAACACTAAATAATAAATAAATAAATAAATAAATAAATAAATAAATAAATAAATAAATAAATAAATAATAAATGAATAATAAATAAATAATAAATAAAAATAACAAATAATAAATAATAAATAAATATAAATATAAATAAATAAATAAATGTAAATAAATAAATAAATAAATAGTTAATTGAAACAAAAGTACATGAAATATCTTAAAAAGGCAGTAGTTTACTGGCGGATGATTCCACGTTTTGGGAACATGAAGCATATTGGTGACACTTATTTAACAAATTTCTCTTTTAGGATAAATCCAGTTTGAAAATTGTAGATATTCTTTTGGTGGAAAAAGCAGACAAACTTTGGATCAGGTTATTGCTAATCAAGTCTTTAATTCATCGAACTCTCCTGGCAGAGCAGATTAGATTGCTGAAAATTGCCCCTGGAGTATACTTAAAGTCTATCTTGATTTCACAATTTGGTCCAGATGCACCAGCAATATATAAACTCCAAAATTATTGTCAATATTAGTATGTAAATCTTTTGCATGGTTTCAACAGCACTTTTTTAAAATGTGAAAAATTAATGAGTAAAGGTAGATACTAGCAACAACTCTGGAATAACAAGTTGAAACAAATTCAATAGGTAGGGGTTTAAAAGAATACAAAATACGCTTCTTGTGATGTTATAACTATTAAAAAACAACTTTCAGATTTATTGGACACCTCAGAGAATGTTTTTAAAAAGTTAGCGGTCAAACTCAATATGCTGAAAGTGCAGAGTGGTTGAGGGGACACATTCACTTATGATACAGGCTTCTCCTAACGTTGCCCATTTTGGCTTAATATTCATAAGACTGATAATATGTTGTTTACAATATGGCTTAGAGATTTAAATGTACTCTTGAACTGTATACAAAGCATTTGGAATTTATATTAAGAGCTATGCTTTTACAAGACTGATATTTCCAGCGAAAGATGCTGCAAATACAATGTTAAAAATGCAGTGCAACCCCAGGATTACCATCTTGGATCAATTACATATAAATACTTCTGCCTAATTTGTTTTCTGACCGTATAATGGAAAGTTTAATCATTCTTATTCTGCATGATCAAGGACTAATGAAGGCCTTACTGACTTCCTCTGTATAAAATATATTTTTCTTTTCTTTTTTCTTTTTTCTAATTAGTTTTTTTTGTTTTAATTAAAACAGTTAAAATGCACTATATCACATATATTTTACATTTAAGTTAACATTTATCATTTCCAAAATAACAGTGTTCACTTATAGAATTTAATTTCAATGCATACGGTGTAGTTTCATGGAATTTTATTCTGACAAAACTGCAAATCTATCTTTCAAGAAATTCTTACTATAAAAAAACATAGACTCAAGTTTTGAGAGCTAAGTATCAGTTTAAGGGTCTAATTAACATCTAGGTTATAGAAGTGTATCCCATAGCAATAGCAATATCACTTAGACTTATATACCGCTTCATAGTACTTTACCAGGCCTCTCCTAAGCGGTTAACAGTATATTGCCCCCAACAATCCTCATTTTACCAACATCGGAAGGTTAGAAGGTTGAGTCAACCTTGAGCCGTTCAGAATCGAACTCCTGGAGTGAGCCATGAGTTAGCCTGCAGTACTGCATTCTAACCACTGCTCCACCATGGCTCTTATCCCATACCTATTAATATTAAAAACACAAGTGTAATATAGGCTAAAGATTTAAAACAAGATGCCTGTACTTCTCATCAACCATTTCCATATAAAAGCAAACACAATGATCTGCATCTGAAATTTAAATAAAACTGATTTATTAACATTTTGAGCTTGGGTAAAATGCAGCAAAGCAAGAATAAATAATTAAAAGCCAGAAACACAAAATAAAAATGTCCGAATGACAACAAAAGGTAACTGGCTTTATGGGAGTTGCAGTGTATGAAAAATTGATATAAAATTTTTATATTGAAAAACTGAAAAGAAGAGCAGCAAGTAAAAGAAAGCTATAGCTAGGAAAGCACAGAGGCTCCCTGCCATTCTGGCTCCTGTTTGCCTTTTATGATTTTTGGGTGGGCAGTTCTATGTTAACTAACAGACTGAGCAGACATGTTACCTTTATGCAACATCATTACTTCTAATATTATTTATTTATTTATTTATTTATTAGTGACATTTATATACCGCCTCACAGTGCAAGCACTCTCTAAGCGGTTTACACCAGTAAGCAATGTATATTTACATTGCCCCCAACAATCTGGGTCCTCATTTTACCTACCTCGGAAGGATGGAAGGCTGAGTCAACCTTGAGCCGGTGAGATTTGAACCGCTGACCTGCGGAACATAGTCAGCTAAAGCGGCCTGCAGTACCCCACTCTAACCGCTGCGCCACCTCGGCTCTTTATAACTACTAAAATCCCATGTATTAGAATTAATGCTATACTAAAATTTGGAGAAAGCAGCATATGTCAAGTACTGGGGAAATCAGGAGATTCAGGCAGTTCAAAAGAGCATAAAGATTTATTGCAAGCTTAAGCTCCTTACAAAAATCTGACGGCATTCAAAGTGGGCTGGGCTCAGATCTCTTGAGAGCGTGCAGGGACTGATGACTTATGATGCATTTGACCCCTCCCTCGGACCCAGCCTGGTCATCTCCTGTATCATACTTGAAACCTGTTTTACATTAAGAACATCCAATGTCCCAAATTAGAATAGCTATGGCAATATATCCTCTTTCTTATTTTTCTCTATCTGTTGTCCTTATTTTTCACTTTTTCCTAAATTAATATTTAATTTTAAAACATGTTGGAATAAAATACAGGTCCTGCAAGCCCATTCATTTCAACAGGCCTTGTTCCTTATTCCCGAATACATATCTATGATGGGTACCGTATTTTTCGGAGTATAAGATGCATCGGAGTATAAGACGCACCTTAGTTTTTGGGGAGGAAAATAGGGAAAAATAATCTACCTACCAGGTATTCATCTGGCTAGTCCTTAGTCTGGTCAGCTTCAGCACATTAGTTTGCTGGTTGGGGATAAAAAAGTTTCTAAAACACTTCACTTCTCTCTCTCTTCAGAGAGAGAAACAATGAGAAAAGCAGGCAAAGGGAAGATTGCTTTGCTAGCAAAGCACGGAAGATCGTTTCACTCGTTAGCACGTTAGGGCTGAAAAAAAGCTTAGTAAAAGCTACATTTGGAGTATAAGACGCACCCAAAATTTCAGCCTCTTTTAGGGGGGGAAAGGTGCATCTTATACTCCAAAAAATACAGTAAGTTCAAAAGTAAACTCAGTACAAAGTGGACTAATATCCTGCTTACATTAATGATGCTGTAAGAATGGTGTAATACTGTTAAGCAACTTGGTTTGCTAACTGTACACCAGATAGAACAAAATAAAAAAAAACCTTCATGAAAGCCTGGAAGTGAAAAGACCGAAAACTCATTGGGTCTTTATAATTATAACCATCTCCCTTGCTGTTGCTCAGTCTACTAATCCAATGTAACTTATTTTTAAGGATCTTTTTAGCTTTAGAAGATTTATTTATTGTTGTGCTTTAAAATTGTAGGCCGCCTCAATTAGTTTTTATAATAGAAAGAGGGTATCTTTTGATAAATATGATAAAGAGCAGAGATTCTTTAATTTGGACACACATAATTGAATTCTTAAGCATGTAAAATATTTCTAATATCCTGTCAATGGAGACTTAACATTAATGCAAACAAAAAATCCAAATACCACATAATTTTTGTGACAGCACAAAATAGAATTTCAATATGTAATCGTGTTTTTATTACTGCCCTAATGTTTTTAATCACCAATCATTTTCTCCCTATTATTTATCTCTTTCTTTAATTCAGTATAGGTGTCACACATTTCCAAATTGATTTTAGATGACTTTTTTAGGGGAGGGAGAGGGGAAAGAATTCTGTGATATTTCACTTCTAGAAAGCATATTTTTTTATTCATAACTTATACCTTTATTTATTAAGCTGAACCTTAAATAGAGCACATGTGTTAATACTAAGAAAGTAAAGCCCAGCTGTTTTCAGCTTCTAAACCACTAGTGTCAAACTCACGGCGTCACATTGCCATCATGTGACATTTCGCGATGTTTTAACCCTTTGTGGAGCTGGGGTGGGCATGGCCTGCGTTTGACGCATCTGGCCCGTGGGCCGCCAGTTTGACACCCCTGTTCTAAACTATTGCTATCATCTTTTTTAAAAATTACTTATGATTACCTAATAGGGTTCAATCAAAAAATCATTTGCATATTAACAAGATGGAATTTTGTTAAGTTTTTGAAATGAACAGACAATTTCATACTATCTAATTTCTGGACTTCTAAAATGCTTAGCTAGCTATTAAAAATACCAGAACATCTGAATTCACCCTAACATTTTTCTATTTCTTCTGTCACATTTTCTAGGCCTTCTGAACTGAGTCATATTAACCATGGCAACAATAGTTGTCTCTCCATCTTCTGTAACAAATCAAACTCAAAACGAAACTTGTGATTTATATGAACATGAAGATTCAGCACGTATTTTATTGCCTACTTTCTACAGTGTTATTTTCATAATTGGTGTACTTGGAAATGGACTTGCTCTCGCTGTGATTGTAAAAAATAGGAAAAAAATCAATTCAACCACTATATACTCAACAAATCTTGTTGTGTCAGACATTCTTTTTACAACAGCTTTGCCTACCAGAATAGCATACTATGCACTGGGTTTTAACTGGCCGTTCGGAGAGGTACTCTGTAAAATTACAGCCCTTTTCTTTTATATCAACATTTATGCAGCTGTGAATTTTATGACATGCTTGAGTATCGATAGATTTGTAGCCGTGGTTCATCCTTTAAAAACCAAGTTCAGAACAGTTAAAAGTGCCACATATATTTTTTGTTTTGTGTGGTGTCTTGTACTTGCCCAAACTCTTCCATTGCTTACACTACCCATGTCACAGAAAGAAGGAAAAAGGACCACGTGCATGGAATATCCAAACTTTGAACGAATTAAACTACTCCCTATGATGCTTCTATGTGCCTGTTTACTTGGATATGTGATTCCCCTTGGAATTACAATAATCTGTTATTCAAAAATCAGTTACAAACTCTGTCAAACTGCAAAGCAAAACCCACTAGCAGAAAAATCAGGAACAAACAAAAAGGCAATTAATATAATTATCTTCATCATCGTTGTATTTGTAGTCTGTCTTACTCCCTACCATCTTGCCATTATTATATACATGATTAAGAAGCTTGTGCAAGAAAATATTCCCTGCAGCCATCAGAAGATCTTTCAAAAGACGCTCCATTATACTGTGTTCCTGATGAACCTAAATTGCTGCATGGATCCTTTCATCTATTTCTTTGCTTGCAGAGGATACAAAAAGACAATAATGAAAATTCTGAGGCGTCAAGGAAGCATTTCAGAATCAAGTGCTGCCAGAACTGTTCCTGACGAAAGCTCCCGGGATGGAGACACACAACTAGCACCCCTTTCAGCAACTTTAAATGGAAAAAGGTTAACACAAGCCCTTTCATTTTGAACATGCCTCCAGAATCTTGATTTCAAAAATGCTGGAAATAGCAAGAATCATCACAGCAAGAAAGACAAAGAAAGAAGAGAGAAAAATCCAATTGTACATTTGTTTTTTAAAAAAGTACCCATTTGATTTTTCAGGAGTGAAGCGGAGGATGGATTGATTATGCAACATATCATTACCACAGATATTTGATTTAATAATATTTAGGGTTTTCCAAATATTTTTTTTATCTTTCTCTCATGTCAGTATATTTCTATTTTGGGATCCTATTACCCAAGTTCTCAGGAGAAAGGCAACCAGTGTAATGGGTTTAAATAACTGGACTCTAAACAATATACTTTGGATTGGCAAAATAGCACGTGACAGATATGCAAAAGGGAATATTTAACATTTTCTTTTTCATATCTATATATGAAATACATTTATTTATATAATAACCCATATAAAATCATTTAATTATAAGCAGTTTTGTTTCTCAGGAGGAAGTATGTAGATAGCTTTAGGCAATTTACTATATTGTTAGAAAACAATCCCCAAGCTTTTAAATAACACTGGATCCTATGTTTGGTTTGGTTATTCCATGATAATTTTAAGATACATAACCTTCATAGTTTAAAGGTCACAAAAGCAGCTGAACCTCTAGGATGGAAGGCTGAAAGTTTCAAAGCCCTCTGGGTTTTCACAAATGGGGACTCCCTTGAGGCAGTAATTTCTGCCATTGTGAGTGCTTCACTTTGTATCCTTTCCGAAACAATAAATATAAGGATTTTACAACCTCTGCCACCTTTCTGTCTATTAAAAGATAAAAATGGTTTTTAAAAAGTTAAAATGTAAATGGATGAAATAATTTGAACAGTACTGCTTTCTAGTTAATCAATGGAAAGGTGCGTGGCTAGAAGGTTTAGCATTTAGATGTGGTAGCACTTAGATGTGGGGGGGATCAGGGCAATCTCATAAGAGATACGCAAAATCAAACATCATTTTAAAAAGTGTAGAACATTTCAGCTTCAAGTATCAAAATTTTCTTTTGCAAGAAGGAAATACACCCACTCCTCGTTTAGTGAACTCAGTTAGCAACTATCACAAATAAAAAGGTAATAAAATTCATTTTCTGACCAACACATGCATTTACAACCAAATTTTGTGCTCCTGACAACACAGGCCAATGACAGTAACACTGACTTAGCTGTGCAACAAAACTTTATATGAATGAAACAACAGCAATCGGTGATTTCCCTATCATGTGTTCACTTAGTGATCATTTCGTTTAATGACTTGATCACTAGAATGGAACATAGACGCTAAACAAGAAGTGGGTGTACAGATAAAATGCTTTCAGAAGATCACAGGGTGCTATTATTTTGCTGCAAATAAACTTTTTAAAATCTATGCAAAATACTGGAGAAAGCTTCAAAGGCATATTACAGATCAGGAAAGATTCTAGAGAGAAGTTACTTTTCCATGCACAACCTGAGGATATTTATAAAAGACTATAAAGATATATATGGAGACTTATAGAGCATGTGTGTGAATGTGCTTTCAATCAGTGTTGACTCACAGTAATAAGAAAATTAACCTTCATAAAGATTTTTGGTTAGATTTATAACCCATTTCCTCAGGACAAAAGTTTTCTTAATATTCCTAGCATGTCAAAACAGGATCAGTCTGTTTGAATCAAACTTAATGGTCACCATTCCCCTCACTTCCACCCTCATTACTGTCCTGCCAAAACAATACCTGGGAAGAATTTGTTTCAAGTAGATTTCTGTTGCTCTCCCCCAAGAAAGAATACACACAAATAATTCCTCGTGTCTCCAATCACACTTGGCCAATAAAGAATTCTTATTCTTACTATGTTAATACAATATCAGGCAACTGGCAATATGATGCCTATCTAGGAATATAAGAACAGTGTCTAAGTACCTAACAGGGCTATTATTCTTGTGATAAAAAGCCTGCATAACTACAGGTAATCTTCGACTTACAAACAGTTCATTTAGTGACTGTTCAAAGTTACAATGGCACTGAAAAAAGTGACTTATAATTCTTTTTCACACTGACAATCATTGCAGTATCCCCATGGTCATGTGATTAAAATTCAGATGCTTCGCAACTGACTCAGTGTCCCGGAGTCATGTTTTATTTGTCAGAAGGTCACCTTTTGCGACCTTCTGACAAATAAAGTCAATGGGGAAGCCAAATTCATTGAACAACCATATTACTAACTTAACAACAGCAGTGATTCACTTAATAACTATGGCAAGAAAGGTTGTAAAATGGGGCAAAATTCACAACTGTCTTGCTTAGCAAGGGAACTTTTGGACTCAATTGTAGTTGTCAGTCAAAGACTACCTGTACTAGACAGCAAGAGAGGGAAAAGCTGTTCATTTCTCCTTCCTGCCATCTACTGATTTCCTCAGCCCCAATATGGTGATCCTATTTATCAACAATGCACCTGATCAGAAATTTATTTAACACATAAGCTATATTCAAATCTATAAATATGCTTCATGCTGACATAGAGCTAAGAACATCTAGACAGATATTAAGCAATCAAAAGAAACCATACCAAGATAGTATTGTAGAAAATACTTTTTCCCCTATTTAGTGGGAAGCCGGTCAGTGATCTATCCAACAGAAAAACTGTAATTGGTTAGTTTCTATAATTATGTAACAAACAAAATGGAGAAGTAGGATGGGTAACTGTTTATCTTCTGCAATATCTGCTGTCAGGAATTCTTTGTTGCAATCTTGTTTTAATACCCGTTTGTTTTGCATCAGTTTGTTCCTGTTTATCTTAATCATAGAACTGTTTGTATCTTCTATGTTTCTATATGGTGCACTTCATTTTCATAATAAGGTTATTCTTTCTTGGGTGGCCTTGTTCTCATAAACCCAATTATATATATGGAGAGCTCTGTTTTTACTGGGAGAGATAAGATGTACTGTAAAAAGTAAGCATTTTTTTTAAAGTTCTAAGTATTTCATAAAAGAATAGATTGGTTCCTGAGTGGTTAGGTGCAAAATTCAAATTTATGCATGAATTGAAAATTTCAATAAAGGGGGGAAATCTAGAAAGACAATGGCTGACATAACAGTGATTTTATCTGTATATTGGCAAAACTCTTGTGTCTGATACTTTGTAACCTTCAACTGGGTGAAATGTTGCAATATAGAGCAAAACTTTGCCAACAAAGGCCAAGTTAGCTCAAATGGACCAACTTACAGAATGCCTAAGACTCATTATTCCTGAGGAATTGAAATTTGTGGAATTTTTTTTGCCACCTCAGCACCGCTGCCATACTACCACGATCAACTGCATTCATGTAAATCCCCATTTTCAATGTTTCCTTGCAGCTTCCCACAAGCTACGGAGAACCCAGAAGGAACTGATATCGTTGCCAATTCTCCTACACTTCTTGTCAAAGTTGTTGCCTATGGGAAGCTTGCAGGGAGAAAGTCAAGGGGGAAATGGTCCAGTCCCTCTGCACTCATACTGAGCCATCCATTTCTGCACTCCCTTGCTCCTTCTCCCGCCTGGCACCAGCCTGATAGGGCAGGGCAGAGAAAGGAAAGGAAGAATTCCTGTACTCACTGCCAGTTTCTCACAAGGAAACTCAATGGGAAAGATGACAGGAAGTCGGAAGTCACTCCCACTTCCACTGCTTTTTTTCCTATTTTTTTTTATCCGCCCTATTGTCATTGTTTCTCTGTTTAGGTAAAAAAAAATATCTCTGAAATGTTGACCAAATGTATAACAGGTTCCACAGTTATCATTAATACTATATTTAAGGTCTGTCCATAAATTCAAGTTACTATGATAATGAGTAGTAGTTGATTTAACAACACATTAACTTTCCTGTTAAGCTGCTCAGAGGAAAAAGCAGTAGACAAATTGTTTGATGGCACAGTAAAAATTTACTGGCATGTTTCATGAAGGGAGTGTTTATTCTGATGTAATAAATAGTTGCAGATTGTACCTAAAATTGGTTGCTCAATAACAAAAATAGGACAGTTGTCTTTGCAGGTGTAGCCCTGCAGCAGGAAACAAAAGAACAGAAATCAATGCAGTTGTTACTTCTCCTTGCATTTTCCTCTTATTTAATGTCAGGGGTGGTGCCAGTATCTAAACATCTGTTCTCAATTAGAAAAAGCCAATACTATGTTGAAGAAAGTATCACTTAAAACTAATGCAATGTTTAATCTTTTATGGATGTTTGAACTACTTATAGTTGAAATTTTCCTATCAAAAACTGTCTGAAAAAAGCTGTAATGATATCTGTTATCAGGCCCATAGATTTAAAAAGTATTCAGCAAAATAAAGCATCTAACAGTTTTTTAAAAAATTATCTTCATTCCCATTATTTTTCTGAATGTCAATGATCATAACCTATTCTTTGTTTTAAAAAAGAAAGAAACCTAAAAACCAAGTCAGTGAGACCTAGTAACAGTGAGATATAACTATAAAGCCAATGCTCATCTTGCCTCACCTACAGTATATGGAAAAGAAATCAGTATCTTACTCTTGCTCCTTTTAAAAAACTACCTCAAAAATAAATTTTATTTGGTAATTTCTTGTCAGAACTGGAGAAATGTCCATTGGCACAGAGTTCAGGCAAGCAGCATAAAAACTAGCCAAAGGATACATATTTAACACATAATTAAAAGATTTCTTTTTAGGTATTTCTATTACTTGTAGACGCCTATTCTATTACTTATAAGAGCTGAAGTGGTTTCTATTACTTGTAGACGCCTATTCTATTACTTATAAGAGCTGAAGTGGTGCAGTGGTTAAATGCAGCCATTGCAGGCTGACTGCTAGTTCAGCAGTTCAGCTGTTCAAATCTCACCAGGCTCAAGGTTGACTCAGCCTTCCATCCTTCTGAGGTCGGTAAAATGAGGACCCAGATTGTTGGGGGCAATATGCTGAACTCTGTAAACCGCTTAGAGAGTGCTGTAAAGCACTATGAAGCGGTATATAAGAAAAGTGCTATTGCTATAAGTGCTATTGCCCTTTGTTATTACCATTAAGATAGGTAACAGTGTTTATAAATGTAAATAAAATGTAGTGGCTTAGGCTTCAGCCATTTGCCTACTATTCACTCTCTTGCTAATAAGCTAGCAAAGCATTAGAATATTTAAATGATATCACAATGTATCAAGGAGTGCAAAATGCTGATATCTGAAAGCGGTATTTTATAACTGTCCCTTATGGTTTCATCAGCATGAAAAAGGAAGGAAGTTTAGTGACAAAGCCTGTCAGAAAGGATGGCCTGAAAAACAGAACATACAATTGGCAAAACATCAGCAGTATGCTCAGCTGTGATCAATGAACCAGATCTACAGACAAGTTAATAATCAGCACAGTAGTACTAATTACTAAGTGTAGCATAGTCATTAATCCCAGCTGACCGGCAATTAAATCTGTGTTTATTTGCATATAACAGTCTGCAGTGCATGAACTGCTCCCAGTTTCTGTGTGGCTCCATCACTAATTGTATATCTAAATTTGATAGCAAATGCCAATGTTTTTCCTATTTGGGGATAATGGAACATAAAATTAACAGGCACACTAAGCCTCTGTGAAGCATAATACAGGTACTCCTCAACTTAAGACCACAATTGAACCCAAAATTTTCCTTGCTAAGCAAGACAGTTGTTAACTGAGTTCTGCCCCATTTTATGACCTTTCTTGCCACAGTTGTTAAGTGAATCACTGCAGTTGTTAAGTTAATACCGTAACATAGTTATTAAATGAATCTGGCTCCCCATTGACTTTGCTTGTCAGAAGGTCAGAAAAAGAAGGTGAGCATATGAGCCGAAGTGGCGCAGCGGTTAGAGGCAGGTACTGCAGGCCACTTTAGCTGACACTGATCCGCAGGTCAGCGGTTCAAATCTCACCGGCTCAAGGTTGACTCAGCCTTCCATCCTTCCAAGGTAGGTAAAATGAGGACCCAGATTGTTGGGGGCAATATAAATATACATTGCTTACTGGTGTAAACTGCTTAGAGAGTGCTTGCACTGTGAGGCGGTATATAAATCTTACTAATAAATAAATAAACTAATAAATATGACCCCTGGGACACTGCAACCATCATTAAGATGCATCAGTTGTCAAGTGTCCAAATTTTGATCACATGACCATGGGGATAATGCATTGATTTAAGTGTGAAAAACAGTCATAAGTCACTTTTTTCAGTGCTGTTGTAACTTTGAACAGTCACTAAATGAATGGTTTTAAGTCAAGGACTGCCTGTACACATTTTGCATATTTATTTATTTATTTTGCTGGATTTCTATGCCGCCCAATCCCTAGGGACTCATATAAAAAATAAAGCATACAATTCCCTGCCACACTTCCCATCCAGGTGAAAATTTTATTCTCTACAGTGGTATCAGTCATCTATCTCTGCAGCAAAGAAATTGCTCATCTCAAGAATATAAGGATTTTTGTAATGAGAAATGTTAATTTTGCTTTAGATGTAGTAGGGGTAATGGGCCAAGAGCCATTTCCTCTTTTCTTTTTTATAGGAGAAGAAATCTCTTCTAATGTGTTCTTTCCACTCTGCAGTTCTATTCCTTTAAAATATTGCATTATTGTACCTTTTACAAATACGTATCTGATTTAACTGTACCGTATACAGTATGGCACAAATAACTAATGATGTGATGCGCAGTAATCAAAATTGTGCAAGGCTACTGACTACTTACCCAACTAGCTCCATGAAGTAACTAAGCTTTAAGCTGTTTATTGTGGCTGGAAAAAAAACAGTATTTCACATCAAAATGTTCTGAAACAAAGATATCTTTTTAAAATAGTTTTGAGACATGCTATGGGGTAATAGCCATCTGTTTAAAGAAAAAAATATACGCTCAAGTCCTAAATCAACTTTCTGAAGTCAATCCAGTTAAGGACATGATCATTGAAAAAGTGAAGAATCCTAGGTTATTACTAAACGATACCTGCTTAAGATGGGTTCATCAGAATTGTTTGGACAACCCTTAAGGTCTGCAGAAATAAATTTATAAAGAATTTCAGAAAAACAATTAAATAAAAGGAACACACCATCACCAGCAGCCAAAATACTGAAAAAGAAGTCGATGACCATATTTACCAAACAGAACCGTCCTGAGTCGTCTTCTTCCAGTGAATTAACTCACCTCATGTGTTGGCAGCACAGAAGTCAGGAGCACATTAAAGCTATCCTGACAGCCATTTTCTCAGGTCTCCCAGCCTCTGCAAAGGAAATTAATATTTCCTTTTAAGAGGGATTTTTTTTCTGAAGTGAAAAAAAGAACATTGTTGTGTGGCTAGTACTCTGCAGAAAAAGATAGAGGGAGTGCATTCAACCTGTCCAACTGGTTTTCATCTTGTGAGATTTGGGCGAAAAGAATTCAAATTGTGACAGAAATGGAAGATCTAAACATGCCACATTTTTGCAGAGTTTCTCTAGAAATTTGTCACACTCACAGGAAGGACAATTAACCATCAACCTTTGAATGCCATATTTAATTTGCTCCAGATAAACAGAGGTCTGCTGGGATTAAAACCAAAACTTTCTCTGGATTCTCTGAATTAATCTGCCTGTTCTTCCTATTCCTATGACATGTTGCCCCTATTATTCCATGATCTAGTTCAGCACATCATGTGATCACAAAGGATCCAGGATACAAAAGTTGATTGCTGAGATTAGAGAAAGCCAAAGACTTCAATAATGCTTCAACATTTTCTTTTGTTTGTGTATATATGTAAGGGTGTGCATGAGACACGAATTCCATATATTTTCTCCTCATAGAACAAAAAATTAGTGTTTTAACTGAATAAATTCTCTGTTAAATAGGGCCCCTCAAAACCTACAGAAAACTAGATGGCACAGATTGGAGATCCTTTAAATATTCTGCCATAATAGGTTATGTGGTAGCTATAGCAATAGGATGTGGTTTGAGTTTCAAATCTTTTCTGAGAACTGTAAACAGATCATGTCCCAAGTATCATTTATAAGGAGATATTAATCTGTAGCAAACAAGAAAAGAAAGTGAATTTGTTCTGAATAAAGTCGTGACAGTGAAACTTTTGGGCTCTGCATGTCAAAAATTCAGAAAATGTCAACTTGACTTTGCTGGAGTGTCTGTCTGTCTGTCTGTCTGTCTTTTTCACACACACACATGCACCCAAAGTAAAGCAACAATTCTTTACATATTCATTTTTTTAAAGAAAACAAGAGTCCAATCATGCGTGTGATTCCGCAGGGTCTGCTACAGACCATGTACTTTCAGGTGTGTTCTCTTTCTCTTAACAGCAGGCCCAAGCCTACCTGAGGCAGCTTCAGATTGCATGAAGCTTTTGTTCTTGAAGCTATAGTACTTTGGTGAATGCTCTTCCATGGTTTCTCAGCTTCTGAAAATTGTGTGAAATCACAGGCTATCTTGTGCAATTTTCGAAGGCATTAAAGGCTGGATGAAATCATGGGCCTCTTCAGGGATGGGTTCCAAAATTTTTTACTGCCACTCTGTGGGCGTGGCTTAATTTTGTGGCTTGATGGTCATGTGATCAGGTGGGAGTTGCTTGGCAGTCATGTGATCGTGTGGGAGTGGCTCAGTGGTCATATGACCAGGTAGGTGTGGCTCAACAGTCATGTGACCAGGTAGGTATGGCCAACTCAATGTCACTCAAGTCAAGGGGTGCCTCGCCTGGCCCCTCCCCTCCCAGCAATTCCTTGTCACACCCAGCCTCAAGGTATCTATAGATCTGTAAAAATGTTGTTCACCTTTTTATAACTTTATTATCTACATACTATAGATGTACTTTCATGGACCACTGAAAGGAGGAAATGGCTCACACGCTTTGCCCAAGAGTGTGATAGACCAGGGGTCTCCAACCTTTTGGACCTCAGGGATCACCAAATTCAAAATTTTAAATCCTGTGGACCACTGGTGATGATGGGGGGAGCTCAGCCGCCTTTCAGGCCTACCTATCTGCTTCTGCGAGGCCTCCGGGTGGGAGGCCCGAGAGAAAGTGCCTGGTCCAGGCACACAGCCTGGAAACCTCTTTTGTGTTCTTTCTCTCAAGAAACTTGGTCAATCTGACTGAAGGAAAACGAACATGGGCAGACTGACAGTGGCTTGCTGATGTTGGTGGGAAAGTCAGTTCCATATTCCAGAGCTGTAGCTGAAGTCCCTCCCCCTTCCTTTCCTTGTTTTCTTTCCTTTCCTTTCTTTTCCCGTTCCTTTCCTCCCTCCCTCCATCCCTTCCCCTTCCCTTAACTTTCCTTTCCTGTTCCATTTCTTTCCTTTCCTCCTTCTTTCCTTTCCTTTCCTCTCTCCTCTCCTCCCACTTTCCTTCTTTCCTTTCCTTTTTCCTTTCCTTTCCTCCTCCTTCTTTCCTTTCCTTTTTTCCTTTTTTCCTTCTTTCTTTCTTGTCTGTCCACCCCCTTCCTTCCTTCCTTCCTTCCTTCCTCTCTCTTTTTTTCTTGTCTCTGTCTCTCTTTCTTCTCTCTCTCTCTCTCCCTTTCCAAGAGGAACCATTCCATTTCATTCCATTCTATATACTGTATATATTCTATTATTCTATTCTATTCTATTCTATTCTATTCTATTCTATTCTATTCTATTCTATTCTATTCTATTCTATTCTATTCTATTCTATTCTATTCTATTCTATTCTATTCTATTCTTCCATTTATATCCCATTATGCACAGCCATGTATGTGAGATGGGCAGTTATATGCATCAAATCAATAAGCTGGTGATTTGTGTCACATATTCCGGAAGTGGTGGACCTGAACGCAGATCCCAGGGACTGGGAGTTATTCTCAGAAAGCGCACCCTCCGCTTACCGACAGGCTCTATTAATATGACTTTTTTATTTTTTCTACTGTATACTGTACCCCGGAAGTGATGAATGTCGTATGATTGAGAATGTTATGACTGTGGTTATGAATGTTTAGAATGAAATTTTAGAATGTTAGAAGATAATGTGAGGGAGCTGGGAACTGTGGCTTGGTTCCCCCTTTGCTGAGTGTACAAACAGAAGCAGAGGGGGTCCGGGCCTTTTTTACCCAGCTCAGTATGTATGGTATGGATGGCCTGCAGGATGAGAGGGGGACCAGCGGGGGAGGGGAGGGGGTCTCTGGTAGGGATGAGAGCCGGAACATATCGGTCATAATGGGAAGAGGCAGGTATGGCGGGAGCAGAGGGGTGGGCCGCTCTCGGGGAATAAGACCTCGCTGTGTACAAGCGATCCCTTGTTCCGGCCCCTCCGATGTGGTTCCATCTTGCTCACCCCGGGTACCTGGTAACCAGGTTGTTCAGGGCCCTGGGCTCAGGATGCTGCTGCTTAACGCCAGGTCAATCATCAACAAAGCCCCCTTGATACGTGATTTAATCACAGAAGAGGGGGCTGACCTGGTTTGTGTAACTGAGACCTGGCTGGGCCAAGAGGGTGGAGTTGCCCTCTCTGAGATATGCCCAGACGGGTTCTCAGTGCAGCATCATTCCCGACCCCAGGGAAGGGGGGGAGGAGTGGCAATAATAACGCGCGAGAACCTGCATCCTCGTAGGATCCCTGCCCCGGAGATTGTTGGGTGTGAGACGCTCCTTCTGAAGTTGGACTTAGGGGTACAGGTGGGCCTTTTCTTAACGTACCTGCCTCCCAGCTACGTAAGTAAGGCCCTGCCTGAGCTGCTCGAGGCAGTAGCCGGCTTGGCGATTGAGTTCCCTAGGCTTATGGTGCTGGGGGACTTCAACTTGCCTTCTGCTGGCGAAACCTCTGGGATAGCTCAGGAGTTCATGGATTCCATGACAACCATGGACCTGACCCAAGTAATCCAGGGTCCGACTCATGAGGGCGGTCACACGCTCGACCTAGTGTTTCTCTCGGGGCAGTGGAGAGACGATCTGAAGATAAGGGACATAGTCATCACCCCTCTGTCATGGTCAGATCATTTCCTACTGAGGTTGGATTTCGCTGCCCCACTCCTCCCCCGCAGGGAGGCGGGACCGACTAGGTGGTTCCGCCCCAGGCGCCTGATGGAGCCAGACGGATTCCAGAGGGAGCTTGGGGAGATACCTGAAACCCTGGTACACAGTTCGGCTGACTCCCTGGTGGCTGCTTGGAACATCGCAGCATCAGGGGCGTTAGACCGAATTGCGCCTAAGCGACCTCTCCGTGGCAGTGGATCCCGGAAAGCTCCCTGGTTCACCGAGGAGCTCCGGGAGATGAAACGCCAGAAGAGACGTCTGGAGCGCCGCTGGAGGTCCAGCAAGACCGAATCCGATCGAACACTATTAAGAATTTACATCAGATCTTATTTAGTGGCGATAAGGGCGGCAAAACGATCCCATTTTTCCGCTCTTATTGCGTCCGCAGATTCTCGCCCAGCCGCCTTGTTTAGGGTGACTCGCTCCCTCCTTGCTAAAGGGGGGAGCGAGGAACACTTGCAAGGTAGAGCTGAGGAATTTGCAGAGTTTCTGTCGGATAAAGTCGCTCGGATCCGGTCGAACCTGGACTCTGGCTGGGCAGAGTCCATGGAGTTGACTGGGGCAAGTCTTAGTCCACCGTTGTGGGAGGAGTTTGGGCCTGTTTCTCCTGATGATGTGGACAGAGCCGTGGGGGCGATGGGGGCCTCCACCTGTTTATTGGACCCGTGCCCCTCCTGGTTGGTCTCGGCCAGCAGGGAGGTGACACGCGGCTGGATCCGGGCGGTGGTCATCGCTTCTTTGGGGGAGGGATCCGTACCGCAGTCGTTAAAAACTGCGGTGGTGAGACCCCTCCTGAAGAAGCCTTCCCTGGATCCAGCTGATTTGAAGAACTATCGTCCGGTCTCCAACTTACCTTTTTTAGGGAAAGTTGTGGAGAAGGTGGTGGCTACTCAACTTCTGCGACTTCTGGATGAAACAGAGCATCTAGATGCCTATCAGTCGGGTTCAGGCGCGGGTACAGTACAGAAACTGCCTTGGTCACTCTGATAGATGATCTCTGGCGGGCCCGGGATGGGGGAAACTCCTCTATCCTGGTGCTACTTGACCTCTCAGCGGCTTTCGATACCATCGACCATGGTATCCTTCTGCATCGTCTCGGTGAGTTGGGAGTGGGAGGCACCGTTTTACGGTGGTTCTCCTCTTATCTCGCCGATAGGATGCAGTCGGTGTTAACAGGAGGGCAGAGATCCTCCCCTAGGCCCCTGTTATGCGGGGTGCCTCAGGGGTCGGTTCTCTCGCCCATCCTATTTAACATTTACATGAAACCGCTGGGTGAGATCATCCGCAGACATGGGGTGCGTTACCACCAGTACGCTGATGACACCCAGCTGTACATCACCACCCCGTCTGACTTCAGTGTGGCAGTTGATGTAATGTGCCGGTGCCTGGACGACGTTAGGATCTGGATGGGGAGGAACAGACTCAGACTCAACCCCGACAAGACTGAGTGGCTTTGGGTATTGCCTCCTAAGGACTATGACAACTGTCCCTCCTTGGTTTTAGAGGGAACGAAACTGATTCCCTCGGACCAGGTCCGCAACTTGGGGGTCCTCCTAGATCCACAGCTAAAATTGGAGCATCATCTTACTGCTGTGGCTAGGGGGGCCTTTGCACAGGTTCGCCTTGTGCACCAGTTGCGGCCATACTTGGAGAAGGAGGCTCTACTCACGGTCACTCACGCCCTTGTCACCTCCCGTTTGGACTACTGCAATGCGATCTACATGGGGCTACCCTTGAAGAGTATCCGGAGACTCCAACTGGTACAAAATGCGGCTGCGCGTGCTGTGGTGGGTGTACCAAGGTACACCCACGTGACACCTTTACTCCGCCAGTTGCATTGGTTACCCATTTGTCTCCGGGTCCAATTCAAGGTGTTGATCACCATCTTTAAAGCCCTTCATGGCTTAGGGCCGGGTTATCTCCGGGACCGCATTCTGCCTCATACTTCCCTTCGACCGGTTAGGGCCCACAGAGTTGGCCTCCTCCAGGTCCCATCGGCTAAGCAATGCCGGCTGGCGGGTCCTAGGGGGAGGGCCTTCTCTGTGGCAGGCCCCGCGCTCTGGAACCAACTTCCTCCAGAGACCCGAACCATCCCCACCCTGCTGGCCTTCCGAAAAGCCGTTAAGACGTGGCTTTTCCTGCAGGCAGGGGGCAGAGCTTAACTCCAACTGAACTCTCCCCCGTGTATGCTTGGTTGTTGCATGGTTGTTTTTATATTACATTTTTAATTTTTATATTATGTTTTTAAATTTTGTTTATTGGTTTCTTGTATTTTCCTATGCTGTACGCCGCCCTGAGTCCTTCGGGAGTTGGGCGGCATATAAGAAAGCCAAATAAATAAATAAATAAATAAATAAATAAATAAGTGAAATAACTGCTTGCAAGCAGTGCTAATTCGATTTACAATTAATCTGTAGCATCCCTTTCCCCTTAAACCAGCAGCAATAGAAGAGATGGGCATAGTTTGCTTTCTGAAGGGTGGGTGGGATAGAGGTTTCTAAGGTTTCTAAACTTCCAGTGTGGTGGTGGTGAACACCCTGGAGAAATGTCACTTGCCACCACATACCCCGAAGAATTGGAGCGCCTCCACTAAAACTCCACTAAATACATTAAAAAAAACAACTCAAAGCCTTAATGTTCTGGTGCTACTAAGAACTTGGCTCAAGATAAGGATTGTGGAAAGATGTTGATGTTGGTCAAAAAAATGAAAAGAGGGGAGGGAGGGGGAAAAACCTTCCGTCCTCTTTTAAAACGCAAAGGATTCGAGTAGAAAGAAAGACTTGCAGAAGATGCCAGGTACATTTAGCCACCTATCTGACTTCTATGACTCTGGGTGGTTACAAATAAACACAAAAACAACAAAAATAATTTTTTTAAAAATCCCAAAACATACCAAAAAAAATTAAACACAAAAAAGTTATTTTAAAAGCCATAAAAAGATGAACTCCAGGAAATCACCATCGGTTTCCCTAAAAGAACAATCTTTTGCAGGTTCTACTACACCAACATTACCAAATCCCCAGGCCAGATGACCAAGCCATATATGCAGGCCCTTTTGGAAGACCAACAAGGTTGGGGCCAATCTAACTTCAGGAATCAGGATGTTCTAGACTAGAGAGTGGGTGTTATGGCAGAAAAGGATCTCCGACTGGGTTGCATCAGATGACATTACTCTGTGGATGGGACCCATAATATGTCCTTTCTGATGGACATGTTGGGAAGGGTAAATATGATTAGGGAAAGGCGGTCTCTCAAATATCCTGGCCCCATGCCATATTGAGTTTCATAGGTCCTTATCAGCACCTTGAATTGAATCTGGAAGTCAGCTGGTAACTAATGCAATGTGTGCTGATCTAGGTGCTCACATAACTTTTTAATTAAATTAAATAACTCCCCACCACCACCACATTCTGCATCATCTGAAGCTTCCAGATGTTCTTCAAGGGCAACCCCATGTAGATAACCCCTAGATACTTGACACTCACCTATTATCACCAGCTTTAGCAGTCTTGGGTAGACACAAAAGCACAAATAAGTAATATCTGCTACATTGAAAATTAGACTGATACACAAGGAAAATATCAGTACTATTAGCAAAATCAATAGTAGGTACTGAACAGTAGAGGGCAATAGTGCTACATCTATATTTATACAAGATAAATTACAACATTACTACACAGGAATTGTTTATGAAAGAAATTTGCTCCCAGTTGACTTTCTAGTGGCATGGCCATGAATGTTAAGCAAAGACTCTAGTATTGGAGTTTTTCTTTAATCAAATATTAGCAATAGGAAAATCTGGATGTACATCTCTACAGAAGTTGTAATTAAAAAAACCTCCATTGACTAAATTACTATTTTTTTTAAATGGGAACATTAATATAATAGACAGATATCAATGAAACTTGAATTTTTAAAAAAGTTTATTTTATTTATTTATTAAACTTGTTTGCTGCCTATTTCACTGCATGGCGACCCTTAAAAAAGTTTAACAATTAATATTAGCAAGTAGGTAAGTTGTGGGAAAATGCATAAAAAACTCTATCTGGTAAATATCAACCGTTGTAAACTTTCTTACTCCCTAAAAACAAAACTGTAAAATAATGAATAGACTGGAATACTGCCTTATTAAAACCAAGAGTAAACTATGTTACATTTTGCTCATTCATACATTTACACCAATAATATTTTTAAAATTATTACATAAAGGCAATAAATTCTTAAGAAACAATGCCATTGCCTGCATTTTGGATGCTTGCTCTGATTGGTTGTAACTGTCAAAAAAGTACTAGCAAAAGACACAATTTTAACAATATTCACACATCATACTAAGACATGGCTTGCTTTATACAACTCACTACATCAAGATCAAGCAAATCAAATGATAGCTTAAATTAATACACAATATCTAAATTAATTTAAGCTATCATTTGGTTTAATAGTCCAGTATCTGGATAAAGCAGGGGTCAGCAACCCGCGGCTCTGGAGCCGCATGTGGCTCTTTCATCCCTCTGCTGTGGCTCCGTCACTCAAAATATACATACTAACTGCCAATGTGCGACACCCACCGACGCACAATTTATTAAGCTTTTCGATCCCCGGTAGGCCAACCATGGATAAATCCAAGAAAAGAAAAGTTTCAGAAGAAAACAGAATCTTTAATCCAACTATATATATGCTAGTTTTGTGGCCGCTCAGGAAATAGTCAGGCACGGGAAGAGTTTTGTGGCTCCCGGTGTTTTTTTTTTCTGTGGGAAACAGGTCCAAATGGCTCTCTGAGTGTTTAAAGTTGCCGACCCCTGGGCTAAAGAAACCAAATGTGATCTCAACGTTTTGAACTTTCCTGGGTCCAATCTTCGTTTTCCCACAAAATGCAACTCCAGGTTTAACTAAAATTGGTCATGCAGATCAGATTCAGATCTAGTTTTAGCTATGTATTTATACAAGTAGTACTCAACTTATAACCATCCATTTAGTGCCCGTTTAAAGTTACAAGAGCTCTGAAAAAAATGATTTATGACTGGTTTTCCCTTTTACAATTCTTGCAGCATCCCCATTGTCATGTAATCAAAATTTAAGCACCTTAGTAACTGGCATGTATTTATGACAGTTGCACTGTCCCAGGATCATGTGAGCACCATTTGTAACCTTCCCGCCAGCTCCCGACAAGCAAAGTCAATGGGGGAAGCAAGATTCGCTTAATGACCACATGATTTACTTCATAACTACTGTTGAAACGTGAGACAGCTTTGCTCCCCCTTCCTGGGGAGACTGTAAATAATTAGAGTCGAATGGATCTTGTTTTCCCATGGCGTATACCCTTAAAGAAAATCAAACCCGAAAATATATATTCTAATAATCACTTTTATTATAAAAGTAAAAAATATAGCTAACTACATCTTACCGGTATAATATATCTCAAAGACGGACAAAGGAAAGAAGGAGAAGAATAAGAGAATATTGAAGACATGCGCAGTAGCTCATAAATCACAAGACACTTTTGATAAGAGTTCAGAGCCAGCTACCATAATGATCAGAATGGAAGCTCAGCTGGCAAATACAAAAAAACCGCAGTGACAACTACAATGATTTGCTTAACAATTGTAGCAAAAAAGGTCATAAAATGCAGCAAAGCTCAATTAACATGTATTATTTAACAACATAATTTTTGGGTTCAATTGCAGTCGTACGTCAAGGACTACCTGTAGATGATTTACACTGGGAATGGGAGAAGACTGTTTTTGAGTTTAATATTTTTAATATTTTAGCGGTTTCAATACCAATCGGCGAATGGCATTTTGAAGGATCCAGATCCAGCCGACTGAATTTTGCCAGAAGGAGACAGTAAGGAATTATTATTCAGTCTCCTGTACATTTAGCCATGGGGTATCTAAAGGCTCTTTTTAAATCATCACTGAACATAAGGTAAAAAAGAGAGATTCAAACCCAACTAAGATGTATTGTAAAACAGACATTTTGATCTAGGTTTGGGCTACCAGTAGAATGCTTATCAACCATTCAAAATTACGGCAGCTCTGACTGAATAGCAGTTACGACTATTCCTTGAAGATATAGATGTTGCAGCACTCTTGAAGTCACATGATCAAATTTTGGGTGCTTGGCAAAATTTGGCCTCTTGGCCTGCCCACATTTCAAACACAACATGTGTTTCAACTCCACCCAACATCTCCCTGCTCCTCTCTGCCCTGCATTCTGCTTTCTCCTTCTTCTTGTCCTCGCTACTGCTGATAGACTTATAGACTTATATAGCGCTTCACAGTACTTTACAGCCCTAAGTGGTTTGCACAGTCAGCATATTGCCCCCAACAATCTGGGTCATCATTTTACCAATCTCGGAAGGATGGAAGACTGAATCAACCTTGAGACTTGAACTCCTGGCAGTCGGCAGACAGCAGAATTAGCCTGCAATACTGCATTCTAACCACTGTGCCACCATGGCGTTGATGAGGCGTGTACAGCCAAGGCAGCTTTGTGAGGCCATGTGAGGGATGATATTGGGGAGGCCTTGGGAAGGGCCAGCAGCTGACTCAGCAGGCACCCATCATTCAGCAGTGGGAGGAAGAAGACGGCAAAGGGGTGGCAGGACAGGATAGCCAAAAGCGCAGAGATGGGGGACAGACAGGCCGATAGGGGAAGTTGAAATGGAAATGAGCATGGCAAGGCAGGGGAAACATGAAATCCTCTCCTAATGTTCACAACCAGGAACTGCTCTTGTTAATTGGAGTGATCACGTGATATTTTGCCTAACAACTGCTTCATTAGCAACAGAAATTCTGCTCCCAATTAGGGTCATTAATAAAGAACTACCTGTACAACTTATTCTGGATGGGATTGCATTTTTTTTTTGAAGAAAGAAAAGAGAATACAGGTTCCACTGCACCTGGATGCTAAAGTAAATAAAACATGTGGCTGGAAATAGGAGGGGCTTATGTTTTTTTTTAACTTTAACTTTGTGGGTTTTTTAAACTTTACATGCTGGCGGAACATGTATTCATTTTTTAAAATTTTGTCTTGTGAAGTATGGTTAGATATGGTGGTTTTATTCTTAATTTCTGGGTGCTCCACCTGGTGATATCCATGTATACAGATGTTGTTTGATGAGCACATTGGCAATGAAGAAATCACAGAATTGACAAACATCAACAATTATTTTCCTGCTTCATTTTGGTTTTGTAAGTCATACAGCTGTTTTCTTCCTTACTATTTCCAACTTTGTTATTTTTCTGTTTTGTTTTGTTTTAGCTTTCGGTTTTATTTTTACTCCTGAGCCTTGGCCCTGTTCAAGCTATTTCTCATGCAGCCTATAGCTGCAGAGCTCCCATGCAGCCATTTTGAGTCCCGGCTTCTTGCCCAATGCGGCTGTTTGATTGGTAGCTGGGTTGCTGAGACAATAAGGGAAGCAAGGATAGGAGGGAGAGAAAGTTGCAGAGGTGCTTACAATCTGTCATGCTTTTCACTGCTTCTCAAGTTGGATGGCACAAGATGCTACTGAGGAAGAACTGAGGATCTTTCAAAGTACTAATGGCATTTATGATGTAGCTAAATTAAGCATGCTGGGCATCCAGTTACTAACGTTGCCATGCAGGAAAAGAAAAGCCAAATCTGCAAAGACAGAATCAATGGGAACAGGAAATGTAAGAAGCAATGAACAAGGAAAGTTCAACACAGTGAAAGATGTAATGAATCAACTATATACTAATATCTTAGATATCAGTGAATTGAAATGGACTGGAATTTGGTATTTTCAGTACCAGATCACTGTGGTTACTGCTCAGGATACAAAAAGCGGAGAAGTAACAACGCTGTTTTCATAGTCAGGAAGAATAAAATGAATAAAGTATTTGGGTATAATGCAACGAGTGACCGAATAATAACTAATTCTGTCAGCAGCCCCTTAATATGATGGTTATCCGAGTTTATGCTCCAACCATTAATGCAGAAATTTAATGGGGTTTGGTCTCAAGTTCAGACCGAAAATAACAGCTCGTAGGAACAAGCTGCTTGGGGTGAAAAATAGGAATGACAAGTGTATTAGAGATACTGAATAGAAAGATGTAAAAATATAGTGAAATTGGACTTTAAAGAAAATAGTATAGATACAGAGCATCTAGAAAATAGATAAAAATATAATTTTAATTAAGATTAATTTCTAGTTTAGAACTGGAAATTAATGAAAACTAGTTTAAGTTATTTATAATTTACCATCTTTTTTATTCTTTCCTTTTTTGGATGAGCTTTTCTTTTGTAAAATAAAAGTATTCCCCAGCCATTGAAGGGAGACACCCACCCTGTTTTCAAGTTTCCAGTGCTTTTTGTTTATTGAGCCTAGGTTATTGGCGGTTCAAAAAAGAATCTGCAAGAGAAGCCATCATCTCTATAGGCATCATAGGGTAAATTATTTTATGTTGCCTGTGCATGTGGTTTTCTCAGTAAAATATAAAAATGCCTTCGCCATACAATATGAAATTATGGCATTATTGTTGTTATTAAACAACAATCTGCTTCCAGCATCTTCCTATACTGGTACTGTCAATAAAGCCTAGTTGCTTTAGATCAGCAGTCACCAACTGGTGGTCCACGAGAAAATTTTGGTGGTCTGCAGAAAAATTATTTGCATTTTTTTATATTGCACTAAATCAGGGGTCCTCAAACTACGGCCCCTGGGCTGGATACGTGCAATGAATGTCTGTGTTGCTGCAGAGAGTCTCCCCTTTCGGGGTCGGAAAGGGGCAGAAATGCCAACTTGGGGTCTGCTTCGGCCTCTTGTTGCGGGGCTTTGGGCGAAGGCTGGAGGGAAGTGCCGCTGGTGGCAAAGAGCTGGAGGGGCCTCGTTCCAGTGGGACTGCATCATGGCCTGGAACTGGCTGACCATCTCAGCCCGCTGAACCTCCAGGCACGGTATCTGGTCTTGCACTCCCTCAGGTCTTCCCTCTGCTTGGAAAGTCTATGCTCGTAGTCCTCAGTGAGGTGCTTCTGCTGAGCCTCATTCTCGGTCAGATCCAATTTGAACTGAGCCAGCTATTTTGCCAACTCTTTCTTGTGGTGGCTGCTTAGCTCCAACAACTGCTTCCTGTTGGGGCCCTAAGTAGCACAGGCGGGCAGGCGAGGAGTGGCGGGGAGGGGAGGGGTGAGTAAAGGCTGGTGAGGCGCCCCTTGAAGTGAGTGACATTGAGTTGGCCACACCCATCCAGTCACATGACCACCTAGCCACGCCCACCCAACCAGTCATTAGGCAGATCATATTAGCGGTCTATGAGATTTAAAATTATGAATTTACTGGTCCCTGAGGTCCAAAAGGTTGGGGACCCCTGCTTTAGATGGATAACTTGAATGATTTTCATGGCTTGAGTGCCCTGCTGGGAGTAGACTTTCTTGATATTCACTCCTGGCTTTCTTTCCTAATTTCCACCAGGAACACACACCAACACACACATGCTGTGATGATGCAATGCAGATGGATTGGGGGGGGGGAGAACTATTCTATAGGGATGTCCCAATGGTGCTTTTCTGAAAGACAATTGGACTTTATTTTTTCTTGAAGACGTTTCACTTCTCATCCAAGAAGCTTCTTCAGTACTGTTCTTGGATGAGAAACGAAACATCTTCAAAGAAAAAGTCCAGTTGCTTTTCAAAAAAGCACCTCTGGGACAACCATGACCTGCATGACTGAGAATGTCCATAGACATTACTCTATAGGGATCCATTATTACAATTACACTCATACATGGAAAAAGGCTTTGACAAATTATGGGGATCACATCCCTTACTTCCTATTGTCAGTCAGCAATCCTCATATGTCTAGAAGAGGTTTCTTTCAATCACCACTGATTTATGCAGGAATTAACTCCCTTAAATTTTAGAATTCTGTTACTATAAAATTTTGTTCCATCTGAAGTTCTTTATCTTTTATCTTTTCACAAACCCAAATAAGATTTCTACACATTAGACATTAATTTATAATTTATAAATTAAACTGACCTTATTTATATACTGTATACTAAGGCAAGGGAGGAAATGGATGGCAATTCCTCTGTATTCAGAGTTTAATTTCATCTTGAATTGAAGATTATACTTCAATTGAGTTTGAACAGAAGCAAAGAATTAAGGATAATTTTATATCAGATAACCCTTCAAATAGTCTATGGTCATCACATAAATTGTTTATATAAAATATAGCAACTACAACACTTACAGTATTTCTTTATAATATTTCAGCATACGTATACTTTATGTTAGACAGTTGAAGAGGATTTTACACTTACAGTCAGAAACATTTTGTCAGCTAACATATGAGATATATAGTATAACTTGTTCATGCAATAAATTTTACACCCAAAATTTACAGCCAAAAAAACCCCGTATAACCAATTGAGAATCTAGTTGCACTATGACACTTCCTGATTATAAAAAGGTTTCTATTTTAGATCACAGGTCTTAAGACAAAAACAAATCTTTTGCTTGCCTGGGTTGATGAAAGACATCATTGAAAAGCTAAAGGTAAGAAAACTTCTATTTTATGTATTAGCGTGTATGCACATTCTGAAAATTTTCAAATGTTCAACTTGAATTATGTTTTAAAATTAATGGAACATTGCTAAAGACTTTGAATATTACAGAATTATGTATCGAATGAATGTTATCTTTTAAAACTATATGCAAGCCTAAAAATCTGTTTTTATAGAGCAATCAAGATGAGGTAAACAACAGCTGAAGTAATGAATATGTGAGATACAAATAAAATAAAATAAATTCACTTATCTGTTTAAATAAATAGGCATTGGTACCAATACATAAGTTGAAAATTACTAACAGGTTCAAAATGGAAAACACAGCTATTTCTTAAATGGGTACATATAGTACACATATAAGGGTGTGTACATGAGTACCACTTTAGATATTCCTAAAAAATTGAGGATAGCACATGAGATTTTGACTTTTCATACTACACAGAATATTTGATTCAGAATGGAAGGCTGTCTCAGGCCAATACCCCATTCAGGATTTGTTGTAAGGAAAATAGGAAGAGGAAAGAGTACTAAATATGTTCATATTTGAAGAATAAGAATAAATATTTGAAGATCCATTATGCTAATTTTCTTTATATCCATTTGCCTTACTTCAAAACTTTTCAAATAATGGTTTTATTTGTTCAATTCTTAATATTTCCTTCATAGTTACATAAATTTGTATTTATTCCGCAAATCAAGGAACAATTAATCTTGAGTTAGGATTCCTGCAAATGTAGCCAGCACATTGTAAGAATCCAACCAATCGACGAATAGCTTCACTATCACTTTCTTTCACCATCTCAGCCAGTGAAAATTACTAACATCATCTAAGTCTGTTCAGCCAACCACAAATTACTGTATGTTCACATAACACACTGCAGGAGTTGCACAACAGGCCTTTATAGTGTTTTTGATCTGATTTCCAAAAAGTGTTTTGGAAGATGTGAAAGTAGCTGTTTGCATTTCATCACAGCAGCTATTTCTTTTCAAAGGGATATTTCCTGTAGACTCTGTCTGGAATTGAATCCAAAGCAGTTGGAGATCCCAACTGCACTGGCTAAATTCACAGAATACATCAACCACATACCAGCAAATCTCAATTCAGGCTGTTGTGCAAATCATTTAGATTCTGAGTCATGAGAATCCAGAAAACTGCACATAAGCCCATAGTTGCATATGCAAGCTTGACATATGAACAGGGCCTTCTTCTAAAATCCATTAGAATAAGCCTAAAAATACTAACCTAAGTAGCCACTAATGTTGAGTAAGAATGTCCTCCAGAAAAAGTAGAATAAAGCTTTATGAGACCATTCTTATGGGAAAGGAGATGATCATTTTGGAAGCTACTAGAGAAGTTGGCTACCATACCCTACATAGTGGAATTTCTACTCTAAATTGGAGTAAAGACTGCAGTACAGCAGCTATTTTTGTGATAGCTGCAAATCTTTTTAAATTGAGGATAGTGAGAGAAGGTAAGTAATTTCTATTTCTCTTTGTCCTTTAAATAGTCTTGCTGTGCTTCATCATTCAGAGCTTTCTGGCCCCACTTTCAAGTCTAATCATGATAAAGTGGAATGGCAGCACCTAGCAGATCTGGCTGTAACCTCTGCAAGAGTAGAAAGTGGCCGTGTTAAAAAAACAACACATATTTTACTCTCTGAGCAGTGGAGACACAGGAATGATGAAGGAAGAGTAAACTCTTTCTCTTTCACCCACAAAAGCCAAGGAGGTGGTGAGTCAGTGCAGATCTAAAGCAGCAAATATCTGCAGCCCACCTGCAAGAGCAAGGGAAGCACAGCTTCTCTTTCAACATGATTGACCAGCTTCCTCTTTCAAACCATGTTACCAAACGAATTTGCATCATTTTAAAGTCAAATGCCCTCCACTTTCATGATATAATTTTGTCTTAATTATTTTAGAGGAGATAAGATTTATCTTTAGTCATTTACATGAAAGAAAATGAAGCGTCTTGTCTTACTAAGACAACTCTGTCCTACTCGTGTTTAGCAGAGGAGGCCTGCTGAAGACCCCATCAGTCAAGGAACTCCAGAGAAGGTCCAGAAGAAGAGCCTTCTCTGCTGCAGTGCTGGACTTCTGGAACATCCTGCACCCTGGGGTGAGATTTGTCCCCACTCTCCTATCCTTCTGCAACAGCCTGAAGACCTGGCCCTGCCGGATGACCTGGGGACTCAATAGGAGTGTACATCTTTGGAAGTAGCTACTAATTCGCTAACTCCACCTCCCCCCTGCACTTCCTGCTACCCCTCTGTCCATCTTTTTAATTTCATATTATTGTACTTCCCTTGTTTATTTATATTGTCTATCCCTTTGCTATTGTTATGTTTATATTTTTACTCTTTTTTTCCCATTTTATTGTTGTAAGCTGCCCAGAGTAGGCCCACAGGGAGATGGGCAGCAAATAAATAAAACTTGCTGGAATTCTTTTACAGCAAACTCAGACCTCAGGCCCATATACTGTAACCGTTTGGCTAGTTAAGTTCTCAATTTAAGATAATACTGAGAATCATGCTTTTGAAGATTAATGCACTCAATTTTTTTAAAGTGCCCTCTGTACAGTACAAACCTGGAATTGTCTGATTGTCAGTGCTCCTTACAATGCAAAATTGTTCTAATTAGTAGTTAAACTTGATCTTTCTCCTATTTTATTCTTAGGTAACGTATTAGAAAGCTATGAATAACTACAATCACAGTCTAATTACAATGGTTGAAAATAGCCATCCTGAGGAATACCGAATTTCATCCCTTGTCTTCTACAGCTTCCTTTTTACAACTGGCTTAGTTGTAAACATTACAGCTCTCTGGGTCTTCAGCTGTACCACCAAGAAGAAAACGACTATAACTATCTACATGATGAACGTTGCGTTGCTTGACTTGTTGCTTATATTCACCTTGCCTTTTCGAATGCATTATTATGGGAAACGCTCTTGGATCTTTGGAGATGTCTTCTGCCGGATTCTTAGTGCTTTCACTATTTTTTACCCCAGCATTGCAATATGGCTGTTAGCTTTTATAAGCATTGATAGATGTCTGGCTGTAGTTCAACCCAAATATGCCAAGGAACTCAAGAATACAAACAAAGCTCTGATGGCCTGCACAGCACTTTGGATCTTAACTCTTGTGACAACTTCTCCACTGCTTTTCTTATATTCTGATCCAGACAAAACTTCAAATTTCACTACCTGCATAAAGATGATGGATATTATCTACCTAAAGGAAGTCAATGTATTAAATTTTTGTCGGTTAATTTTTTTTTTCTTGATTCCCATATTTAATATGCTTGGTTGCTATCTAGTCATCATTTATAGTATAATTCGTGGAAGAACTTCCAAGCTGAAACCCAAGGCTAAAGAAAGATCAATCAGAATCATTGTAACACTAATTACACAAGTGCTTGTATGTTTTGTGCCTTTTCACATTTGTTTTACATTTCTGATGCTCCAAAATGGAGAAGCAAGCTACAACCCTTGGGGAGCATTTACCACCTTCCTCATGAATCTCAGCACATGTCTAGATATAATCCTTTACTACCTAGTTTCTAAGCAATTTCAGGCCCGAGTTATCAGTGTTATGCTTTATCGTAATTATCTTCGAAGTGTTCGGAGAAAAAGTATACGATCTGGTAGTGTGCATTCATTAAGTAATATTAACAGTGAGATCATATAAAGTAAGTAAAACAATACAATGCAATACAATACAAATACATTTCAAAGCAATACCATATACATGCATTAAGTAAAGCTTAGAATAAACTCAAATTTCTAATAAATGTATTATGTTTAAAAAGGAAAGTTTTATTATTCCTCTTTTTTTTTTTGAAAAAGAAATTAGTCTATCTTGAACTGCATAATCCTTTCTGCCTCTTTAATATTAATATATTCCATTTTCCTTCATTATTTGTTCTAGCATTTTTGCTACTGAGGTTTCAACTTCGTATCTTCTATGAGTTGCACAATTTATTAAGAAGAAAGAGTGATTAAAAAAACATTGTTCAAAATCACATGATTTCAATGTTCACAGTATTGGGAGGGGGGGAATTCCATATTTCTAAATCAAGTGTTACATCTTTAATAAAATTTAAATCTAACGTGTGCATCCCTTAAGGCAAAATTAAATAATCTCAAAACATGCTAATGAGTTTTAAATTACTTCTGGGGATCATTTACATGTGCTTTCATTTGTCAAAATAGATGGCTATCTCCTCAAAGCTACTGTATGGTCAGACTGATTTAGTTTGTACATGGAGGAGACCATCAGGAAATTCACTGTTGTAAACCTTATTGAAAAATAAGGAGGAAAAAAATCTCAGAAAAAGGCAATAGCAAGCCATTTCTGTATCAGTGGCAATCAAAAGATATGGAGATGTGTTTAACTTGGGGAGATATTATTTTAGTCACAAGTGCCAAGGCCAATGCATATTCAAATGTTATTGCAGACTGCATATGTTACTGTGCATCTAGTTGCTTATAATATAGATTTTGTTATAATTATTATTATTTAACAGCGGAGAGGGGAATGTCTGGGCTAAAGGTACTTTGCATCTGCAGTAATGCTAAACTGAACAACAAAGCTCTTTCTCCTGCCAAGTAATATGAAAAAATAAAGAAAGTGATAATGTAGCACAGCTAAAACTGAGGCATGGAAGAAAATGCCTAACAATGCAGCAAATAAAAACACTTCCTCTGAGTAAGAGAAGTTAAATAATGCTTAGCAAGATACCGTATTTTTCGGAATATAAGACGCACCGAAGTATAAGACGCACCTTAGTTTTGGGGGAGGAAAACAAGGGAAAAAGGCCTCTGCCTCCAAGCAATTTGTCAAACAGCAAACAGCACAGATGATATTCACTGTTTGCTGTGTATTTCTGTGCATGTGTGCCTGACCCATAGAAATAGCAAAGAATTGGAGAAATGTACATTATGCCAGAAAGTTTTCTTAAATGTAGTCACACTAACTCCTCCCAATTATTTAAATAGATCTACTTCAAGGTAACTAAACTCTAATACTAAACAGGGCACTGTTACATTTCATACTATACTTGTACAGAGCTGTTAAAATTAATTAAAATTTCTGGAAGTATACATTATTCTCTATTATTTAAAAGAAGATACAATAGCACTGGGCCTCTTCAGAGCAAGCATTTATTTTAAAAAGCTTCTTTATTTTGTTAAGTTGTCTAGATTTACAGGGATCTCCAACCTTGGTAACTTTAAGACTTGTGGACTTCAACTCCCAGAATTCCACAGCCAGCAAAGCTAACAAAGCTAGCTGTGGAATTCTGGGAGTTGAAGTCCACAAGTCTTAAAATTGCCAAGGTTGAAGACCCCTGGCTCTAGAACAATAATAAAGCAGTCTTTAAAAAATAAGTCTAATAATTTGAACATTCTACAGACATTTATAGTTATTCACTTACCCCCTTCCATCCAGTTCAGCGAGAAAATAAAAATCTGCCTGTCTCTCCCAGCTATTTGCCTCTTTGCAAATCAGTTTCACTTTCATTTTCCCACGTGGCAAATCAGCTGTACGTCGGAAAGCTGCTAGTGACTTGCTTGGCTTTACAGGCTCTTCCCTCTTTGCTGCAAACAGGTAAATTGCTGGAAGACAGAGGCCAAAGGGTGGGGGTGGATGGGTGGGTGGGGCAGCATTCGTTATATAAGACGCACCCAAGTTTTCACCCTCTTTTTGGGGGTAAAAAGGTGCGTCTTATACTCCGAAAAATACGGTATTAAATGTAAAGCTGAATGTAGGGTTAGGGTTTCCATCCTAGAACAGAACCTTGCTGGTGAAGCAATAAAAAACTCATAGAGAAGCCTTTGGTATTGCAAATACTGATACAATACAGGTGTCACCATTTTACCATCAAATAGAAAGATTTCCCCTATGTGTTCTCAAATGACTGTCAGTATAATATAGAAAGTTATCAGCTGTTTTTTGTCACTCACAGATACAACCATACCATATCCTCTTTATAATTAGTCCACTTACTGTGAATTTAAAGAAGCTTGTAATATAACACCCATAGGTGATGCTAGATTGGGGAATATTACTCTAGAGACATGTATGGAGATAAATAAATACAGCCTTAAACACAGTGCTGAATTTAACTCTTAAACCTCAATGGGAGTTCATGGGGGTAAAGATGTGTGTATGGAATAAAATAAAAATAAAATATTCTAGAAAATAAAAGGCAATGCACTAAAAAGTTTGCAGCCTGGTTGGCAACTAGCTCAGCCAATCTGACTTCAAGTTTATCCAGTCATTATTGGATAACAACAAGAAATTTTGGAGATGCAGAGTTGAATCCAAAGGCTTTTGTTAATTGGCAAAACAGTACTGGAATTAATTGTGCCATTTTATCTGTATTTACCCTAAATCTGCTCCAAAGAATCAGATGACCTTTCAAAGGAGATCTGAGAGACTGCCCGGTTGCCTTACAAATTTGATAAACAAATAAATATGTGGACAGTAAAGGGGAAAAGCAGAACATCTATCAATGAACATGCCCCACAGATTCAAATCATTAGCAGTATAGATATACAGTATTAAACTCATATTTGGGGATGCAGCATTCTGAAGAATTTCATTTCTCTTCTGGATGAGGCCAAAGCTGCTCCAGACCTTACCATTCTGGGGGCAATTGGCAGTTTCCAGAAATAAAACCTCCAGGCCAGATGTTGGTCAGAGGCCCTAACAGACTAGTTGAGTTCAAGAGGTTGAATTATTTCTGATTCAGAAGATTTATCTATGAGAACTGCTAAGCTATCTCCAGAGCAGCAAGTTCTGAAATTCCAAAGAGAGAACACAGAGTTCTATAGTTCTAAAGAACATTCAGTTGCTGAATAGCTGAATTTCACACAACCCAAATAATAATACTAAACATTTCATTTTTATAAATTTCAATAGCCCGAGAAATAATATTTAAGATACAAAGAGATATGAATGTCTCTTAACAGTAAACTTACAATCCTGAAGGCAAACTGCTGATGTTGAGGCCAAAAGAACATTCAATAGCTTCTACCAGGACAAAATCAAACATCACCGATAGCATCCAGGAACCCAGTAAAAATGACTGAAAAAAATAAAAATAAAAATTCATAATCACAAACTGTCCACCTTTTATAACAAAAAAAATTATCCATTAAAAATACAACGTTGCATAGGATGATTACCTATTCCGCATGCTCACAGAAAATGGACTGTACCCAAAGAACTAAATCTAAAAATACAACATTTATGTGGAGAAATTAGGATTGCAAAGTTAGACTACACTAAACCAAACAAAGGTTTTGCAATAATGAACCTGCAGAGTTGAATGCTCAGGCTACTGATAAGCATTTCTATGGCAGGAACTGTATCTGATTTTACCTAATGGTCAGTCATGTTAGGCAATGAGTCTTAATGCTGCATTATCTGTGAACCACGAAAGTCCTACAGGATTGTAGTGGGAAATAATGATGAGTTAATAAATATCAAGAGAATATAATAGCAACATTAATGGCATCAACATTTAAATCATGGGTGTCCAACTTTTTGGCTTGCCTCAGCTGCATTGAGTGATGAGGAATTGTCTTGGATCACATATAAAAGATATCATATAGTTAACTTACTGTATATAAATCACATATTAATGTTAACAGTTTATGATCTTGTGGGGCTGCATTACTAGCTGTCCAGGGTTGCACATGGCCCTTGAGCTGCATGTGCTTGATTTAAATTCTAGCAGATGCCCCCCCCCCCAGCTGTTGACACAGATCCTAGTGAAAAGATATCTCTCCACTGTTCAAACACCTTTGAATTAGGAACATGGAACATCAATGGCTTAAATCTAGGAAGCTGAACATTGTTAAGAACGAAATGAATAGGATCAACATTGATATACTAGGCATCAGTTGAAGTTCTTTGGACTGGCTGTGGCTTCTTTAACCGCGATGGTCATATCGTATACTACTCTGGCAATGACACCATCAGAAGAAGAGCAGTGGGTTTCATACTAAAAAGAACCATAAAAAGTTTTCAAGCAGTCAGTGATAAGATTATGGCAACAGGTATCAATTGATACGGACAGAGGCACAGAGGAGGTCAGCGAGGCTGCTTGCAAGGAAGCAGCCCTGCCCTCTTCACAAGGAGGGAAGGTGTGTTTGTCAGAAACACCTGTTCATTTTGGATGTGCTTCTTCCCGGCATTCCTGGATCCTGTTCCTTGAACTTCAGACTATGTTTTGAACTCTGAACCTTGGACACTTGTGGACTTGGACTTTGCACTCTTGGAGTGTGTTTTGGTTGTTGGAATTCTGGTCCTATTGGTATTGTTACCTCCCTCTTGCCTTGTGGGTTGGCTGGGACCTAGTATGTGAATCCAGGAAAGCTGAGGGCTCGGGCAGAACTTCACCGTCACCATTGGTTGGTGGTTTTTCACTGTGGTAAGTGAGCAATAGACCTGCCTTGCCTGTGTGACTTGGGTCAGAACACCCAACACCAAAGAAAGGTGATATGAAAGATTGTTTCAACCACTAAACCATAGCCTTGATATCACAGCTAAGTAAAATTCTCTTGAAGATAATCCAGCAATGTTTGAATTCAACCGCCAAGAGGGAACTGCCTGATATAAAAGCAGGATTTTAGAAAGGAAGCAGAACACACGATCATATTGCTAATCTAGGTTGGATGATGGAAAAAGCAAAATGAATACCAAAACGATCTCTACATGTGCTTCATTAACTACACAAAAGCCTTTGATTGTGTTGACCATGACAAGCCCTGGAACTGCCTCAAAGAAATGAGAATATCACTAGACCACATCCTGCTCATTCAGTCATTCTACTGTGATCCGGCAGCCAGGAATATGGACACACAAAATGGTTCAGAATTGAAAAAGGCACTTGTGGCAAGGTTGCATCCTGTCACCTATACTAGTCAACATGTACACAGAAATAGTTACGAGAAATGCACATTTGGAGGAATCTATCATTGGGGTTAAAATTGGTGGTAGGAATATCAACAACTTCGGATATGCAGATGTTACAACACGGAAAGCAAGAAGGATCTGAAGTGGTTAATTCTGAGAGTCAAAGATAAAAATGGAAAATTCGGACTGCGCCTGAACATCAAGAAAAGAAAGGTAATGACAACTGCAGAGAACACACAGGTCAGACTGCAGACCAACAATGAGGTCATCTAAACAGTAAAGGAATTTATCTTCCTGATCTTTAAAATCAACCAAAATGGTGACTGCAGCGTGGAGATCATAAGGTGTGTAGCACTTGGAAAAACTGTAATATCTGGCATTAACAACATATGGAAGAGCAAAGACATAAGCCTTACAACCAAATGCAGATTGGTTAATGCAATAATTTTTCCAATTGTTATGGCTGTGAAAAAGGCAGATAGGAGAAGGGTGGGCACCTCTGAGCTGTGGTGCTGGAGGTGACTATTATGCACCCCATGGACTGCAAAAATAACAAAGAAGTCCTAGACCAGTGATGGTGAACCTATGGCACGGGTGCCACAGGTGGCACGCGGAGCCATATCTGCCAGCACGCGAGCCGTTGCCCTAGCTCAGCTCCAGTGCGCATGTGCGTGCCCACCAGCTGATTTTTGGCTTGCGTGGAGGCTCTGGGAGGGCGATTTCGGCCTCCGGAGGGCCTCCAGGATGGCAGGGGGAGCGTTTTTGCCCTCCCCAAGCCCCAAAAAAGCCTCTGGAGCCTGGGGCAGGCGAAAAATGGGCTCACCGGGCCCACTGGAAGTCGGGAAATGGGGGAGTGGTGGGGTCGCGCACGCATGTGCAGGAGGGTGGGGCAAGTGAGGAGCTTTGAATTATGGGTGCGGGCACGCACACACGTGCAATAGCGCGCACACGCACTATTTCGGCACCTGAGGAAAAAAAGGTTCGCCATCACTGTCCTAGACGGAACCTCATCAAAAATATCACTTGAAGCCAAGATCGCCAAAGAGAGGCTGTCATACTTTGGTCATGTCATGAGAGCTGACTCACTCGAAAAGTCAATCATACTGGGAGTGATCAGTGGAAAAAGAGAAGGGGCCATCCTAGCACTCGCTGGCTGGACACTATAAAAGATGACACTGGGATGACCATGAAGGATCTGACAGAGGCGGTGAAAGGCAGAGGGGCATAGAGAGTGGTGATCCATAGAGTGACCGAGGGTCAGACACAAATGAATGGCTGATGATGAGAGTTTTCATTTTCTGAGAACCACAACTCTGCAACCAGTTATATGTTATGCATTAATTTCACATACAATGCATAAATTATCTGTGACTCTTCCACGACATTCACAATGGAATGGAATGAACTGTCCAGGTAGTTATATTTATACTACACATGGCCTACAGGCCACATGCGCCCCTGGACAGCTAGTAATGTGGCCCCACAAGGTAATAAAAAATAAAGGAAGTTCGTTATTTATATACATTAACTATATATTTTATATGCAACAAGACAACTCCTCTTCACTCAATGCGCCCTGGCAAGCCAAAAGATTGTACAACCATGATCAACACTGTTCACAAAATATTTAAGCAGCATATTATTTTGTTACATGCCATTTTCATCTAGTAATTTATTAAAACTACAGTGCTTTTAAAGATAATTGAATTATTTTAATGCTAATTAAAGAAAAAGGTAACAGTACTGCTTATGAATTGTAACAAATATATGGAATTAGTCTACAAAATGATCACAAGCGGTGGTGGGTTGCTAACGGTTCACCACGAACTACTGATCACAAGCCCTGGCTTCAACTGATAAGCACAGCACAGCTTTGTAAGGAAGGCATAGGAGAAACTGGGGATCACAGGGAGGCATGCAGAGAGCTACAAAGTACAGTATCTACATACACTTTGACATCAGACCAGGACCCAATAATAATAATTACTAATCTAAGAAAATAATAATAATCTAGAGCCCCTGAAAATGGAGCACTATACTCTGGTCTGGAATCCACAGAAACAATTACAATACAGTAATGTCACAAACAGGCCTTCCTATTTTTTAGGAAGTATCAACATATTCCTCCCCAGAAACACATCAGAAATAGAGTGTGAAGTTCAACAAATGAGAGCTGATCTTTTGAATATTTACACCTAGTCTCAAGAAGACAGCACTTGAGATAAGTGATACGTGTTAGATGAGGATATACGTAACTCGTAAAACCTCAGAACAAATTGCTCTGTTAGCTGAATTCTGTCCAAACTCCTGCTGTCCAGAACCTTTATTATTGATCTCTAAAGGTATCGTCTTGTGGATTTCTGCAAGATAGAACAGGAGCAAACCATCCAAATTAATGACAGCCTTGGAAAGTGTGCTTTACAATATATAAAGCAGAGTTCCACAACCTTTCTGGCTTTACAGACCGGGGGGGGGGGGGAAGAGGATGGTTCCGCGTGAATGGTGGACAAGCATGCGCGTGAGCACACAGCTCCATTTGCGCTAGTGGTGGGCATGCACGCCACTCACACAAATGCACACACGGGCTTATCTGCTGCTCACGCAAGTGGGGATGCATGAGCACGCGCTCGCCTGCCACTTCCACGATCCACTTCTGAACAGCTCATGGCCTGGTAGTGGGCCGTGGCCCAGAGGTTGGGGACCCCTGATATAAAGCACATCTGACGGTTGCACCACCTCTCCATGGTCACGATTGTGATCCGCGTGCTTAGCAATTTGTTTGCACTTATGACGAGTTGCCAAGAATCCCGTGATCATGTGATCACCCTCAGTAGGGAAGTCAAAGAAGATTGAAAGCTACTGCTGTCTGCCAAGAGGTCTGAAGGAACTCTGTGCCAAAATCCAAGCAGGCACAAGACTCAACTCCTTTGGCAAGGAGCTCTTTCAGCCAGTCCCCAGGGCGAGAAGGAGCCAAAATCCAAGCAAGATTTTCAGCCCATGACCAGAGAGGCAATGCAGTAAGGTAAGGAGTCCAGGATGCCTCAGGGGGCTGGAAAAGAGCCTAAGACAGTGATGGCTAACCATTTTTCCTCAGGTGCCAAAAGCGTGCGCGCATGACCACCCCACGCCCCGTTTTGGGCATAGCAGGCTTCCCTGAAGCCTCTGGAGGCCAGAAACGGCCCGTTTCCGGACTTCCGGTAGGCCCATTTTTTGCCCTCCGAGGCTTCAGAGGCTTTCCTTGATCCTCCAGGAGGGTGAAAACAGCCTCCCACAGGCTCCGGAGGCCAAAAACGGCCCATTTTTGGAATTCCGGGAGGCCTGTTTTTCACCCTCCCAGAGCCTCTGCATAGAGACTCCTGGGAGGGGAGGGGCAGCGTGGGCATGTGCCCGCGTCTCCCACATGCGCGGCAGAAACCCAAAAATCAGCTGGCCGGCAGGAGCCACGCACGCATACGCGGTGGAGCTGACCTAGGGTGATGGCTCACGTGTCCGCAGAGATGGCTCCGTGTGCCACCTGTGGCATGTGTGCCATAGGTTCGTCATCACGGGCCTAAGAGGTCCAGCACAGGCCACATGCAAAGTTCTCTCTGCTCAGGGGCTGAAAATTCTGCTTCGATTTTAACAGGGAGGACTTTCAGCGCTTAAGCGGAGAGTTGCTTGCTGGGCTCTCATAGTCTCCCCATCCCTAAGGCACCCCCATGTTCTTTATTTGAGACTCTTGTCTGCTTAATGACCTGCAAGATGATTTAATGACTGCAACTGTTGAGTGAACCAGTTATATGACATCTTGCTTAACTGCTATGCTCTACAATCAAGAGTTTGATCCCAGTTGTGGTAAGTTGAGGACTCTCTGTATTACAAAAAATAATTTATAAAAGCAGCAAAGGTTCATTATTTCCACTTAGAGCTCCCACAAATGGGTGCTTTTACTGCATTGCAAAAATTAAACAAGACTGGAGCATCATGAATTGGGGGGCAAGGTTTCCATAGTATGGGTCCCCACACATTTCTGGGCTTCCGCTTGTTTTTCTCATGATGTATTTGCATAGCAACTGACTTAGGTTACAAACCGACTAAGCTTTTCCACTATCACATTTTTGTGAGGTTCAAAATATTTTAGAAGGTGTCCTTTTTCTAAAATTAAATTCATTGAGCTAATAAAATAGCAATCATTTTGTTTGCTTTATTACCGTATTTTTCGGAGTATAGGGCGCATCTTTTTCCTCCCTAAAAGAGGCTGAAAATTTGGGTGTGTCTTATACTTCGAATGTAGCTTTTTCGAAGATTTTTTTCCAGCCCTAAGGAGGTGCTAATGATCTTCCCGGCTTCCTATTCCCTCTGAAGCAGTTTTTCCTGCCCTAAGTCTTTGCAGGCTTCCTTTCATTCCTACTCCCTCTGAAAAAGCGGTGCTTTTCAGCCCTAACGCGGTACTAACGATCTTCCTGGCTTGCTGCATTTATTTTTATTCCTACTCCCTCCGAAGCAATTTTTCCTGCCCTAAGTCTTTGCAGGCTTGCTTTCATATCTACTCCCTCTGAAAAAGGCTTTTTCAGCCCAACCAGAGGATAAAATAATGTGCTGAAGCTGAACAGACTAAGGACGCTAGCCAGATGAATACCTGGTAGGTAGATTTTTTCCCCTTATTTTCCTCCCCCAAAACTAAAGTGTATCTTATACTCCGAAAAATACGGTACTTAAAAATCCATTTTAAAATGGAAATATAAAAATGGCTTCCTAGAATTTTTGAATACCTGTGGTGTTAAATACCAGAATAGGAAAAAGAAAGACAAATAAGGAATGTAAATATATTACTTATGAAACGGGAGAACAAAACCAGAACATGAACTTACTGAAAATTTTCTACTTCCATATCGCCTTTCAAATATTCTGAAGTTGTAGATAAGTAAACTACTGCAAAAAGTATCTTTAAGATCAAGACACACTGTTCGTCCACAGAGCAGCCTCCAAATCTAAAAGGTAATAAACAGTAGTCATAGTTTCCACTTGCATTTTATGGAAATTTAATATATAGCAGGCAAACTTTAGCAGCTTGGAGATGAACTTTTAAAAAAGGGTGAGGTGCAGCAGGTAGGATGATATTACAATGACGGGGAGTGGGGCAAGATTTTCTATAAATTTCCTTCTGTATTTCTGAAGACAATGAAGTAAATATATGTTTGAACACCAATGTTTAGTTTTCTCTCATGAAATGGCAGGAAGTAGCATCAGTATTACTGGTGGTTTGTCACTGAAATTCAGCTCCCCCATTTCTGTTCAGGGACAGTAGGCAGATTCCATCTTCTGCCAACTCAACATGTTTGTGTCATATTGAAAGATGACAAAATGTAGCTTCCAAATGTCAACTACTCTTTCCCCTAAGCTATTTTACCAAAAGGGCTTATATGAATAGATTATTTTCCTTATAACCTTCACTTTATAAATTATATGTTAACTGAAGTCCAGTTATTTTCCAGTTATAGTTCTGCTCCATTTACCTACAGAAGTTCTTCCTACACTCCAAAAGCCACCAGCCCATAGCATAGTAAAGGTGTAAAACACACAAGGTCACAACATGCTTAATAGTTGTCAAAAAGAATCCTTCTAGCAAGGACAGTGCTATTGTTGGAACAAGTATTACCTTTCATCTCCATTTAAAGATACAAGTAAATGAAGAATGTTAGCATGCTTCAGCTACCCAGGCTTTAAAGTATGCTTAAAGGTAGCTATAAATATTTTGCCCATGTTAACTTTTTTCCTTGCGGCCCTAATATCAGATATTCTTTTCAGACTAAGCTCCATACTATATGCAGCTTTTCTGTTTCAATTATAAACACAGCAGGGAGAGGGAACAGATCTCTCTCTGATATGAAACAAGGAGGATTTTCCCCTATTTGCTGCATGCATTATTTTTCATTCATCCAGAGTCCAAAGCATTCTAAGTTAAGTCCAGCTGGGAAGAGAGAAAGTAAAAAGAACCACTATTGAGAGACAAGAAGAAACTGGCACTAGAAGGACTCCAATTCCTCACCACTTGTTTGTTCCAACCACTTTCTAAATTCTTAGGACTTTTCCTTAAAGGCACAAGTTATCACTGTCACAAGTATTAATATAATTCCATTATCTCTATATCAATTTGAGGGTGGAAGAAAAAGAAAAATAAGAAGAGCCCATAGTCCCAGCCTTTCAGTTTTAATACACAAAAAAGAATATTTTCTCCCCAAAATTTGTGTGCAAATATACATTTATTTTTAGGCCAGGAATTTTGCTGAAAAGACTGTCTGGAGTAAATCATAACCTTATGAATTAAGATGTACAGGGGCTGGTGTCCTGGGTTTAGAGATGCCACCTAGTATTATGTATAAAGCACAACATCTAGCAGTATTACTACTGTCAACTCAAGTTCCCCTCACCTGAAATACATCTGGAGCAATGTTTTTCTCCACAGTTACCAGCATAACCTTTGGATGTAACTCATCAACTTTGAAAAAGCTTTATCTGATTTTAACAAGTTAACTAATTGTTAACAAAACTAACAAAACTAACAAGAAAATAGAGACTTCCTCCTTCCCACACTGCAGCCACAACTAATTTCTCACATATCTACATTTTACATGAATGTTGCTCTGCTATTGGTTGTGGTATGGAGTGCTACATCATTCTAAATTTAAAGTTCAAAATAGTCACACCACAGCTCATATTAAAAAAGTAAAAAACACCAGCCCCATGTTTATCCCATGTCACAACATTATAAATCAATTGCTGCTTACCTGAAATTCCTCTTTTACAGCTTGCAGGTTGTAGGTAAAGAACTTTTGATAATGCTGAAAGAGTAGAGCCAGCAGTAGCGAGAAGATGCTTGGTATTATTAATAGACCCTTTGACAGAGGTGCTTTATCTTCAAAAGAAAACAAAATACACACATATCCAATGAAGTTATGATGAGGATTCTTAAAACAGTTTAAAAAGCAATCATGCCGTATACTAAATTTTAAAAAAAATTATGTTTACAATTAAATCTATTAGATTACTAAAATAACTTTCCACCTCATCTTACCAAAATTTTGGTTCAAGTTGTGAAAACAAAATCAACTAGGCGCATGCAGGAACCACCTAATTCATTTCAAATGCTCAAACTAAACCAGAAAATGGTGTGGCATTTTGGGTTTCTCTGGGAAAATCCAGTCCAACCTGGTGCCTGAATCCAGAGAGTGTCTGCAAGAAACAAAATTCCAGTCTCCTATAGGAATGCCCTGGAAATATAAAAACAGTCTTTCTTTTCTTCTATTAGAAGAAATCAGACTGAAACACACAAGCAAGTTAGAGCTTTGTAAAGTGTGCCTACAAAATACCTGATGTACTTTAAAAATATGATTTAAAGGAAAATAAATTGCTTACAATATTGTTATTTTCAGATCGATGACTACTCAATGTTCTTAGCATAAGCATTGGGGGGGGAGGGAGAGGATGCTCATCACAACAGCACAGAGATCAAAGAATAGAAGCAGAAGAAACTTATTATCAAAAAGTGCTCTTCTATAAGAATGAATTTCTATTCTTTCTGTAAGATAAATGAATTGTTAGGTGAAATCAACCTGGGCTCTGGAAAAAACCAAGACGAATTAAGGGGAGACGGGGGAAAGACATTTACAATGGAGTAAATACAGAGGTGGGTTTCAGCAAGTTCTGACCAGTTCTAGAGAACTGGTAGCAGAAATTTTGAGTAGTTCGGAGAACCGGTAAATAGATGGCCCCGCCTCCATCTATTCTCTGCCTCCCGAGTCCCAGCTGATCGGGAGGAAATGGGGCTTTTGCAGTAACCTTCCCCTGAGTGGGGTGGGAATGGAGATTTTACAGTATCCTTCCCCTTCCCCACGCCCACCAAGCCACATCTCGCCCACCAAGCCACGCCCACAGAACCGGTAGTAAAAAAAATTGAATCCCACCACTGAGTAAATGGTATGTTTTTCCTTTCCTCCCAAATCTCCTCACTACCCATCTGAGATGCTGTAATTTGAAAGATGCAGATCACTTGTAAGGCAAGGAAGAGATCTGACAGCAGTATCTCTATTGTCTTTCCAAATATAATCATTAAGGTAGGAATAAGTTACTTGTGGAAGTCAGGAAGTGTGCTTAGGATTTTGAGAACATGTTTTGGGAGCTCTTGCAAAATAACTGCCAGGGAAGGCTCACCTAATCACAAAATCACTGGGATTGTTCCTTGCTATGCTGTCAAGCAACACTGGAGGTTCCCTATCGCTCTTCTCAGTTGTTTTGTTTTCATTTTTCTTGATTAGTGGCATTCCTTTGGGCAAAGCGTTGGGTTATAGCCAGCTACCATTTCCATTTGTTAAGAATGCCTGGAAAGCTCCTTTGTGGCTTGGGGCATTTTTATATATAATGATTACTCTGGCTTTTTTTTAAATTAACTGCGAAGAAAAAGTAGCTTGTGGGATTTACATCTAATCATAGGCTTAATGTGGAAGGTGGGAAGAAATGATAAATATCCATATGAATTTCTACCATGAGTACAATATTTCCAGGTTAATTTTACTGCTTTATTTATGCATACCTTATGCTCTACCTATTGCAACACTGTGGTTCTTATCTGATGTTTTACTTCCTGTTACGTTATTAAAATAATTTTTGTTAATAGTTTGTACACAGAAATATAGATGTATTTAATAATTTATCCAAAATTCTGCAATGTAACATTCTGATTGTTATATTCTAACCTCTTGTGCATACAACATTCCACATTCTACCCACTGAATAACTCAAATTCAGCTCTCATATAAATGAAAGGGGCATGAATTCCATTTTAGAATAACACTATTCCACTGTATAAATTAAACAACTGAATTAAAGAGAGATTGTCCTTTTGTTATACACTCTCAAGATTAGAAAAAACATTTTATGAGTGTTGTATGAGTACATGCCATTTTAAAAGATTTAAGAAATATTGCAATAGATATATTTGATTTCCTAGAATGGTATAAAAATGACAGTCTGGTAGAAAAATACTATTTAAACAATGCTTCTTAAAACTGCATCAATGTTAACAGTTCCAAGAGGGAAGAAAACATTTTTTCCTCTATTTAAGAAAGGATGTTTTGATATTAAGAGATCTAAATACAGATGTTAATGAATAAGGTCTACTTGAAAACAATGTGTAAACTTATTTTGCCCTTGTTTAGCCTTAGTGCGGGGGTGTTAAACTTGCAACGACACATTCACATGACGTATCACAACTTTTTTATTCTTCGCTAAAACGGGGGTGAGCGTGGCCAGCCTGTGACGCATCTGGGCCGCGAGTTTGACACCTCTGCCTTAGTGCAACATATGAACTAAGCTCTTGTACATTTTTCAACAAATCAGGATTAAAACAAGCTCTGCTTATGGATATGAACATAGACTTAGTGAATTTGTATCCTCATATAATATGTTATTTGCATAAACAAGCACTTTCTATAAAAGCATATTAGCATCATGTATTAAGATTTCTTTCAAATCTTCATGAATGCTCTTTTTAATCTGGTCCAGTTTAGATCACTGTAAATACACTATAAGCACTGGGCTCATATATAATTCACTAACCATGCAGAAACTTGAAGACATTCTATTTAGTAAACCACATTCTTATGTGAACATTGTGGTTTATTTTAGCTCAAGATAATTATCAAAAAAGGAAATATCAAACTGACCATTGCTAAGTTCAACTAATTACCATATTGTAGAAATATAGTTGTTCCTTTTGTACAGAGCACTCAGCTTCTAATTTTTAACGTGCACTGTTAGCCATTTTGAACTTGTGCTTAATTTGCCTGGAGAACTAACTGAGCAGTGTTCAACCAGCTCAAAGTTACTAGGTTCCTGGATTGTACAATATCATTTAATTGGGGAAAGGTATTAGAACCATTTCTCACCTGAACTGGCAGGTTTCTACATTTGTTCAACATGTTGGACTAGAAATAGTCCAGTAAAAGGTGTTGTGCAATTGTATCCAGTGAGTCATGGAAATGCAATCAGAGGCTTTATTCATACACCACATTAAACTTTAAAATAGTTAATCTGGTTTTGGCTTAATGTTTTGTGAACCCTGTCACTGTGGTTTCTAAACCATGGTGCATGGTTTAATGTACTTATGCAAACATAGCAACTTACAGTGGCTTAAAACCACTCACCAAATGAGTAAGTACTCTCCAAGCAAAAGCAAGTTTGCAGTTTGAATGTATTCCCTGATCCCAGCTGTAACTGGACTTTCAAGTAGCAGCTGTGGTGAGGAGCATGTTTACACAATTATGATCAGAATGCCAACTGCAATTTTTTCCCTAACCAGCCAGATTTAGCAGCAGTTATCCAGCCCTTGTTACCACCCAACTTGATTATAGCAATGCACATGGGTCTTCCCGTGAAGTTGATCCAGAAAATATAACTTGTGCAAAATGCAACTTCTAGGTTGCTGACAGATACCATATACAGGAAGCATCATGATACCGTACTGAAAGATCTGTCCTAGCAGCCAGTTGTCTGCTGATTACAATTCAAAGTACCCATACTGCTCTATAAAGCCTGACTTTACAGCTTAGTGACTGCTTATTTCCCCTACTAAAAAATTACTAGTAAAAGTGAAGATACCCTTGTTATTGGAAATTCCATTATTGGTATGCAAGAATAGGTTTGCATTAGCAAGCTGGCTAGGGAATTCTGGGTGTTGAAGTTCACACCTCTTAAAGTTGCTAAGGTTGAGAAACCCTTAAGGTCACCCACTTATCTCTGAAAATTAGAAAGTTGGGGAAACCACATCTCTTCCACCAAGTGTTTGTAACTTAAATGTTAGATTTTAATTTTAACTCTTCTGTTTACATTTTGCATCTTTTCCTGTTGCATGCCACCTGGATGGTCACAGAGTGAAAAGATGGAGTACAGGTAGTCTTCAACTTACAAGTTTGTTTAGTAACTGTTCAAAGTTACAACAGCACTTTAAAAAGTGACTTATGGGCCTTTTTCACACTTATGACCATTGCAGCATCCTCATGGGCATGTGATCACAATTCAGACGCTTGGCAACTGATTCGTATTTATGACGGTTGTTGTGTCCCAGGGTCCTATGATAAACTTTTGCAACCTTCCGACAAGCAAAGTCAATGGGGAAGCCAGATTCACTTGATTCACTTAACAACCAGGTTACTATCTTAACAATTGTGACAAGAAAAGTTGTAAAATGGGGCAAAGCTGACTTAACAAATATCTCACTTAGCAACTTAAATTTTGGGCTCAATTGTGATTGTAAGTCCAAGAGTACCTGTAGTATAAATCCAATTACAAAGAAGAGAAAGATAAGGAGCTATGTTTCTCTTCACTTGCAAGACTGTAGTGTATATTGGCGGTGGAGACCCTTTGACAGCTGTATGCAAAGAAATTTCATTTTAATGTATGCCGATTAGTGTACATTCAAAGTGAGAATAAAGTTATTCTAAGTCTAAGATTCACCCTGAGGGAAGACACCAAGCAAAATCTTCGCTGAAGCATCAGCAAAGCAGCATTGACTGGCTAGAAAGGACAGAGCTTTACCTCTACTCAGATTAATTTAACCCGGGGGAGGGGGGTCTCCAAACTTGGCAACTTTTAAGATTTGTACACTTCAATTCCCAGAATTCCCCAGCCAGTTTGGAAGCCCCCTTACTTAACTGACCCGCAAGAGCCGCTCGAGATATTCCCAGAGCTCTCCAACCTTCGCAACGTTAAGACTTATATAGACTTCAACTCCCAGAATTCCCCAGCCAGCCAGCACGGTATCCAACCTGCAGCATGGCTGGCTGAGGAATTCTGGGAGTTGAAGTCCGTAAGTCTTAAAGTGGCCAAGGTTGGGGACCTCTGCGCATAAGCCGATATGACTTTAAAGCCACGTTCCTCCCCTGGCAGGCAAGAGGCGCCCCGCTCGGGCCTGGAAAGAGCTCCGGTGTGGAAGTTTAGGCCCTGAAGGGAGAGGCCGTTCCCAGAGCTAAGGAGGAAGGTGAGGAGCCGCTTCACCGTGCCACCTTTTGCCCTGTGGCGCGGCCCCTCCTCCCGGGCGGGGGAGGCGCGTGGATACTTACACAGCCCGCTGGAGCCCGTGCTGGTGAACATGGTCCCTGGCGGGGAGGGGGGCAAGCGGTTGCCCTGGCGACGCGCCTGGCCTCGGGAGAGCCGCCGCTCCGCTGACTTCCCCCCTCCGGAGGCCGAGCAGCCTCGGAGCCTGCGAGGCCGGGAGCTCCTACTAAGGCGGCCGGGATGGGTCAAAGCCGGCAGGGCAGTGAGACCCCGCACAGCGCCCCCTGCCGGAGCCACTACTTCGTCCTTTTCCCGGACGAGGCCGGGGTTTCTCTCGGTTCTGCACGTCCCCGTCTAAATAGGCCTCTGCCTCTGTGGGGTGGGGCGGGGTGCTCGGATTGAAGTCAGCCTAGCTGAGCGCGATAGGAGTCCCGGCCTGCTTGGAAATGCACAGGGGAGCATCCCGTCGAGTCTCGCCGGTGACTCTGCAGGCGCGCACATGGTCGTTTCCTTGGCAATGGCAGCGCTGCGGAAGGGCCGGCTGTGGTTTCCCTTCTGTTTCGTTTTACTTCCCCGTCTAACCTCCGTGCTTGGAGTTTCCTGGCGATCCCTAGATTCGAGGAGTCGTCCCTTGTGACCCTGCCTATAGTATTCAAGGTCAGCGGGATGCTGCCATCTGCTGCGGAACTGCAGTCTTGGAAGTTAAGGTGCAACCTCTGTGCGTATTTGCAGAGAAAACCTGAACTGTGAAGGTGGTTGCATGGTCGTTTGGGTGCAGCCCGGGAATTCTGGGAATTTAGGTTCACCTGCCTTGACAGGTTTCACCTGTCTGATGGTCACTTGTCTGAAATGATATAGGATCTGCTGCGTGAAAAGGGGGCTGGACTAGAAGACCTCCAAGGTCCCATCCAGCTCTATTCTGATTCTATCTTAAAGTTGCCAAGGTTGAGAAACACTGCGATAAACTACAAGGAGTCCTTGGCTTACGACCATAATTGGGCCCAAAGTTTCTGTTGTTAAGTGAGACATTGGTTAAGGGAGTTTTGCCCCATTTTATGACCTTTCTGGCCACAGTTGCTAAGTGAATCACTGAAGTTGTTAAGTTAGTAACCCACTTGTTCAGTGAATCTGGCTTCCCCATTGACGTTGCTTATCAGAAGATCGCAAAACACATGACCTCGGGACACAGCAACTGTCATGAACCAGTTGCCAAGCATCTAATTTTGATCATGTGACCATAGGGATACTGCAAAGGTTGTAGCTGAAAAATGGTTGTAAGTCACTTTATTCACTGCCGTTGTAACTCTGAATGATCACTAAATGAACTGTTATAAATTGAAGACAACCTGTAGAGGGCTTAATCACTTAATGTGCTATGCTATGTGAAGCCTGTAGCTCTTGAGGTTTTGAAGTGTGCTAATGGCCAAAATGGAGATTCCTATCTGTTAATTATTTATTTATTTATTTATTAGTGACATTTATATACCGCCTCACAGTGCAAGCACTCTCTAAGCGGTTTACACCAGTAAGCAATGTATATTTATATTGCCCCCAACAATCTGGGTCCTCATTTTTCCTACCTCGGAAGGATGGAAGGCTGAGTCAACCTTGAGCCGGTGAGATTTGAACCGCTGATTAGTCAAACTGGGCTGCAAAATGGCATTTGTTTGCTGTGTCTCAATAAAGAATTGAAATAATCACATGCATAAATTTTCATGGCACTATTCATAAATATCTCCCATTTTAATAGTATTAGTATATACAGTTTACCTTCTCTTAAACTGTCATAGCAGGGCAATACAGATATTATGACATGTATTGGGGCATGATGTAATACAAAAGGCCTCCCTCCTTCTTAGGACTCCATTGTTTTATGTTAAAAACCAACATAGAAAAGACATCTAAACCGGTAAAATTAATGCATGCCTCAAAGAAAAGTAAAACTGTTAATTGTTGGAATGAAATAGGATAATTGCAATAATTATTTGTAACAACTCACTGTAACATGAATTAAGGACAAAATCCTGCCTACCTGTCAAGGCGATTTTATGGGAGCCAGCTCCTGGATAATTTAGGCCATTGGGGGCTTTTCTGGACACAGAGCTAAATCTGGCTAAATGAATTAGGATTTAGGAATAACAAATGAAATCAAATCCTTTGCCATTAATTTATGACAGGCTATGCACATTACTCAGATTTCCTTGGAGGAGGAATTGTATAATGTATTAGTAATGGATGATAATAATGCTGGCTACATTATAGAGAGTTTGAGATAAATATTGAAACTATATTTTTTACAAATGAACAATATAAATGCAATATTTTTTATAATAGTAGCCTTATATAATACAAGACTTTGACCTAAATAAAATTGTAGACCATGTCATTGGTAATAATTCTCTGCACGCTTGAGCTGAGTATATCTATATACATTCCATATAATGCATGGATAATTCAACCTGTGAGTCAGTACACTTTACTGCTATATTTTCAGGGATATCCTGTGACAAGGACTTGCAGGTGAAAATTAGCCCTTTCAGTCATGAAAGCAATAAAATGCCATATAATGCTGATAATTGCGCAAAGGAGAGAGGTAGTCTGATGGTCTTCTAGGATGAATTCAGTGTTTCTTGAGTTTCTACTATTTCCTTTTTATTGGAATGTTTCAATCAATCAATCAGAATAGAGCTGGAAGGGACCTTGGAGGTCTTCTAGTCCAACCCCCTGCTCAAGCAGGAGACCCTATACCATTCCATGTTAAGCACTACATACAAGCAAATATTATTGAACAAGACACTTGTTTCTATTCCAGCTATCTCCAAGACATCTTCGAGATGACAATAGCTTAGTGACTATTAAGAATAGCATGTCAAGACACAAGGCCTCTTTCTGTAGCTGATATCAGCACATGCCCTTTCAAATTTGTCACTCACATAGACACAATTTTCAGAACTCTTTCTGGTTCTAGGTTCATCCTCTTCACAAGTGCATCTCATATAAATGCTGTATACCTTGCTGCCATTAGAAGACAAGAAGATGAAAAAATAACATTAAAAATTACTTGCGCTTCCTTTTTGTTAACTCTTGACCTTTTGAGGCTAAACACAACATCCAGACAATAGCCCTTTCCAGGGATACAATCAGTTGGCTACAGATGTTTATGAATAGCTGTTCAGAGGCTTTCAGAAAACAAAAAGCCGATACTTTTCAGTACAATGGCCCAAGCAAAAGAGGCTTTATTTCTAAACCACATATAATTGCAATGATGGAGGATGCCATTGTGTTGTGCATAGTAATTGTACTACAGAGAGGCTTAGTATTTAGATCCTCCAGTTCTTAAAGAGATGGCTATAACTAGCATTTTTTAAAAAAAGTTGGAGAACACGATCATCATGTCTCATTCACTACTGAAACTCTCCTGTAGTTGCACGTGTTACATTATAAAATCAGGAATTGCAGTGGTGTTTCCGAGAGACTTAAAGAACTTAATAGTTGACAAACTGCAAACATAGAATGCTTAAGTCTGGCTGAGTTTCTGGCATAGTTTGAAAATATTCATATGACACAATAAGTTGTTTGGTTTGGATAATGAGAATGCCTTCGTTTTATCCCCTTACACTATGCAGCTGTTTAATCACAACTCAAGGCTTTGCTAAAAGTAAATATTTTATCTAAATATTTGTGTCTTATTTTTTTATATTTAAAATATAGAATACCTTATGGCATTCCACCTGTATTCCCTTTTTTTATTCTCTCAGCCATTGGAAAGGGCATTTTTGTAGCCTGTGCTATATATATAAGAGAAAAATGATTTGCCAAACCACCCAACATGATGGAAATTTTAAAAAGAAAAATTTTAAACCTGCAAGCATGGATTGTTCTCCTTTGAGTAGCAGTTTTGGGTTGCTTCTTCACTGTTCACTTTGCCTGGATTTTAGATCACAAGGGGGAGGTCTATGTTATTTAAATTTATTCATTAATTATTGGTTGTTTTTATCCCACTTTATTATTGGTGGAAAACCTACAGTATTTCATAAATATTGAAATACAAAAATTTGTCTCTTAGGTAAAAAAGAAAAACAATCATTGTCAAAGATCCCAGGATATTTGTTTACTTTGGAAGTTGCATTTACCACTCTTTAATAAACATTTGTATTAGCAGACTTGGCACAACATACAGCTGGACTTATGCCAAGTGCTAACACAGCTAACATAGTTCCAGTCTGTACAAGTTGTTTGCATGCTTAAAACATAATCTGTTACTGAAGAACCTGGAAGCGATATTATGCACTAATTTGCACTGGGACAAAGATGTTAAAAAATCAGAGAGTCATAGCTAATTCCATGCTTGGTTAAAAGGAAAAGTTACCCAGACAAATCAGTGAACAAATGCAAGATGTTAAGATAGTTGTGATGGAGATCAGAATATTCCCTCTCAGGGTACCTTTACTTTGTCCACAGTTTTAAATTTTATATTTTTAAACTTTTAATACATCTATTTGCAACAATCATGTGCAGTTAGTTCTTAGATTTCATCTAAGGAGTCGGTGATTCATGCAACCCATTTAACTTTGTTAAATTAACTATAGCTTGTGAGATTAACACAATTGGTTGTGTTACAAATTAATCAGAAAAACTGGGATTGTATAACATGGCTACAAAAAAAAGTGATGGCAAACTTATGTCACGCATGTCAAAGTTGACACAGCATGACATTTAGATGACATACCAACTTTCACCAGAACCTGACAACAACTATTCTTGAAAACATACCTTGTTCTCACATACTTTGGGGGCAGGGGTGGGTTCCTCTTACCTGGCTACTGGTGCGCTGCGCACACATCATCACATTTCTTGTGTGCACACACTCGCTACATGCGCGCATCCGCTTGCGTGATTTTGCTTCTGCGCATGCGCAGGAAGCAAAAATCACCAAAATCTCGTGAGGGGGTGCGCGCGATTTCAGCAATTTTTTGCTCCAAACTTGCGCAAAAGCAAAAAATTGCTGAAATCTCTCGAATGCGAGCGTCCCCTCGCGAGATTTTGCTTCTGCACATGCGCAGGAAGAAAAAAAAAGCCAAAAATTTGGGGAAAAAGATGGCGACGCGTGACGGACCAGCGAAGACGGCACCGGAGCTGTTGCGCACAAGTTGCGCAATCGGAACGGCACACTGGACTGCACCAGTAGGAACCCACCACTGTTTGGGGGGCCGTAGAGGCTATGTGTGAATGGTTTTGCTCTTGTGCAGCTTCCAGATTGTGCTCTCATGTGACTTCTGGACCTCCAAAAATAGAACAGGGCATGCTTTTGTATGGTTTTTGGAGGCTGCAGATGCCACTGAAGAGGCCTTATGCCACGCAAGATTATCTTAGATAGGCCCTGGGAGGGGGGAATGTTGGTCAACAGAAAGAGTACTCTGCCTGAAGGTAATATGATTGGACCGTATATTTTTAAAATAATATGTAAAGAATTATTTCTCTTTTGTTCGTGGAAGGGGATGGTAACACACCAGCAGAGTCAAGTTAGGCGTTTCCCCAATTTTTGATGCGCTGAACCCAAACATTTTGCCCTCACTGGCTAAAATGTGGATGATTAGTTTATGGATCACCACAATTGGACGAACCCAAGCTATTAGCTAGTGAAGATTAAATGACTTATGGAAAAGTGGAGTAGGCTGAGAAAAATTTATCAGTGTATTACTGCCAGCATTAGTGAGGGCAACACCCTGTGTATTTTACCACACTCAAGTATTGCAAGAATGTGTTATTCTCATGCAAGTAAAGTATTTCATATACGCCTAGTAAGAAAACAGGTATGCAAACTGACATTTCTTCTATTTCTATTAAGTTTTGGTGGGGATTGGGATGGTCCAGAACAAGATTGTCAAGAAATTAATTGGGACATAATACAAAATGCAGTAATGCAGATTGGGACATAATATAAAATGCAGTAATACAGTTATGATGTAACAACGCAGAATAGAGATTCAAACAGGCACATGAGGAAAGAATGAAAAAAAAGAGAGAGAGAAACAAGTAAGGACAAAGAGGTGAATGAATAGATTCCTTTCTAGTACCGGGACTGTGTCAAATATGGGAGCCAGTGCAGCATGATGGTTAACTGATTTGGATTGGAGAAATCTGGGGTCAAGACTATAACAGAACATGGATCTTATTGAATGACTTTTAAAACCCTTGCAGCCTTACCTAACTCACTAGAACACTTGCTGAGATGAACTTAATAGACTATTACCAGCCTGTATGTCTCCTGACATATAAATGCAATCAAGAAATTATACATACAGTAAATATGAATAAAAGGGAGAGACAGTCGGAAAAGACCCTTGAAACTTGTCATATTTCCTCTAGAACAGTGATGGCGAACCTTTTTTTCCTCGGGTGCCGAAATAGTGCACACGCGCACTATCGCATGTGTGCGTGTGCCCACACCCATATTCAATGCTCCCCCACGCACCCCTGCTCCCCCATTTCCTGACTTCCGGTGGATCCGGTAGGCCCATTTTTTGCCCTCCCTAGGCTCCAGAGGCTTTCTTGGAGCTTGGGGAGGGCAAAAACGCCCTCCCCTGCCACCCTGGAGGCCCTCTGGAGGCCCTCTGGAGGCCAAAAACACCCTCCCAGAGCCTCCGTGCAAGCCAAAAATCAGCTGGCGGGCGCCCACATGCACGCTGGACCTGAGCTAGGGCAACAGCTCGCGTGCCAGCAGATATGGCTCCGCGTGCCACCTGTGGCACCCGTGCCATAGGTTCGCCATCACGGCTCTAGAATTTCAAAGCCTCTTTGAGGTGGCTTTTTCATCAAGTATTAGATGGAATTCACAGGCAAATTTGCCTAAAACCCTTTAGGCTCATCTTAGGCAATTTTCCTCAAGTGGATGCTCTCAAATATTTGGATCAACCATGTAAGGAAAGTCATGGCAAACTAGTGAGCCTCATTCTAATATAAACTCCAGTCATTTCAGGATTCTCTTGTGTTGTGCTAACCCGGAAAAGAGCTAAATGTCCACAAATAAGCTGCTGGCTTGGAAATGTATGTGCTTACAATATCTCTTGAATTTGATGCATTCCGTATGGCATTGGCACCTTAGCTAATAATTATGAAGGATAGATGTAACTAGTATGAATATTATCCGGGAAGCCTCTGTCAGAGTGGTTCAATTATTAACTTTTTCATCCAGATAAACACTTTAAAAATGATTGTTGGAAACACTAAATTTTGGATGTGAAAGATAAGGGATTATGAAGAGAATAAAGACACAAACAATCACTGTGCAAAATTGTCAAACCCGTTTTCATGTAACATTGTCATTGCTCACTGCATTGTATCATCTGATTCACCAGCTTCTCTGAAGTTCCAGATGAAACTTTTCTTTCTGAGTACAAATCATTAAAAAGCCTGTTTGGTTTAGTGCAGCAGTTCTCAACCTGGGGGTCAAACGACCCTTTCACAGGGGTCTTGAGTCTTCGCCCGGACGCCTCCATTTGGGTTCTTTTACCCTCTGTGCATGCACAGAATGCTTTGCGCATGCGCAGAGGGTAAAAGAACGCAAATAACTGGTGGGGCGAGGGTTGCAGCGGCGGGCGCAGCGGCGGGGTGGGTCACAGTGGGGGCAGGTTGCGGGTCGCGGCATTAGGAAGGTTGACAACCACTGGTTTAGTGGCTTAGGCATGAAGCTAAAAACCAGGAGACTGAGTTCTGGTCCTACTTCAGACAAAAAGCCAGTTGTGTGATCTTCAGCCAGTCACTCTCTCTCTCAGGCCTAGGAAAAAAGTAAGGGGCAAACCACTAAATATCTTACTAAGAAAATGGCAGAGACCAATCACGAGGGGTCAAAGTCAAAGGTGAAATGCTACCGGTTCAGCCCGGTTCGGGCGTACTGGTAGTGGCGGCCGTTGGTGGTTCGGAGAACCTGTAGCGGTGGCAGCGCGAGGCTCTGTACACCCGCCCGGATGTTGCCATTTTCTTTCTTTTTAACCCTCTGCATATGAGCAAAGCCTTCTGCGCATGCGCAGAGGGTGAAAAAGCACGTGCGACAGTGGCGCGCATGCTTCCAAACCAGTAGGGAAGGTAAGTAGATTTCACCGCTGGTCAAAGTTGACACAAAAGCACAGGAAAAAAATAATTAACTATCAGTATGAAAATCTGACAATCAGATTACATGATGGGAAAGATGCCAGATGAATGACAAGCATCAAACAAAATGATCCAAGGTGTTCACAGGTACTTGGCATCCATAGATGCCTAGGTTCAGTCATGACATTTCAAAGTAAGACCAAGAAAGAAAACCTCAGAATGCTTCCAATACAGCGTCATATCAGGCTATCTAGACTATTGCTCTGAGTTAATATAAAGCACTATTTTTTTCACTGGGTTTTTTGCACTGGGGTGAATGAATATATTGTCAGTCAAAACTGGCTTATTATAATATGCATGATTCATGAGCTAGATGCTTGCTTAGCTTTTCTTCAGCAAGAGGGGGAGAGGCTATTTAGTCATTGCTAAAAATGTTGTTCTGAATATAAATTAAGTAAATGAAATAATTCATGAAGCCCAAATGGTGAGAAACAAAAGGAGTAATCATGAGAGACTAGGAGAAGGAATGTAGGGAGTTGGCAAGGTGTGGGGAGTGTGGAGGAGGTGAGGAGGCAAAAAATAATGCCAAGCCTGAAGTTGTGCAAATTGTCTTGCCTTCAATAAGATTGGAAGGAAAGGAAGGAAAATCAGAAAGAATTATGTGGGAGTAGATTACCTTAGAGCAGTGGTTCCCAACCTGTGGTACGTGTACCACTAGTGGTACGCGAGGGCCTTCCAGGTGGTACGCTAACACTTTTGGGGTCATGAACGATTTTTAGTTAGTTATTTTTTACTTCACAAAAATGTTTACTGCCTAACACAAGATAATCTGGCAACGATTTGCAACTGTTGCCACATGCCACCCACCTGGTCCCAGCGGCCCGAGAATCCAGTTGCTGGATGCGCGGGGCCAAAAAAGGAACGGTGACTGTTCTGAACTCTCAGCAGTCGCGCAGTAGAACCCTCGCGAGAAGATGCGCGTCGTAGCGAGCTCTCGAGCTAAGGTTAATCTCACTCTGTTATTGTTAGCACTATGCCCTGCATTGGCCAGCTGGTGTAGAAGAAGCAGATACAGCCCTCGCATTGAGTTGTTGTTTTCGTAGTTGGTTTGCGTGTTCTACTTGTACAATTATGGAAATAAAGTGATATCTGATCGAATTTAGTTTCTCTGGAACCAGGTGGTACGCGGCGACTGTACGGGACCGCCAAGTGGTACTCGATCACAAAAAGGTTGGGAACCACTGCCTTAGAGAAACTAATACCAATTCCACTGTGTACAAGGAATGAGGACTTACATTTTAATAGAGAATGATTGTTTCTTCGTATTTTTGTTAAAAACCTGCATATCTATGCAGTTGTTCACACTGTAGGCATCTCTTTAATACAACCAACCATAAAAACCAAAGTTATCTAATGCAGACTCCTCAACCATGTTATCCCAAAGCCTGGGAGAACAGGTCTTTCGTTATTTCCTGAATGACAGTAGGGTGGGAGCTGTGTGAATCTCTGGGTGGATATCCTTCCAAAGGGCAGGCACTGAATTCCTGGGTCTTATTAGATGTCATTGTTTGATACATGGGAGTCAAAAGATATCCACCCTGCATGATTTTACTGGATGAGCAGAAATAGACTGAGATAAAATGGTCCCTCAAACAGCCAGGACTTATGCCATGAAGGGCTTTATGGGGGAGAACCAGCGCCTTGAATCACCTGGAAACTAACTGATGACCAGGGTGCACCACAGCTTCCTTCAAGGCCAAGTTGACTGACTACTCTGAAGGAAGCTGATACCACCTGCCAGGCAGCCTTAACTGTATTTAGAAAAACCCCAGATTTAACAAGTAGCTGTTCAAGCTTTTTCAGCCACTGTAGCCCATTCCTCCCCACAGAGATCAGGTAATTTTAAATGGGGCCACTGGGCAGCTCTAAGCATATGCAATAAAAGCTGAGAAATAAACAATTTTGTCACCTTTATTGCAACAGTGATTCTTATATAAATGAGTTCTTACTCATGCTTAATCTGCTTGCCACAAAGTTCTTCAGAAATAGGTCCAAATCAGAGGTGGGTTCCTGCCTCTGATTGCCGGTGCGGTTAATCACTGAGTTCGGCACAGAGCCGAAGACGCTGCTCCCGTTCACGGAGCGGGAGCTTTCCCCGGGCACTTTCCCCGCCCGCATGGATGCCGCCAATTGCGTTCTTTTGCCCTCTGCGCATGCCCAAAGCGTTCCGCATGCACAGAGGGCAAAAGAATGCAATTGGCGACATCCATGCGGGCGGGGAAAGCGCCCGGGGAAAGCTCCCGCTCCGCGAACAGGAGCAGCGTCTTCAGCTCTGCGCCGAACTCAGCGATTAACCGCACCGGCAATCAGAGGCAGGAACCCACCTCTGGTCCAAATCATCTTTCCAAGGGATGCTCTAATGATTTTGCCTCTGTGGCTGGGTGACTGTAATCTCATGTATGCAGTGCCTTTTAACTGTCTCCTTATAATGGCGCTACCTGCCAGGCTTCTCTTGGATGAACCTTCCCCTAATTCAAATTGGCACATCGGTGAAAGAATTTGACATTAGGCCTGAAGCTACTTCAGTTGCCTTCTGATAGTCATGACTGCAAGCAGGAGAAAACAAGACAAGAGATTTGCTGCCCTAAATTGCCTATATATAGATGTGTCATCCGAAAGTACAGTGCTAATTGGAATTCTTGTGTTGTTATAACATTTCCTTTCCTTTCTAAAAATAGTATTAACTGGAGGTCTGTTATTTTTGGTCCTTGGATTAATAGTTTTTAAACCAAAAGACAAGGAGGGAGGACTGGCATAATTCTTTTGAGCGGTACATTGAGTGGTAGAATAAGGTGGTTTCTGCAAAAACAGGACGGATGGAGAGCAAAGTCTGGACCTCTAATTTTGTCAGGCTCCAAAATCCAAGAAAGACACATTGAAATTCTCTAAGTAGTTTCCTTTAATGTTCCTTGCCAAACTAAAGCAGACTATTTTCTGGTACTCTGGCAGGAGTAGTCACATGTGGGTATCAACTTCTATCTGCCCATAGACTGAGATTGTAGCAATTTTGCCTGGCCACGCCCCCTTCGCTCGCTTGGGTTGTCAGTTTTTATAACTCTGATGTGTCAAGGAGACGTTTTTTTCTCTCTGAGCAGATTGAAATTCACCTTATTCTAGCATCGAGGGTTCGATTCCTTGAATTGCCAAATTATGGTGGGGAAGAATCTGAGGCAGGCAGAACTGTTATCTTTGCAGGCATTGCTGTTTCCACCGACCACTGCTGCCGGTAAGTAACGAGTTGGCCGGCTCATTCAGAGCGGCTGCTCCCACCACCACCCCTTTTGACGATCAGGCAGCTTTCTTTCCAGGGGTAATCCCTTCACTGGGATCCCCGACGTTGCGGGCACCTGCTTCCTCCCGATCAGCCGCAGGCATGTGAGCAGGTCTTGCCCCGGTCCGCCGGGACGATCATCATTGCCAGAGGACTTATCCTACCCAGTGAGCGGCTCCTGACATCGAGCCATACTCCAAAGAGGGCGACCCCATGCCCTACCTCCAGCCATTGCCTGTGGCTATGAAGGTGGTTTGGAAAGGCAACTGCCTTTCTTTTCCTGGCCGGCCGCCATTTTGTTGTGATCGCTCCACCATTTATTTATTTATTTATTTATTTGTGAGAGTTATATACCGCCTCACAGTGCAAACACACTCTAAGCGGTTTACACCAGTAAGCAATGTATATTTATATTGCCCCCAACAATCTGGGTCCTCATTTTACCTACCTCGGAAGGATGGAAGGCTGAGTCAACCTTGAGCTGGTGAGATTTGAACTGTTGACCTGCGGATCTCCCGGATGCCATTTTGCCAGCATTGGAGCTGCTGTTCTGTTCTGGCCACCATTTTGACGCTGGCTGCAGCGGCCAATTGACTTTGGTCGCAAGCTCAGAGGACATTGCCCTTCATAGCGGCACCCAAGAGGTGGAGACTCCCCTCTCGTGCCTAAATGGGGGGGGGGATTTCTGCTGGCTTGGACTCCTCACGGCCTTATTTACCAGTCTGTTCCGGCTGTGAGGTAACGAGGTGGCGGGAGGAACCAACATGGCGGAGCGCCATGAAGCCGGTGAGTCCCCCAAGGGACAAGCCAAAAGCGCCCCAAGAGCTCCAAACCCGCTTCTAAGGGAGAGACCAGCCATAGCAACCCCTTTACCTGCCAGGGGTTCAGCTGCAGCGGAGAAGGATGCTGAGTGGCATCAGAGGGCATTTAAATCAACAGTTTGCCAAGGCCTCCAAGTTGGCGGACTCAGCTAGACCACAGCCAGGGGTCAGAAGAGACCCCAGGCTCTCTGCTCCCTCAACTTTCCCCCCAGTCATTTGGGGAACGCCACCTAGGCTGGCCACCAGAAGGGCCAGAGGATGCAGTCACCTCCCATCCTCCATACAACGAAGAGCATTTCCTCCCACTGGCATGCACCTTAGGTGCGATTATTCAGATGGCTGCCTCTGTAAGGGGTCCCACCCCCAAGGCTACCTTTACCCCAATGTCAGTGGGGCTCGACTCTGGAGAGGGTCAAGGGCCCTTTTTGTCTCAGGAGCTGAAGGACATAATTGCTCAGGCTGTGTCCCAGGGGATTGCCTCTGGCCTCACTCAGCAGGTGCTCCTGCAGTCCCAGTCTCAGCAAGGTAACCCCCAGTTACTCCTGCCAGAGTACCGGAAAATGAACTTTGGTTCCTACCAGGGGTGGGTTCCTACCGGTGCGGTCTAGTGCGCAGTTCCGGTAGGGACCCGCCGATTACACAATTTGCACGCGACGGCTCCGGTGCCGTCTTCGCCGGTCTGTTGCGCACCGTCATCTTTTTTCAGCAATTTTTCAGCCTTTTTTGGCGCGTGTATCCCCTTGTGAGATTTTAGCGAGATTTTGCTTTGGCGCATGCGTGGAAGCAAAATTGCATGAGGGGGCGCACGCACATAGCGCGCGTGCATGCTCAACATGGCAATCTGCGAGCAGTGCACAGGTAGCGAGGTAAGAGCAACCCACCCCTGGTTCCTACCGGATACGTTCCTTTTCGGTTCCTGGCAGAAGTAGTAACTACTCCCTTGGTGGGTGTACTGGCCCAGTTTCCGGGGTGGTTGATTCCTCTTTTTTCAGGTACCTACCTTGGACCTCTTGGTTGCAAAAACTGACAATCCAGGTGAGGACCCTTGCAACTGGTGGCAGCGCCGGGCGTGACCAGGCAAAATTGCTATAATCTCAGTCTCCGGGCAGATAGAAGTTGACACCCACATGAGACTACTACTGCCAGGAACTGAAAAAGAACGTATCGGGTAGGAACGAACATTAATTTGCACCATAAAACATACTCTGGGAACTATTAGGGAGGAGCTGTCTTCCCCCTTTTCCTCCCACTCAAAAGATCTAAAGTGTGATGCTTCTTGCTCCTTCGGAATGCACTTGCTCCCTCCTGGGAAGCCGCACAACATTCCATCACAATTTACCCAAATACATTACCATATTTACATATTTGGAGGAGAAGACGGAAGATCCACTGAGTGTCAAGCAATGGCTGACAAAGTTCTGACCCTTGCAGGTTATGCATTTAATTCAAGGTAAATCAAAGATAATGTCAACATGATCTCAGTAAAACATACTGTACAAGGACTGTGAGCCCAAAGCCAATACTTTCCAAGGACTATTAGAAAATGCAAGGGGAAGGTTACATTGAGATGGGGTTATTGTTGATGGTGAATTACAGTGGTTCGGTGTGGTCAGTTATTATTGAATATGAACATAGAATCCAGCGATCAATTGATTCCATCAAGATGACATAGGCCCGTGGTGGCGAACCTGTGGCACGCAGAGCCATAGCGGAGGGCACGCGAGCGTTGCCCACCGGCAAACTGGAAGTACGGAAAAACGCACTTCCGGTTTGCCGGTGAGCTGTTTTTTGCACTCCGGAGGGTTCAGGGAAGCTCCCTGAAGCCCCGGAATGCAAAAAACTACAAAACGGACAAACCGGAAGTGCATTTTTCCGAACTTCCGGTTTGCCCGTTTCGTCGTCCCAGGCTCCGGTAAGGCCTTTGCGTGGGGGTGTGTGCACATGCGCAGGGGGCAGCATGGGGGGGTGTTGTGCGCATGCGTGGTGGGGAGGGAATGGGTGTGGGCATGCGAGTGCGCGCTAGCGCGCACCCCCCCCCCTTTTTGGCATGCGAACCTAAAAAGGTTCGCCATCACTGACATAGGCTGAGTGGATATAACATACCTAAATGAAGTTTATGTGGGTTTGCTAGTAGTGCCAGAATCTAGTTGCCAAGTTTCACACCTGGTCATAACCATAAATCATAGATCTCCTTAATTCAATTCTCAGCAAGTCTCAGCAAAAGATCTGTGAAGAAAAAGAAGAGCTGAAGAATCTCAACAAAAACCAATAAAGACCCAGAAAGCCTTCATTTAGCACGCAGAGGGAGCTGGTGACTCCAAGAATTGCAGCTGTAGATTCTGATTAAGAAGTTTCTAAAGTGAAGGCACTGGCGGCAGGAGGATTAAAAGGCTAAGTAGAACTAAAGCGTGTGCCAGTAGGGAAAGACATTTTTTGGATTAAAGGACTACTGCTATTGCTGCTCTCTAGGTGATGGGTCTCCAACTTTAGCAACTTTAAGACTTGTGGACTTCAACTCCCAGCGTTCCTCAGCCAGCAAAGCTGCAGGTTGGATACCGTGCTGGCTGGCTGGGGAATTCTGGGAGTTGAAGTCTATATAAGTCTTAACGTTGCGAAGGTTGGAGATCTCTGGCTTAGGGAATATCTTGAGTGGCTCTTGTGGGTCAGTTAAGTAAGGGGGCTTCCAAACTGGCTGGGGAATTCTGGGAATTGAAGTGTACAAATCTTAAAAGTTGCTAAGGTTGGAGACCCCTGAATATGATGCATAAAATAAATGCAAGCGTGCTGTTTAGAGGATGAAGACTCTGGAATAAATTTACCTTTTGAAAGTAAGCCAGTGCTGGAAACACATTCTTATAGCTTTGCCTTTTAGTAGAGGATAAATCTCTTGTATCTGGTTGGTACAGTGCCTAGCTCTTTCCTTGTGCTCTTTGGCAATTGGCTGTCGACCTGCTTAAATATTTCAGAAGCATCTAACCGATCCAATGTTTTTGTCAAAATAATAAAAAGAGCATTGTGCTGTTGCACAGCAATCTCCGCCCCTTTTATATGTGTATGCAGTGTCACAATAAAAGAAAGGCATAGCTTCATTTATCACTTACACTCACTCTTCTGCAGTGAAACCTGGATAATGGACTTCGATGTTCTAATAAAAACAAGTTGGATCTAGCTTGCTTAAAATCTGCACAATTAAAAGTACCATTATTAATTGTCTCGGGTCTTCAGGCTGTTTAAATGCTTGAGAAATATTATTCCCTGCTACGAATGTGTCTCAGATTGGACAAAAGCCCAAATAACAAGATGGAGTAAGATAATTTATAACAAATGTTCCTTTTTATGAGATGGACAGCTCTGAAATGTTATTTCAGAGTTCTAATCTATTGCGGGCATTGTAACAGCACTGTAAAAAAGAAGGGGAAATAAGAAATATGTCTCATTGGGGAAGAGAAAGATTGCAGGTAGTCCTTGATTTACAACAGTTCATTTAGTGACTGTCCAAAGTTACAACGGCACTGAAAAAAGTGACTTATGACTGTTTTTCACACTTACAACCATTGCACCTTCCCCGTAGTTACATGATCAAAATTCGGATGCCTGGCAACTGACTCATATTTATGCCGGTTGCACTGTCCTGGGGTCATATGGTTTTATGACCTTATCACAAGCAAAGTCAAAGGGGAAGTCAGATTCATTTAACAGCCGTGTTACTAACTTAACAACTGCAGTGATTCACTTAACAATTGTGGCATGAAAAGCCGTAAAATGAGACAAAATTCACTTAACAAATGTTTCACTTAGCAACAAAGATTTTGGGCTCAATTGTGGTCATAAGCCGAGGACTACCTGTATTGGTTTGAATGGCCAAGAGTCCTCTCCTGTAATCACAGCAGCATTTATAATCAGAATACCATTAATTATCCCATAATATAGGTAGTCCTTGACTTACAATCATAATTGATCCCAACATTTCGGTTGCTAAGTGAGACAGTTGTTAAGTGAACTTTGCCCCATTTTACAACCTTTCTTGTACAGTTGTTAGGTGAATCACAACAGTTGTTAAGTTAGTAACATAGTTGTTAAGTAATTCTGGCTTCCTCATTGACTTTGCTTGTCAAAAAGTCGCAAAGGTCATCACACGACGGGGGAAATTGCAACCGTTGTAAATCTGTGTGATTGCCAAGCGCCTGAATTTTGATCACATGACCATGGTCATCAGGGTGAAAATGATCATAAGTCACTTTTTTAAGTGCCATAATAATAATAATAATAATGATGATGATGATGATGATGATGATGATGATGATGATGATGATAATAATAATAATAATGGTGTGCATAAGCGCACTATCATGCCTACCATCCCTGTCCTACTGTCATATTGTCCAAATTTATCTATACCTACTGTGCTTTTGTTTATGTTTATACCATACCTGTTATCTTGTATATGTTTTGACAAATAAAATAAATAAATAAATAAATAAAATTGTAACTTTGAATGGCACCACATGAACTGTTGTAAGTTGAGGACTACCTGTATGCAGAAAAATCATGGAGGCTCAGAGAGACCCTGCATGGTTTATCCTTTTCCACCAGCTCTATCATTCAAGCTAGCAACTAACTGATTTTGTGAGAATGGCTACTGAGTTAATTTCTATTTCAAAATCCAAAAAATCAATCCAATTTATGCCATAGAAATGCTTCTGATCATCACTTCTGCTTGAAACCTAACAAGACATTTCCCACAAAAGGATCTGTTGCCATTGCAAATTCCACGTTGCACATTCTATCTTCTAGAAGGAAAAGAATGTCCATAGTTCGTGCAATTCTGGTGAAACACAAACACTACATTTTGGGAAATTGAGTTCCAAATCTCTGAACTGCAGTCTAGATCTGAACATGGAATCAGATTCGATTATTTCTGGGTGGCCTACTTTTGAAAAATGTCCAAGTTCCAGATCAGGCCCTGAGATAAGATTCCCTGCTCTCACTTATTCACAATAAATTGAGGTGGTCTTATGGTCTTTTTCAATTCTAAGATTATTAGCCATGGAAAACTACTGGCCATTTTGATTATTTGCTAGCCTAATTACCATCTCTGGGATATTTCAATATTTGATGAACAGTGCTGAGAAACTGACAAGTGTGCTGGATCAATTCATGAGTCACCTTATACCTGTTCTAAAAGTCTTGGGCTTGCTGCCAAGTTGTTTCTGTAGCTCTCCAAGGCTCTGAAAAGCACTTTCAGAAAACTTTGGCTGGCATTTATAAAGCATTCCTTCTGCCACGATTTTAAATGAAACACTGCCCTGTGGAGTTCATTCCACATTTTCAATATTGCTAGTTTAATTTTTTACTTTATCTTTCATTGTGATCTGCTGAGACATCAGCAGTATAACAACTTTTAATAAAACATGATATCTAGTATATTAATTTGTCTGCTTACCGGAGATTATGGTTGTTTGGGCACTATCGTACCAAAACCCGAAGAAATGCTGACCTGGTTTATTGCCCTCTAGTAGTTCTCCGCAGCCTAAGGGTAGTGGCTGGGACTGAAAATTACATAGCTGTTGATTCTCTGGTTCTGCTTCAGGATTTATTGAAGGCTGGAGAATTTATAGCTGCTAAAAAAATACTGGTAATCATCCATGAATCTTTTCTTTTTTATTTTACATAAAACGTTTTTTATATTTTATATACATATCTATTACATTTTTTAAAATTTTATTTACCATATGGGCATACAGAGAGATGAATATACGAGGGTGAGTGAAAAAATAATGCCATTTTCTTTAGGACAGGTATAATTACCAACACGGGAACATGTAACATACATCAAAATGAAGCTGGTCCTCTGTGGATCACATCCCTACTTCTCAACATAGTCACCATTTCTCTCAATAGCAATGTTCCACCTTCGAATGAGAGCATTTATCCCTGTCTCGTAAAATTTTGTTGACTGTTCTTTGAGCCACTTCTTCACTGCAGTTTTCTCTTCTTCGTCACTGGAATACTGTTTGCCTCTCAAACCCTCTTTCATGGGGCCTGCATACATTGCGATAATCTAAAGTATTGTCCTCAAACACATTTTGCAATCGTCTGTGAATGTTCACAGGGGTTTCCCCCTCAGCAACAAGGAATTCAATCACTGCTCTTTGTTTTTGACGCAATTCTAAGGGGGCAGAAATTTTGAATTTTCCTTGCGAAAATTTTCCTTGCGAAAATTCTAAAAAACCTGAAAAGTAAGAAACAAAATATTTCAGAACATAAATGATATAATCATTTATAAATGGGAAAAATTTCAGGTATTTTTATCAAAAACTTCACCTGAAATAAAGAAAATGGCATTACGTTTTGACTAAAGTGACCAGATTTTTTTTTCTTCAAGCGGGACACCATTGACGGGGGTGGGTTTCTCCATTTGAGTTTTGCCCTCTGCGCATGCGCAGAACGCTGCGCATGCGCAGAGGGCAAAACAGCAAATGTCGGCGTCCAGGTGAGGTGGGGGGGGGGACGCGGGAGGCCACTGTACGTCCTACCTACCTGGGACTTTTCCCGGTAGCTTCAGTTGCGTTCCTTGCTAATAGCGCCCAGAGCAGAGCAGCCCCTCCCAGAAGATCGCGAGACGTTATCTTTTGGAAGAGGCTGCTCTGCTCTGGGCGCCAATTAGCAAGGAACGCGACTGAAGCTACCGGGAAAAGTCCCAGGTCGGACGCGTGCCCCGTCCCATCCGCCAGTCCTGCCCCGCCCCCCCCAACCCCCAGCGCGAGACGCGCGTCCGACCTGGGACTTTTCCCGGTAGCTTCAGTCGCGTTCCTTGCTAATAGCGCCCAGAGCAGAGCAGCCCCTCCCAGAAGATAACGTCTCGCGATCTTCTGGGAGGGGCTGCTCTGCTCTGGACGCTATTAGCAAGGAACGCGACTGAAGCTGCTACCGGGAAAAGTCTCAGGTAGGACGCGCGCCCCGCCCTGCCCCGCCCCTTTTGCCGCGGCACACTTAGCATGGTCTCATGGGACAAGTGCAAAGTGGCGCTCCCCCCCCAGAGTTCGCTCTGCCCTGCCCCGCGCCACCCTGTGAATAGAGGGGACTGAATCGGAAGCCTGTCGCTCAGGCGCGCGTCTGGCTGGAGGAAGAAGCGGGGGCTCAAAAATCGGGACTTTTTAAGAGGGCGGGCGGGACGCGGGACAAAGCATTAAAAAGCGGGTCTGTCCCGCCAAAATCGGGACGTCTGGTCACCTTAGTTTTGACTCACCCTTGTATTTAATCATGCAAAGCCAATGAATGGTTCTTGGTGTAAAGGTCAGGTGAAATGAGTCAGTAAAATGGGTAGGTTCCTACATCCATTTTCTTTGTGCTTCATCAAAAAAAGCATAATCAAGGTATAACATCAAGTCCAAGGTGTGCATTACTACAATTGAAAGGAATGAAAAGAGTGTTAAATAGACTAATCAACTCAAATAAACCCCTCAAATTTAGACAAATTTCATTAAAAGCTGGTCAGGTATATAGCTTGCCTCCTTCAAGTTTCTAAGGAAACATTCTGAGTTGATTGCTCAATGTTTGAAAATCACACTGTTTGAAAATGATATAACTTCTACTTATCGTGTTAACTGAAATTGGGGCAGAAATCTGGGCTTTCTTTCAAATCAAAACCTATAAATACATTATCCAATTATTTAAAGTGAGCTGCCTGAGATGAGTAAGCTCGTTTCACTTAAGGTAACCTATATTTTGTTCACTCATTACTTATAGCTGTATTTCTAATTATTCAGTATTATTTCTGTCCAATGAAATAACATGAACATCTATTTTTCTGCAATTTTTTGCATGATAAAACGATGTCAGCTTTTCAAGTTCTGATAGAAAACCTTCCTGTGGATAAAGTTGTAAAATGTAGTTAGGGTATTATGAAGCCTAAAAGACAGAATAGATTCTACAATAAGAATTACTGAAGAAATAAAAAACCCTTTAGCTACACCCATGGTCCAGTTCTCAGCCAAACTTACTCCTGAGTAAAGACACATAGAAAAAGCACAATTTTACTAGGGTTACATATAATTTCAAGATGGGCAGCACATAAATCTAATAAATAAATAAATAAATAAATAAGTAAATATTATTTATTGCTTGAAATTTAACCTGGAAACACCAAACAAATTCTACTGTGACACAGTGGAAGTGGCTTAGCAATTATGGTTCTGCATGAATGATAAAAAGAAAAGAAAGGATGGAAAATAGATCTATTTTTTTTCTTCATGGTCAATATAAAGAAAAGCCCATTTTCAGATTAATACCAGAACTCTGATATGCCGAATGACCAATCATGATCAATGTGGGTGGTTGTTTATCCCAGTTGTTGTGTGCTGCCAATTATACCACAGACAGCTTCTGCTATAAATTCAAGGTATTTATTGCAGTCTTAAATCTTTAACTGAAGTTACATAAAAGCACACTGAAGATTTAAAGCTTCCTGTTTCAGTGTAGACAGGACAGCTTACTTGTCCAAGAGTCCAGAAGAATAAATCATACATTCAGGGAAGGCCCAAGAGCAGTCAAGGTCCAGTTTACAGGTGAACCAGTAAATCAACCGAGCATGCAAAGAGAGCTTCAGGAAAGAGGACATAATTTGCCACAAGGAGCCAGTCAATCGTTTGTCCCCTTTTGACTGCCAGATATCTAATTTGCTGGGTCTATTTCTTTTGAGTTGTCAGGTTGACTTTCCTTCCTTTACCCTTTGTGGTTGGTGATGTGTCAGCAGGTGTAGGACCTTGCCCAATTCAGGCTCTGAGTCGGTTGGTTAAGATGCTCCCCAAACCTAATCTTTTATCATTGCCATTTTATTTATTTAATTATCAAATTTATTTGCTGCCCATCTTACGGTTCAAGGTGACTCTGAGTGATTGACATCACTGCTTGTCTCCCTCAACTTCATCACCATCTCCAGCAGTGTTCTTTTGACTACATTCTTTGCCTTCCGTGCCACTGCTACTTCCCCAGGTACTGTGGCACACACAAAAAATGGCACTTTAGTGTTTCCTATTACATGCCTAGGGACAGGCCTTACTCCTCAAAATGTTGCTCCTTCTTTAGGTCTCCCCCGAAGGTGGAACACCTGCTGTGGTCCTTATGGATTCAGTGTACTAATCTGATTTCAGATATTTCTGTCCCTCCCTCCTTCCATGCATTTCTTCTCATTCTTTCCAATGCCAGCTGTTTCTATGAAGTAAGAAATGTGAAATCCATTGGCTTAACTTAATTTGTTGAAAGGCTGTATATGATTCCAATGATTAATAAGATTCAGACATAATATAGTTCATGGTCAATAAAAAGGGCAAAGAAGACTTTTTCACTGACTTTTTCGCTGCTAGCTTCATAGATTATTTATTCACAAACTCCCAAACTTTTATTAAAAATGCTGGCCACACTGTTTTCACAGAAGAACATTATTTTATTGTTTCTTTATATCCTCAGCACCACAATTAAATACAGCTTATATACCTAAGATTGATTGTTTCTCTCCCCCCCCCCATCAAACAAAGAAGCAGAAGTATATTATTGCCAGAAAATATGTTGAACATACACTATTTACCTGCTTTGAGCGTAGAAGCTTTGAATGCAGCTACGAAGGCTAAACTGTTTCAGGAATATAGTTTCTGAAAAAACGGATTCTGATCAGGATTGATTGATGATCGATCTAGCATATATATATATATATATATATATATATATATATATATATATATATATATATATATATATATATATATATATATATATATATATATATATATATATAGTAGCTGCCCATCTCACCAAAGGCAACTCTGAAATGAATAAAATCATACATATAAATTGCAATAAAAATACAAAAAAGTAGTATTAAAAAAGTAAATATTATAAAAACAGATGCAAATCTTAGGTAAGGTGACCAGACGTCCCGCTTTTGGCGGGACAGTCCTGCTTTTTAATAATTTGTCCCGCGTCCTGCGGCGTTTCAAAAAAGTCCCGCTTTTGAATTTGAATTTGCGCAAAGCAGGAAGCAGCCCGAGAGCTGGGGGGGGCGCCCCACAGGCTCAGCGGCTGAGCCGAGCCCTGCACACCCCTCTACCTGCTGCCTCACCTGCCTCCTCCTCCCAGGCAGGGAGGGAGGGCAGTGAGAGGGGCAGCGGCCCCTGCCAAGCGCAGCACACGGAGGCGGCGGGCAAGGCGTCCCCAGCACACCTGTTAATCCGGCCGGCCACGCGACTACAAGTGCGGTGCGGAAGCCGCTGGTGGCCGGCGGCCCCTTCCAAGGCCTGCGCTTGGAAGGGGCCGCCGCTCTTGCTGCTCTCCCTCCCTGCCTGACTGCAGACGTCCGCCTGCCCTCCCGAAGCAGCGCTGCCGCAGTTCACTTTTGTTTTGCGGTAGGAGAAGGAAGAAAGCGGGCAGCGAGAGTAGCAGCCTCTTCCAAGCGCAGGCCTGGCCGTCTCCCCACACGGAGGGCTGCTGCCCGGCTGGCTGGTGGCGGCTTCTGCAACGGAGGCAGCACGCGGCTGTGAAGAACCCTCACCACCCGCCCTCCCGGAGCACCACAGCTGCAGTTTGCTTTCTTCCTTCTCCTGCCACTGTCCCTCTCCGGTCCAGACGCAGCAGAGGCGAGCCCCGGCCATGGCAGCGGTAAGGGCTGTGATGAAGGGGGGGTGTTTGGGGGGTGCACAAAGCTGCAGGATGAGACAGACCCCTCCCGTCTTGCTCCCCTAGGAAAAACCCCCCCCATCAATGGTGTCCCGCTTTACAAATATTAAAATCTGGTCACCTTAATCTTAGGTGAAGAGAGAACCTGGTCCTGTGCCATGAAGGGTTTTAAAGGTCAAACCAGCACCTTGAGTTGGACTCGGAAGAAAACTGTCAATCAATGCATTCTGTACCAGATGAAGCTTCCAGATACTCTTCTAGGGCATGTCCATGTAGAATGCATTGCAATAGTACAATCTGGAAGTGATTAGGACAGTGATAGCGAACCTTTTTTCCTTGGGTGCCGAAAGCGCATGCGTGCGTGTGCTATTGCGCATGTGCGAGTGCCCACACCCATAATTCAATGCTGGGGAGGGCGAAAACAGCCTCCTCCGCCCCCCGGAGGCCCTCTGGAGGCTGGAAATGGCCCATTTCCTGACTTCCGGTGGGCCCGGTCGGCCTGTTTTTTGCCCTCCCCAGGCTCCAGAGGCTTCCCTGGAGCCTGGGGAGGGCAAAAATGCCCTCTCCCGCCCCCTGGAGGCCCTCTGGAAACCGAAAATGCCCTCCCAGAGCCTCCACACAAGCCGAAAATCAGCTAACCAGTGCGCACATGCGTGCTGGAGCTGAGCTAGGGCAACGGCTCGTGTGCCAGCAGATATGGCTCCATGTGCCACCTGTGGCATGCGTGCCATAGGTTCGCCATCACTGGACTAGGACATGAGTGACTGTGAATGGGGCCTACTGATCCAGTAACGGGAGCAACTGTTACAACAACATAAAGCTACGCAAAGGCTCTCCTAGTCATGACTGTCATCTGCTCATCAAGCAGAAGTTGTGAGTCTGGGAGGACTGTGCATAGGGTCTGTTTGGGGTAGTAAAACCCCAGCAACAAAAATTGTATTCTTGGACCCAGTGAGCCCTAACATTCAGATTTTCTTTTAACCCCCATACCACCCAATTAGAGGAACAATGAAACAATTACTGAAACATTTAGGGTCATCTGTTTCAGTGGATGGATATGAAAGCTCTATTATCTCAGCTGCGGAGGTATTTATGGGCATTTCAGCTGTTCAGAAGTTCAAAGATCACCTCATGAAGTCTACAATAGTATTAGAAAGACATTATAAACATCTCCCATGCTCATTTTAACAGACATTTTTACTTGCACTCTTCTAAAATATACACACTGAATTATTCTGTGAGATATACAATCACGTATTGTTAGTAACATGTTCACTAATTTCACACATGCATTCTTACAGATTATATATTACAGAATAGTAATTCTTGCAGGATTAGATTTCCAATTAACTTGCTAAGTCTGCTCTTGTTTCATCAACTTGAGTGTTCACAGCTCTAATAATGATTGGACACCGAGTAACTAATGAGCAAATAAATCTCTAAGAATAATTTTGTAACCAGAGATTAAAGGTTTGTTGGTTTCTAGGTGTCACAAGTGTTGAACATCACCATGGTCTTAACAGCTTCTATTTGGAAGTTAGTCCCACTGATATCAATGGGATTTACCTCATAGTAAGCAGGAAATAGCCAGTAATGGACATACCGGTATGTTCTATATGAAAAATGTCAAGGGACAGTTACTTGGGTCTAATATTTGTTGGAAAGACTAAAGACTGTAGCTTATGTTATTGAGTAACATTTAGGCTAATTAACAGATAAAGGCACTGATTTTTTTTTAACAGCTAATGCTTTTCCTGAGTTGCCCTGATCTTTTTTCACTGGTTCATAGCCTCTCCCCTTACTGGTATATATCTATATGGAAAATGTATTTGGGATCATAAGATATAATGTCATTTGTTTGGTTATGACTTAGCATTGAAACCACAGTTTATAGTTTAGCACTGTATAACCCCGGCCACTGTGCTGTACTCATGAAACCACAGTTAAAGCAATGTTTGAAGTCAGCCACAGTAGAATTATCTCCCATTTTTTCCTCGTCATTCAGGTTCTTTATCTGCAATTTTCTTAGGAAGAGACATGGCTGACAACTTAGCAGCTGTTTCCAAAGTCCATATGAAGTCCATTAATTCTCTCTACAATATTAATTCTCTCTAAAGCAGGGGTGTCAAAATCACGTTGTCACGGCAGCATCACGTGACGTATCGGGACTTTTTTCCTCTTCGCTAAACCGGACGTGGCCAGCGCGTGATGCATCCGGCCCACAGGCTGGGAGTTTGACAGCCCTGTTCTAAAGTACTCTACAGCGTTTAAAATAAGTATCCCTGAAGTTGATGAACAATAGTTAATTAGTTAATAGTTAAGTGGCGCAGCGGTTAGAGGCAGGTACTGCAGGCCACTTTAGCTGACACTGATCCGCAGGTCAGCGATTCAAATCTCACCGGCTCAAGGTTGACTCAGCCTTCCATCCTTCCGAGGTAGGTAAAATGAGGACCCAGATTGTTGGGGGAAATATAAATATACATTGCTTACTGGTGTAAACCGCTTAGAGACTGCTTGCACTGTGAGGCGGTATATAAATCTCACAAAATAAATAAATAAATAAATAATTAAATAATTAAATAATTAAATAATTAATTAATTAATTAATTAAATAAATAAATAAATAAATAAATAAATAAATAAATGCTGTAATATTTGAGTTAAAGAAGCAACAAGATGAAAATTTCCAGTTTCATAAAACCATTCAAATCAACTTTCCATCACTACTGTTAGTTAACTATTATGTACTGTGTGAAATCACTCTATTGTCATTTGTTCACTAACATGGTTAAAGAAAAATGGTTGAAAATTAAGTTGTGTTTGAAAAAAAAAACTGCTAAGAAATTTCCCCAAGGGCCAAAAGAGAACCTTTGAGTTGTGGCATTATGGTCTGGAGGCCAACGTGAGATTAGTTCGAACAAAACTTCTAGACCTTTAGTTACATCTTAGGCACGTAACTGTGATTGTAATTGGTTTGTTGGCTTTTTTGTAAGCCTCAGAAATAGCTCTTCTGCATGTTTACTCTGATTCACTGCTACTCTGTCATTTCAAAACTAAGTACAAAACTAAGAACTGATCTGAGTAAATGGGTTGCAGACAGATTTCAAGTTTGCTTGACAGCAGAAATCAAATGTTTGATTTAAAAATCCCGACTTTCAGGAAGTAGATTTGTTTCGGTATACTTAAGTTGTCAAGAAACAAAGAAGTTACTATGGCAAAAATGTCCAAAGATATTTGTGGACTAAAGAAAAGAATTACCCTTTGTAGTCTGAGCTACATAGAATTTCTGCTGTCTTCAAACCATTGAAACTACTGAAACTATAAACTGCTGAAATATTCAGGGCAGATTACAGATCACTTAAGGCTGTATCGGAATTTTAATTCACAGCCTTTCCTGAACATTTTGCATAGAGTTCTATTCAGTTTTTTCATTCTGTGCTGATTCTCTAACCTCAAGTACTTAGCCTCATAGGCTTCTGTATGCCAAAAGTATTAAAACCATAGTTATTGCAAATGCATTTCACCCATATCTTTGGGTGTTCTTTGCAGTAATTTTCCTGTTTCATTGGTGTATAGAAAAATGAAATTAAGAAGGAAACAATTCTAGGGAAAGGCTTGTTGTAAAAAAAATCAGAAAATGTTTTTTCCGAATCCAAAGGATAAAAAATAAAATATATACAAAAACTAAATTGGATGGACCCATTAGAACTAAAATAGACGAAGTAGCAAGACTTTTACTCTGTTAAACTGTAGTCATTTCTAAGATTGCTTTCTACTCCTCCGAAAACAGCTCCAGACAGCATGGATTCATGATGTTGTCTCTATTTGGCAAATCATCTGATTTATTTCGGACTCAGATGAAATGCTTTTGAAACTGCAGTCAGACACACCCTTCCTTAGGATCTGTGAAGCTTATGCGCTCGTGGAAGAAAGGTATGACTATAAATCTAACAAATCCATATATCTGGTACAGATGAACCACTTGGGGTTGGTCTTGTTTCTCTGTTCCCTAAGTAAAGGAAATGTAGTATCTGGCTGCAGCTTCTTTAAAGGGAGCAAAAATAAAACCACTTTGGGAATAAAGCTGAGCTGTGAAAAAAGAATTGCATATGGCAAACTAACACCATCTGATGAAAAGGCTCAAGCAGTGGGGAGTACCGTATTTTTCAGAGTATAAGACACACCTTAGTTTTGGGGGAGGAAAATAGGGGGGGAATCTACCTACCAGGTATTCATCTGGCTAGTGTCCTTAGTCTGTTCAGCTTCAGCACATTATTTTATCCTCTGGTTAGGGCTGAAAAAGCCTTTTTCAGAGGGAGTAGGAATGAAAACAAGCCTGCAAAGACTTAGGGCTGGAAAAAAAAGCTTCGAAAAAGCTACATTCGGAGTATAAGACGCACCCAAATTTTCAGCCTCTTTTAGGGAGGAAAAAGATGCGTCTTATACTCCGAAAAATACGGTAAGTTTTTTCTTCCAACACTTTGGTACAAGGAGAAGGATTTTACAGCTGCCTATCCTTAGGACAGTAGTCAGAGCAGATTGTTATTTTTAAGATATAGACGACACCTCAGCCAAAATCACAAGACACTGCTAAACTGCAAGTTGCTTTTAAACGCCCCAGAGTTTGTTCTGAACAGTGTCTTGAACACTGTTGTGGGAACAATTAATGAAGCAGTGACACAATTTCTATGCCTTTGTTCAATTATATAAAGAATACTATTGGTATTAGCTAAAACATTGGAGATTAAGTAAGTAAGTGTAGTAAGTGTGGTTCTGTTTATGTTACTACAGTTAGAGGTTAAGAGGTGACTAACATAAACACCATTGCCTGAAAAAACTACCAAGACTTTAATCCTGCAAATTATCTGAATAAATCATATGGCGTTTCCAAGAATTTAAAAACCCACATTACATTATATAGGTACATTATACAGGACTTATGACCACAATTGAGCCCAAAATTTATGTTGCTAAGTGAGACATTGGTTAAGTGTGTTTTATTCCATTTTACGACCTTTCTTGTCACAGTTGTTAAGTGAATCACTGAAGATGTTAATTTAGTAACATGATTGCTAAGTGAATCCGGCTTTCCCATTAACTTTGCTTGTCAGAAGGTCAGAAAAGGTGATCACATGACCCTGGCACATTGCAAATGTCATAAATATGAGTCAGTTGCCAAGGCTCTGAATTTTAATCACGTGACCATGGGGATGCTGCAATGGTCATAAGTGTGAAAAATGGTCATAAGTCACTTATTTCAATGCTGTGGTAACTTCGAATGGTCACTAAATGAACTGTTGTAAGTTGAGGACTACCTGTACACACATTTGGGGGGGGGGGGAAGGAAGCTACCAATAGGTTGAAAACCTTTGTTAGCAGGGTGTTTTCTCTACCAGAAGAATAGCATTTTTAAAGGTCAGCTATTTATGAATAAATACCTGATTTTTTAAAAATAGCAAATATAATACAGGATCTCTATTTCTGAGTCAATTATAACTTACTGTTTGGAGAAGATACATAACAGCCAGTGTGTGCACTACTGCTTTAAAAAGAAAGAGGATTTGACTTGAGAATGTAAAAGAAAAATTGCTTGCTGGCAGAGATCCAAGCTTAGTCAACTGTTCTGTGTGAAATACTTTTCTGAAGATATGTTTAAGCTGTGCAAACTGCCAGATTCTGCAGCTGAATATTATCCTGACTTGCTCAATCTTGTCTTCTCCATAAATCAAAGATAATTAAATGCAGATGAAACACAAGTGACTTTTCTGAATCTGCATAGTGTTCTGTTACATAATAGAGTTATCCAAAATGATTTGTCCTGTCTAAAAGATTTGTTTTTCGAATTTGCAGTGGGCACATAACTCCCCAGTTAAGCTCAGCATCATATATAGATCAAGTTGGGAAATTCTTGAACTACAATTTCTAGAATAAGAACAGTTAAGTGTGCCCTATTTAATAGTAGTTAGTATTATTGGTTTTCAGTCTGGGTATGTGCAATGATAGTGCTTAATTAAATCAGTATAAATTAATTAAATATTTATGGCTGTCATTTATTTCAAAATAAGGATATGATAATACCTTATGAATATTTTGTCTCATATGTGGCTCATACCTGACTGTCCTCTGGTCTTGGAACCTAAGCAGAGCCAGGGTAGAAGACCAAGACTGTAGATCAGATTGAAAAGCATCCCAGAAAAAGGGCATGGCATATGTACGTTTGCAAGAAATCTGCACATGGAAGGTATGTCCACAGAGTCATCAGATGCTGTGTTCGACTTGAGGATGCCTCTATCTGCTAAGAAAATGTTAATCTTAAGGGAATATTTGAAAGAGCTTTCACACACAGTACAAAACAATGGCCCCCAACCTTTGGAGCACCAGGGCCCAGTTCCATGGAGGGAGGTTTTCCCGCGGACCAGGGGGGCATGGTTTTGGGTGTTGCCTGCATCCCGCGGATGGGGCTTCGCTTGTTTGCACAACCTGGTTGCTGGCATGCTGCAGCTCGTGCCAGTTCACAGACTGAGGTTGAGGACCCCTGGTATAAAATACAATATATTAGATGTACAGTACATTTATATAATTTTTGAACAATCGTGGAGCAATGGATGATACTGAAAAGAAATCTCACTGGCCTTGTTTACACATCAGTAAAGACAGGATTCTTAAATAGTATTTTACTGAAAAAGCGAGCTTGCTTCACACAGACTGCTAAGCCAGAATGGATAGAATGGATAATGTATAATGATGATCTGGGAAGAAATTACTATTTTGGGTTCGCTTTGGATGAAACTTAAAAGAGCTGTTAAGGCAGATGGACTTTATGGTATAATCCCAGCTGATTTAAGTAAAAATTGTGCAAACATGAGATCTAATAGGTAGAACCTGTGAGAATTAAATTTTCAGGCATTGCTACTAGCTACTTCAGAACAGTGGTGCTCTTTGGACAAGATCCCAGTTAATTGTTTAGCTGTGAACAGTTCTTGCATTGCCAACAGAACGATTTACAGTGCAATTTCCTGCATGCTGCATGGATGTGTGTTTTCATTTACTCAGATGTACATAAATATTTGTATGTGTTTTGAGAATATACTTGTGTGCAAGAGTGCAAGTTTTCAATCTACAACAGTGAACTCCCAAAGGTGAAATCTGTCAACCTTTCTGTTATATAGAACTATTGCTCTAAAGCAGAGCTTCTTGTCAAAAAGAAATCAAATCAACAATATATTCTGAACTGTTATTAAAAATGTGCATTAGATATGTAATACATAATTTTATTTATAATTGCATGATTATTTATAATTATCTACACTTTTCAAGATTTGCAAAACTTTTTAAAGTAACCAGTTCTCTAGAATTAAGACTTTAAAGGATTTTGTAGTATTATCTGATTTTAATTGTTAATTTGCTTTTTTAAAACAATACTTATTACATTTTTATGATCCCAAATTCTTATTTTATGGCCATCCAAAAGAGCACATAGGACTTTAATACTGTTTTCATTTATCTGGGAGTAAACCTCATTAAGTTTGGTAAATATTACTTCTGCAAAGGCACTAATTAAATTTCCTATCCTTCTCCACATTTTGCTAAGCTACAAGCTACCAACTATTTTAGCCAGCACAATTTAGCAAAATGTGTATTGTCACATCTGGTCTAGTTTGGGGTTTTTTTAAATTCTTTTTTTTCCCAGGGGGAGTGGGGAATTAGTGCTCTTGAGTCGGTGTTGATTCTAGGCAATTGCCCAGACAAGTCCCTGCAGTTTTCTTGGCAAGATTTTTCGGAAGTGATTTGCCACTGCTGCTTCTGTGGCAGGGGTGGGTTCTAATTTACCTCGCTGCCAGTTCGCTTCCTCCCGCGCCTCGTGGCCGTGCGTGCATGCACAGTGCTGAAAAATAAAATTAAAAAAAGCAGAAAACAAGATGCCGACGCATGCGCAGTGCCAGGAACTCGGCTTCTGCGCATGCTCAGAAAATAAATAAATAAATAAAATTCAAATAAAATTTAAAAACATTCAAAAAAAAAGATGGTGCTGCCCACGGACCGGCACCGACCAAACCAGTTCCGTGATGTCATCGTGACATCACCAGCTGGTCGCTACCGGTTCGGGCAAACCGGTCCAAACCCACCTCTGTTCTGTGGCTAAGAGAGTGGGGACTGATCCAGATTTCTCAGCTGTCTTTAAAACTGGATCCCAGTTTCTAGCCTGATGCCTTAACCACTACACTAAACTGGTTTTCTTTCTGCGATTGTCACAGATTAATATTGTTGTCGTTGTTCAGTGATTAAGTTGCGTCTGATTCTTTGTGGCCCAATAGACCATAGCATGCTAGGCTCCCCTCTCCTTCAAATTCATGTTCATTGTGTCGATGACACTATCTAGCCATCTCATCCTCTGCTGTCCCTTCTCCTTTTGCCTTCAATCCTTCCTAATATCGGGGTGTTTTCCAATGAGTCCTCTCTCCTCATTTGATGACCGAAGTATTTGAACTTCAGCTTCAGTATCTGTCCTTCTAAAAGACAGTCAGGTATGATTTTCTTTAGGCTCGACTGATTTGATCTCCTTGCAGTCCAAGGGATTCTCAAGAGTCTTCCCCAACACCACAATTCGAAAGCATCAATTCTTCAGCGCTCAGTCTCCCATATGGTCCAGCTCTCACAGCCATACATTACTGCCGGGAAAACCATAGCAGATTCATGTAATACTAATTTTTGTTTTATTAAAATTAAATTTAGCTCTGCTCAAATTCTGCAGATTCGGATCCCTTCAGATCAGCACAAGACAATCTAATGCATTATTATTGAAAGTATCTTTTTTATTATTGCATGGCTCTGGCAAAACAGTTATTGATGGGAAAGGCTCTCCATCTTTTCTGTGATGTCAAAAGAGAAGAAAAGCTCTAGAAAACCTAGCTTGTGCCTGGCTGTGTCATGTATACATTGCCTAAGGGAACATCCATCACTAAAAAGAACAAAATGAATGCATCATATTTGCATGATATTCGTTTATATCATGATTGTCAAACTCGCAGTGTCACGTTGCTGTCATGTAACATTTTGCAATTTTTCCCCTTCGCAGAGCTGGGGTGGGTGTGGCCTGCACATGACAGATCCAGCCCGCGGGCCTCCAGTTTGACACCCCTGGTTTATATCAATATCATAATTTAAATAGGTAACCTACAGAACCACCTTCGTCCCATTATATCAGCCTGTCTCACTTGTTCAGGCAGGGAGGGTATGCTACAGAATTTTGATTGGCGGGGTCTAGGAAGAGACCCTTCTCTGCCACTGCCCCTGCATTGTGGAACATCCTGCCCTCAAAGATGAGGCAGCCCCCCCCCCCCGCTCTCTTGGACTTTTGCAAAGGGGTCAAAATTTGGCTGTGCGGCCTTGCATGGAGGACACAGAGCCCCATACAACAGTGGAGCTGGCTGGCTCCATGAGAACTCCCCTGCCTGTATTAGCAACTGCTAACTGTCCATCTTGGAATTTTTCACCTTTTGAAATTTTATGTTATTTTTATAATGTTCAAACTTATATTAATTCTGATTTTAATATTAATTGTATTGATTATATTATACATCACCAATGGGGAATGTGGATAAGAAATAGGAGTGTGTGTGTGTGTGTGTATACACACACACAAATTTCTCCCTGGACAACTTATTTATTTCGCTCTGAATTGCATCCTGTTTCTCTCTATACAGTTAATGAGGGCATCCATTTCATCTTGTATACCTTGTCAATATTAAACATGTTCCCTTATTACCACCTTTGGTGGACTTGCCCTCAGGTGAGAATATTTTGGAATAAGGTTAAAATTATAATAGAACAAATTATAGCACGAAGTCTTGAATTAAAACCAGAATTATTCTTACTAGGCATATTTAGGGGAAAATTTGATGAAGAAGATAGATATTTAATATTACACATTACTACAGCCGCTAGAATTACTTACGCACAAACTTGGAAATTGGAATCAATACCAACAATGATAACTGTGGTCAATAAAATTTTGGAAGTAGCAGAGATGTGCAAGTTAACGATGGAAATTCAGGACAAAGAAGAGACAGATTTTTATAAAACCTGGGATAGATGGTATAATTGGCTTGGACAAAAAAAATACAGAAATCTATTATAGTATAACTGCTTGCAATGATATAACAAACTGTAGTTTATTTCATATACTATGATACTTTACCTCACTTTCTGACTGAAGTAATGTTTGCAAACAGCAGGATGAATTGGATAAATTAGCTGTAGAAATATTTATAATGTATAAATACAGATATAATATATAATCGAGTGTATAAAGATTAGTAGTAATAGCTAATAGGCTGTCAAAGAAGCATGATTTCACTTTTATGGTTTGTATTAGTCGGTGTTATGTTTGTAGTTGACTGCGTATATTACTTGCTTGCTGTAGTGTTTTCTACAGTTTTTGTATTTGTTTTTCTTTTCTGTTGTGTTTATTTTTGTTGTTGTGTGTATTTAATTGTTATGTTTTTAAAGGAAAACTCAATAAATATTATTCTTAAAAAAAAAATATTAAACATGTTCCCCAATTCATTGCCCTTCACCAAATTACAGGTAGCCCTTGACTTATGACCACAATTGAGCCCATTATTTCTCCTGCTAAGTGAGACAAGTGAGTTTTGCCCCGTGTACAGCCTTTCTTGCCACAATTGTTAAGTGAATCACTGCAGTTGTTACGTTAGTAATATGGTTGTTAAGTAAATCTGGTTTCCCCATTGACTTTGCTTGTCAGGAGGTCCCAAAAGATGATCACATGAACCTGGGACATTGCAAATGTCATAAATATGAGTCAGTTGCCAATTGTCTGAATTTTGATCATGTGACTATGGGGATGCTGCAACGGTCATTAGTGTCAAAAACGCTCATCAGTCACTTATGCTGTGGTAACTTCGAATGGTCACTAAATGAACTGTTGTAAGTTGAGGACTACCTCAACTACATGCCCCCCCCCAGTAGTGGGTTCCTACCGGTGCGCTCTCCGCCGTTCTTCGCTGCCGAGCCGAAGATGCTGGCGGCGTTTGCGCTTGCGCAGAGTGCAGAAGAACGCAAATGGTGGCATCCCGGTGTCCCGGGAAAGCGGGCGGGGGAAGCCCCGCGCCGCAAATGCCGCCAGCGTCTTCGGCTCGGCGGCGAAGAACGGCGGAGAGCGCACCGGTAGGAACCCACTACTGCCCCCCCCCAAAAGGAAACTACCAATAGGTTGAAAACCTTTGTTAGCAGGGTGTTTTCTCTACCAGAAGAATAGCATTTTTAAAGGTCAGCTGTTTATGAATAAATACCTGATTTTTAAAAATAGCAAATATAATACAGGATCTCTATTTCTGAATCAATTATAATTTACTGTTTGGAGAAGATACATAACAGCCAGGGTGTGCACTACTGCTTTAAAAAGAAAGAGGATTTGACTTGAGAATGTAAAAGAAAAATTGCTTGCTGGCAGAGATCCAAGCTTAGTCAACTGTTCTGTGTCAAATACTTTTCTGCAGATATGTTTAAGCTGTGCAAACTGCAATGGTCACAAGTGTGAAAAACGCTCATAAGTCACTTATTTCAATGCTGTGGTAACTTGGAATGGTCACTAAATGAACTGTTGCAAGTCAAGAAATACCTGTACTCATAGTTAGTTCAAAAGCACTATCCAAGGATTTGAATATCCATTTGAAACTAGGCAGATTTTGGCTTTACATTTTTTCTGTCGGAAGCAACAGCTACCTGTGCAGAGTGCAGAGAAGAGCAACAAAGATGATTAGGGGACTGGAGGCTAAAACATATGAAGAACGGTTGCAGGAACTGGGTATGTCTAGTTTAATGAAAAGAAGGACTAGGGGAGACATGATAGCAGTGTTCCAATATCTCAGGGGTTGCCACAAAGAAGAGGAAGTCAATCTATTCTCCAAAGCACCTGAGGGTAGAACAAGAAGCAGTGGGTGAAAACTAAACAAGGAGAGAAGCAACTTCGAACTAAGGAGAAATTTCCTGACAGTTAGAACAATTAATCCGTGGAACAGTTGGCCTCCAGAAGTTGTGAATGCTCCAACACTGGAAGTTTTTAAGAAGATGTTGGATAACCATTTGTCTGAAGTGATGTAGGGTTTCCTGCCTAAGCAGGAGGTTGGACTAGAAGACCTCCAAGGTCCCTTCCAACTCTGTTGTTGTTGTTGTTGTTGTTGTTGTTGTTATTATTATTATTATTATTATTATTATTATTATTATTATTATTATTATTATTATTACTTTGAATCTTTTTATGGGTTTAGGTGTTAAGATGGCACTTACTGTTCATTTACTGCCTCTTTTATTGTATTCTAATCTAATAAAGCAGAAAATGCACTTTCATGCAGAAGAGATGAACTTTCCACAAGCAGCTTGACCAAGAATCTGTGCCATTTCCTTTCTTTGAGAGAGGGTCTGTTCAAAGTAAGGCAAGAGGAGAAATGAGAGAGGAATTGAACTTTATTTCTCCTATCATTTGGGAAAAGAGAAGTATGAAGCATAATGTGTTTTTTTACCAGCGTATGGCCATTTCTACTTCTAATAATTTATAGGATCTTGCTGCATCATCCAACCATTGATATCAGTAATGAAGAGAAACTTTCTATCTCCACAGAGATGCTCAGATGAGTCTATAAGAAGCTATCGATCATTCATAAGGGAAGCTTTATTTCATTCTGCCCTCCTTCGGTTAATGTGAAAGTCCAGTAGAGGTGAGGGGATCTCAATGAACTAATAGATATGTTCTGAAATAGCAGATATCCTGTAGGCTGAATGAATGAAAAGTGGGGCCAGTTCCAGTTAGCTACACTCTCTAAGCTTGTTTAATAATTTATGATAGTTACTTATGTATTTAGCCAAGAAAATAAACAAACAGATCATCGATCACATCAATAAGAATTTCATTTCAGGAATAAATGACCAGGCTCAAATTATCTTACTTTGGATACATTATGCAAAGTAAGACCTAGTTTATTTTGCAAAAAGCTGTAATGCTAGGAAAGATGGAAGAAAAAAAGGGGGAAAAAAAGACCAGCAACAAGGTGGGTGGACAGTTATAGTGGCAATGAGTTTATTGTTGGAACACCATAAAATCAGATCAGAGACAGATCATTATAGAGAATATATATATATATATATATATATATATATATATATATATATATATATATATATATATATATATATATATATATATAGTCGCAAAATTTGGCACCAACTTGATGATATATAACCAATTTATTAATTTATATGGCACCAAAATCGTACAACTCATAGAAGTTTACAAGTATATAAAATGCAACATACTGTTCCCTGCAATGAATCAGATGTTTTATCAAAATGACAAAATGTGCATTATGATGTTACAATGTCTACCCTTTATGTGCTTGTATATATCTCAATGCAATACGAAAGGGTGAAGTTACTTACTCCAGTTCCATAATACAGTTGAGTAATAGGAAAATTTATGTTTATTACATGGAAAGGTATAGGTAGTCCTCAACTTAAGACCACAATGAAGCCCAAAATTTCTGTTGTTAAGTGAGACATTTGTTAAGTGGTTTTTGCCCTATTTCACGACCTTTGTTGCCACAGTTGTTAAGTGAATCACTGCAGTTGATACCCAGTTGTTAAGTGAATCTGGCTTCCCCATTGACTTTGCTTGTCACAAGGTCACAAAAGGGGATCATATGTCCTTGGGACACAGCAACCGTCATAAGTATAAACCAGTTGCCAAGCATCTGATTTTTGATCACATGATCATGGGGATGCTGCAAAGGTCAGAACTGTGGGAAATGGTCACAAGTCACTTTTTTCAGTGTCGTAACTTTGAATGGCCACTAGATGAACGTATGTCGAGGACTACCTGGTAGACTTTCTGGTAGATTAGGATGTTTTTTAAAATAGCAGAGTGTACATTATTATAGATCAAAGCCATGACCTGGCTCTATTAATTTTTTAAAGTAGTAATAATAGTATATGTATATCAGAGCTGTCAAAGGATCACTGCTTGTGAGAACTCGCTTCGTGATAACTTCTGCAAACGCCTACAAGTATTGCATTAAAACGCCTATTTTAAAAATGCCACTTTTGATTAAAAAATTAAAGGGAGTATTTATGTGATTTGGAAGTCCCACTATATTTGAATGCCTGCCTCAAAATTTGCCCATATTAAAAGAAAGAAAAAAATAATTTACGTTACGTCCCACATGGGATCTCCATTTATTTGGAGTTCCGTGCGCTGAATTGAGCCGTCATGCTTGGTTCTTTTGATGTCTGCTCAAAGAGGCAGGAAAAGAAACCCTGAAAGATGCGGTTGTGTGAAAAGGACCCATCCGCAATTCCGCACTGCTCTCCTTCCCTAAACGACCAGATCACGAAAAGTCCGACTGGGGAAAACGAGGTCATTGCTTGGGAGGGAATGGAATTTCCGCTCTTCGCTGGCCACGCCCCAAGTCCTAGCAGGGGGCGGGGACTATTAGGATGGGCGTAATGGGGCAACCGCACAGGTAAACGCATTGCCCAATCAGAGGCCGTGTAAGGAAACGGGTTAGGCGGACAACGCGCACTTTTATTTAAAGAGACACCACGTCTTACTAGAAAGAGCAGGGCCACGCCTCCTCCATTCCGCTTGCGCCAATCAGCCTCCGAGGGATCGCTGTCTCCCGAGCGTGCCAGTGTTTGGAGCTAGGGGAGCGGCGGCTGCCTTGAGAAAGGGAGGGGCTACCTGACGGGAGCGGCGGCGCGAGGCCAGCCGGCGCCGAGCCAATTGCGACACGAGAGGCACCGGCGGGCGGATCGGACGGCTGCGCTTGACGAGGGACTGGGGAGGGGGAGGGATGGGGCGCCCGAGCGCCGGCGAGGCAGCGCCCTGAGAGGTGGCCGGGCCGGGGTCGGTCTCCCAGCGGCGAGGGGAGGGGAGCCGCCGGCAAGAACCGCGAGGAAGGAGCTGAGGACCGAGGCGGGAAGGATGGCGACGATGTCTCTTCAGTCCGCAGCCACCGCCTCCTCCTCGGAGACTCGGAAGTTCACGCGGGCGCTCAGCAAGCCGGGCACGGCCGCCGAGTTGCGGCAAAGCGTCTCCGAAGTGGTGCGGGGTTCGGTTCTTGTGGTGAGTGGCGGCGAAGGGCGGGCGGCGGATCCCGGGAAGGTCCCTCGAGCGGAGCGGGTGGTTTTCTTACCTCCGGTGGGTTCAGGGACCCCCCTGCGCCCCTTCCTCCCTTGGGGTGGGGAGGAGGGGGAGACTGCAGCCACCCCCGAGTTGCTCATCCCAGCCCTGTCCCGTTTGGAGATTGGTGGCCAGACCCCCGCCCGCCTCGCGGGTCTGTCTGAAAGCAAGCAAGGTTCACCCGCATCGTCCCGTCGAATGACCCTGGTCCCTTCAGACGTGTCTCCCGTGCCTTGTCCGGGTAAGCGTGTCTAAGCATCGCTCTACGAGGAAGGAAGGCAGGAAGGCATGGCCAAGGCGCTCCATTTGGATCCCGCTTCTCCCCGTCCCGATGAATGGCAAGATCCCTTTTCGAACCGAGTCACCGTGCCGGAATTCCCGAGGCTGGTTCGGGTAGCGGGGGAAAAAAAAACCTCCGCTCAGGGGGATGAGCTAGCACCGCCTGCTTCCGGCCCGGTTTTCCCCACCTTTGGTTTCTTTTCCTCCCGTTCAGCGGAGACCTGTTTCCCGTTCTCTGAATCCTTCTGTTTCCCGTTCCCTGCTTCGAAATACTGAATACACAGGAACGGGAAGGAGGGGAGGGGTGTGTGTGATCCCTTCCCATCTGCAGCAGCTGGCTCCAGACGTTCGGGTTTTCCCTTTTCTGTAAAAACTTCCGTCCATTCACAAGGAGACCCGCCTTCGTTTCCTTCCCGCGATATCTATGAATGAATGAGTGGTTGGAAAACTTGGGAGGGAGAGGATTCCAGGAGTTTAGGGGCGAAAAAAAAAGGTAGCTGTCACAAAACACCTTCAGCAGTTGCTTTGAAAAAAAAAAGCACGAAATCTTTTTTGTTTAAAGCTTTAAGCTTCCATGCTCAAAACAGAATAGAATGGATGGGAATGGGAATAGGAGTAGGATGAAATAGAATAGAATGAAATAGAAACAGAAATGTTTATTGGCGAAGTGTGATAAGACACACAAGGAATTTGTCTCCAGTGCACCAGCTCACAGTGTACATATAAACAGCAAGTAATAGGTCATAGGTCATAATCATAGTTACAATCAATCATAAGTTACAAGCAACAATTGATAAATCGTAAGAAACCAGTAGGAGAAGATAGTAGGAAATATGACAAGATGAAAAATAGGAGGGGCTATCCAACCTAGTAGTGTATTTCTCTTTAACCCAATTTTTTTTACTGTCTTCTCTTTTATTTTTATTTTGTTACCAACTGAAATGTTTCATGGACTTTTTTTTATCAGGGTTAGAGGTTTTAGAGGGGTTGTCTTTAAAAAGTTGGCAGAACCAGAAGAAAGAAGCTGGTAGAATCATGACAAATGTGAGAGTGAAATCTTGATGGATTAACATGTCAGTTTAAATCAAGCTTTTTAAACAGAGTTAGTATTTTACTCTGTGTACTTACCGCTTTTCTTTTTCTGTGGGAATGAGCATGTATTGTAAGTAGGCTATCCTGAGGCTGCAGGTTATTGATCTTTGACATACAAGACATTAAATACCACTCTGACAGCTTTGATTGTCTCCCAGCTCTTTTTCCTACAATGTGATGATGTTCAAAGAGCTGCTTGCTCATTTTCACCCAGATAAGTTAAGGATAAATCTGTATCTAGAGTAATACATGGAGACTGTGAGTTCTTGTCCTGCCTTAGGCACAAAGCCAATTGGGCCAGTCACTCTCCCTCAGCTCTGGGAAGCAGGCAGTGGCATACCACTTCCAAAATCTTGCCAAGAAAAGGGACTTGTCCAGGTACTTGCCAGAAGTCAAAGGCACACATAGAAAAGTACAATACAGTAGAAGCTATTCATGATTGGGTAAATCACAGAATTTGATGGTGACATTAAGGAATCTTACAGATGAAGGTGAATATACTGTACATGTTCCAGGGTAAAAAAAATCTTACTCCCTTGTGGTGAGTGGTGAAACCATGAACACTTGATATTGTTCTAACCCTTAAAAATAGAAATTTAATTTCTTTGAATTTCGGAAACTGTTAATTCTAGTCTTTCTTTAGGCATGGAAGGTAGCTCAGTGACTTTGGAGAAAATAAGTGTCTCTATCTCTCATGCCAACCCACTCACTTGATGTGGGGGCAAATAGAAGGAAGCATTATGTACTCAATAAGAGTTAACATTGACTTGACAGTTCATAATTTTAAGTCAAGATAGGATATAAATCAAATAGTTTTCAGCTCATTAGGTAATTTCTATATGCAGTAATTCAGGTATGATAGGCATTGCTGCAAATACTATATTAAAGATAGTTTAATGAATAATTTTCTAATTGAGAGTGCAGACTTGGAATAATTTTATTAAGAGTACATAAGGACATACTTTACATGATTGTGTTTTTGATGATTGCAGTTATTTTATATTGTCTCTTCTCTTGGTAAAAAGTTCAAATTATGCAGCACTGGTCCCTTCAAAATGTTTTAGGATTAGATCTCTTATGGATCTTAGTGCTGGTAGGGCTGGTCATATTGGTTTCAACCTTTGTAGGTTGAGAGTAACCTAGTCAGTAATGCTTTGGTTATATCTTTCTATTACATTGATATAGTTTAGCATTGTTTGCATCTTGGCTATGTGTCTATATGTTGCGTGTATTTCCACTTGGTGGAACTCACATAGTGGTATTGTATCTTACAGTGTCCAGATTAGAAATCTTAGCTTGCAGACAAGAATGTGAGTATGCTTGGAACAGGAAGGAAAAATGCATTTCTATGAAACTTGGAGAAACTAAAAGGGTGTAACAGAGCTAAATGGAGATGGTCTGATCTTGTGAGGTTGATTAATATATTCAAGAAAGTGAAGATGTAGGTTTAATTATGAATGAATTACTGATCTCTGTTCTTAGGGGTGTATATGAAAACAGGAATGATTGGTGACAGTTGCTTGCCATTTGTCATACTAGAAGAATGTATTTTGGTTAAAACTATAACATTTTGCATAAAAGTGATCTGAGGAAACTTACTTTGCTAAGTAACGAATAAATAGGAATGAGTAGAGGGTTAGAAAAAGCAATTAAGTGATTTGGCAAGGCAAGGTTGAATGTGAATTTGTGAGTGTTTGATGAATCTTTAGAAAAATATTATTCTGAATACACGATTTAAGATAATTCCATTCATGCTTACACTTAGAAAAGAAATGAATAGAAAACCATGACTAAGAAATAGTGGTAGAGCAATTATTTATGATTCTGAAAGTAGATTATGGTATCAAGAGTAGATCTTGATGAAAAAAAACAGGTGTGTAAGAAAAATAGCATTTTTTCTTTATGAAAAATTATTTCAAGACAGATTAGTTTTCCAATTGAAAAAAATGTAAAGTTATCACAAGGAAAGAAGGCATAAAACTGCCTGCTTTTGGTGAACAGAATTATGTTTCAGAGTACCACATAAAAGTATATGGAGTTATGATAAAGAGGAAAATGAAAAATAATGCTTGGTGGAATGACCAAGTGAAAGAGACTGTGAATTAAAAAATACATATAAAAATATACTTGATGCACAAATCTAGAATGTAGAGAGGGAAGATAGTTGTAGAGGATATACTTGTAGTTGTAGAGAGAACGAAAAAGAAGTAGAGGGAATACACAACAAGTTCTATAAAAGTTTGTTTTGGAAATGAGAAAAAAATATGGAGCCTCCAGCAGCATTACTGGATCAAATTATCTGAGATGAAAATGAAGTCAGAAGTTGCCAGAAGGAATATATACAGGATTTGCATAGAAATGTTAGTGGAATTGAAGAGCAGGTTTGAAGACAATGCTAGAAATGTTAGCATCCATGAGAACAATAATAAAGTCATAAATCCTATGTAAATGTTGTAAAATGGTAAGACTGCAGTTATAACTGAAAACATTAAAATATGGCTGTTTTTGCTTATGGAATGACTGCTTATCATATGTTTAGATCTGTAGAAGACTTGTTATCTTGGCTTAGGGCAGTGATGGCGAACCTATGGCACGCGTGCCACAGGTGGCATGCGGAGCAATATCGGAGGGCACGCGAGGCGTTGCCCTATGTCAGCTCCAGCGCGCATGCACGTGCTGGCCAGCTGATTTTCAGCCTTGGGGAAGGCCATTTCGCCCTTCAGCTTTCTGAAGCCCTGGATTGCGAAAAACGGTCAAACCGGAAGTTCAGAAAAATGGACTTCCGGTTTGCCCGTTGTGCTGTTTTTCGCACTCTGGGGCTTCAGGAAGCTTCCACTGAAGCCTCCGGAGTGCGAAAAACAGCACAACGGGCAAACCAGAAGTCCGTTTTTCCGAACTTCCGGTTTGCCCATTTTTTCACCGTCCCAGGCGCCAGTGAGGCCTGGGCGCATGCACAGGGGGCAGCGCAGGGGGGTGCGCATGCATGGGGGGAGGGAATGGGTGTGGGCACCCCCTTTTGGCATGCGAACCAAAAAAGGTTCGCCATCACTGGCTTAAGGTAAGCAATACAAATGGAGGTTGCATTTTTAATATTTTGTCCAAATAAATTCTTAAGAAATGTTGTTATTGTTCTATTACATTAAGGTCAAGATAGCAGATAAATTAGCTTTTTGCTGTGCCAGGGAAAATTCTTATTAAAGGGGTATAGGAGGTATCAGTAAGCAGAATGTTGGAAGTGTTTAGCTTTGAGTTGGGCAAGATATGTGCAGGTCAAATTTCTGTTCTTTGGAAATCACTGAGAAATGTATAAATTTGAGAAAAATCTATTATATATTTATTGATTGTGGAAAGTATATTATAAAGTAAATAGGATTGAGTTATGGATATGTTTGATGAATATTTTAAGGTTAGTTCCTGAGTGCAACACAAGCAGTATAATTTTGAGGTGTAACTGTTGTGAGATTAAATTGAGCGCCTAGCAAATGTGCTGAACAGGGAATAAGACAAAAATGAGTGTTATTTCTCTGGTTGTTTAATATTTCTATGATTACATATATACACAATACTTATAATAATATTAGATTTTGTTGGTTGAGGACATGGAAATATATAGAGTGGGGGCAGGAGAATGTTAATATTTTTGGCTTAGAACCAAATTATTTACAGCATATATTATTAGACTGTATGATAGTGTGAAGATCAACTGCTGGTAAAAAGATAGGCAATATGTGGAGCAAGAAATGAATCTTGACAGGTAGAAAAATGGCTGTGTATAGAGTGTGCTTCTGCCTGCTTTGTTACATGGAAGTGAAAGTTGTTTGTGAAGAGAAACATAAAAGTTAAATGTGATGGGTTATTTAAGAGGTATGTGTGATAATAGCTGATCCTCATATCCTATCCAAACATTTTATAGTTATCTCATCTTCCTAATTGGTTTAAGGACTGTTTTGTTTTAGAAGAAAAGTTAATTTCTCTCCATCCTCAAATCATTAACAGTCAACCTACTTACCGTATTTTTCGGAGTATAAGACACACCTTTTTACCCCCCAAAAGTGGGTGAAAACTTGGTTGCGTCTTATACACCGAATGTAGCCCCAGCCACCCCCACCCTTTGGCCTCTGTCTTCCAGCAATTTACCTGATTGCAGCAAACAGGGAAGAGCCTGTTAATCCAAGCAAGTCAGTAGCAGCTTCCCGACCTACAGCTGATTTGCCACTGGGAAAATGAAAGTGAAACTAGCTGCAAAGAGGCAAATAGCTGGGAGAGACACGCAGATTTTTATTTTCTGCTGAACTGGATGGAAGGGGGTAAATGAATAACTATAAATGTCTGTAGAATGTTCAAAGTATTAGACTTATTTTTTAAAGACTACTTTATTATTGTTCTAGCCAGGGGTCTCCAACCTTGGCAATTTTAAGACTTGTGGACTTCAACTCCCAAAATTCCACAGCCAGCTTTGTTAGCTTTGCTGGCTGTGGAATTCTGGGAGTTGAAGTCCACAAGTCTTAAAGTTGCCAAGGTTTGAGACCTCTAGACAACTTAACAAAATAAAGAAGCTTTTAAAAATAAACGCTTGCTCTGAAGAGGTCCAGTGCTATTGTATCTTCTTTTAAATAATAGAGAATAATGTATACTTCCAGAAATTTTAATTAATTTTAACAGCTCTGTACAAGTATAGTCTGAAATGTAACAGTGTCCTGTTTAGTATTAGAATTAAATCCTGACATATCTTGGAGTAGATCTATTTAAATAATTGGGAAGAGTTAGTGTGACTACATTTAAGAAAACTTTCTGGCATAATGTACATTTCTCCAATTCTTTGCTATTTCTATGGGTCAGGCACACATGCACAGAAATACACAGCAAACAGTGTATATCATCTGTGCTGTTTGCTGTTTGGCAAATTGCTTGGAGGCAGAGGCCTTTTTTCCTTGTTTTCCTCTCCCAAAACTAAGGTGCGTCTTATACTCCGGTGCGTCTTATACTCCGAAAAATACGGTAATACTTGTTCAAAACTTCATAGATGACTTTTCGAACAAGAGTGAATGATGCAGGCCTGCTGAGCACGTAAAACAAATAATTATAGTCTGCTGTGTCAGAGGTATTATGCACACCTAGAGTTTTTAACCATCTATTCTAGAAGTAACTATACAGTAGCCCTTTCACCTTTTTTCCTGGCCATCATATTTTTCTTTATCAAATGTGGAGCCAGCAAGACTCTCAGCATATTAGATTTATTCATTCAGAAATCAGGGCATTGCTAACCAATATCCTAGTCTTCTGTTGCTTAATTTTAGCTTGTCATGTCTTCTATCTCTAAATAATTTAAGCTATCACCAAACTTGGAAATTTGGATCTATCAATGCAGTGGTTGTGTTAATTTGTTGCTGGTTGTTTTAAGTTTTGCCAATTATATATATATATTACTTGTATTGTTATATGTTGATTTATGGTGCTTTTAATGCTAGCCTCCCAGAGCAATGAATTTGAGTTGGGTGGCTATGTATATATTAAAACAATAAATAAATCTAATCTAAAATAAACCTAAATCATCATGGAGGGAAATCCAACTATTTTAAGTTTAAAAAGGGGAAATATATAAAAGACAATAAATTACAGTGTTATCAGCTAAGGAAACTGGACCTAGAAATATGGGGATAAGGGCCTACAGTATATCCATGATACAAACTTATGGTATTAAATCTGATATAAGACACAGCCTTTCCAATAAAAAGTATCAGGATATTTTGATATTGCCAAAACATGGTTAATCAGAAACAGACTTATGGCTTTTTAAATTAAATCATTTTTGAACATTCATGATCAAATATTTTCATTTTGCTCAACAAATGCCTAAATTTCATATTTTACTGTTGAAAACTGAAATAATAGCCACACAGTTATAGATGCTTTTATCTTGCCTCCTTCAAGTAAACAAAATAATCTTTGGAATAAAAAAAAGGTCATTGCCACAAATGCTCTACCAGTCTCCCCAAGTATTTCAGAATAAATATGGAATTATTTTTAACAATGATTTGATAAGTCATGGAGAATTTTGAATCACAGAAAGGGAATTAAAGGTATCAAATTTGCTACAAATGATTTCCAAATTATCCTGAATTTACTTGACCTGTTTTGACTTCAAAATTTACACCAAGCTAGTGAAAAGTCCTAGACAGTTAAAACAAACAAACAAACACAAATTCTTTTGCTTCTACAATACTTGGAAGGTCTTACGTAAAAGTGTAGGAAATCCATAAAGTTATATCAGGATATGGAGAAATAGATAAATTGTCTTTTAGTGATATTTACTGCTTCATAAAAAATAAAGCCATTTTCTGGTTTGGTTTATCATGTTGCTAAACTTACAGAAGCAGGTTAGAGGCCATAACCACAAATAGGTTACTGTTAATTAAATAATTAAGTAACATTGACTGTAGCTTCACGTAATAAGGTCTAATAGTTTTCGCCCCTCTACACTGGATAGTCACATTGGTACTTTCGCTATATTTTTCCCCCACTTGGGAATGATTTGAAATTGTGTTTTTATTATTCCTTTTTAAAAAGAGTGTTCATTCATCTTGAGCTCCTTTTTCCATTAGGTTCTATTCCTATTTCTCAATTCATTAAAATATGCTTTTTTTCAATCCAAGATATGTGTTCAACTGCACTTACAATCAATCACTTTCCTCCATAATCTTACTTTTGTTTCCTAGTATTGGGCCTTGCATATTGATTAGTAACTTGTGAAGGAAAGTAGATTCTTGTCTTTTACCCCAGCCCCAGAAGAAAGTTGAATGATACATGAATTTCTAAGTTTCAAGAAAACATACAAGTGAACTATATACAATTAAATATAGGCATAAAGTCTAACCACTAGATGGAGTACTATTTCATAGTTTCATACAATTAAAAGATTTAAGATTTAAATTTGAAAGATTTAAGATTTATGCAACTTATAGTTAAAGTGAAAAATTTGCTTATCCTTTAATATATTTTTATGAACATGTTTATACAAGTTTAAACATTTATAAAAAATACAGTTTCTCACTGAAACTCATATATTGTAGTTTCTTACTGAAGATATTGGTGAAAAGTAAAAACATCTTAAGTCTCTGTGTTTTTTTTTAAGGTATCCATTAGAATGTCTTTTATGGTATTATGGATGAGTAATTTTAATGCTATGTGTTCACTCTATAATGTGCAATATAAATGGTTGAATGTAGAAAGTAATATTGACTTTTTACTTCCCACACATAACCAAGCGATAAAGCACTATTATCATGTTACATGCAATTCAGAGAGGTTTTTAATACATGTTATTTACTATCATCTTCCTATAGATTTGCTCCCTCAAGCTGTTGAGTATCCTTCTCCCATTAGTTAAAATTAGAATTTTTAGTTTTAGTTTTCATTTAAGACATTTTGGAGTTTTTAACTTTTGTACTATTATATATTTATATTAATATGCTTACATACAGTATTTGTTATATATCAGGATTTCTGTCCCTTTCTCAAAATGTTAATATTAAGCAGAAGGACTGATATCTGAAAATATCTGCTAACAATCTTTTTTATAAAAGAGTTGTGGTGGCACAGTAGTTAGAATACAGTATTACAGGCTGACACTGGTATTACACTGCCAGGAGTTCGATCCTGACCGGCTCAAGGTTGACTCAACTTTCCATCCTTCCAAGTCAGTAAAATGAGGATCCAGATTATTGAAGATAATATGTTGACTCTGTAAACCACTTAGAAAGTGCTGTAAAGTATTATGAAGCAGTATACAAGTCTAAGTGCTATTGCTCTAAAAGGTCTCTTTAGAAAAGGGTTAACTAGGGACATTTTAAGAGATACAATGAATAACATTACCACCACCACCCCCAATACTTTCTGTAAAATATGTTTTTTAAGTATCAGGTCATCTTTAAAATCCTATAAATATTTATAGTGGTTAATCATTTTTTACCACTAGACAGACTAATTTTATTGTCACTTTGAATGTACACTAATCTGCATAGATTAAAATGAAATTTCGTTGCATACAGCTCTCAAAAGGTCTCCACCTCCAATATATACTACATCAGTGGTTCCCAACCTTTTTTTGGCCATGCCCCACCTAAGCATCTCTAAAATCCTGGTTCCCCATCCCCCTGGTGACATGTAATTCTTACTATTCAAAAAGTGAACTCCTACTCACGCGGAGGAAGCCTAAAAGGCCATTAACTTGGTTTAAACAAGGTTACAAAGAACATGGCATCCATGAAAGAGAAAAATAAAAGAACAAAAGACAGTAGAAATACTGAGGAACTTAAAAAATAATACCTGAGAGGAAGTACGGATCCCCGCCGCCTGGAACCACCCAAAAATGCGACATGTGGGGCTACATTTGGAGTATAAGACACACCCAGATTTTTACCCTCTTTTGTGGTGGGGGGGGAAGTTGCGTCTTATACTCCGATAAATATGGTAACTCTTGTACACAGATTCCTAAGTGGGTTTTAGGACTACAACCAAGCTCTGAAGAAGTTGGCCAGACTAAATTGTAGTCTCCACTGTATCAGAATTAACACACTGGCTAGACATTTCTAATAAGCTAGTATTAGCAAATCAAATTAAATCAAAATTTTAATTTGGTCATGACCAACATAGCATTACACAATTAACCCAACAATTAGAACAAAATAGTCAAAACTAGAAACACTGGATTGAATATGACTACAGTAAAATAACAGAATTAGTCAAAATGTTTATGTTCACAAAGATTATAACTTTGAAGATGTAAATGACTATTATTGTTACTTCTAATAGAATAATTCTGTAATTTTCATTAAATTTGTATGTTGGGCTATAATCTGTGTGTTAGGCATAAATTACATAGGCCAAGAAGTAAAACTTAAGCTAAAATTTAATTTTATTACATAATTACATTAGAGGCAGTGCTTAATGCAAACATTCATTTGAGTCATTAATGAAAAATTTGTCAGAATCAGATCTGGAAATTGAATAGTGAAAATAGTAATATAAAAGGTAATTTGATACTTTGAAAATAACTCATTTTCTAAGAAATAAAAACCATCAAGCTCATATTTGACCTCAAATATGTATTTTTCTGCTATACAATCTGTGGGATGCTTAATCAGCTATATCAAACAGTTTTTAGGTTGAGACTTTATGCAAAGAGAAAATGTGGTTGGCTTGGTTTTAGCTTTAGGTTTTGTGTCAGACCAGCCACTGTGGTTTATGTATTTTTGGTATATGGGTAGTGTTAGGTGAAAACCCAGATATTGTGACCTATTCCGCAAACCAGATCTTCACATACAAGTGTGATTTGAAAAAGAATGGAGTCCTCTACAGATCCACCTAGAAATGAATTTACTAAGGGTTATTCCTGGGTTCACAGGTCTTTGTTCACAATTGTCTTTGTAAACAGTAATTAAGCTTCCTTGAACTCTGTAGAAATTGCTTCTCAGTTAACATTTATAGACTCTTACAGTTTTCTTTATTTGGAAACGTATGAATGAAAAAAATAACCTATATTCTTTCATATTCCAGTAACTGCAATGCTACTTACACTGAATTCATTTAGAAAAGTTTTTTTTAAAATGCTCTGTTGTCTGCTCTCTAGTGGTTTACTATTTGCAGTACATGCATATCTGGATATTTAAAATAAGCTTCCACAGTGGCACGTATCGAATAGTTCCTATAGCAGCAACAGATGGGCATATCTCCTGCATCTCTTTTTGTAAAAGGTCGAATGTTCTTGCAGCAGGAATCTTAACACCCCCACCCACTCCAAATCCAACACCTCAATATTTAGGTTGACAAAAAAAAATTGTCTGCTGATGCAAATTCTAAGCTAAGCATTCTGGGAGAATGCTTTTCTTGCGGAGATGAGAGAATTCTTTGTGCCTGGCACTAGAAGCTGCAGCAGGGTGCTTTCCCCCTCTTTTTCTTTTTCTTTTTTTGGCTTCAGAAAATTTGAGAACGTTGACAAATGGAAATCAAGGCAGCTTAGTTAGGAATGCTGTATTTTTTATCTATTTGTTTTTCGAGCATTTTAGGAAGGATTCTGTTAGAGGCATGGCTGCATTATGAGGTGTGGCTCTTGCTGATATCTTCAAAAGATATTTGGCATTCTTCTACATAAGCTTAGAATATAGTGCTATTAAATCTTAATAGATATATACTGCTGGAGTGGCTGAAGAAAACCATGCTTGCGAATTAAAGGAATATATTCTGGAAACAAATACATTAGCTGTAAGGGCAGGCTGCAGAGAAATTGTAATGGGTTGCACAACTAGTGTTATTTTGTTCAAAGGTATTCGTACAGTTATTGAGAGAAACTGTTCATATATTTGCAAACATCAAAGAGAAAATAAAGCTCTGGAATATACAGCAAATAGCTTAACAAAAGAAGACTCTGGGATACTGATCCATTCATTTTTGGTAAATGTTGATGTGCTTCATTAAGATACTTTAGATTAATTTTAAATATTTTGTATCTGATGCTTTTGAAATTCTCCATCCATTCTGATTCTGTTGCTATTGAATCTTTATTATTATTTTATTAATAGTACAACATGCTAAAATGCTGATGATACTATTTGTAAGCAATATATTTAGTAAAACATTGATTTCTCTCTCTCTCAGTATGTCTATGCAGTACTATTTTTAGCATTCTCATTGTTGTTTTATGAATGTCCAAAGCATGTATCTGGAAAAGGAGATATTATAATTGTAGTGGAAGATAGAAGAATACAGTAAAACAAGGTATTCCTTTCTATATAGATGAGGTAGTTCTTATAAAGACAAGCAAAGCATTTAGAAGAAAAAGCTTTTCAAGTATGTTTTTATTTTTTTAATGAAGTGCATATATAGCATAAGGCAATTGTTAAATAGTGCATGCTTAGCAATCTGTGATGTATCTCGGCATTGGGCGTATTGTATTAGCATTTGAGGGAGTGGTAATGTAGCATTTATTAGTGCAGAAAATCCACGTACATAACGTATGCATTTTAATATCTTCCAACATTAATAATGAATATAGTACAGTACTGATTATTCTATTTTATTAAGCCTGATTAGACAAAAAATACATGTTAACCTAAAGGAAAGTTAATTGGACAAAATCTTTATTATGAATTATTTTTAAAGTCTCCCAATATTTTCTTTACTTTATGTTTTACTTTATGTGAACAATATTTTTGAGAAAAGATGCACTGAGCATTAATATATCAATGAACATAAAATAAGTCTTTAAATAGATGTTATAATATTTATTAAGATGGCTATCAATTGCCTTTCTGACCAAAGTCATTCTTACAAAGATATATAATGTTTAAAAACAAGATAACTATGTTAAGTACAGAGTAAACTTTTTAAAAATAATACGGAATATGAACTATCTCTTAAACCAGTTCAAGTGAAACAATATTGATACTCTACTAACAGAAAAGCCACCTACTACTTGTTATAATCTTGGTGCATCCATGCTACCATTTCACTAACTTTTCTTATGCTGCAGTTTGCTAGTAGCCCTTGACTCATGACTGTAATTGAGGCCAGAATTACAGTCATAAGCCATTACAGCTGTAAATCGAGACACGCATGTGACAGGAAGTAATTTATGGCCTTTATTGTAGCAGTCGTTAAGCAAATGCCACAGTTGTTAAATAATGGTCATTTGAATGTGTTTTGATGGGGTTTTTTTGCAAAAACCTGCAAAAAAACCCCCATGAATCACAGTCATGTGACCATGGAATGCTTTAATGGGTTGTAAAGCTGACTTGGCATGTTGTCATAGGGAATAGGGGCACAACCAGGGGCACTTTATGGGTCATTAAACACTTGTTCCGTGGCTGCTGTAACTTTAAATGGTCATTCAGCAAGGACCACCTGTATGACAAAGCATTTGAGGAAGATGGTGAATTGATTTTGGGGTATCCTGGTTACAAACTTTATAGTCAATTACCTTAAATTTTGAAAAAGTATCATTTGTATATATTATAAATATAATATAAATTATATAAATATAATATAAAATAAATATTATAAACTGGCATGATGCCAGTTTGGTCTAGTAGTTAAGGCATAAGGCTAGAAACCAGGTGACGGAGTTCTAGTCATGCCTTAGCCATAAAACGTGACTAGGGACTTACAGTATGCCCCCCCCCCCAGTCCAATTTGCCTCACAGGGTGGTTGTTGTGAGGAAAAAAGGAGGGAGGAGTATTAGGTATGTTTGCCACCTGGAGTTATTTATAAAAATAATAAAGGTGGGATTTAAAAAAATCTAAACAAATAGTTCTATGCAATTTACAAGCAATACATTATAGAGAGCAATCCAGTACACCTAGTACTCAACTTATGACTGTAATGGAGCCTGTCCATTATGGTTGTAAGTCGTGATGGTCATTAACTAGTTGGTCACAAGACTGACCCAATTTTATGATAGTTTTTGCAGCAGTTGGTAAGTGAATGCTGGGGAAATTAAATGAACCAAGGGTTCACTGTTTTGCCAAAAACATAAAGTAAATGCTGGTTTTCAGGAAAACTGTCATAAAACATAGTCATGAGATCGCAGAATGCTGCAAACATCTGTAAATGTGGTCCAGTTGGCAACACCTGAACTTCAGTCATGTGACTGTGGAGGGAGGGTATTGAAACTTTGAATCTGTAAGTACTGTAAGTATGTTGTAAGTAGCTACCAGATAGGCCCATTGTAACTTTGAATGGTTGCTACTAAGTGATCCATTGTAAGTCGAATAGTACCTGCATGTAGAACAATTTTACAGCAACTGCAGAAATATTCTTTAAATTAATCCCACAAAAAGCATATCAGAGATAAAGAATTGAAGTCATTTTGGAGGCAACACTTCGAATTTTAATAAAACAATGCATTTGATTTTTAAAAAAGAAAACACATTGTTTTCTTTGTTTAGCCATCAAGTCAAATTATAAATATGCTTCATTTTGAAAAGATTGTACAAGGAAGAATTAAGCTTTTGGCCCTTAAATATTTATTTATTTATAAATAGATATAAATCCATCATTTCTCTGGCACCCTTTGAAAGAAATACTGAATACTAAAAGCTGCATTTAATAAAAACTGATCAAAAGCACTTCTAATCAAAATCTGCCGAACAAGTAGAATAAACATTATCATATTGTGATTTAAACCCAAATGCTAAAAATAGTTTTTCTGAAACTTCTCGCTCTTCCTCTATTATTTCCTGAAAATAAAATGAGCAGAACAGAACCTTGAATTTTTTATTTGGTTGTTTTCTTAGACGTGTTCTTTAGGTTTGTATTTCTGCTTTTTAGTGTTGTGGAGTGTCTCCATTTTCATTTCTGTGAATTCTGATTTTGATGCTAATGTCTAATCACTTTATTGTATTTAATTTTCTCCTGCTCTGGAGCTCTCATTATCTTTCAGTTTTAATTCGGAAGACTGGAAGACTTTCTGGAAAATATGGCCTGGTGCATAAGTTTTTTTTTAATTCAAAAAGTTTTATTAGTACAAAGTACAAACATTTTTCTCTTTTTCTCCCCCCCTACCTCCCCCCCCGACTTCCCAGAAAAAGCACAGGGTATAATATTCAATAAACATAAACTTAAAATATACTAACAAATTTTAAATTCAGAATTTCTCTAATTTTTTAACTCCACATTATTAAAGACCTATTAACCCCCTTCTAAAATTCTTAAAATATATCATTATTACACTATATATGTCTTCTTAATCTGATACTTTTTTTGAATATAATCAGTCCATTTACTCCATTCCAGTATATATCTCTCATTTGAGTGATCTTTTAGATATGATGAAATTTTTGCCATTTCTGCCAGATGTGCAACTTTTATTGTCCATTCCTCAGTGGTAGGTATATCTTCTTTCTTCCAATACTGTGCTACCAGCAACCTGGCAGCTGTTATTAAGTTCAAAATCAATTTAGTATCTATTACAGTACAATCCTCAATTATTCCCAACAAAAAAAATTGTGGTGTGAACTTAATTTTTTTCTTTAAAATATTTTGAATAATCCACCATATTTTAATCCAAAAAGCCTTAATTTTCTTACAAGTCCACCAAATATGGAAATAAGTAGCATCCACACATATGTTTTTTTGTGAGAAACATATATCAGTGAAAATGATCATTCCTTTTCAGAATGGAGAAGCCACTCCCGGTCATCTTTTTCATCTGAAGATATGCTCCATTTGCTCTATTGCAAAAACATAAATAAGAATTACCTAAGCAATGGCCAGATCTCTACTTCAAGAGACTTGGCAATCTGTTTCACTTTCTGCATTCCTGTAATAGGACACTGTTTGAGTCACCTTTGTCTGATTTGTCTGGTAACACTTATAGAAAAAAAGGACATTTAAAGAGAAATGAAATACATGAAATACCTTTTATTTAAAACTAAATTATTTGTATTGTTTTAAGAGAATGGCTTATGGTGATGGAAAATATTAAAATATTAAAACTGATCAACCAAAAATGATTCAGGACTGGAACAGAGTCCCTGCAAGAAAAGAGTATACATAGTCCTTGACTTAACAACAGTTCATTAAGTGACCTAAGTCATAATGGCACTGAAAAAAGTGACTTATGACTGTTTTCCACTCTTACGACCGTTACAGCATCAAAATTCAGACACTTGGCAACTGACTCATATTTATGATGATTGCAGTGTCTCAGGATCATGTGATCTCCTTTTGTGATCTTCTGACAAGCAAAGGCAATGGGGAAGCCAGGTTCATTTAACCTTGTTACTAACTTAACAATTGCAGCGATTCACTTAACAACTGTAGCAAGAAAGTTCATTAAAAAAACCCTCATTTAACAATTGTTGGGCTCAATTGTGGTTGTAAGTCAAGGACTACCTGTATGGCAACTGGTGTTCTTTAGTTTGGGACAAAAAATGTCAGGAGAGACACATTTGAGAGAGACAGATAAAAATATGGATGACATAGGTTACATGAAAAGTGAGATTTTTTTTTCCATTCTCACAATTAGATCATCTACTGAAATTACATTCTGGGGGTTTATGGCTTTTTCATAGCACATAGCTAAATTGTGTATTTGGCTATTACCAGTTGTGGTAATGGCAGTCAATTTGAATAATGTCCTGCTTTAAGACTATTGTCCAGAGGCACAAAAGCTTTCAATGGGTTTTCTAGTTTTATTAGAAACTCAGTACAAAGCATCATTTCAAAAATGTTATTTCTTTCTTTCAAACCACCAGACCAAATCCAAATATTTGCTAATCATTTACTTTCAGTTTCCAAGCTATATTCCTTCGAAGAGCAAACAAGGTTTATTTATGGCTAGAGACTCCAAGATTGAGTTCTTTTGCCTCCTTCCCATTTCCAAGGAAGGCACAATGACTTGAGATACTAATCTGTAAACTTTTTTCCCATATACTTTACTTCCTACTAATTAATTTCAAATTAAGGAAGAGGATATAAGTACTGGTAGCAGTTTCCCCTTTGTGAGTTAGGCTGGCTGCTGGCTGTTCTCTGATTGGTAAAACCTCTGATCATCTGTCATCTTCAATCCCTGAGGGATCATCTATGTTAAGGAGCCAAATTCCACTCGCACTTCCTCCTTCTATGATGTCATGGTCTTCCAGGGCTTGCAGTCTTTCTCTTTGTGAATTTCAGGTTATCAACCAACTAACAATTTAAATACTGCTCAATTTACTGTACCCATAGCACTTTAAAAGCCAGAGCCCTCTAGGTCCATCTTAGCTGCCAGCCTTTGCCTTCATTCTCTATTTACTCATTTCCAGAGCACCTGTGGTAAATTAAAAAAAAATAAAACTAAGTTTTATTTATTTAACACATTTATATGGCCACCGATTTTAAGCCAAACTATGGACTGCTTGCAACCCCGTATCTAAGTAATATATGCAATTATATTGTATATATCACCCAATCTCAGTGTTTGCGGGAAAATTCAGATGTTAAGTGTTCACTTGAAGATTAAAAGGATGGAGGCTTGTTGGATCACAAGGGTAAAGGGTAGGGGGGGGGCTGCAGTGAAAAAGACATGCTTCTGAGGACCCACAAGATCACAATGTTTAAGGGAAGGAATGTGTTTACCCTTTGTGCAAAAACATTCAAGGAGAATGGTCCCACAATTAACCTGGTCCTGTGCTATGTAGGAATTTAAAGGTGATAACCAACACCTTGAATTGCACCTTGAAGAAGACTGGGAGGGCTTCCGGTTTGGCTCTGCGGTCTCCGAAGAGGCTCCCCGTCGAGCACCCCTCTCCGGTTCCGTTTAAGCCGCCAGTGCAGCTGACAAACAGCTGACTGGCGGCCAAAAATCCCCTCCCCGGGCAAAGGGGAGGGTGAAGAGCAGGCAGGCACAGGTAGAGTCCCCCAAGTGTCCCAGGAGGAAATCCTGGGGCACGAAGGGTGAGGGCTCCCTGGAAACCTGGCCAATGCTCCGCATCCGGGACATCTCTGCTTTTTAGCGGAGCAAGAAGATCGCAACCAACCCTGCTTTAAATGACAGATTACAATTCTTTCAAACAGCAGCAGCAAAAAAAGCCAGGAGACAAGCTGGGCAAGTAACCATACTTAACTCTATGTTGATTCTCACTTCGGAAGCTACAAATTAGCAAGCTATTTTAAAATGGCGATTGAAGTTTAGAAGGGCGTGGAAAAGTGAAAGTTATAAGGAAAGTTTCATTTTGCAGCCCTCCTCATGGAAACCTCTGATTCCGAGGGAAAAAAATTCTTTTTCTTTTTTATCTTTGACTTTGGATTAAAAGAACAATTTAAATTTTAAAATCTAAATGGTTTCAGCATCTGGGAAGACTTTTTCAATTATGGATTTGGGTTTCTTTTTGTACACTTTTGAAAACGTTGAACTTTGATGAACTTGCACTCTCTGATTTCGGATTAAAACTAAAGCTTAATCTAAATTTTTAAATGGCTTCTAAATCTGGAAAGATTGTTTTTAATAAAGGACTTGAGCATCCCTCTGTTTATACTTCAAGAATGCAATCCACTTCTTACTTAACACCCCCACAGACTTTAACACCTGAAAATTTATTTAATACCTTAAAAATTATGAAGAATGAACTGATTATGGAATTTAATTCAAAAATTAATGAAATTAATAAAAAAATGCAGGCTGCCCTAGAGGAGATGGACATTAGACAACAACAACTGAGGAAGGATATGATAGTTGCATTTCAAGCAATAGCAGTAAATATGGAAATTTTGGAAAAGGATGTGGAAGCAAATAACAGTTTGTGACAACCTTGGGGGAAAATATAGGCAAAACTCAAAACAATATTGAAAATTTTGAAACAGAGGTGTTAATGATCAAATTCAGAAGCATGGAATTTGTCTTAAGAATAAGAGGTTTAAAAGAGAAAAAATATGAAGACCTGAAAGGGAGGATGTTGGAAACTCTGGTGCAGGTGTCTGGAATGACTAAAGAAGAATTGGTCATGCAAATTGATAAGATATACCGTGTCAATTCTTGGATCGCCAAACAAAAACATCTGCCAAGGGACATTGTAATATATTTTACTACAAGGGCCTTACGTAATAAAATCCTACAGGCGACCTTCAAGAATAAGCTCCAAGTAAATGGACAGGAAGTAATGACACTGAAAGAAATTCCTCCTAAAATGCTCAGAGCCAGAAAGGGTTATACCTTTCTCGTGGAAGAACTTAAAAAACAGAACCTACAGTGCAAATGGGATGCCCCAACGGGGATAGTGGTGAGATATTTTGAAAAAAGATACCGGCTCAACACGATAATGAAAGCTACTGATTTTTATGTTAAAGTTTTAAAGGCCGACATATCTAAAATTCCAGAAGGAAGAAGCATAAAACCAACAGAAGAGGAGAAAGGAGAACCACCGATTGTTGCTCAAACAGAAAGAGTGCTGATGACTCAAGGTGATTTACAGAGCCAGAGAGATGTTTATAATGTAGAAAAGGAGACAGAGGATCAGAGTCAGACAAGAGTAGAGCTGACAAATCAAAAATTGCCAAGCTACAAAAGGCTGCAAGAACCAAATTCAAAATTTGACCGAGAGGAAGGAACGACTAAAGTTTGGTGCTAGTGTGGAACTTTATAGGATAGATGGAGAGATGAACGTAAATGGACATCTTGCAGTAAGAGGATTATTGAGGAAATGATTTTGATGGTTGTGTTTCTCTTTTTTGTTTTGTCTTTGTTTTTCCTTCTTTTTTTATTATATTTCAAAATAATCAAAGATTTAGAATTTTTGTGAAATTGGTAACCTGATATATTGTAATGTTAGGTTATTAATAATGTGTTTGACTTTAAGATTAAGTTTAAAATTTTCTGAGTTAAAAGGTGTTAAAGGAATTTAGAAATATTGGAAGTAATATTTCGCTAGAATATTTTAAATCTTTATGTATATTGAGGAGGTATAATGAAGAAGGTAGTTTTACTTAATATTTACTTAATATTTACTAAATTTTCACTTAATATCGAGGAAATGATAATTGAATGAAATGGTGTAAGAAAGATTTCTTCCTCTTTTTTTTTCTCTTTCTCCCCCCCTTTTCTTTTCTCTTTTTATTATTATATTAGATTATACAAAGATTATATAAAGGAAAGATATTTAGTGGAATAAATTAGCAGCCTGAAATATTGAAATGATGTTTGAATAACAATATGCTTGACTCTTGGATTATGCTTAAAAAGTTTTGAACAACACGGAGTTAAAGATTTAAAGAAATGTGGAAATTAAGAATTTTTTTAGTATAATTTAAATTTATTGTAATGAATAATATGCCCTGCGCTTTTTCTGGGAAGTCGGGGGGGGGTGAGAGGGGGGAGGGGGATGGGGGGGAAGGGGGGAGAAAAAGAGAAAAATGTTTGTACTTTGTACTAATAAAACTTTTTGAATTAAAAAAAAAAGACTGGGAGCTCACACAACAGGGGTGTTAAATGGGCATCCAACATCGTACCCTCCCCTGCATTTTGGACCAGTTGTAACTTCTAGGTGGTCATCAAGCGCAGCCCCATACATAATACAGTGCAGTAAATTTAAATGGGAAATGACAAAGGTATAAATGATCATGAGCAAGATCTCCTGGTTAAGAAGGCACAATTGGCATACAAAATGAAAGTTCAAAGTTTTCTAACATAGCTCCGACCCACTCAACAAGCAGGAGTCATGAGCTTAGGATGACCCTCAAATTGAACATCAGCTCTGAATGGGGTAGTATCATACCGTGACCCACATTCTGAGTGACCTTGGGTTAGTCACTCAGCTCTAGGAAGAGGTACTGGCAAACCATTTTCAAAAAGTTGCCTAGAAAATATTACGGACTTGCCAAAGAGTAAAGTAAGTAAGGCAAGAAGAAAGGCAAGGCAAGTAGTACAGAATTCAAAGGCACCCCCTAAAAAACAAAACAACTCTTTAAGACCCTAGTTGAAAAGATATTTTTTTAAAGGGATAGGTTCATGGAAAATCAGGTTTTCAGTAACTATTCATGTTGATGGCTGTTTACTACCTCTTGAATCATAGGTAGCCTGCCTTGAATGCTGATTGCTTGGAACTGGAATGAGGCTATTGTCTTGTACTTCAGGCTTGTTATCTTTTTCAGTGCATCCTGTTTGGTCTCTGCATAACACATATGCAGATAGATAGATTTTCACCATGATTGTTTATGCCTAACCCAGTCTTTCAGGTCTTCCAATGCTTGACATCACCATTGTAATTGAGTCTATTGACCTTGCTGCTTGGTCCTCCTCCTCTTTCTTTTTCTTTTCACCTTTGCAGGGTTAAATTAGATTGTTCTAAATTGTCTTTTGCATTACTAGTAAATACCGAAGGTATTAGCAATAGCACTTAGATTTATATACTTCTCCACGGAGCTTTACAGCACTCTCTGAGCAGTTTATAATGTCAGCATATTGCTTCCAACAATCTGGCTCCTCATTTTATCAACGTTGGAATTATGGAAAACCGAGTCAACCTCGAGTCCAGTCAGGATCAAACTCCAGACTGTGAGCAGAGTTAGCCTGCAATACTGCATTCTAACCACTGCACCTCTAGGGCTCCTAGGTACTGCAGGTAGAGGAGAGTTTGTGTGTGCATGTGTAGCTAGATCCCACAAAATATATGTGAATTTTATTTTATTTTTTAATTAAATATTTGAAATCCTTTCTCAAATTGTAGCATGTATTGTTCCAGAGTTTGGGCTCAGAATATAAACAGACATGAACTTGGTATGAGAGAATTCCAGGGAATATCTGAATAAAAAGAAGTAAGAAACATCCTGGAAGTAGGCAGTAGCAAACTATAAACGTTTGGCTTATACAGTCTATTTGGAAAAGGCAGTTCCCAAGTCATAGGGTTAGATGATAATCTGCAACTTAAATTTCTCTCAAAATGTATGGAAGACCAGTGTAGCTACTATAACAGTGGAGTTTGGTCTAGTGCAGTGATGGCAAACCTTTTTTGGTTTGCGTGTCAAAAGGGTGTGTGTGTGCACATGGCCACATCCATTCCCTCCCCCCATGCATTCACACCCCCCCGCGCTGCCTCCTGCACATGCGCACAACCACCCCCACGCATGCGCACAGGCCTCACTGAAGCCTGGGACAGTGAAGAAACGGGCAAACCTGAAGTTTGGAAAAATGGACTTCCGTTGGGCCGTTTTTCACACTCCGGGGTTTCAGGAAGCTTTCCTGAAGCCGCCTGAGGCCGAAAAACAGCACAACGGACAAACTGGAAGTCTGTTTTCCGAACTTCCAGTTTGCCCATTGGGCCGTTTTCGCACTCTGGGGCTTCAGGGAAGCTTCCCCAAGGCCGAAAATCAGCTGGCCAGCACGCGCATGCGTGCAGGAGCTGACATAGGGCAGTGCCTTGCGTGCCGTCCGATATGGCTCAGCGTGCCACCTGTGGCACACGTGCCATAGGTTCGCCATCACTGGTCTAGTGCAGGGGTGGGTTCCACTTACCTTTGCCACCAGTTCGCATCACCACCGGTTCGCATTGTGCGCGTCCCCTCATGCAATTTTGCTTCCACGCATGCTCTGTAGCTGAACTGATCAGCTGTGCTTCGGGCGAGGGAATAAAGGTCAGTATAAACCCGGGGGCGGGTGGGAGGGCCCTTTTACAAGCAGCAGAAGAGGAAAAAAGTTCACAACAGTAAAAAATTCAGAAAAGATTCTAAAACAAAGATGGCGGCACCCACGGACCGGCATCGGCCAATCCAGTTCAGTGACATCACCAGCGGGTTGCTACTGGTTCGGGCAATCCAGTCCGAACCGGGAGGAACCCACCCCTGGTCTAGTGGTTAAGGCAGCAGGCTAGAAAGTGGGAGACTGAGTTCACGTCCTGCCTTGGCCATGAAAGCCAGCTGGGAGACTTTAGCCAGTCACTCTTCCACAGCCCAACTCACCTCACAGGGTTGTTGTTCTGGGAAAAATAGGAGGAGAAAATATGTTGAGAAAGGGGTCAGTGTTTGGCTTGAATGTAGACTTAACAAAGAAAGCAAAAGATGGACCTCCTCTGATTTGGGAAGCCAGTAATCACTTCTAATCTGATAGTATTAATAAAACAGGCACAATGGTCCAGTTAAAAAGCTACAATGGTAACATTTTTGCATAGCATACAGGCATCAGACAGATTGAAAAAACATTGTGACACCCCACTCCTCCACCCCGCATACCCTCTTGCTTGGATTGCCAGCCCAGCTACCTATTCCTGAATGTGCCAAAGTTATATTCCATTGAAAAAGTTGAACCATTAAAAAAAATCACATTTCATGCAAAACTCTGGCTATAGAGATTATTTATTATTTTGTAATTGCTTTTATGATAAACTTAATGATATTTTTATACGAATATAATATGTGTTGAGAGAATGAACAAAGAGTTTATTCCAGGGGTGAAATCCAGCAGGTTCTAACAGGTTCTGGAGGTCTGGTAGCGGAAATTTTGAGTAGTTCGGAGAACTGGCAAATATAAGGTGACCAGATTTTATTTTTTGTAAAGCGGGACACCATTGACTGGGGGGGGGTTTCTAGGGGAGCAAGACGGGAGGGGTTGCGGGACAAATTATTAAAAAGCGGGACTGTCCCGCCAAAAGCGGGACGTCTGGTCACCTTAGGCAAATACCACCTCTGGCTGGCCCCAGAGTGGGGTGGGAATGAAGATTTTGCAGTATCCTTCCTCTGCCACACCCACCAAGCCACACCATGCCCACCAAGCCATGCCCACAGAACCAGTAGCAAAAAAATTTGGATTTCACCACTGGTTTATTCAAGTGTTCTTTTTCCATTTAACTGTACAGTTAGGTAGCAATTATTATTCAGGAAACTCCCCAGACTATCCTGATTCTTGTTCTAGGTATTTTCAGGATGAATGTCAGACGTTGCCTGAATGAGTTCTTATGCTATGATTTGGATGCAATAGAGCTTACTGCCCTCTTGTGCATGCCTTTTTCTTTAAGGCCAGTTCCTAGGTTTACCTCCTGAATTCTTTATCTCTTTACTCTTGAGAGTATTTGGATACCTTACCTGCATGTTAGGTACCATCCTTCTGGTTTACTTATTATTGCCTACATATTTTTCTGGGAATTCAAGGAGTTTTATATATAAGATTGTTCCCAATTTTCTCAATAAAGTACAATATCAGTCCAGGAGATGGGTTTGCCTGGGAGAAGAAAGCTTCCCAAAGTTACCCCGTGAAGTTATAGAAAAGTGATAACTTGATCTGTCCAGATCCAACTCACCAAACACAACACGGATTCTTGATATAATCCAAATTATTGGTACTTATAGAGTCACCTAATCAGACCAGCAACACCAGCTGGATAAATTGGTCATGTTACCTTTCTATATCAGAATCCATAAAATAATTTTGTATTCCATTTCAAAGTCACTAACATTTAATACTTAAGCTGACAGAGCCCACATATTCTATGGTCATAGGATCTCTCTTGTCTCTTTTTATTCTCATGAGAAAAACCATATTAAAAGTACTCTGACTGAAAGAGCCCTACACACATAAATACAATTTATTGTTGAATTTAATTGTTTAGAAACTACTGATTTAGAATATTTTAAAATATATGATTATTAGCTTCATTTTATGAGAGCGGGGGAAGAACTGTTTGGTGAGTTTTGTGCTGAAATGGATCCACCTCCTTTTCTCCTACACTCTCTCTCCTCCCACTTTTCAAGGCTAGCCTTTATCTGTCATGCATTCCCACCATAACTTGACTAAGTCTTCAGCAGAATACTCTCACAACTACTCTCTCTGCAGTTTTAAGGGTGGCAGAAGCTTTACTTTTTGCTCTATCATTGGTATGCTTCTGTTAGAAGATAAAGTTGCTGAGATTTACATTTGTGTGAAATATTCTGGATAATTATGCTGGCAAGAACAAATAGTAAAAATATTAAAAAGGAACTTACAGACTCTCCTAAAAAATGTTTGGATGCAGCAGCCTCTGAAACAGATATGAACACTCCAGTACAGGTTTTGGTAAGGTGTTTGTTTTCTTTCTTTTGCTGGTTATCTTTGTGGGTTGTTGTTGTTTTGGGAGGAGAGAGATGAAAACGAAAGATTATAGCATTTAAGATTGAACGTTTCTACCTTATAATGCCCTCTTTCAGTCTCCTGCTGTGTTATTTCCGATGAATGTATATATATAGTTTGCTCTTTTATATTTTAGAAAAGCGCTTTTCTAAGTGGATTGTCAGTATTGGTTGAACTTAAATACATTTAAACCAGAAAGTCTTCCTAGCTTACTAGTTTAAATATGATGAAACTGATGTTCTGCTGCACCCAGTTCAACTTTCAATGCTTATATTTAATATTTGAAATGAACAAATTGTTATATTTTTATCTTGTAAACTAAGGTGCACAGTTTCAAAATTTTAGACTTTGCAATGAAAAACAAGCTATAGAATATATATTCAGAAGGAGCAATGAAAATGTTTTGCTTTTTGTGGTTAAGGGGTCGAAAGGCAATTTCTATAGTATGTGAATCTTGACATGTATATTTTTTTTGTAAATTTTGGATTAGTTATTGAAATAGGGAAGAGAATGGAAAGAGGAAAATATTGTGTCTCAATAATTTCTGACATGATACCAGAAGTTATATGGTAGATCTTACTACCAGGAGAGTCACTCTGATAACCAAATGTAATTCTTCAGTTGTTGGTCAGACACTTGAAACATCATAGCTGCAAGTCAATATTGGTTACAATTGATAAGCAGTCAATGTTAGACCTAGGTGCATTCCTTGGGAATATAAAAATGACAGATGTCTACTGGATCAAACTATGAATGTTTTCTGTGGCAAAATAAAAAAAAAGGATTCTCATAGATTTTGAAGGGATAATGTTGTGTATAGAATTCATGAGTACATGTACTAAAGGAAGTCCAAAGGAAATGTTTATTGGAAACAAATTTGAACAGAGATGTGAGCCACACCCAACCAGCACAGTACTTATTGGGAGTGTGTTCTACATAATATTCAGGTCTCCATTCTGTGCTTCAGCTATTCTTTGGAATGGTCAGTAGTTTCTTTATGGTAGACCTTAGTTTGACCTTAGTATGGACAAGCTAAACGTTTTAATAGAAGTTCTATAGACCAATATTTGATGTGATTTTCTACATTTTAAGCAAGCATTGTGAAATTTTACTTTAATGAAGGGTAAAGACTAATCCAGATACTTGCAGTATTGACAAGTATTGATTTAAAAATATTTCTTTTTGCAAAAATCTGTTAATAGTTCAACTCCTTTATGACACCCAAACAAATTTCATTGTTATTGTTGACCTCATTTGGGATTGTTTTTCCATAGTCTTAAATAATGGAACAAATACAGAAATTTGAATATGAATCATACAAATGCCAGTTTACAACCCTAATAAATATTTTATTGATATAAATTTATTTAGTCCTATGATATTGAACAAGGTGAGATTCTTATCACATTCTTTAATATGAGTTATTTAATTGAATTTATCTGGACTTTATTATGAAACTGAATTATTTGTTGCCTCCGCTTCGTTATGGAACTGAAAACAGACTCTCTCATCTCTAATGCAATTTTGATTGATACTCATTAAAATGAGATATGGTGTGATATGTAAGTTCATACTGTATGTATTTCAGGACCTACCATATTTTTTGGACTATAAGACGCACTGGAGTATAAGACGCACAAAGATTTTGTCCTCCCCAGCCCCTAGGAGCACTCTGCAGGCCTCCCAAATCCTCTGCGCGTCCCATTTTTGTGAAAAACGGGGCGTGCAGAGAGTTTGGGAAGCCTGCAGAGTGCTCCTGGGGGCTGGGGAGGGCAAAAACACCCCCGTTTTTGCAAAAAATAGGCCCATTTTTCGCTTGTTTTTGCCCTGTTTTTTGTGAAAATGGCCATTTTTCGCCCTCCCCCAGCCCCAGGAGCCTCCCAAATCCTCTGCATGCCCCACTTTTGCGAAAAACAGGCCTGTTTTTGTAAAAAACGGGCCCATTTTCACCTCTGAAACCTCCCCACGCATCGCGTTTTTGCCCTCCCCAGCTCCCAGGAGCACTTTGCAGGCCTCCCAAACCCTCTGTGCACCCTGTTTTTGCGAAAAACGGGATGTGCGGGGCGGGGTTTTTGGAGGCCAAAAATGGCTGTATTCGGGACGCACCAACATTTCCACCCTCTTTTAGGGGGAAAAAAGTGCGTCCTATACTCCGAAAAATACGGTACTCTTCTGTTAGCTATGGAGATCTAGGAGACAGTTATTATGTACAGGTAGTTCTCGATTTACAATGGTTCATTTAGTGATCGTTCAAAGTTACAACAGCAGTGAAAAAAGTAATTTATGATTGTTTTTCACATTTGCAACCATTGCAACATCCCCATGGTCACATGATCAAAATTCAACAGCTTGGGAACTGCAGTGTTCCGGGGTCATGTGATCACATTTTCCGACCTTCTGACAAGCAAAGTCAATGGGAAAGCCAGATTCACTTAACAATCGTGTGACTAATTTAACAACTGCATTGATTCAATTAACAACTGGCAAGAAAGGTTGTAAAATGGGGTAAAATTCATTTAACAACAAAAATTTGGGGCTCAATTTTGGTCATAAGTTGAGGACTACTTGTATTTGGTTTTTCCTGTCTTTGAGGTTTTGTTAATCATAAAACTTCAGACTTTTTTCTGTCATATTATGATTACAATTCAATTCATACTGATTTTTTAAATATTTGGTCATAGATCTCTAATACCTTATCTAGTGTAACTCTAATTTTTTTGGGTTACTATAATGCAGTCTTGGATCCATTTTTATTATTTCTGCCTTTTTTTACTAATTGTTTATCATTCTAAGTTGATATCTATTAGTGTTCCAATATAATGGTAGAATGACTTCAGTGGTTTTAAAATATATGAAAAATGAAATTTTTTGATGGTGTTGATAACAGTTGAATATAACTACATGAATTGTTAATTTTTATATTTGGGACAGTGCTGCTTATGCCATTGTTCTTGAATATTTTATTTGCATCCATTTCTCTCCAAATACTAGCTTTGTTACTACTAACATCTGTCATTTTGGACACCTCAAACTTAAATGCAGGTTTTCTAAAGATAGTCACGTACTGATATATTTCAGTTTCTGTTAATGTACATAGTTCCATTTCTCTACTTATTCAACTTTTCAAGAAAAAGATAGGAACAATTGATGTAAGCTTTGAAGATTTCTAGTGGAGACATGATGAGAAGAAATACATACTTTTTTTATGGTTATAACAAGTTCTGTACAGCTTTCTGATAAATCTTATGGTGTTGAATAGTAAGGGACATATCTATTTGCTTCTCATTGCTTGTATTTTAAATAGCATAAATGGGAAAACCACAGAGTAATGATAAGGTGTTGGGTTTGCCCACTTAACCATGCAGATCACTAAAAAAATAGTTCAGTCTTTCTCAGGCCAACTTATCTTAGTGTTGTTATTGTGGGAATAATATTGGGAAAGATCTCCTAAGAAGGTCCCCTTATTATTATTTTTTTAGGGAAAAGGTATTCTTTGTTCCTTTTTTCCCTCCAGGTTTCCTTTTTTAATTTCAGCTTGTTGCCTTGATTTCTGGCACAATATTCAAATTGCTATGTGGTTTTATAATTGTATTTTAAAATTTTGTTTATTTTAGGAAAAGGAAGTGATTACAATGTGGGATAATAACAGCTGAAAAAAATATAGATGTAGTTATATCTATAATTTTTTAGAGTAGAATCTTTTTTTCATGTGGTGAAGCTATTTATAAATGGAAAATGTTTCTAAGAGAATATGAGAAAGAAAGATTCTGCTTTCCTGTAAAAGTGTTGGTATCAATGTAGCAAATGCCAAAGTCAATATATTGTCCTCATATTCTTTTGTTAGGGATGATGAAATTTCCTTCCTCTTTTTGTAGATCTGAACTCACAGATGAGTTTGAAACAAATGTCTCACAAGAATTTCTTCAATCAGGTTAATTAGTTTAATTTAAAATCCATTGTTAGATCTAAATGTAGATATATGAAGCATTAGAGAACATGCTATTTTCATAGGAAATTTTGAATAAGCCAGATGAGTGGTTTAGATAATATGAAATATAAATAAATAAATAAATAAAACTATGTATTTCAAGAAAATCCAAGGATTTAAAAAGAAAACACCACATTACTGAAAATGCAAGGTTGTTTTTAGTAATATTTCTGAAATAATACATTTTGAACAGCACTTCATTAGAGAAAAACGGCAATAATTTATACAATTACAAAAAAGAGAAGATGAACCATTTTGTTGGCTCAACATACATGGGCACAAAAACGCAATTACTGCATGAATCTTAGATTTATTTTAGTAGGCTAACATGTCCAATGTTTGAACCTTAAAATACATATGTTTGCTATATTAAATATCTTAATATAAGTTTCTACTTAGTAAAAATAGTAGCTTTTCTGTAATAGCTTTGTACCCTATAGTATCAATCTTGTTAACTCTCGACTCTTTTTTCTGCTATATATTCAAAATGGATTGTGATTGTGTGTGAGTGTGTGAGAGAGATATGTATATGTATGTGTATGTATGGATATGTATATATATTTTCTTCTGAGTGGGCATCAGAATTTCATTTTTTAATGTGTGCCAGTATGTTCACAGAAATAAGTGACAATAAAGATTGTCTTGTCTTAAACATAAGAATGATTAATATTTTGATTTGGCTATTGTAAAATTTAGCAGGTTTTGAATTAAGTGAGGTGGAAATATATCCGGCACTTAAGTTTGTGTCAAATTTAGATAATGTCAAATAGATTTTACAACTAGCATTTATAGTACTAACAGAAATCCAATGCTATCAATCAATTTCTACACATAAAGCTTTCATGATCTAGGCACGAAAACCTATTTTGCAAGAAAATAAAGGTTTTTTGAAATGTATATATCCATTCTAATACTGAGAGGCATTTAAATCCCATTTGCTGCTTTTTTCCCATTCCCAACCTTTAAAAACTTTTTCAGGGTTAGTTTGAGAGACTGGAAAGGCTTGGGATAAATGGTCCAGAGTTAAAACTATAAGATAATATTGACAGGTATGAAGACAGTTTATTGGTCTTCCTGTCTTTGAAACACAACAAATGCTGTACTGCAGGGGTCCCCAGCCCCCAGTCCGAGGACTGCTACCGGTCCACGGCCCATTGGAAACCGGGCCACACAAGCAGCGGGCAAGTGTGCGAAGCTTCATTTGCGCATGTGTGGGATTAGGTTGCACATGAAAAACCATTCCCACCCCTCCCGCCACCTCCAGTTTGCGAAGCCAGTAAGGTTGGGGAGTGCTGCTCTACTCGAAACAGAAAAAAAATCTATAAGGCCTTGCTGTAGGGTTACATAATTTTCCTTGTATCCAGAAATTCAGAGCATATATATTCAGTATAACAAAACATTTCTGAAGGTATCATTTGTTTGAAAAAAGAAATGGATAATTATAAAAAAAATAGACTAATATCCAATTGGGATAGGAATATATTGGACTTGCAATCACACTTAAAAAGTTAAAATTACATGCAGATATTTTAATTTTGTGTTGCCGTTTCAGGTTGCCTTTTCCTTCTTTTCCTTCCCTCAGTTTTGTCAAGCGTATTCTGAACAAGTCTTTACAGTCAAATCCCAAACAAATCTGAAGCATATTTGAAGCAATATTCCGTTTTTATACTATTCTTGATCAGGGGTCCATTCTATCAGCAAAACAATTTGAAAGCGCTTTCTTAACTAAATGCTTTACTATGGTGAACTTTTCCATGACATGGCCTGTTTTGATACTGTCAGGAAACAGTTTTCAGGAAGCATATGCAAAAACAATAATGAGTGTTGAAAATATTTCCACTTAACAATATAGAACAACTGCTCTTTCAAATAGTTTTGCTGAGAGCGTGGACCCCTGATCCAGGACAGCATAAAAACAGAATATTGCTTCAAATATGCTTCAGATTTGTTTGGGATTTGACTGTAAAGGCTTGTTCAGAATATGCTTGGTAAAACTGAGGGAAGGAAAACAAGGAAAAGGCAACAGGTGGGATGAAGGGACAGGATCAACAAGATTTAGATTTATTATTAGATAATTAGAGTGTCCTGAGGAATAGCTGTTAATTATTACTAAAATCAGATCAAGATGAAGAACATTTGTCCATGTAATCTTCATGAGTTAAACTTGATTTGATGACATTTCAATAACTATTGAAATTGGAATTAGAGGAGAAATCCCAAAGATCCACAGTTGGAGGAGAAATAGCTGGAGGAAAGGGTGTGCCTCTGTGGAGGTTGCTTTCATTTCGTTCATTATATATTGATAATGTGAAGTTGCAGTGTAAAAAGTCTCTCACAAAGTTTGGAGTTAAGTCTAGTATTTTTGTAAAAAAGGCCCATAGCCTACTGTCTCCCCACTTCTTTCATTTGCTGACTTTTTACTTCAGTGCAAGAAAATTAATTGAAAGTCTGCATCAGCTCAATGTAAGCCATTATACATTTGAACTTGGATTGCCAAATTGTATTCTCAAATTGTTATTGAACAGTGACTTCAATTCTTACATTATAAAATATAGTGGGGATTTGTAAATTGTTAAAAGCAATGTATTTAGTAGTGATAGAAGATAATATTTGTAATTCAGAGTTGAACTATAGCGTCCTTGCTGCTCTCTTAGCTTGGTGGTTTTCTTGCAGATATTTCATGATGCACTGATGATGTTACCTGGTTTGGTATGAAAACGTGTGCAGGAAAACCCACAAACTCAAAGAACAGCAAGGACTCCACAATGTTTTTAATATTTTAATCTAATGTTTGGGTGAACCGTGAAGATAAGGAGTCTTTTATAAGAATATTTTTAAATTGTAGTATAATAATATTCTTGTTATTATGCCAACCCATATTCAATTCAGTAGCATAGAAAAAATAAAATTATATTTCTTTCTGCTTTGAAAAAAAAGAACTCCAGAACTTATTCTTTCTGTGTAATGTCTTGCCTTTTTAATATTTAGTGGATTGTAAAGTACAAACAGATATAACACAATACAGGAAAAGTTAAACACTGAAACAAAATAATCTGAGTTAAATATAGCTGACAGTAAACAAAATACTAATAGTTTTATTGCCTAAATATAATTAAATAATAATAAGATAGTTCAAAATAATATTAACATTAGAACATTAATCTTTTAGATTCCATTATCTTTGTAAAACTAAACTATTTCTGAAAAAAGAATGTCAATCCAAATTTTGTTATAGCATTCATCGCATTAGGGAAGTAGCAAAGCATTGATGAAAATTCTTTAAATTTTCATTTAATTGTTAAATATTTATAATAAACAAAGCTATTTCTATTACAGGTAGTCCTTGACTTACTGCAATTGAGCCTAAAATTTCTGTTGCTAAGTGAGACAGTTGTTAAGTGAGTTTTGCGCCATTTTACTACCTTTCCTGCCACAGTGGTAAAAGTGAATCACTGATGTTGTTAAGTTAGTAATATGGTTGTTAAGTGAATGGCTTCCCCATTGACTGCTTGTCAGAAAGTTGCAAAAGGTGATCACATGACCCCAGGACACCGCAACCGTTACAAATATGAATCAGTTGCCAGGTATTTGAATTTTGATCATAAGATCATGAGAATGCTGTAACGGTCACAATTATGAAAAACAGTAATGAGACACATTTTTTTAGTGCTGTTGTAACTTTAACCAGTCACCAAACGAACTGTTGTAAGTCAAGGATTACTTATAGAACGGCTATATTGTAGGTGGTGATTGTGACAGTAATAAAATACTATTGAAGGTTCTAACTTACGTTTTTCTCTATGTATGTGCTTGTTGCCTTTATTACTTCATTGTTAGTTAGAAAGATAATTTATTTCTTACCCAGTTGTAATAATGGACAATAATTGTTGAACTGTGTTTAACAGTTTTTATGCTTAATTATCCATCTGCAGAAGACTTAGATTTAAGTATTCATTTCTGTGAAAGTATTTCTATAGGGCTATACATGAACTGACACGAACTGTCTTGGTAAATTTTCGGAGCTAAATTAATTAAATGAATTAGTTGAATATAATGTTCAGCATGCTTTGTAATTAACAAAAAATGTAGATGCGTATTACCTGGGTTTTTTTTTCTCATTGTTAGTGTCCTCTATTTATATTTTGCTCTTTTACTAAGTTTTTGCAATGGCTAAGTTAGTATTTTCAAAATTAATTTTGTCTATATTTTTTTTAAAAAATGTGAGTGTTATTATTCTTTAAACTAAGTGTACTCTGCTGTATCAACAGAGCATATTTTCCTGCTATAATGATACATAGTGTGCAGTCTTAAAAAATAGTTTGCTTCATAGTCTTAATTCTGTAGCCTCTCCTTCACAATGAATCTTTCAAAACGTAACCTTTTGTTCTTTTTGAACTCCTTCCAATAACATTATTCAAAGACAATATCTCCATGTGGTAGGCATTAGACTATGTGAAGTAATCTTCTTTGACCAACCTAGCTGCAGATCACTGTGCTTCTATAACACTTTTCTAAGAAATCATTACCCTAGAAATACTTTAGAACTGTATTTCAATCTAGAATGGAAATGTAATATATTTTAAATCTAATTTTACATTCTCCACGCAATTCTAATTGTTGGAATTTAAGCTTTCCTCAGTGGCTAAGATGCTGAGCTTTTCGATCAGAAAGGTCGGCGGTTTGAATCCCTAGTGCCACGTAATGGAGTATGTTCCCGTTACTTGTCCCAGCTTCTGCCAACCTAGCAGTTCGAAAGCATGTAAAAATGCAAGTAGAAAAATAGGGACCACCTTTGGTGGGAAGATAACAGCGTTCTGTGCGCCTCCGGCGTTTAGTCCAGGGGTGGGTTCTACTTACCTTCCCTGCCAGTTCGTATCGTGACAGAAGTGCATGTTTTGTGCGTGCGCATCCCTTCCCCAAAATGACCCTCTGTGCATGCGCAGAAGCCTTTGTGCATGCGCAGAAGCCTTTGTGCATGCGCCAAGGGTTTTTTGGCAATCCGCGGTGACCAGAGGACCGGTTTGGGAGTGTGGAACGCTGGTCATCGCTGCAGGTTCGGTAAGCGACGGGAAATTTCCGCTACCGGTTCTATAGAACTGGTCCGAACCGGCAGCAACCCACCACTGGTTTAGTCATGCCAGCATCATGCATGACCACGGAGACGTCTTCAGACAGCGCTGGCTCTTCAGCTTTGAAAAGGAGATGAGCACCGCCCCTAGAGTTGGGAACGACTAGCACGCATGTGTGTGGGAACCTTTACCTTTACCTATAGTTTTTTTCTAAAGATGCCTAGGTATTTGGAGAAATTTTCAAGTTCAAAAGTAAACTGTTTTTTTTTTGTTACATCAAAACAGTCTTTGTTGCTAACACCAAAAACAAAACAAAACATAATTGTGTTTGATGCCATAATATTTTGTCTAGATTCATGATCTAAGGATTAGAAAAGAATCATCCTCTAAGATGAAGAGTAATAGAAATAGTTTCTATATCTAAATAATTTAGATTGTTTTATAGTAATTTTCAAGCTATTAGCATGAGGTTTTTATGTTAAGAAACTAGAAGTATGTTCCTACAGTTTTTAGTGCCTAGTGCTACCAATCATTATAATACTAGTTCAAGCTCTATATCAAATATGGAAGATGCAAGATTATATTTAGACCCATACATCAAGTACAGCCACAACAGATCTCCCTGAATCCTTTGGTTTAGAATTGTGAAGTAGACTTTACTCAGCTTCTCTTGAACATGAGAACTTGAATATGGCAAAGAGCCTGGCTTTTGAGAGACTGATTATCTCCAATAGCTTCTTCCCGCTCGGTGCATTCCAGCAGAATGGCTGTGCTCCAAGTCCACTTCATTAAACATTTCCATCTTGTGGAACCTAGAAACCTTCCCTGTTGTTGCTCCCCCAGAACAGCATCTCCCCCCCAGGAATAACGACAGTGCCCTCTCTCCTACAGTTCCAGAAAACTGTGAAAATCTTTAGTCTGAGGCCTGGGACAATGTTTATTATTTGTTTAATGGACCCTGTTTTAGTTTGTTGATTTTGTTGTTTACTAGATAATTTAACTCTGGGTTGTCTATATGTTTTTAGCAATTTTTATGGGGTTTTTTTCCTAGGTTGTATGCCACTCCGAGGCAACGGGCAGCCAACACATTTAAAAAAATTATAAGGTCCTTGGAAATGACTCAATAGGTGGATAAAAAGGCGAAATCCAGTCTATCACTCTCTATACCACATATATTCCAGCTTAAAACAGGAACATTAGAATGTTACGATGTGGTTTACGTATAGTTCTGAATCAGTTATTGAAAAATAAATTAGCTAATCAATTAAAAGTCAGTGACCAGGAAAACTAATATCAATTAATGGAAAGGCTATAAGCTGATTAAAATCAATTGCATTTGTTTCTTTAGACAGAGTTGAACTACATATTACATAATGCTTATTTTTCCATATATGATTATAAACATATAATTCTAAGTTCAAAACTATCCTTTCTTGATAAAAGCAGTAATTCTGTACACTCTTAACTAGGGAATAAATCCAGTGTAAGTAATGGTATTTAATTTTTAGTAGTCATATGTGGGATTGTATTGCATAGGTTTATGAATATGTATTGCATCTTAAAATATATTTATAAGCATAAAAATCTATTCATCAAAAATTTTCCCTCTTTTCAGGCAAAACCAAAGCTAATAGAGCCAATAGACTATGAAAATATAATTGTTCAGAAGAAAACTCAAATAATCAACGATGGCTTGCGTGAGCTGCTACTTTTTCCATATGATGATTTCCAGGTACTTTTTATTTTTTTATGAATGTTGAATTAAACTTATTATACAATACTATAATACTAAGGCTTGAAAGAAAATAGTTAAGACAATGTAGCTGATCTACCAGTTTCTAATATTCTACAGCTGTGTGGTTTACGTACATCATAAATAAATGAAAAAACGAATCAAGTCTTAAGTAAATTTCAAGGGGTTTCTTAGTTCACTGCTCATAATCTGTAGTGTATTGTTATCTTTCTGTTTTTGAGCTTAATTTGATTGTTGATTATTTCTTTTAAAGTCTTAAACAGGATAGACTAGATCACCTGATATGACTCATTTTATATTTCTTCTCAGTTTTGGAAATCCAATCATCTCTTCAGAGAATTAACCCAAAGTCACTTGTGGATTTTTAAGTGATGTGGAAACACAGCTATTAAACACAGCCTTTAGAAACAGATAGCTTAACAGTGGATGGATAAGTGTGTTTGTTGGTCATTTTTCTAGTGCTGTTTGGTTTTTCCCCCTCTTGAGACATGATCATATTTGTCTATAGATCTATGTTGGCGTTAATTGTATATTCTGATATAAATCTGATTTTCATTGTTAATCACAGTTTTGAAAGTCAACTCCAATTTGTTTATGACATTGTGATCATTAGCCACAAAGCGTATCCAGAGAGCCAAGGAGTGTTTAAGTGCTTAATATGGCAAGCAGACTAATTGGTCTGAAAAATTAACAGGAAAAAAAGACCCAAGGCTTATGAAACTAACTTTACTCATCTAAGCAGATTTTGAGCCAATAGAGAATGTCAATTCTTACATCTACTTTGGCCAAGTGTTCAGTGCACAGACAGAATTGATGAAGAGATATCATTTGAGGTAGATTGGTATGGGTTAGCTTTCATCCAACAGAAAGCAAGGATGGAAAGATGATCGTTTCCAGAATAAAATAATATAACATGAACGATAATTAATTGATACATTTTTGTGGCTGCTTAACTCAAATTATGTGGCATGCATACTTTGATATACAGCCCTGAATATATTTGTTCTCAGCCTTTGGAAAAAAATGTAACTGGAAACACTTTAAAAAAACCAACAGGTTTATTGTAGTGTTAAACTTTTTATTTTTACATATGACTAGTTTTGCCTAAATAATTCGTATTTTAAAGAAGGGCGTTCCTCTTTTAAAGGAATTGAACTATTTACCTGTGTGTTCGAAGAAAACTATATTTAGTAGATCCAATAAGAAATATGTTGAACATTTATGGAAGGAACCATATCAAATGCAGGAAACAGGTGTGACTATAAACAATAGGAAGTGCATATGTACTTTAAAAGTTAAACATCTTGGAATTTATTGCCAGAACATTGACTCTCTACAGATTTAACGTTGTCTTAAGATACTTCTAGATTTGGCTGTTATTATGAATTGTCTCTACCTCCTCCATACAGTATTTCAGAGATGGGTAATAGGGGAAAGGAAGGGACTTGGAATGACCCATTTATAATTCTGTTTTCTAATATTCCCTTCAATTTTTGCATCAAATTCATTAAGTGAAAAAAAAAGATGGTAGGACAAAAGCTGTCATATGAAAACAGCCCTAGATTCATTTAGAGAGAAAAAAGCTCTATGATATCAAAATAATCATTCATGTAATTTATATGCTGCCCAACTCCCAAATTACTCTGGGTAGCTTTAGCTAAGAAAATTTCTATATATTTACATTCTGCATACTTTTATTATAGTAATAATGTTTGTACTGAAAAGTACATTGGGATTGGCAACTCCATTGCTAAGCAAAGTAGTCATTAAGTGAGACAACACATGACTGTCCTGTTTAGTGGCAGCAGGCCCAACAATCCTGGTTACAGTTGTTAAGCAAATTTCCTACAGTCATTAAGTGAGACATCATGTAAGCATTACGTGCATTACTTCTGTCTATTTCTCCGTTGACTTTGGTTGTTGGAAGCCATCGGGGAAGGCCCACATGATAATAACATGTATGTAAATGCAAGCACTGGTCATAAGTTACTTTTTTCAGCACCTTTGGAGCTTCAAACAGTGGCTATACTAATGGTTATTAAGCATGGGCTACATGTATATATGTATACAGGGGTGAAATGCTCCCGGTTCGGGCGAGCTGATCAGTCGTCATAGAGCCGCACGATTGAAGCGCGAGCCTTCCCCCACCCACTTCCCCCGCCCTCCTGGACACCGCCATTTGGGTTATTTTACCCTCTGTGCACGCATAGAACGCTTTGTGCATGCGCAGAGGGTAAAAGAACCCAAATGGCGGCATCCAGGTGGGCAGGGGAAGCGGGTGGGGGAAGGCTCATGCTGCAATCGCTATCGGCTCTATCGGCTCTACGACGACCGACCGGCCTGCCCGAACCGGGAGCATTTCACCCCTGTGTGTATATATAAAATACACTTCTTAGAATGAATAATATTACTATAAAATGTTTGTTAGGCAAAATGTTACATCATAAGACAATATTTTTTGAATCAATGCACCACAAATGAGCTAACATAAAGAATGCATCCAACATCTAGGGCCCATTGCCACCATGAGATTGTAACTTGGTGAAGTTATGGATGTTCCAGCATTGCTGTGCCACTATGATCACCTGCAGTCACATAATTGTTATTTCCAACACTCCCTGCCAGCTTCCCACAAAGAAAACCAATGGGGATGCCAGCAGGAAATCGGAAGACTCCCATCCCTACTGCTTTTTTTGCCTGCCTGTGGTCATTCTCTTTATTTAGTTAAGGAAATATATCTCTGAAATGTTGACTAAACGCGCCACAGGTTGTCCAATAAAGCTTTAGAAATCAACACGGAAATATTCATAATGGCAGTATCTTTGCAGTATCTTTGCATATTATTTTTATAATCTTATAGTTTTAAGTTTAGAACTAATGTATGACCAATGACGCTATAGGAATCCAAGTAGGAGATTCTGATTGGGAGATATGCAATAAATTAACTGCTGCAAAAATATGCAATGATATCTGTTGAATAAATTGATGAACTAAATATATGATTGCATGCTTTCTTTTGAAAATATTTGAATGAGTTTAAAACTCAGAAAATATGCACATATCTAAGTATGTTTGAGAAAACAGCAAACTGCACTATCACCATGTGCAAAATGTTTTTAAAAATCACATAGGAAGCTTAAGAAATTTTCTGATTTTTTTTAAAATATGCACAAAGAATATGGAAAGAAAACCTGGTCACCAAAACAAATACCGTATTTTTTGGAGTATAAGACGCACCTTTTTGCCCCCCAAAAGAGGGTGAAAACTTGGGTGCGTCTTATACACTGAATGTAGCCCCACCCACCCAGCCACCCCCACCCTTTGGCCTCTGTCTTCCAGCAATTTACCTGTTTGCAGCAAAGAGGGAAGAGCCTGTAAAGCCAAGCAAGTCACTAGCAGTTTCCCGATGTACAGCTGATTTGCCATGTGGAAAAATGAAAGTGAAACTAACTGTAAAGAGGCAAATAGCTGGGAGAAACACGCATATTTTTATTTTTTGCTGAACTGGATGGAAGGGGGTAAATGAATAACTATAAATGTCTGTAGAATGTTCAAATTATTAGACTTATTTTTTAAAGACTGCTTTATTATTGTTCTAGAGCCAGGGGTCTCCAACCTTGGCAACTTTAAGACTTGTGGACTTCAACTCCCAGAATTCAACAGCCAGCTTTGTTAGCTTTGCTGGCTGTGGAATTCTGGGAGTTGAAGTCCACAAGTCTTAAAGTTGCCAAGGTTGGAGATCCCTGTAAATCTAGACAACTTAACAAAATAAAGAAGCTTTTTAAAATAAATGCTTGCTCTGAAGAGGCCCAGTGCTATTGTATCTTCTTTTAAATAATAGAGAATAATGTATACTTCCAGAAATTTTAATTAATTTTAACAGCTCTGTACAACTATAGTATGAAATGTAACAGTGTCCTGTTTAGTATTAGAGTTTAGTTACCTTGGAGTAAATCTATTTAAATAATTGGGAAGAGTTAGTGTGACTACATTTAAGAAAACTTTCTGGCATAATGTACATTTCTCCAATTCTTTGCTATTTCTATGAGTCAATCACACATGCACAGAAATACACAGCAAACAGTGTATATCATCTGTGCTTTTTTGCTGTTTGCTGTTTGGCAAATTGCTTGGAGGCAGAGGCCTTTTTTCCTTGTTTTCCTCCCCCAAAACTAAGATGCATCTTATACTTCGGTGCGTCTTATACTCCGAAAAATACGGTACATACAGTAAATCAGAACTGAAACAGGAATGTCAGGAAAGCAAAAACTGAAAATTCACCGAAGATGCTGAAAGGTATTAAAAGACAAAAAAGGGACTCAGTATATCTACTGCTGCAAAACGTTACAAAGCAAAATTTATTTCTATATTGGTTCTCTTTTCTCCAATAGAAAATTTAGTTCTATGAGGAAATGATGACAACAATGAGAAAAATAGGAATAAAGATAAAACTCTTAAAAATCTACTCAGAGATTCCTACTGATTTTGAGTTTAAATGTCCAGGGCAGATGAATAGCTTTCTAGGCCTTAGTTGATTTCTCGATAAACCTTTGTGCATTATATTTAGGAAATCCTGGAGAACTAAATGCAAATATTCCTATCTTTAAAAACAATAAGGAGGGAATCTGAGGAATTAAGAGTCCCTTCTGCCTGACATCAAATACCTGGAAAGATTCTAGAGCAGATCATAAAGCAACTGAGCAGATTTCAAAAACAGTGTGGTAATTGCCAGCATGAGCAATTGTTTCCAAATTAACTTTATCTTGGACTTTGATCAGATTGCTTTGTTACTTAGAATATGGAAATGAGGTAGACATAATAGACCTTGATCTCAACAAAGCATTTGACAATAGTAGTTGTGACATGCTGATTATAAGCTGAGTAAATACATGTATGGTTAAAGGACATTAATTAATAAAGAATGTTGTTGAAAAATTCTGAGGATTTTCATGGATGTCATCACACCGCAGCAAAATTTCAATATTTTTATTAATGATTTGAATGAAGGAGTGAAGGAAGTGTACTCTAGCTGAGAATACTTTTAGGACAATAGGTATGGATGATGCATCTATAGTGCAATCAAAGTACTATATAGTGCTGTTGTGACTTATATGCATTTTAGACAGCAGACTATATGTGCCCTGTATTTACTGGTTGCATTAATCACTACCCCAAAATATTTGAAGATTTTGGCAAACCCTGGTCTAGAAGTATATTTTCCCAACTAGATACTACAAATCTGAGCATGATCGAATACCATGTGTCCAGCTCTAGAACTTGCTTGCCTTTCAACTAATTTTTTTAAATCATTTTTTTAATTCCACCTTTATTATTTTTATAAATAACTCAAGGCAAGAAACATACCAAACACTCCTTCCTCCTCCTATTTTCCCCATAATAGCAATCCTTTGATGTGAGTTGGCTGAAAGAGAATGATGGGCCCAGAGTCACTTAGTAGTTTTTATTATGGGGTGCTAATTATTAGAAAGATGCTGGTTACTTTTTTTTATACGTTAGAACTATAAGGGCTAAACCCCACTCCTGCAAATAAAGTTTTTACTGACTGTATTTTTTTCATTAAAGACTGCAGTATTGAAACGGCAACATCAGTATGTATGTTCTACAATTCCAGAGAATGCAGAGAAAGAAGCTTACAGCTTATTTGTAACAGAGGTAATATTTTTTTTATATCTTTCCCAAATTTGCCACTTCTGGGCTACAAAAATCTAAATAGTCATTAGATGGCATCAGGTTTCTTATATCTCATAGACATCTGGAGCTCATCTGGATTTCTTCAGTCCAGAGGTGGTATGCCTAGTTACTTAAGTCTATATTACAATTTGCTTTGTTATTGTAACCAGTCAGAACAACAATAAAGTGTTCCGATTCATCTCCGCCCTTTACTCAGAGCTCCAGCTGGCTAGAATAGCAGTCTCGAAGTACTATTCAGTAAGACTTTAGAAGCTGTTTGGAGTTTTGTAAAATTTCCTTCCAAACTAGCTGCTTGGAGTGTGCTGGATATTTAAGAAATAAACTGTTTCAACATTCTGAACAGTATGCTTTACTTTGGTATTTCAGGAACAAAGAAAGAGGAAAAGAAAATAATGCTTTGTTTGTTTAATAAATATAGCACAAAATAGTTACATCTTGAACCTGAGCATTTACTTTGACTCTGTGTTTCTGTGAGAAAGTAGAAGTGGAGATTTTCCTCTTCTAAATTCCTCATGGAGGATATATTTTTAAACTTCACATGATATATCTATAGCAATCCAAATCCAGTCGTCTCTCCATTCTAAATTCAGTCCAATTGAATTGCTACATGGTTGAGCAAAGTCAGTTTTTGCATTCATTTATTGCTGTCAGTTGTTCACAATTATGTCTCTTTAAATCACTTTGGCAGACTTCCTGTTCATTCATACAGTAGTACAGACCTATAGGGAAATTGCAGTACAACTCTCCTTTCTATAAGATACTCTATAATCTTAGAACGGTTTTAGAATATTTTAGGAAATTGAATGCCAAAATAAACTCTACAGGTGTGGTTTAGTTAAAGTGTGTTGCTTCTGACTTTAATAGGAGTAAAGAACTTTTTGTCATTCATCATAATTTAGTAGAAGTAGTGGTATTTTATTGCAGCTGATGATCAGCTCCTAAGAACAAAGAAAAGGTAAACAAATAGTAAGATAGCAAACAAAAACCACAGTGAAACATGTACAGTATTGGAGAAGCTAAAGTTTAGGATATTTTTCAAATAGTAAAACAAAACGTAGCCAAGTTAAGAGAAATAAAATCACAGTAAACAGATAATAATTGTAAATAAAATGGAACTGGAGGGCCTGGCAATCTGGCTAAATAGGCTACTGTTAGCTGCAAGTAGACATATTTGCAATAAAAGCAATATAAAAATACAGTAATATGGGTTAGTGTTTCAGAACTCCTTCGATACAGGGGCAAAGTGTTTATTCAAATGGGATGAGTTTCCCCTGAAGAATAGCACCTGGGAGGGCATTAAATCATGTCATAATTAGGGCTGTTCTGAAATTTGGGAGTTGTTATTTGGCTTAGAAATCAACCTGGATTGAAAAAAGGTGAATAACTGTCCAGGAACATACCTCCAAGTATGGCAGCCAAGTCTGATTCCAGATCCCTGGCATGCTGTGTAAAGGATGCCTCTGCATCTTCATATACCACCATCAGGATTATATTAAGTGAGAAATCTAACAATTCCAACTCCACGATGAATCATAGTAATGGCTTAAAATCACAGGAATTAAGTCACAATGGGGGGGGGGAATAATCTTAACCGATAAGAGAAAAAAAAGGCATAAACTTTAAATTTTGGTCACTCTAAACAAATGGTGAAGTAGGCACCATAGGAACCCCTCATGGATACTATGAAAGGCATTGGAAGCCACTGAGATGTAAAGAAAAACAAGAATGGTCTACCCCCATCCTTCTCTCCTCCCTGAGGTCATCAAGAACATAGTCTCTGTCTCTGCTCCCTTAACTTGGCCTGAATCTTGATTGAAGGGGGTCCATTAATCTGTTTCATCCAGAGTCCTTTAAAGCTGAAGTGTGACCACCTCCTCTCTAGAATCTTTCCTAAAAAGGAAAGGTTGGAGACTGGATGTTGTCTAGATTGGTCAGGCCAAGCAGTGGTCTCTTGAGAAGGGGATGATCCACCACTTTTTTCAGAGGCGGAGGGATTCCCCCTCCCTCAAGGAAGAGCTAACCACCCACCCAATCACACATCCTATCCTAGGCAGCCTTGACCACCCAGGAGGGGCAGGGATCTAAGAGGCAGCTGAATTAAGATTGACAAGAATGCTGTCCACTTCCTGTAATGAAAATTCCTTTTTTCTCTAATTAGCATAGATATAGCAGTGTGCTCAGAGCAAGTACTCAAATTACTAAGATAAATGTATTGTTGCATAAAGAAGTGACCTAAAGTTTAATTTTTGTCCTGATTTAAAGTGTATTAAGACATACATCTCTGACTGGCATGTTGTCAATTTCAAACATGAAGATTACTCAGGAGACTTTCGGCAGATTCCAAAGTAAGTAATTTTTGTCTTAAGCTTTATATTAATGTTTACTAATACTTGTTGTTAACTTTTAATATTTAATGTGGTAGATTCTTGGAAATTACTTCCATTTCAATTCTAACATGCCAGATTTGGAAACCTGTTTTTTCCTGGCTTCCAGGTTTAATTTCTTAGGAACGTGATGGCGAACCTATGCATGCGTGCCACAGGTGGCACGCGGAGCCATATCTACTGGCACGCGAGCTGTTGCCCTAGCTCAGCTCCAGCATGCATGTGGGCGCCTGCCAGCTGATTTTTGGCTCGCACAGAGGCTCTGGGAGGGCGTTTTTGGCCTCTGGGGCGCCTCCAGGGGGGCAGGGGAGGGCGTTTTTGCCCTCCCCAAGCTCCAAGAAAGCCTCTGGAGCCTGGGGAGGACAAAAAATGGACCTACCGGCCCACCGGAAGTCAGGAAATGGGGGAGCGGGGGCACGTGGGGGGGCACTGAATATGGGTGTGGGCACGCGCACGCATGCCATAGTGCGCACGTGCACTATTTCGGCACCCGAGGAAAAAAAAGGTTCGCCATCACTGTCTTAGGATGATTCAGTCCTGCAGTATGGGTTTCACAAAAACGACATGGAAAGAGCATTTGCAGTTTGTTTTCATGGTTTCGGTAGAAGCAAGAGCCATGATGCTTATTCATAATTGATCATTAATTTTTAAAATTCCACTTTGGAATGTGAAATATGAATACTAGCAGCATTGTATACAGATAGCTGCAGAAATGTATGAAGCTGTGTTAACCATTTTCCTATAAAGGCAGAATGTCAGTACAATGAAGAAATAATATGCTGCAAGTCCTCATTTTAAGCAGGTGAAAATTTAACATTGACAGATTATAGCAACTATGTCAACAATTAGTTTAACAGGGGTTTAAATGATTTCCCCTATGTTTGTAAAACAAATTTAAAATTGTTTGCAAATCTTAGCTACATTTGCATTCAAGATACAAAAGTAAGAAAAAAGCCAAATCAAAACTATTACTACCTTCATATAGGCATTCTCTTTTAGAGCCTCTCATGTACTGTATATTTTAATCATACTTTCACACACCCGCAAGTTGTTGCAGTATGTAATATTGTAATAATTATTGTGTGTTATGTTTTCTTTTTTTTAAGCAAAGGGAACAGATTAGAAAAGCTTCCAGTTCATGTTTTTGAAGTTGATGAAGAAGCAGATAATGAGGCAAGTCTATTTTGTTGATTATTTTTCTTCAGTTCATTTTTATGTTGTTGTTATGATATAGGCCCCTTTGGCAGTAACAAAATGTTATATTTAAGTAACTTTATCCTGAAATCTTTAAAATATATTAAATAATATATTACTTTGCCCCAGTGATCTGTATTAGGCATAAGAATTTTAAATAGTTTTTAGATGGAAGTGCATGATTGTTACTTATGTATTTTCTTTATTATTTTAAAACCATCTTATAATTCTGTGTATTTCCAGATAGTATGCAATATTAAAATACCATTTAAATTTAAAATACACACACCATAAATTACCTTATCTTTGTAAGCTACTATGAATGTATATCATAACAAAACCTATAAACCCAATAAATAAATAAAACAAGAATTTAAGAATTATTAAAACACTCAAACATATATGAATTCATACTCCTTGAAAAAAACAGGAACAGATAAATTTATATAGCAAAGATTGTGAAAAAGATTAAAATTATTACTATGTTTTTAAGAAAGATTCTTCTCTCTAATACCATCTGCCATTTACATATGGTTCCTTTCTCCTTCCTTCCCCCCCCCCCCTTAAAAATCTAGTTTCCTTAGTCCTTTTAGAGAAATAGTACATTGCCTTGCTTCTTCCAACTCTTTGGGAATTAATAGTCTATTAGTGTGGCCTTTTGCTTATGCTGATCTACAAGAATTTACAGCTTTGTTTAGAGACTAGTTCCACGTTATAGATTTATCTCTAGGAGAGTCTTTTAACCTCTTCTTTGACATACTTTTTTATTGTCAAGCTAAAACTTTTATATTTGATTTATGTGTTTCTAATTTCAATTTATACAGCCACCCATCAGAGATTCATGTCTCTGGGCAGCTAACAACAGTTAAAAGCACAATAAGAACATATAACAAAAAAAAAGACAATAACACGCATTTAATGAGTAGCTGAGGTTAAAAATAACCCCTACAACAAGCAAATCAAACTATTGCATAGGCTCTACCACGTGTTATATCTGGACCTCTGTGCTTAGTGACTAAACCATAATTGAGGCCTTGTGAAAGGCCAACAGCATTGGGACAATTTAATCTTGGGAGGAGCTGCTGTTCCAAAGCTAATAGACTGGACAGGAACATTAATCCCAGCTAATCCAGTCCTTAATAGAGAGATTGCCTGGCTGTTCTGCCCAAGGTATTTAGACTTTTTCCTAAAAGGTAAAGCATTCTGAAATCACCTACAAAATTGCTAAATACTGTGCTTAACTCAATTCTTTGCTGTGTTTCAACCTGACAACAGAAGTAGGTTATTTCATTAATGAGATTTAGCTGTATTTTTAGAATTTACTCTAACTTTTATGATCTAATATTGAACAACGGAAGGGAAACCATAATAAATGAGTGTTACAATACTACGTGTTTCTTCTATTGGCAACATTGAGTTATGCTCAATAGTCCTATAGCATAGGGAACCTTTCTTCGTATTTAAATTAGATCAAAGCACTTGTTTATTAGTTATTTTATTTCTTTATTTATAGATTAAAAATATTTTAAATGTTTTACTCATGAGTTTATGTGAAGTTTATTGTTTAATAGGATGCTGCATCTCTAGGATCTCAAAAGGGTGGACTTACAAAACAAGGATGGTTATATAAAGGGAACATGAACAGTGCAATCAGTGTTACTATGCGGGTATGTATAATTTTTGTCTATTCATAAAATACTGTGATGCTGTATAATGTACAAGTGCATATTGACTGTGATTTCAGCAATATTTCTTAATGTATTAAAAAAAGTTTGCAGTGTTGTGGGCGCAATTAAAGAGATGCTTTTGGTCTTCTGTGTCATATTGCTTTTGTTTTTAATATAAATTAATCTTTCACAAATTAGTCATTCAAAAGAAGATTTTTTCATCTCCTTCAACTTGGTGATGGATCATATAATCTTAATTTCTACAAAGATGAAAAAATATCAAAAGAACCAAAAGGCTCAATTTTTTTGGATTCCTGCATGGGCGTTGTCCAAGTAAGTAGAGAATTATACTGCTTGATATGACGTGTAACTCTTGCAAAAACCTATAGTATTTCTTTTAGTCCTTTGAAATTACATCTTCATACTTATTTACTTGTATAGAATGTAAATTCATTAAATGCAACAGGGATTATTTTTGAATCAATTTACTAGAATTGCACTATTGGTCCTTTGGGTGATAGAAATATTTTTTTATTACAGTGGCTTTATGTTTTTAGTGAGCAAGTATTATAAAATACTGTGTTTTCATAAGAGCTTAATAATAATAATAATAATAATAATAATAATAATAATAATAATAATAATAATAATAATAATAATAATAATAATAATAATAATAATAATAATAATAATAATAATAATATAACAACAACAACAACAACAACAACACAGTTCCAGTTTAAGTGTTAAATTAATAAATCTAGAATCATTTTTTTAAAAATAAGATATTCAGGAATTGGTGCTACTACATTTGTTGCTATGAATTATTTTTTTTGAGCAGTGGGTTGCCAAGTTTGAATAATACTGATATAGACTAAAAAGTATCTTCTCACCAGAAAGGCCAAAAACAGGGTTATTTTTCATTTGCGTGCAAAGCATGGAGAAGGCTGGGAACTTGTTCTGATGTAACAAACCTGGAATTATGCACTCTTATTAAATTCCTTCAGATTTTCCCCCTCAGTTTAATAGTTTAATATAAAATTGTTTCAGTAATCTGGTTCAAGTAACACTAAACTCTGGTTCAGCATTATATTTAGAAGCACGTAAGCTTGAATAAACCTTTATGATCGTGCTTTCTCCATTTCCCTTTTGGACACATTTGGGAGAATAGTTCAGAAGAGTTTACTTTCACTTTCACAGAATCTTGAATTACAGTACTATAGCCGGCAGACAACTTAAGAACTTAACAGCGGGTTTTAGTGTTCATTAGCATTCATCGAAAACATTGAACTCCAGTGCTGCTGAAGTCTACCCAAATTGCAAAAAGAAAAGAATATGATCCATCATTGTTCAGGATATTCTGCTTATAGTGCTAAACCATAATTTAATATTGCACCTGAACACAATCAGTATGTGTATTTTTTCCCCTTGGAAATATCTCTTGTGTGAATTTTGCTAATTGTAATTTTAAACTAATAACCAAAATGCCAAAGTTCTTCAAAAATCAGGGCAAAATATAAGTTGAAACCTTCAATATTTTATCTTACATTTTCTGTCAAACATGTTTCTTTTCATCCTTCATTACTGGTCCTTCTTCCACATTATTATATAAATTAATAATACTTCTCAGGCAGAATATTTTAGAAAACTTGCCCATAGGTTAATTAGAAAAACTTGAACTTAAGATGGAAAATATTTTAGTTTTTGTTTTTTTATCACAACTCCTAAAATGAATGTCTTTTTCCTAATCTTCATTCACAGTATCATAATTTCTTGTAATCAATAAGTTCAGAATAAATCTATGGAACTCCCAAATTATTATTAATTGTCTGACCTGTTTTGACTCCTTTCTCTTTTTTGGCAATATAAAAGTTCTAACATTGCTAAATTGAGCTAAATAGACAAGCTGTCATTTGGGAAGTATTTGGTTCTTAATACTAGAATGGATTTTTGTATATGTATAATTTTATTATATTTAATCTTAAAATTATGTCTACAAAACTAGACAAATATTATAAAAGGCCACTGTCTCACTTTTTCCTTCCATACCCTCCAAAAGGAGCAAAATCAATAAAAATAGTAAAATAAAAAAAATTCAACAAAGCACAAACACCTCCCCTCACAATAGCTATTAGTATAGAAATATAGAAAACAATAGATTTTTACACAAGAAATTAAACCCTGCCCACAATGAATCATATTGTTCAGTTTGTCCATTATTCATTCAAACATTGAGAGTGAACACGTTTCCTCAGCTCACTATTTTAGGCCTAAAAGTGGTAGTTTCTTTTTAGCAGGTCCCGTCAGCCAAACAATGCCGACTGGCGGACCCTAGGAGGAGGGCCTTCTCGGGGGGGGGGGGGGGGCTGCTCTCTGGAACCAACTTCCCCCAGAGATCCGAATTATCCCCACCCTGCTGGCCTTCTGAAAAGCCATTAAGACATGGCTCTTCCTGCAGGCAGGGGTCTGAGGCAATTTTACATCCGAGGTCTCCCCCATGTATGTATGTTGTTGTATGCCCTTTTTAAAACTTTTTTAAAACTCTCTTATAAATTATTTTATTGGTTGCTGTTCTTTAAAATGTTGTATGCCGCCCTGAGTCCTTAGGGAGTAGGGCAGCATAGAAGAACCTCCAAATAAAATAAATAAAATAAATAGCAATGCAAAATTAGGGAGTGAGGGAGAAAAGAAAATCTGTTGCAGTTGCTAGATTAATATTTTTTCATTATATTGCAGAACAATAAAGTCCGACGTTTTGCCTTTGAGCTCAAGATGCAGGACAAGAGTAGCTATCTTCTTGCCGCAGACAGTGAAGCAGAAATGGAAGAATGGATTACAACACTAAACAAAATTCTCCAATTAAATTTTGAAGCAGCAATGCAAGAAAAAAGATATGAGGACTCCCATGAGGGTAAACGCAGCTTATTTTCAAGTTACTTTCAAGCTGTTAAGTAAAAAAAATATGTTTTTCTCTATAATTAATAATTGGTTATAAGTAATTTTCAAACAGCAGTTTGAAATGGTACCCTAATGGTGAAGACGCTCACATCCCACTTGGAAGGTTGAGAGTTCAATCATAGGTAGCAGCAGATGTTTCTCTTCAAGGGCACAAAGAAAAAATATCTGCTGTGAACTCTGTGTAGGTGTCAGAAGGGCATCTGGCCAGTAAATGCTCAGTTCCATCTACCCCAAATAGGGACTGCAGGGTCGTAAAAGGGATTTACAGTATACAGTACTTTCCTCTGTTTTCGGTAGCCTATACAGATATGTATTATTAAAAATGACATATTTACTGTCAAAATAACATATAGATATAAATAATATAGCCACAATGAATCTCATTTAGTTTTTACAAATCAGGCTGCTGTGATTCTTAAGAATCAATTGGTGGATCTTCTTATAAGTGCCAGAATGCTGTGATAGTGACAAATTAGATACAGTCCATCATCAAGCAGTACCTAACAGAAAATAGAAAATTGCCCATTTGAATTTTGTTCCTGAATAGAATTTCCAGAATTTTGAAAGCTTGTGAGATTCTTGATTGTAACATTTTTTTATAACTTCTATAAGGGACTTCTATAACTTCTTTTTTTTTTTAATTTCCAGAAGATGAACAAAACAGGATAGACAGCTCATCTGGTTTAGATGCTTACCTTCCTGAAATTGCAAAGGTAGTCTTGTGCCTTTTTTTTCTTTTAAAGTATAAAATTCAATGACAGTATGTAATAAAATCTGCAAAAATAGAACATTCCGGAATGTACAATTGCACCTCTGACCTGCATCAAACTATCATTCCAGCTGCAGTTTGTTGATTTCCAAAATTGAATACTTTAAATTAAAAATGGTTTAAAGTATCCAGGGCATAGTATTCTTGATGAAATAGTTTTTTTTTTAAGATTCAAACTACTCTCTGAATACCTCAGATTATTTCTGGTTTGAAGGATGGAAGATGTCACTAAACAGCCACTTGAGACAGCAGGATCCAAAGGTGTTTGTCATGATCAAGGGCAGGAATAGAACATTCCATGGTTCTTTGGAATGCTTCATTTCTAAATCAAGTGAATTTTGCAAATTGCTAGTTAACAGTTAACAGATTAACAGAGTCGTTATACACCTTACTAAAGAAAGAATGTTGATACTTACCAGGAAGGTTTGTTTTTCAAGTATAGTTGTTAAATAAAACTTAGGCTGCTAGAAAGAATGCTTTTTGAGTTGGGTTTTTGTTTTTTCATAATTTCAAGCTAGATTTTCTTGGTAGGCAGGTATAGAGAAAAAATTAATACTGATCATTGTAAAGCGATCAGAGTCTTCTTTAAGTAGATCTAATCCTTGATAGCATAAGAAATGAATGGGAGTAAATATTTCTGTCAGAATAGTTTCATTGGCCTTTAAGTTTGTGTTTTATATTTTAAAAAATTACACTCAAGAAAATAAATAGTCTGATTTAGCCATAAGATTGATATACTAAAGCAGTATGTTGAGGATCAGACTTGAACAAATGATATCTTCAACAGACAGATCAATAGTTAAAATCTCTTGGCTTCTCCTTCTTAATTTAGTTCAGTATTTCTCAACCTTGCCAACTTTACGATGTGTGGACTTCAACTCCCAGAATTACATTATGCAGGATTCTGCGTAGCATTCTGCGTACCTTGAGCTCTTTTTTGCTCAAAGGAAGCTGTTACTAAAAGGAAGCTGTTACCAAAAGATCCCTTTAGAATGGAGATTGTGTCCATGTGGTGGAGGAATAATTGAAACAATGGAACATATTATTCTCCATAGTGGGTTCAGATAGCATCCAGGAATGGGTTAACTCCTGCTTTCAGCTGATTGGACTGAGTCTGTCAGAACTTAAAAACCTGCCTCTGTTGCTAGGGCTTCCAGCTTTCAACTCAGTCCTCAGCGTGGAGGGACGTGCAAAAGTTTTCTCTATTCCTGGAAGTTATTTCTGCATTCTTTCATCAATCGCTGCGACTTAGTTTCCAAAAACTCTGAGTTTCGGCCAGCATACTCTACCTTTACCATCCGGTTGAATTGCTGGCTCTAAGAGACTTAGAGACTAAGAGACTTAGCTTTGGCTCCGGTCTTCGGACCACCCTCCTGGGGGGGGAAGGGTCCCTAAATTGACTTGAACTCTCGCTACTGTGCTATCGTGTTTACATCACCATCAAAAGCGATCAAGATCACTCAGACTATTTCAAATTGGACTCCTCACCCCATTTACAAAAAGGGGAGAGTGAACTGTTTCGGCTGCCATTTTAAAAGCCATGGCTTTTTTCCTGTTGCTTGCCGTTTGGCGGTGAGCCGATTTTAACGCTAATGGTGATCGGGCGGTGGCTGCAGCCAGGAGTCTAGCGCTCCATTCCCTGCTGCTAGTGCCCGAATCGGACCGCCAAAACCGCTGAAAAGGATGAGCGCAGGAGGGACAAGGCACTAAGCAAAATCTGTGCCAGGTCTGATCACAGGGGTTCACACTCCCCTTCTAGATCTCATCCTGAGCCGCGACAATCAGCTCAGGTTCCCTCCAGAGCCCCATCTGTCAAGGGCTCTGTGGACCAGCTATCGCTACATCCATATGTCTAATGCTGACCAAACTGATCTTTGGGGACCACCCTTGGATAGACAAGTCGCGACTAGTCTACAGACTGACAATAACAAAACGATTCCACCGGCCACATTTACTCTGACTGTGGCTGGCCTCCGGCCGGATACAGTGGTGGCAACACCGGCAGCATCGTCTGACATCCAATCCATGATTGTGGATGCCGTCAAACAAGGCATTGCAGCGGGGATCCAGCAGTTGCACTGCACAGATTATCTTCTGCCGGTTCCGCCGGTGGAACTGGGTTTCGGCTTGGATTCTATGCTTCCAGGAGTAGGCAAGGATTTGCATGAGCTCTATGCACCTGATCGTTTCCCTCGCCCCCAGGGCCAGGTTTCTGATGACGAGGGTCCCCAGGATCTCGAACTATCTGAGGACGAGGGCCTGCAACCGGAGCAGCCATCTTTTACAGACCTCCTTCCACCGCCTTATTCAAATCGCTTCTTCACAAAGCCATCGCTTCGGCGAATTTGAGTCAGCAACAGACCGAGCCTCAGAAGGACCCGGCGGGTCCATCGGATCATCTTTTTTGTGGCTTTGCATCAACCATCAGCCATGCCAGGGGACCCGGAGGAGCTCCTCAGACCTGAGGACAGGAGGATGGAGCAGGCCCTGCAAAAATCACATCTGGCAGCTGCATGGGTGGTCAGGGCTGCAACATCTGCTTCGTTCTTCACTCGTACCTCGCTCCTTTGGCTGCGCCAGCTCCAAGCCAGGATTTCAACGTCGGATGTCAGAGCTCAACAAGATATTAGTAAACTTCTGGCGGCGGCCCAGTTCTCCGCGGACGCTACACTGAATGCCGCGAGATTCGCATCGAAGACCATTGCCTCGTCCGTGGTAGCCCGCCGAATGTTCTGGCTACGACATTAGCAGGCTGACGCATGTCACAAGTGGGGTCTAGCCTCAGCCCCCTTCTCCAGTCAAAAGCTCTTTGGGGAGGCTCTAGACCCAATTTTGGTGGAGACGAAGGATAAGCGCAAGGTGCTCCCCTCCCTGACTCAGAAGGCCTCCTTTCGGCCCCAACCTTATTTTCAGCGCCCTTTCGCCCATACGAGTCGGGCCCAGAATTTCCCAGACAGTCAAGTCAGTATGGGAGCAGGCAGAGACACCAGTCTGACAGGGCCCCCAGAGGCAGGCAGTCTAGATGGCCCTTTCGGGGCGGAGGAGGTCGCCCCTTCCGTCGCCCCAAGTGATTGTGCATTATCGTTCCCCATTGGTGGTCATCTGGCCTTCTTCGCCGACCGGTGGGATGAGATCACGTCGGACGTTTGGGTGAGGGAGACGGATAGGTCAGGCCTCTCCCTTGAATTTCTCTTCCCCCCCCTGAAGTTTTTCATCCACTGCCCGGTATATATCAATAAGGGACAGCCTTAAAAAAAACCTTGGGAATGAATGCCAACATTTTTTCTGGGACTGGGAAAGGAATAAAGCATTTTTCTACAAGGTGAAGTTTAAATTAATTGAAGTCACATCATACTTTTCATTCTAGAAATGTCTTTTATGGTCATTAAAAACAAAATGGGATTTGTGTATGATATAGGGATGACTCGATGGTTGTGCATGGTATATAGTTTTAGTCACTGATGCACATGAAGCTAAATACATACTTAGTGTTGGAATATTCATGACTGGGAGAGCCATGTGATTGAGTCAGCCAATCTGGCTGAAGTGTTAATTGAGCATGTCCAGAAACTTAGCAAGAAGAAGGGTGTGGTTTAGTCTGTCCACCATTATACTCCAGTATGAAAACATCTCAACATGTGATCTGAAACAAAGTGTGGTATTGTAAATGTTTTATTCTACTTATAAAGAAGTTATTTGAATCAGCAAAATGCAGTTATCTTTTGAAGCTTCTGATTTATTGCGTAACTCTGACAGGTTATGGGCCCAGAAATCGCTCAAGAAGTAAAGTTAAAACTGCATTGTAATTTAAAGCTGATAAGAAGCTGTCTGTGTTGTTAAAGGAACAGGCAGAGAAGAAAAATAAAGCAGGATGGCTGCTGCTATGGAATTTAAAGACAGTCCAATACCTAAATTGGGGAAGAAAAATTATTTAATTTGGGCTGCAAAAATGGAATGTTTTTTGAAAGCAAAAGAATTATGGGACATCGTAGCAGACCCCCCACAAGTGCTTGGAGCAGCAGATCAAAAGGCTCATGACAAAGCTATGGCTTATCTTCTTTTAAGTCTGGGGGATGATCAATTCTTAAATGTAGCTGAATTAAAGTCTGCAAAAGAAATATGGCAGAAATTGAAAGCAGTACATGTCAATGTTTCTGCGTGTAATGTGGTCCAACTTTCAAGAAAGCTTTTCAGAATGAGTTTGCAGACAGGAGATTCTATGGAAGATCATTTAATGAAAATGCAGTCTAATTTTCTAGAATTGGAGCAACGTGGAGTAAAGTTTCCAGAGTCCCAGAAAGTTTTATTAGTGTTAAATAGTTTGGATCAGAGCTGGGAGACTGTATCAGCTATTTTTGAAAGTAAGCCAGAAGCAGATTTGAATTTGGAGGCTTTGAAATCGTGTTTATTGAATGAATATGAGAAAAGGCTTTTCAGCCATGCTGATGGAAAATTCCATAGGCGGGGGCCCAACAAGGAGTACAGTGGAAACTTACAGAAAGTCTCCAGCAAAATTTTCCACAGGCTGCCTATCTCTAGCAACAGCCGAGGTGTCTGCAGACAAGAGGAGAGCAGAGGCAGGAGAGATCAAGTTACACAGCAACAATTCTTCAAGCAAGTTAAAAAAGCGTGTTTCATTTGTGGAGAAACCAATCATCTGCAGAAAAGCTGTGCACAGAGAAGAAATATGCAAGACAAGAGACATTATTTGCAAGGACAGATTGCAGTTGCAAAAGTTTGTTATAATAACAATAGAGACAAATGGTTGATTGACAGTGGGGCTAGTCAAACAATTGTTAATAATTCTGACTTATTTTCCAGATTTTTCCCAGGAAACCATGAAGAAGTAGCCTTAGCCAATGGTCAAAAGGCTAAAATCTTTGGAAGAGGTGATGTGCAAATTCCATATTTGGAATCCAGGTTTACTGATGTGTTATGTGTACCTGAAATGGAACATAATTTGTTAAGTGTGTCTAGTTTAGACAAGCAAGGTTATGAAACCACATTTGTTAATGGGAAGTGTATCATCCAAAGAAATGGGAATGTTTGTGCACAGGGCATAAAAGAGGATAATCTTTATGTATTGCAGGGACAAAAGGTGCCACATTGTTCCCAGATATTTAAAAATGTAGCAGAACACAATTTGTGTGTTCATCTTCTGCACAGACGGTCATGCTAATGACCAACTCAAATTGGTCATGCTAATTTTAAGGTTGTTCAACAAATGAAAGAATTTGCAGAAGGATTAGATTTGAAGGGATGTAAGGCATATTTGGATTGTGCAGTATGCAAAGCATCGAAATCCAAAGCATTCCCAGTGAGCAAGTTTAGCACAAGACAAACCACAAGAGCTCTAGAACTGGTGCATGCTGATTTAATTGGGCCTATGCAAGCCAGTTTGGGAGGAGCAAAGTATGCGCTGGTCATTGTGGATGACTACAGCAGGTTTGGGTTTTGCTACTTACTTAAGAGTAAAACAGAGGTGCTACAGCAATTTAAGCAATGGTTAAGTTTTGTAGAGAGAAGGTACAAACAACAGGTATGTCAGTTGCAAACTGACAGAGGTTCTGAATTTATGTCAACAAATTTTCAACAATGGTTGAGACAATTGGGAATAAGACACAGGCGCACAAATCCTTACACACCGGGAGAGAACGGAGTGGCTGAAAAGAGGAATGGTGTTTTGCAAACAATGAAAGACTCATTACTGGAGGATTCTGGTATGAGCAGGTCATATTGGGGTGAAGCCATACTGACTGCCAATTATTTAGTAAATAGGCTGTGGAGTTCATCCATCAATAATACTCCATATGCAATGCTATATGGGAGAAAGCCTTCTCTAGCACATTTAAAAATATTTGGAAGTACTGCATGGGTACATATTCCAAAGGCAATCAGAAGAAAGGGACAACAAAAGGCTAGAAAGCTCAGATTTGTGGGCTATGAGCCAGGCTCAAAAGGGTATCGCTTTAGCGATGGAAGTAAAAGGATAGTGATTTCAAGATCTGCTAGTTTTGCAGAACAAAATTGGAACAGAATTGATGCAAATTCTGAAAATGTCTCACTTAGTGACGGTGATCCGCTTAGCGACGGTGATCCACTTAGTGACAATAACTCATTTAATGATGGTGAATCATTTTCTGAAGGTGTCTATGTTCAGGGAGGAGAGTCTGAACAAGATATGAAGCCAGAAAAGCTTGAAACACAAGAACAGGCAATGCCACGTAGGTCAGAGCGTAGGAACAGAGGGGTTCCGCCAGACAGGTATTCTGCCAGTAAAGTTAAAGTGTGTAATGTGTGGTATGAGCCAAGAAACTATAAGGAAGTATTGGCATTAGCAAAAGTTGAACAAGAAAAGTGGAAGGAAGCCATGGATAAAGAGATGAAATCCATGGGAAATCATAAAGTGTTCACATCTGTGACTTTGCCACAGGGTACCAAGGCTGTAGGATGTAAGTGGGTATACAAGAAAAAGGTATTACCCAATAATGAAGTACAGTATAAGGCAAGATTGGTGGCACAAGGTTTTTCTCAATTAAAGAATGTGCACTATGATGAGGTGTTTGCACCAACTGTAAAAGGTGAGAGCATAAGACTAGCACTGGCATTAGCATCAGCATACAGGCATAGAATTTGGCATTTTGATATAACCACTGCATTCCTCAATGCTGAATTAGAGGAAGAAATTTATATGGTTCAAGCGCCAGGGTATGAAAATAAAAAACCTAACATGGTGTATAAATTGAACAAGGCCATTTATGGGCTGAAGCAGTCAGCCAGAAATTGGAATATCTGTTTAGATACTGCATTGAAAGGTCTTGGGTTCAAGAGTTGCAAAGCTGATGGTTGCATATACACTGGAAAGTTACAAGGTGGGAATTGTCTACTATTAGCATTTGTGGATGATCTTTGTTTCATTGCAAAGGATGCATCACAAGTTAAAGAATTTGCTAATAAGTTAGAAAAGAAATTTGAATTAAAGAATTTGGGAGAAATAAAGAATTATCTCGGTGTAGAGATACAAAAAACTGAAAAAGGTGGTTATATTCTCAGTCAAAGGAGAAAAATTGAACAATTATTAGAGAAATATAACATGAAAGATTGTAATATTGCTCCTACACCTATGAGCACAGATTTTTACAATAGTTTGGGTGAGGACAAAAGTGAAGCCTGTGATCAGGAGATATATCACTCTGCAATAGGGAGTCTGTTATATCTGTCACAGTGGTCTAGACCAGACATAGCTTGTGCAGTGAGCATCTTAAGTCGCTTTACTGCTACACCTACAAAGTTGCATTGGATGGGTGTGAAAAGAATTCTCAGGTATTTGAAGGGAACTGTGAATTTGGGTCTTCAAATACAGGTCACTGAAGAATTAAAATTGAAATGTTATGTTGATAGTGATTATGCAAATGATGTAAAAACCAGAAAGTCTAATTCTGGAATTGTAATAATGTTTGGAGGGGTTTTAATTGGTTGGAAGTCCAGAAAACAAACAACGGTTGCTATTTCAACTGCGATAGCAGAGTTTATTGCATTGTCTGAGTTATGTTCTGAAGTAGTTTGGTATGTACAGTTGTTACAAGATTTAAATGTAAATGTAAATGAAGCTGTAACTGTTTATGAAGATAATGCTGCCTGTATAAAAATGGCAACAGGTGACAGAGTGAAGAACAGAAGTAAACATGTGGACATTAAGTATTGTAATGTCAGGGAAGCTGTAAAAGAAAAATTGATACGTTTACATCATTGTTCTTCAGAGGATAATTTAGCAGACATGATGACCAAACCATTGGGTGGCGTCCATTATAGGAAATGTTTAAATCCAATAGGTTTGATGTCTCTCCCAGTAATGAAGGGAGGAGTGTTGGAATATTCATGACTGGGAGAGCCATGTGATTGAGTCAGCCAATCTGGCTGAAGTGTTAATTGAGCATGTCCAGAAACTTAGCAAGAAGAAGGGTGTGGTTTAGTCTGTCCACCATTATACTCCAGTATGAAAACATCTCAACATGTGATCTGAAACAAAGTGTGGTATTGTAAATGTTTTATTCTACTTATAAAGAAGTTATTTGAATCAGCAAAATGCAGTTATCTTTTGAAGCTTCTGATTTATTGCGTAACTCTGACACTTAGGAGAAGCATTCAAAATTATTTCTTTCTAAATTCAGTTAAAAATACAGTGTGAAACAGGAAATGTTGAACTCTACAGAAAGTAACTGGGATTTGGCTGTCCCTTGAGGTTCAGGACACCTGCTTATTATATCTAATCTTGGTGCCTCAAATGCAGCTTCCTGTTTCCTTGAGATCCAGCAGCTATTTTGGCTTATGTTTTTCTTAGGTACTATTCTCCTTGTATTCTGAACTGTGTACTTTTTGTTGCTATTTACAGTAAGATTAATTTTGTTTAATCTCTGGATGGTTTCAAATATATGTGCCCTTGTGAATTATGCTCTGTTTTTGGCATCAGTCTGTTATATATACAGTATATTTTTTCTGTAGAAACAAACACTACAGAATGGCTTGGCAATTGTATTTCTCTGTGTTGGAGATGCTGTCTTCATTCCTTTTTTAAAGTTGGCTACTCATGACGATAAATCTTTGCAGGAGATACTTGCCATCCCATTCTTGGTATACTGAAGGCTTATCTACCAATGTCATCTTCTTCTTTTTCTCAACCAAAATAATTCTAGACAGGAAATAAAGTTGGTCAGAAAGGTTATATTTTACTACAAAAGCAAGTAAAATGTAGAATTTACAGAAATAGATTCTATTTTTGTAAAAGAGTGCAGAATGAAATATACTAGCATATTAAAGACTTGCCATATTTTTATACTCCAGACTGGATCTGTTATTGTATGTTTACTGTATTGTTCATTTCCTACTACACTTCTCTTATCATAAAATTAACTATAGTATTGTGTATATGTGTATTTATAAACATAAATACACACAGACATATACATATAAACATGTGTATGTTTATACGTACACATACACATACACATACATACTCATACATATATAAACACACACTAATATATATATACGTACGTGTGTTTGTGTGTGTGTGTTAAAAAAAATGCCTTATGGGTGGTTTGTGTCTTCCTCAATCTTGGGTCCTCCACCAAAGCCCTGTGAGTTTAAGCGTCTATGCAGCATCTTAGCTGTTCCTAGCCCTGCATTCTTCTGGACAGAGAGCTCTGAAGTTGCTCCTGGAATTTGTTGGAGCCAATCTCCCAGCTCAGAAGTTACAGCCCAAGTGCTTCTACTACCAATCGGACTACTTTGGCCTTTATTTTCCACATTCTCTACAGTTCCTCCTTCAATTAAAGGAAAGGGATGAATAAAAGTGGAAATTTAAAGCCTGAGAAGGTTACAAATAAAAGAAATAAGGAGAAAAGGTTATTTAATGGGGATTGGAATTAAGATGAAAGAAGGATGTATAAAGTATCAAACAAAGGATGGAATTGCTTTCAGGGGAATTGGGGTGGATGTGAAAGTGACTACATTGCTTTTATTTGCAATTCTTTATTTTTCCTTGTTACACACCAGTATATTAATGTGCTATTCATGAGACAAATGTTATAATTAATTGATTAAATGATTAAAATAATCCAAAGAACATAGAAATAGAGATGATAAATGTTGGAATATTCATGACTGGGAGAGCCATGTGATTGAGTCAGCCAATCAGGCTGAAGTGTTAATTGAGCATGTCCAGAAACTTAGCAAGAAGAAGGGTGTGGTTTAGTCTGTCCACCATTAAAGATTGCTGTGGAAACATCTCAACATGTGGTGAAACAAAGTGGTATTGTAAATGTTTTATTCTACTTATAAAAAAGTTATTTGAATCAGCAAAATGCAGTTATCTTCTGAAGCTTCTGATTTATTGCGTAACTCTAACAATAAATTGGAAGAAAGATTTAAAACTAAAATCAGTTGGCCATATCATGAAAATATTCTAGAGCCCAAACTGGCCTGTGTCGTCTCATTTTGTTGTCATCACTAGTCCTACAGAGGACTTCACGTCTGTTCTTGAGAGATCTATTTAGTCTAGGAGAAATTACCATAAAGAAAGAAGGGAAAATAAAAAAAATATATGTTTATTAATTTAAAAGTGCCGTTTTATTTTGTAGAGTTGCAGAGATTCTGAATTCAAATTCAAAAATGAAAGCAGGGTTAAGCTCTTTGCACTGGACCCAGATGCACAGGTAAGACTGATTGCAGGGAAAAATCCATAGCTTTTATATAATGTTGAGTATTTAAAGATTATTTTCAATGTTTGTTTCTTTTAAAGAAACTAGACTTCTCCGGTATTGAGCCTGAAGTTAAGCCATTTGAAGAGAAGTTTGGGAAGAAAATCCTGGTGAAGTGCAACGACTTATCTTTCAATCTACAAAGCTGTGTGGCTGAAAATGAAGAGGGACCAACAACGAATGTAAGCTGCAATGGTGACTCTATCATATGTAATGTTTCAAGAATAATACCTAATATATATTTTGATGTTTAAGACTCAAAACATTCTGAGAAAATATAATTTCATATGAAAACTTATTAGAGTTTTACAATCTAGTGCAAGAACAAATTGAATGACAAGATTTTACCACAGCAAGGAATTGGAAGTTATACAGAGCTGATTATGTTTTGTTTAAGTAAGGTGGAGATGTGAATTTTTAAGAAGTATAATATTGTAGTATTAAACATTTGACTATATATAGTACTAGTATGATCTAGACCAGTGATGGCTAACCTTTTCCAGACAGAGTGCCCAAAGCGTGCGCGTGCGAATGTGCGCCCCCCCTAAACCCCCAAAATGCAATGTGCGCACGACCCCTGCATGTGTGTGTGATCCCCTGCATGCATCCCACCCCCGCGCATGTACGCATGACCCCCCCACATGTGCCCCACCCCCTGCACATGTGTGTCAGAGACCCGATGACCATCTGGCTGGTGGAAGGCACATGCGCATGTGTGACAATAGCAATAGCAATAGCACTTAGACTTATATACCGCTTCATAGTGCTTTGCAGCCCTCTCTAAGCGGTTTACAGAGCTCAGCATATTGCCCCCAACAATCTGGGTCCTCATTTTACCGACAGAGCTGAATTGGGGCGCCCACAGAGAGGGCGCTGCATGCCACCTGTGGCACATGTGGCATAGGTTCGCCATCACGGATCTAGACCATGGGTGTCAAACTTGCCGCGTCACATTGCCATCACATGATGTTTTGCGATGGTTTTTCCCATTCGCAGAGCTGGGATGGGCATGACCTGTGTGTGACGCATCTGGCCCATGGGCCGCCAGTTTGACAACCCTGATCTAGACAATAATAATATATAGATCATAAGGTACTATTCTGTTTAATGGCATTCATCATGTAAACGTTAATGTGCAATGTAAGAGCTGCTTTTTCTACCGGCAGTTCTACACTATTGTTACAAGTAAATTAGCATTTGCCATTATTTTGTTCATGTCTTCTTTTTTTAATGTCCAGGTAGAGCCATTTTTCATCTCACTGTCACTATTCGATGTTAAGCATAATCGGAAGATTTCATCAGATTTCCATGTTGATTTGAATCATAGCACAGTGAGACATATGCTAGCTAATACATCACAGGAGTTGTTGAATGGGAGTAGTGATTGCTTACATCCAATTCAGGATATTATTTCAGATGTTATACTACAATATCCCAAACAAGTAAGGAAAAAATAGTGTTTAATTACAAATCAGTGCCCCATATTTATATTTAAGAATTAATGAAGCAATTAATTTGTTTTTAGGGAATATTCTCAGTAACGTGTCCACACCCGGATATATTTCTAGTGGCCAGAATAGAAAAAGTCCTACAAGGGAGCATTACTCATTGTGCTGAGCCATATATGAAAAGTTCTGATTCTTCTAAGGTATTTGCTTTGATTATTGCATATTTCTAATTTCTGAATTTGTCTATAACTTGGTAACTCAACATCATCAAATTGAAACGTGCACATATTCAAGACATAGTTGCCAGATTTTGCAATCAGTTTAATTCCTACGCTCGGCAGACATGGGCAAATACAGATTGTAGGCAAAATTGCATCTTCTGTGCTGAAATTTGTTTACCAATTGCCAAAGGAGACTAAAAAAGATTATAAAATCAACTATTGAATAATCTGTTAATGAGTCTCAAAAATTGCTTTAGTTTTAAGGTTTGTTTGGAAAACGAACTTAATTTTAATAAAAAAATGAGAAATAACCTTTTAGATAAATTTTATAGAATATAATTCTTTATTGGCCAAGTGTGATTGGACACACAAGGAATTTATCTTTGGTGCATATGCTCTCAGTATACATAAAAGGAAAAAAAGGAAAAATACATTCATCAAGAATCATAAGATACAACACTTAGTGATAGTCATAGGTTACTAATAAGCAATCAAATCATACTAGGAAAAAACAGAACAATATAAATCAGAACAAATTTTAGGAGTTAAGGCTAAATTTGATTGAGAGTTTGATGCCCATAGTAGTTTGGTAAGTTAAGAAAAGGGAGTGGAAGAAATTTAAGTTTCAGTAAGAATAGTAAGAATAGGGATTGCAGAAATGTATGTGGGGGATTTTGAGTTTTAATTCAATTCTTTTTCAATTCTTTTTCTGATTGCTTACAGGTTGCTCAAAAGGTTCTGAAAAATGCAAAACAGGCTTGCCAACGACTAGGGCAATACAGAATGCCATTTGCATGGGCAGCCAGGTAATGCATGACAGTGTTCTTGATTTAATCCAAGAATTATCTGACTTGTACTGCTGCGACCTTCAAAATTGGTAAATTAATTTATGGGAGTGCTCCTTTCCCTTGAATAAAAGTAATGGTTTAAATCAGCCGTGGGTTGCTCCTGGTTTGGCCCGGTTCTAAGAACTGGTAGCGCTGGCGGCGGGAGCCTCTGCCCACCCACCCGGGATGCTTCTGCGCATGTGCAGAAGTGTTGCACGCGCACGCAAACGTGCACATGAACCGGTAGTAAAGGGTTTTATAACCCACTACTCAGGGGTGGGTTCTAACTTACCTCGCTGCCGGTTCACTTCGTCTCACACCGCATGTGCGCATCCATAGTGGCAAAAAATCCAACCCCCCCCCCAAAAATCCAAAAACAAGATGGCAATGCATGCGCAGTGCTGGAAACTCGGCTTCTGCGCATGCGCAGAAGAAAAAAAACCTGGAAAAAAATTCAAAAAAAAATTCCCCCAAAAAGATGGCGGCGTCCACAGACCGGCACCGACAGAACCGGTTCCGTGACGTAATTGTGACTTCTCCAGCGAGTTGCTACCAGTTCGGGTGAACTGGTCCGAACCCGCCTCTGCCACTACTAGTTTAAATCTATTTCTAGTTTGGCATCAACCCAACATTTACGACAAATTAGCTAGAATTGGAATGTAGTGTTTTTTGTTCAACCATTTATACTAATTTCAGTAAGTTAATGTGTTAACTTACTGAAGTTAGGCAGTTTTCTAAACTGCCTCTCATTTTTGTTTTCCCAGTATGATGTTTATGAAGACAGTTTTCATTTAAAAAACTTGTATTTCAGAACACTGTTTAAGGACATGGCTGGAACACTGGACAAAAGTGCAAGATTTTCTACACTTTACAAACAAGATAGTAACAAACTTTCAAATGAAGACATGCTTAAATTGTTAGCTGATTTCAGAAAGTGAGTGCTTTGTTTTAAATAGAAATGAAATTATTCATATGAAATAGTAATAAACTGATTTGTGTCACATGTATTTCCTGGAATGATGTGGTGCTGCTTTTTTTGTCTCCAATAGAGTTATGACCGTAAAGTTATAGAAGAGTTGTGAAATGATAAATCAAAGCTCTCCAGATCTTCCTCTTTTGTATTTTATATTGATTTTTAATTAGTTTATTTATGACTGATCCTGTCTATGTAATTTATTCAAAAGTGGCTTTCAATATACATGTCATAAGTCTTTAGTACCGATATATATTCCATGATTAAAAAGTTTAAAATCAATAATTTTACATTTAATTTTGATGAATTAAGAGCACTCTGGAAGAATTGGAAGTTTGAAACCAGACTCATGAGTTCTGAAGGTTTCCTTGTAAAAGTGGATACTATTTATACATTTTTTTACTGGTAAAATGGAAACAAAACACAGTTAAAGAGAAAGACTTCCTGTTGTCTGAAACTATAAAAAGTCATATGTAGAAAAAAAAATGAAAATCATCTTGCAAATGGACAGGTTAAGTAAAAATATTGTAGCAGAAGGCATTTTTTGAAAAGACTAAAAATTGCAAAGATAATTCTGTGGATGTGAAATATTTGTGGAATTTGTGAAAACATTTTGTGGATGTTTTGAATTAAAAGCTGCATGAATATATGCACATTAGGGTTTGCAGATATAAAGTTGTATTGTACATTATGTCAATAGGAGAAAACTTTGTTTCTCTAGAATACAAAACGCAAATATATTTCATGGAACTGTAGACTTGGGAGGAATTTTAGAACTCATTTAGTCCAGTCTCCTACTCAATGCAGCTTCCTCTGGAGCATCTCCAATAGAGGACAGTTCAGCATCTTCTAGATCAGGGGTCGGGAACCTATGGCTCGCGAGCCAGATGTGGCTCTTTTGATGATTGTATATGGCTCGGTTCGCGCTCTTGCATCTCCGCCGCCGACGGGGGCGGGTGCCGGGCGAACGTGCCCACTCCCAGCATGGGGAACTGCGGCCCCGCATCCAGCAGCATGCCGCTCGAACCCCCCTCCAAGGTCCGGGGCTCTGGGCTGCCGCCGCCGCCGGAGCGAAAGAAAGAACGAACGGCGCTACCGAGGCGAGTCCAGGCGCAGGCGGCGACCCGAAGGGTATTAAACGGCTGAGGCGGGGGCGGGCCGGCCGACCGGCAGGCGGGAAGGGCAGCCCTGAAGGGACGAAGGCAAAGAGCAGTCCGGGGAGAGGAAGGGGGGAGAGAGAGAGAAAGAGAGCGAGAGAGAGCGGGGGGGGGTGAGGGAGAGGGGGGGGGTCTCGCTTTTCCCTGGGAAAATAAAAACACAAGGCACAAACCCCCAGCGAAGAGATGTCAGCGCCACAGTCACACCAACAGGCTCTCGCACACACAGGCGGGCAGATATAGTGAGAGCCGCGCGCGCGCTCTCTCACTCGCGCGCCCGCACGTACACAGGGAGGAAAAAGAAGTGTGCGCACACGCGCGGGCGAACGAGAGTGGCGGCTTTTTCCTCACGCGCCACACACTTTCCGAAAACAAACACGCCGTCCGCCTCAGCCGCACTTCTCCGAGGCTCCCCCGCTTTCCCACCACCCCCTCTACTCCCGGCCCTGCTTGGGATCACTGCCCTCCTTCTCTTTCGCCGCTGCCCGCCATTCGCTTTGCCTGGCCGGCTCCAAAGTTGCAGGCGCCGCCGCGGCTTCCTCAGCGAGGGAGGAAACCGGCGTCTTTTTCTTCGCCTCAACCACCCAACCGCTCACTTTAAGTTGGGAAGGGGGGGAGGGGGAGGGGTAAGGAGGGAGGGCGGTGAGGGGGATTGAAAGAAAAGAAGAAGAAAGGAAAAGAGGAAAGAAGGCAGTCCGGAACAATAAGGCAGGCGGTGGGAAGTGCCCAATGTGCGTCCCTCAGGCCGGGCGCGGGTCCCACTCAGGCATGGCTAGCGCTAACCGCGAGGGGGAGCGGGAAGAGCCGGTCCTTTCTCCTCCTCCTCCTCTCCCTTCTCTTTGGCGCGCGTGGAGGGGGGGGCGCGTCCTCCCTGGTCTTCCCTTCGCCTCTCCTCTTCGTTTCCTTGTTGAGGTGGGCGCCGCTGCGGTGGCTGGTTTTTATCCCCCGCTCTCCACCCGCGTCTCCTCCCAGCCTCTCCCGCTAGCACCCCGTCCTGCGTGCAGAGGTAGGATCCCACCTCTGCCTGCGTGCCCCGCCCCGTGCCCCGTATGGTGAGTGTTATAACAACATTATTTAAAAGAATAAATTCAGAGGCTTATTATACTGACATTTAGTTGAATTCACTTTTAAAATATATTATATGGCTCTCACTGAAATAAATTTCCAAATTTTTTGCTTTCATGGCTCTCTTAGTCAAAAAGGTTCCCGACCCCTGTTCTAGATTATCTTTTTCCATTGTTTGCCTTCTGAAAAGCCTCTCCAAAGGTCAAGGACTTACCATTAATTGTAGGCAGGCAAGAGAAGAGAAAAGCATAACACCAGGAACTTGGTGCAAACGATGGAGTATTCCTCTATTTTATTCTGCTTCTCAGCTCTGTTATACCACGCAAGACATCATACTCTATGTTGGACAGACCCTCTATTTCTCTGGGGACTTTTGAGAGGGATGGGAAATTGGAATACCAGCAATCTATGAGGTAGAGAAAGGCTAGTTCCATAAACATCCCTTCTTTCAGGGTGACCCAGATTGTTGTATTGTTGTATTCATTTGCAATGAGTTGAACTATTCTCTTTTGAAGCATGCTTTGTATTTTTCCATAATAGAGATTGAATATATTGTCTGAGCTATTTTTCTGTTAGATCATATTTTTTTTTGTTTTTGTTTTCTTATAGGCCTGAAAAGATGTCTAAGTTGCCAGTTATTTTAGGAAACCTAGATATAACAATTGATAATGTTTCTCCAGACGTACCAAGTAAGTATTGAAAAACTATTGTAAAAGTGGCTACAATGGCTTTATTCTTTCATTTTTAAATTCAATTCTAATTTATTTTCAGATTTTGTTAATTCGTCATACATTCCCATGAAACAGTTTGAAAACAGTTCCAAGGCAGTAGTAACGTTTGAAGTTGAGGAATTTGTTCCCTGTATACCAAAACATACTCAGCCTTTCACTATCTACAACAATCACCTTTATGTTTATCCAAAACACTTGAAATATGACAGTCAGAAGTCATTTGCAAAGGTGAGTTAATGTGCCTGTTAATTATGTTCAGATTCAAAACTAAATTGAATCTGAGTAAAAACATGTCTCATTTTGGACGTTTGATTTTTGTATTTGAAAATAAAAGCAACTAAACTTAATTTCTGTGCTCTTTTTAGGCAAGGAATATTGCCGTATGCATAGAATTCAGAGAGTCCGATGATGAAGATTCTCGGCCGCTGAAAGTATGTTGATCTGGCTTGTGGCTGTTCAGTCATTAATATCAATTTACAGTACAGATGATGGGGAAATATCTAAGATACATCCTCAAGTTCCTTAATATTATATTCTGTGTTTTACATAAGCATAAGTAAATCTGGTTACAATAACAAGCTGTGTTTGTATGCAGAACTCTACTCTGCCTTTTTCATAGAAATAAATGTAGTTGGAATTGTTTTTCAGTGAAATAATACAGGAAGTTAAGGAGAAATCAAGTTAACTATAACTGCTAAGTAATTTGGTTTCTGTGGTACATTAAACTTATTTTCTGTATATATGTAGAAATATAAATATGTAGAAATATAAATATAAAAAAGAGGTAACAGCCATCTTTAAGACATTTGCTGCCTAAAATTAGAATCAACCAATTGTTTGCAAAGTTATTTTTCATTCTGAGGCAGAGCAGTGATTTTTCTAGTTTAAATCAGAGTAGGTGCAGCTATGTAAGAAATATACTTTTCCTACTCATTAGGTATTTTCAGGAATAGTAGTGAACAAAAACAATATTTCAGGAAGTTTTAAAAATTGCAACATTCACAGTGGTATGTGGTTGTAATTTGTGTTAATGTACATCCCTTTAACACAGCTGTTGTTGTTTTGTGTGTGTGTGCATATTATTTGTTATTTAGAATTGAATTTCAAGATAGGGAAAAGCAGATGCAAAGAACTCTATTTACTTTTTATTAATAACTTTCCGAGTCTGTATTCAATATTATGTAAGAAATACCATGATTTTTAAAAACCCTTTGTTTTAAGAGATATAGAAACAATAAGGGTTAAAAGCAATTTAGCAAGCCTCAGTTTATGCACATTGCATCACCCTGCCTTGTTTTTTACATTTTCAATTTATTTCTCATCTCTGTGTTGCTTCCCATTGAGTTGTTATCGGGTTCAAGGAAAGTACAAGTTGTAAATCCATCATAGGAATAACAAAATGACATCAGTAAAAACCAGGAATTCCCCCTTGAAGAAAGCAAGTTAGCAGAGTTTGAACTCTGCTCTGTTAGTACAAAAGTTGTCTTCCCTTCCTTCACATATTCATGTCAGACTCTGGTACAATCAGAATCAATCTCTAAAGAAATAATAATCCTTTTATCATATATTCCATATATCACAGAGTGTTTATTGTTACATGCCGGAAGTTGTACAGTAGGAATGTGAAGCACTTTAGACTGAAAGCTGATAGGGCTCACCTACCCCTACCAAAGTGCTTCACATCCATACTGTTAAGTATTGTTAAATATAGCAATAGTCGGCAGAATATTTTCTGAGCATTTTTTCATCCCTTGAGACATAATTAAAGGAGAAGCTTTGCTAACTTGCATTATCTTGTAGAAGAGTTAAAAAAAGAGAGAACATTAAAAAAATTCACATGAAATATTTCAGAAATTATATCTAAAAAAATAGGGTCAGTATAAGCCAGCCATTTCGTCTTCTGTTTCATTCCTAGTGCATCTATGGCAGACCAGGGGGTCCAATATTCACAAGACAAGCGTTTGTTGCAGTTCTGCATCACCAGCAAAACCCAGAGTTTTATGATGAGGTAATTTTGTCGTCTTTCCTTTCTCCAAAAATCCTTGCCCATTTTAATTGTTTTCCAGCAACACAGTGGCATAAGAGGGAAGAAGTTGTTTTGCAACATGTCAAGCATTTTTATTCAGAGGTAGGCAGATAAGACTGTCTACTGTCTACCCTTAGTTTCTAGCCATAAAATGACACAGTGATATCAACTCATTTTCCAACTCTGTAAGATTATGTGCGATAAATATGCAAGATCTTTTTGTGATTGGGTGCTTTTCTTTAAGAAAAATGTTATACAAGAAAACTATTTTTTTTCTTAAAAAAATAAAAATAAAATAGTGAGCATTTTCAGGAAAAAACCCACAAAGAGTAGCAACAGATCAGATGATAATTAATGGGGAAATGCATGTAATTGCATTCAACCCTATTTTTTAAAATGTAAAATGTACGTTTTATCCATTTTTGTAAACTCACCAGTGTTTCAGTTCTCTTCATCTAATTTCCATCTTAGCAGCACTCTGAATCTTGTAGGAAGAATTGCTATTTGAAGTTTGTTCTCCAGTCAATCAAATTCACAAAACAGAAAAGAAAAGAACAGCAACCACAAGTAATACAGTAGTACAATGAAGAAAAATCACACGTGAACCTTATTAAAAATATTTTGAACAAGAACATAAATTGAAATAAGATTGTGTTAGTTTTAACTCCAATTGATTATTATGTTATCCTTTTAAAATGCCATGACAGAGGAGGTCCTCTTCCTTCTTCACCCCAAATAAGTATTGATAAAATGTGGTACAATCAGATGATCTGAATTGGTCACAGTAGGAACTAGGCCTGCTTGGCAGTATGCTGGTCCCTCATTGTTTAAGGCAGAGGTCTTTAAACTTGGCAACTTTAAGACTTGTGGACTTCAACTCCCAGAATTCTCCACCCAGCTATGCTAGCTGGAGAATTCTGGGAGTTGAAGTCCACAAGTCTTAAAGTTGCCAAGTTTGGGGACCCCTGGTTTAAGGTCTTATAGGTTAATACAAAATCTCTTAAATCTGGTCCAGTGGTAAATGTATATATGCTTACGTGTTGTACATTGTAAAACTTGTACTATATATACTACTACTAGAAGACACTTTCCAAACCAGAACTTGCATTTTATTTCTTCTTAGGTAAAAATAGAATTGCCCACACAGCTGCATGAAAAACACCATTTATTGTTTACCTTCTATCATGTTAGTTGTGACAGTTCAAGTAAAGGGACCACCAAGAAGAAGGACTTAATTGAAACACAAGGTTTGATTGAATTGTTTTTTATAGATGATATATTTAGCTAAAATTAAACAAACACTTACTAGAGAATACAACAAAGATATAATTTCTCTTTACATTCCTTCTAGTTGGATATTCCTGGCTTCAGTTATTAAAAGATGGCAGAGTGGTGACAAGTGAACAACATATACCAGTATCTGCTTATCTTCCAAGTGGATATCTTAACAGTCAAGAATCAGGCATGAGCAAAGTAAGGAAACCAAGATAATATCTATCTTATTTGTTTGTTTTTGCTATTAGATAAAGCTGGTTTGTATTTAATACATTAAATAACCAACTTTTATTTTTACATCAGCATTCCAGCCCTGAAATTAAATGGGTAGATGGAGGCAAACCACTGTTCACAATTTCAACTCACCTAGTTTCCACTGTATATACACAGGTTGGTATTCATTACACTATAACTTTTTACCAAAGGTGTTGATTTTATTTCATCTGCAAATAACCTGTATTTTTATAATTCTATAATTATAAGATATGTTATGAAAAATATGACACAATCAAGTTTTGATTATCTTGCTTGCCCATCAATCAACCCGGAGAACAAAAGGCAGAAGGAAATGTATGAACCTTTGCCTAAGTGTAGGAAAGGGAAGTAAAGGGAAGTAAACTCATATAGCCTTCCCTCTGTATATGACAGGGCTCCAACTTTACTAAAAGTGTCCAAGCGTAGAGTTGGAAAGAATATATAACAGATTTTCCTGTCTTTGTGCTGGGTTTTAGATTAGCACAAGATGAGGACAATACTCTGACTTTATGGGGGAAAGGTCATGAGATAAACAAATCTGGCCAACACGAACATTTCAAAATTAAAATTATGAGTTTTATGTAATGGGATTTTGTACAAGTAAGAAAATACAAAGGGAGGACCAAGAGAGCATGTTTTGCTTTAGGCTTCACTATTCTTTCTTGCACCCTAGTTCCCTAAAAACATGAGATTTTCAAGCAAGTATAAATTTGGTATGTTGGAGGGAGGAACTCATTGCAGGTTATATCAAGCTTACTATTAGTATTAAATCTTAATTAGACACATCCTTCATGAAGTAATATAATGAATTGCAGGCATAAAAATCTTTGAAATCTATTATTAGCTTCGGCCTTGGAACAACAATACCAAGGAAATATGAGCCAAACTTTTGAATTGGTGCAAACTTTTGGAATGAGATCATATACAGTATTTACCAAGTAGTGAATAGATAGAAATAGAAAAGTCTAATGTAACTACAAGAGATCCCACTTGTAGTTACAGTATTGTACAGTATTGTACACTTATTGAAAATCCAAAGTGAGAAATTGGTCTTTGCTTGCATATTTTAACATTTTTGGTGTTTGAAATATTAGAAAAATGAAAACTTCCAAGTCTTTTGTACAAGAATAATGAAGGCTCAGGAGCAATAAGTGCTACATAATTGAAATTAATTAAATTGTATTATTACATGATGTATGAGAACTCAACAGGGAAGGACAAGTTCCTTTAGCTTTTCAATTTTGTTGAGTTCTTGAAAGTCAAAACATTTTCCCGCCATATCTGTATTGACCTTTTTAAATGGAAGTAGTGATGGCATATAAATAGTTTACTCTTTTTTTTTAAATTAGGACCAGCATGTAAACAATTTCTTCCATTATTGTCAAAAAACTATGTCTGGCGCTCAAGCTTTAGGAGCTGACCTTGTGAAGTATCTTAAGGTATGGAATTGTTAGAAGATGACTAAAAAATGGGCACTAGATGGGCACAGATGAATGGTTACCAAGATCAGAGCCTGTTTAAATACATCCAGCCAAGAACTAAATAAATCTAAAAATCTTACATATAAAAAAGTAAGTCTTAAGTCAAGCTCGGCTCTGGATGACTTGATTAACTGATTAAATGCCATCAGAATGGTATCAATTCTTAGGGACCACATACATTTTCTCAAGACCAATCCTGGTAGTTCAGGAACAACCAAATTACTTTGGAATGAGCAAAATACAATGGTTGCATGTATTAATAAGGAGAACTTTGTCATACCAGCATGCATGCAAAATGGGTAGTGAATTGTGTCCTACTCATACTATTCTGGGAGTCAGAATGTGTGTTTTATAACAACTTTACAACAAAATAAATCATAACCAGATAGACAAGATTGAATGAAAACCAAATTCTGCTACAGTTAGCACTGTATATTCTGTTTCGAATCTTTATTTTTGCAGGTGTTAGGTCTATAAAAGATTCTTTGGTGTGAAAATGCAACTAGTTATCTTGAATTTGCTCTGTTAAATTTAAATTGGTTTCCTAGAAAGAAGAAGTTTTATTCCATTCAATGTAGACATGATGCCAAATCAAGCTGATGTTAAGCATAGTTTTAATTTTCAGACTGATAGGCTAAGGGTGGTTTAGAGATGTACAGGTAGTCCTCGATTTACAACAGTTCATTTAGTGACCGTTCAAAGATACAACGGCATTGAAAAAAGTGACATGACTATTTTTGACACTTACAACCTTTGTAGCATCCCCATGATCATGTGATCAAAATTCAGATGTTTGGCAAACTGACTCATAGTTATGACCATTGCTGTGTCCCGAGGTCACGTGATCACCTTTTGCAACCTCTTGATAAGCAAAGTCAGTGAGGGAAGCCAGATTCACCTAACAACAGTATTACTAACTTGTCAACTGCAGTGATTCACTTAACAACTGTGGCAAGAAAGGTCATAAAATGGAGCAAAAGGCACTTAACAAATGTCTCACTTAACTAAAATTTTGGATTCAATTATGGTCGTGAGTCGAGGACTACCTGTATATCTGTATCAGTCTTTAAACAGATCCACTGATATGGTGGAGTTAGAGCTCTAACTTGAAATCATGTTTTGCAAGTTCATTTGATAGACAACAAAGTAACCACACTCTTGTATGCTACACTATAGTATACTACTGTATTCTGTTATAGCATCCTATAAAACAATATACACAGATCAAGACTTGCTGAATAAATTCACTCCTCATTTAGCAACCAAGTTCTGTTCCAACAACCAGGTCATTAAATGAACGTGTGATAGACAGTTACAGAGATGCTGCAAAGATCACTATTTGCTGCAGCCTCATTCAGATAAAGTGCTGTTGTTACAGCTATGCTCTCAATGCACTCTCACTACAATGTGCATTGTTGTCAGGCATACAAGATTTGATCATAAACGCTCATTGGTTGGAAAAAGAATTTATTGCCACCCTCATACAGGTAGTCCTTGATTTACAATAGTTCAATTAATGACCATTTGAAGTTACAACAAAAAAGTGACTTATGACCACTTACGATTGTTGCCGCATCTCTGTGATCATGTGATCAATGTTCAGCCGGTTGACAATGGACTCATATTTATGATGGTTGCAGTGTCCCAGGATCATGTGGTCATCTTTTGTGACCTTCTGGCAAGCAAAGTCAATTGGGAAGCCAGATTCACTTAACGATCATGTTACTAACTTAACAACTGAAGTGATTCACTTAACAACTGTGGCAAGAAAGGTCCTAAAATGGGGCAAAATTCACTTAACAAATGTTTCACTTAGCAACAGAAAGTTTGGATTCAATTGTGATTGTAAGTTGAGGACTACCTGTATTTGCAAATGGTCGCTAACCAAAGTAGTTGTTAAATAAGGAGGGTATATTACATGTCTGACATATTAACCTTGTTTAAAAGGTTAGTTTAAGATATACCGACAATAATTTTAATGTGACATGTTCATCAACCTTTCAGATTATATTAGAACAGTATAGCAGCATGGTGCTTTTCTTCTCGTTTTATCACTTAAGTAAAAGTACATCTGTAAAACAGTATTTTCTCATCTTATCTGTTCTTATCTGTCTTGATTCTTCTGGAAAGCTATGAAATAGTTTAGTTTTAGTTTAGTTTACTTTATTGGCATTGCACCTCGTACAACGAAATTAAATTCCATCTTCAGTGTACATTATAATTATAAAAATAAAACACAAATAACATAGAAATTGGCTTGCTTATCTTCCTGAATTTGTATTCTGTTTTTAAACTATTCTCAGTTTGGTGTGAATCTTGTCAGTCTTGGTAGAACTGGAGTTTAGTAGAATTATAACGGTATACTCTTGATTTAGTTTTGAAAATAAGTATGTTAGAAACAAAGTCCCTTTGTGTCACTGTTTTTATTCTAGAGCCTTCATGCTATGGAGGGACATGTCATGATAGCATTTCTGCCTACTATTTTAAACCAGTTGTTTAGAGTTCTTACAAGAGCAACGCAGGAAGATGTTGCAGTGAATGTGACAAGGTAAAAAGGTTTTTAACATATTTATCAGATTTTATGCAACATAGTTGACCAGTTTCTTGGCAGTTTAAAATAATTAAAAGTATCAACAACAAAATCAAAAATACTAAAACAGATGTAAAGTAAAAGCAACAGTTATGGAGATTCTATCACCTAATATAAACTCTTTGGAGTAATATACTTCACCCTCTTTTAATTTCCAAAAGACTAATACTATTAAAGTCAACCTAGTATCTAAAGGGAAGCAACTCTATAGTATATGCGCTTCCCCTGAAAACTAATGCCTCCAAACCTCTGCCCTCCCTACTGCATGGAAATGGGAGTTACTCAAAAGTTTCTTCCAGTACACATAGCTCAACTGAATCAATATGAGTTGGAGGAAGTGGCTCTAGAAATAATGTGGTACCAAGCCACATAGGATTTTATAGGAAATGGTCAGTACTTTAAAGTACACCCAAAGTTAATAGAAACAGGAAATACAGATAATGACATGGGACATTTGCAGGGTTTTACTGCTACTATTATATGCTACATATTGTTAACAAGTTACAATAAATTGCAGCCTACACCAACCAGCACCTTAATAAGGCTCATAGGGGTAGGAGAAGACAAACTCTCTACACACAACTATGCTGTCCAAATATTCATCATTTTTTGAGCAGCTAACATTGACAATGATCAAAGTACATAATGATAAGGGTTTGAGTTCCTGTGATGAGATCCTCCTGCTTCTGGTAGGTCTACAGCTGGCCTACCAACTGGAGTTGGGCAAAACACACTTTCTTTAACCTTCTCCAACTCCTCACACCTGATTCTCTTTTTATGCTCAGCAAGCATAGACTTTGTAGACGCTCATACTCTGCTGCTGTGACTTATTCATAAGGAGACTTTTCCTTCACCACACAGCAACCCCCATATACTGGGAATTTGCCTCCAGAAGGTCCGGGGAAACTGGATTCACTTAACAACCACTGTAAAACTTGTTGTAAAATTGGGTCCAACTCAACTCAACAACCTCAATGACTCACAATGGAAATTCCAGTCCCAAATGTGGTTGTAGCAATAGAAATAGCATTTAGACTTATATACCGCTTCATAGTATTTTACGGTCCTCTCTAAGCAGTTTACAGAGTTAGCCTATTGCCCCCAACAATCTGGGTCCTCATTTTACCGACCTGGGAAGGATGGAAGGCTGAGTCAACCTTGAGCTGGTGAGGATCGAACCCCTGGCAGTCAGCAGAATTAGCCTGCAATACTGCATTCTAATTCTAACCATTGTGCCACCATGGCTTGGAAACTGAGGACTGCCTGTAATGTGCCAATTGCTGATTTTAAAAATATTTAAAGTGTGAAGATTTTTTATTGTGAACTTTATTTTACTTAGGGTCATTATCCATGTAGTTGCCCAGTGCCATGAAGAAGGATTGGATAGCTATTTGAGATCCTATGTCAAGGTATCAATCATATAAATGTGCTTAAAAATTGCATGATTAACGTAACTCTGAATTTTTTTTTGCATAATGTAAGCTCTTTTATTTTTCTTATCCCAAGTACGTTTTTAAAGGAGAAACTTATATTGCTTCAGAATATAAAACTGTACATGAAGAACTTGCCAAAACCATGACAACGATCTTGAAGCCATGTACTGACTTCCTCACAAGCAACAAGCTGCTTAAGGTATATAAGGAAAAATGATGTTTTGTTTGTATCACCAATTGAAGAGTTTCTCAGATCTGAAAAGAATTTTAGCACTTCATAATTTTAATAATTGACAATAACAGTTATATAAGTTGTAGATGTAAATGAATAGCTTATATTGTTTCTACATACTAAACAATGTATTATCTATAAATATAATTGTGTTACGTATATACAGTAGATGATGTTAGTTATAGTCTCACTTTAGGCATGAAAGCCATCTCGGTGAGTTTGGGCCAGACACTTTTCTCTACCCAACCCACCTCATAGGGTTGTTGTTGTGGGGAAAATTGAGGAAGAAGGAGTATTACATATATGTTCACCGCTTTGAGTTATTTATAAAAAAAGAAGGTAGACTAAAAAAATCTAATTTACTTACTTTTTGTTTCTCCAATAGTATTCCTGGTTTTTTTTCGAAATTTTGATCAAATCAATGGCCCAGCACCTACTGGAAAATGCTAAAGTAAAGGTAAATGATCTGCTATTTCAAGAGGTTATGATACCCATTTTTGACCTTTAAAAATGCATCTGTCTGTCTCTGTCTCTAATTCCTGCTGCCATTTACTGGACACAAAATAGTGGGAATTGACAGAGTGAGAATTAATCTCACAGAGGTGATGTTTGATCTTTTCCCGGACATCAGACATTAGAAATGAAACCGCAGTTTAAAAGTCTAAGTAAAATATTTATTTCGGTACAAAAACAATAAAATTTTATTTGTTTACATCTCTGATATAAAATGCGACTTCTCTCAATGGAAGCTAGAAGAAGAAGGAAAGAATGGAGTTTGGAATGCACACATGCGTACAAGAACATATCAATCACGTGCTCAGGAATGAACCATTATATTGAATAGGGATGCAGCTCCCTGCATATACATGTAACAGGCAATAAATCACACCGTGACAGGAATGCTGTCTAGAATGGTGGGAATTGTACTCTACAGATACCAAGTTGTAGAAAGCTGCAGCAGATCGAAAGCTGTTTACTTAAAATCATGTCTATATATCTATTTTTCTTATTGAAATATCTATAAATTGATTTTGGTTTATAGTTCCAAATATTCTCTTGATACTGTACTTATATTTTCTATAATTTTTCATTGCAAAAAGTGGTTAGTACTATTACTTCTAATAAACTAGTTGAATAAATAAATAAATATTACTCAAGAGTAGTATTTCTTATAGCTTCATAGATATCCAGATAAAACGTGTTTCAATATTTTTCAACACTACGGAATTCTTGCAGCTTAAGTTGTTTCAGAATTGAAAACTTTACACATACGTTATGGATAAACAGGATAATTTTGCAGTGTTCCCATTTGTAAATTCTGATTTGTCTGTTTTTAGTTGCTGAGAAATCAGAGATTTCCAGCATCGTTTCATCATGCCATGGAAACTGTTGTCAATATGCTGATGCCCCACATTACTCAGAAATATAAGGATAACCCAGAAGCTTCAAAGAATGCAAACTATAGTCTTGCTGTCTTCATAAAAGTACGTATACTGTATGTATGTCCTCATTAGTTCAGATGTATTATCTTTGTGGGCATTTATTTATTGAAATCAATTCTATTTCACTAGACAGCTTACAAGAATCTCACAATACAGTTTTAAAATATAAATAATACATAATAAAAATAATAAAAATGCTTCCCTGCTAAGCCTTCAAAGCATGATTGATTGATTGATTGATTATATGCCATCAAGCCAGTATTGACTCTTAGTGACTACACATATACATTTTCTCCAGAATGATCTGTTCCTAATCTGGTCTTCCAGTACTACCATTGTAACTGGGTCCATCCACTTTGCTGCTGGTTTTTGCAGCATTACAGTCTCCTTTAGAGAGCTAGGTTTTAACATGATATGTCCAAAGTAGCCCATTTAGTCATTTGTGCCTCATCCATTTGTATCTGAAGGGAGAAATGGACACTTGTACCCTGAGAGAGAACTCTGGGTTGATTTGTTCAATGATGTAGCCGTTTGTTTTCTTGGCTATCTCTGGTATTCTCAGAGGTCTTCTCCAACACCAAAGTTCAAAGCCATCAATACTCTCCCTGTCCTGCTTCTTTAAAGTCCAACTTCCACTTCCAGGAAATACCATGGCTTGTACAATTCTTTGTAGGTATAGACACATCATAGCATTTAAATATAATTTCCAAGGCTTTCGTGGCTGCTCTACCAAGTGCTAGTCTTCAGTGTATTTCTTGACTGCTTGTTCCTTTACTGTTGAAGGTTCATCCTAAAAGGCAGAAGTGATTACCGTATTTTTCGGAGTATAAGACGCACCAGAGTATAAGACGCACCTTAGTTTGGGGGAGGAAAACAAGGAAAAAAGGCCTTTGCCAAAGCAATTTGCCAAACAGCAAACAGCAAACAGCGCAGATGATATACACTGTTTGCTATGTATTTCTGTGCATGTGTGCCTGACCCATAGAAATAGCAAAAAATTGGAGAAATGTACATTATGCCAGAAAGTTTTCTTAAATGTAGTCACACTAACTCCTCCCAATTATTTAAATAGATCTACTCCAAGGTAAGTCAGGATTTAACTCTAATACTAAACAGGACACTGTTACATTTCAGACTATACTTGTACAGAGCTGTTAAAATTAATTAAAATTTCTGGAAGTATACATTATTCTCTGTTATTTAAAAGAAGATACAACAGCACTGGGCCTCTTCAGAGCAAGCATTTATTTTAAAAAGCTTCTTTATTTTGTTAAGTTGTCTAGAACAGGGGTCTCCAAGACTTGTGGACTTCAACTCCCAGAATTCCACAGCCAGCAAAGCAAATAATAAAGCAGTCAGCAAAGCAAATAATAAAGCAGTCTTTTAAAAAATAAGTCTAATAATTTGAACATTCTACAGACATTTATAGTTTTTCACTTACCCCCTTTCATCCAGTTCAGCCGAAAATAAAAATCTGCATGTCTCTCCCAGCTATTTGCCTCTTTACTAGTTTCAGTTTCATTTTAGCATGTGGCAAATCAGCTGTAGGTCGGGAAGCTGCTAAGGACTTGCTTAGCTTTATAGGCTCTTCCCTGTTTGCTGCAAACAGGTAAATTGCTGGAAGACAGAGGCCAAAGGGTGGGGATGGGTGGGGCTACATTTGGTGTATAAGACGCACCCAAGTTTTCACCCTCTTTTGGGGGGTAAAAAGGTGCGTCTTATACTCCGAAAAATACGGTAATTTCACCAACATCTTCATTGTGAATTCTAAGGTTGATCGTTCTACTTCTTGCCGTTCGTTCTAGTTCTGGTCTAATTTATATTTAATTTTCATCCCATTTCCCCCCTGTGGTCTTTAACTTTTAGTTCTAGGGTTTGTTTATTATTTATTTATATTTGTTTGTTTGTTTGTTTGTTTGTTTGTTTGTTTGTTTGTGAGACTTATATACTGCCTCATAGTGCAAGCACTCTCTAAGCGTTTTACACCAGTAAGCAATGTATATTTATATTGCCCCCCAACAATCTGTGTTTGCAGATCCTTTTCATTTTTGATTATTAGAAAGTGTCATCAACATAGTGCAGGTTATTGATGTTTCTTTGTCCAATTTTAAAATTATGTTCATCTTCTCCCAATCCAGCTTCCCTTAATATATACAGTATTGCATATAGATTGAATAAATCTGTTCCACTTGTTTCATTTCTTTGCCAACCCAGAGTCTGTCTGTTTTGCCATGTTCTATATGTACTGTGGGTTCTTGACCTGCTTATAAGTTTCTCATGATGTTCTGGGATTTTCATTTTTCTGAGCACTTCTCACAAACATGATGTGACCAATATAATTGAAGACTTTTCTATAATTAATGAAGCATTGTGCATTCATCTAGTTCTATACAGTCTATTTTTAATAATATTTATTAGTTAACACTGAGTGGCCTTGAACTGAATTATTCAACCTAGAGTATTTTGATTTACGGATCTAAAATGCATGTGCTGTGAAAAGGTGTAATATTTGGCTATTTTTTGCCCTTTAGACTAATTTAACCCATAGGATGTCTTTTCCAAATATCAAAGAAATGTAACTACCAGTGATTGTTTTCTTTTGTTTTTGCTTTGCTTTGCTTTTGCAGCGATGTTTCACCTTTATGGACAGAGGTTTCATATTCAAGCAAATTAACAACTATATCAGCTTCTTTGCTCCAGGAGATCCAAAGGTACCATACTAGAAAAACAATTCCTGAATTGGGAGATAATGACAATATTTTCCTATTATGTTAGGGATACAGTATTTAGATATATGAATTTTCAATGGGGTTGTTTTTGTAAATTTAGGGAAGACTGTTTTGTCCTCCTTAGAACCCCAATCTAATGAGATTGCAGTCATTCTTGTGTATAGGTAGTCCTTGACTTACAACAGTTCATTTAGTAACCATTTGATGTTACAACAGCACTGAAAAAAGTGACTTATGACCATTTTTCACACTTATGACAATTGCAGCATTTCCATGGTTACGTGATCAAAATTCAGATTCTTGACAACTGACTCATATTTATGATGGTGGCAATGTCCCAGGGTCATGTGATCACCTTTTACGACCTTCTAACAAGCAAAGTCAATGGGGAAACCAGATTCACGTAACCGTGTCGCTAACTTAACAACTGCAATGATTCACTTAATAATTGTGGCAAGAAAGGTTTTAAAATGGAACAAAACTCACTTAAAAGCTGTCTCACTTAGCAACAGAAATTTTGGGTCCAATTGCGGTCGTACGTCGAGGACTATGTAATCTACACAGAATCATCTTACTTATTGCAGCCTGCAGTAACTGAACAATAATTAAATTGAATTGAGCCTCTTATCTTCAAGATAGGTTTATATTAACAGGTTGAGTTTTGGTTAGAAAGTGAACAGACAGTGTAATTAGGTATCTAAGAACTTTTCAATAAACTTTAACAAATGAGCTTGATAAGAATATCTTCAATACAATCACCTACAATTTTTTCCTATGTAAACTATTTATCCAGAAAACTATTTATTTATCAAATTTAGAAACGGCCCATCTCCCTCACAGAGAGCTGTGTTTTTATGTTAAAACATAAAAACTGAATATAAAAATTTAAAATAGAGGCAAAGATAGTTAATTTCAACATTAAAAGTTAATTAAAAGGTGGAGTAGGCCTTCAGGGTGCTAACCAGCGTCATGGCTGTGTGCTCATCTGTGAGCCCCAAGCGAGATGGTGGAGTCAGGCCTTCAGAGATTGGGGGCCCACCTCATGTCTGGTGAGAGAAGGCTCCAAAGGCCAGGGAAACAGCAGAGAAGGTTCTCTTCCTGGACCCCACCAGTGGGAATTCTTTAACTGACAGGGTCCGCAACATACCTTCCCTCCCTAACTAGGAAAAAAAATTGTTTATTCAGAATGCTATGACTAGCAAGCATAATTAAGCTGCAGCCCATGAGTTGGGGACCCCTGCTTTAGGGGATATTTTTGGTATATTCACATCTATATCAAATTTAGTTAATTGGACTGTTTGGGGTTAAAATGTAATATATGAGACTAAATTGTGGCATGCTAGTTCTGCAAAATTGCCTTGGTCCTTTTTCTAATGCTACCGTATGCAGTAATCCAGACCATAAAGTTGATTTTAAAAACCTGGTATATGAAAGATTTTAACTGATAATGGGATTTTTAGTTTAAATCAATTATTAGATAATGAAGCTTTTTTCATTTTTTGTTAGAAGATAAATATCATTGTATATTGCCATCCACTGTCAGAATATAAAATTGCAAAATCTATTCATAACTTGATTTGAACCAGTTTCAGAAACTATTAGAAGCTGCTGTTTATTTTAGTATCTAGGATATTGAGCCAGAGATGTAAAGATTAATTTCCTTGCCTTTTTTATTAATATCTAGTAGATCATAACTTATAACAATAACATGTTTTACAGGCTCTTTTTGAATTCAAATTTGAATTTATCCGAGCAGTATGCAATCACGAACACTACATTCCTTTAAATCTTCCTATGCAATTTGGAACAGGCAGGATTCAGAGATATCAAGGTAAATTTATATTTGATGTAGCTAAATTGAGATTCCTAAAAGAGTAAACATATCTTTAAAAAATCCTTCATATCCTAAGAAATATATATTGGAATTCTGTACTCTAATAAATATAATAAATTCTTCTTCCTGCTTCAGTTCTATAGATAGTACAATGATAAAGTAAAGATACATAGGTAATTTAATATGTAATTCAGTTTCTTATTTTCTTTGTTAGGCATGAGGGGAATAAACGACAATATGCTAGTTTTTGTCTATCTTTGCTTCTGTTTTTCTTTGAATTAGCTTTCCTTACAGTGGAGTCGTATGATATTCCTGGAGGTAGGTGTGAAGTGTGTTTCCCAATCATAAACTTTTATTTTAGAAATGATAATAATGTGTATAGAAAAGCAAATGCGGGAATTTCATGTTTGAGTCATGCTAGAGTTTATTAAAAGAAATATTTAAAACATGACATATCGGCCTTCACTGGAAACAAAATGAAAATGCATAAATATATCACAGTAAACTGAAAAAAATAAAATGCAGGATGTTCTTTATTGTAGCATTTGCTAGGGAACCTAGAAGTTAGGGATAACACACGGTGTAGTCAAAAAATTCAACATGACAGCCAGTATGGTGTAATTGAAGTTCCACCCATTTTTTACAGGTTTCACACATGCAACCATATCCGATGGACTAGTAACTAGTTAGTAGTAGTAGACCAGCTAGTAGTAGTTCTACTTTTTTTTTACTACATCTGGTTTTGATAGAGCTGGTTCTGGAGAAGTGCACAAATACCGGTAGTTCTCTGTGATCCAATGTGCTTCAAGCCTGTGTATCTTAACAGTTTCTTGTGCTGCATTGGGAAACCTTAAAACTATTAGTTTATTTATTTCCACGTTGGCACCGCCTGATTCCAGACCAGTTCTGAAGAGATAGTCAAACTTCAGCTATTTGTAAGGAAATATATCTGCGGACACCTAGCTTTTTCAGATGCTGATATTTCTGGTTTGTAATACAGCAATAGCGCTTAAACTTATATACCGCTTCACAGTGCCTTTACAGCCCTCTCTAAGCAGTTTATAGAGTCAGCATATTGCCCCCAACAATTTACTGACCTCGGAAGGATGGAAAGCTGAGTCAACCTTGAGCCGGTGAGAATATATGCAAGTGGTGTAACTGGCACACAATGCCAAGTTGAGGAAAGGGCCTCCTAATCACAACTATCACCTGCTGTTTGAGCAGGGGAACACCTCCAGATTACACGCTGGGTCTGTAGGGTTGTGCATCCCCATCCAGGACCAAAGATGATAAACTGCCAGTTGCAGCGACACCCCCCCTCCCCGCAGATAACCCCTCTTACAAAGATTCACCCACAGCTATTTAATCTTACCAGGGTTCCTGTGAAAATTGTTATTTATCCGCTTTTCTATTTTTCTAAAATTATGTCATTTTTTAAATGGGCGGTGTGCGCATGTGTCTAAGTGTCTGTGTGTGTAGGCATTGATGAATTTATTGTGAATGATTTTTCAGTCTTCTTTTGTACCCATTCAGCCTTTCTGGACTCATCTAAGAGGAAGACCAGCATAGAAATAAAATAAAACTCTGTGATGCTTGATTTCAGATCTTCAGCTGGACTACTCCTTATCGGATGACTTCTGCAAGCATCACTTTTTGGTGGGACTGCTTCTCAGAGAGGTGGGAAACGCACTGCAAGAATTCAGAGAGATACGACAAATTGCAATCGGAGTGTTGAAGAATCTAATGATAAAACATTCTTTTGATGACAGATACTCTTTAAGGGTAAGCAGATTGCCAAAATGTTTACTTTGTAAAGTTAATTATTAATATCTTTATGTATAGAAGATTCTAATTACATTGAGAATTCACACATGGTCTAATTCCAGGGCTCCACGTACTGTTGTGCTCTAAACATAAAGATGTTCTAGGCACTATTGGCTTCTCCACTCACTATATGAAGTATATATAGTAGATCTGCACTGCTGTGATTTAAACATTGTACTTAGTAGGAGGCTTACACAGTGTCCAAACCTCTTCTTGTGCCCTTATTTAATTTTCCATCTGGAAATGACTATTAGAAAATATTTTGCCGTTAGTTCTTACCAGACTAAATTTGGTGTCCTTTCAATTTGAAATAGAATCCCAGATCTTAAAAATTAAGCTTTCAAAATAATAAATGTTATGCTATTCAAAATCATGAAATATTTATGGTCTAGTCCTTGGGGAGATCTTTCTAAACCTGTAACATCCTGATTCATTTCCAGTATCGATAAACTGATAATACTATACAATGAAGGGGAAAGAGCTGATTGGTTTTAACATCTAGTGTATTGCTGTCCGAAGTGCAAGACACAACAATAAAAGAGTAGCCCCATACATTTACAGAGGTATATAAATATCTGAAAAGTAACCAAAGCGTCATACATTTCTGGAATTTTCACTGAAAACTAAATAATTTATTTTAGACAGTAGATTATCAGAAGCCATTTACAAAGCAATCAAATTGGCCCTAATAATGCCCCCAAATGATTGCAGGATTTAGAGAATACTTATTTATTCCATAGAAAACATTGGTGAAAATTATTCAGTTTGTTTATAATTCGTTGATTTATTTTCTTTAATATGCTTACATATATTTATGCTTTTTATTTGGTGATAGAAATTGGGGAAGAGGGAGTAATATAATATTGATGTATTCTCATTGTATTCCTTTGTCATTATTTATTTTGTTGGGTTTTTTAAAACTTCTGTTCTATTTGCACACCTTTCCTTTTCTTCCTTTTTATTACTTTTATAAGCTGCCTAGAGTAGTCCCACAATGAGATAGGCAACAAATAAAGTTAATAAATAAATAAGTACATAATAAAATGACAGCACAAATTACTCATGAAATTTTAACTTTTATGGATTCCCACAGAAGAATTTATTATGAACAGACAACATAATATTTATTTACAAAGTAACCCAATAATTGAGTAAACTTTAAACTTGTGATTTGCTCTAGAAGAATACTAAACTCAGTTTTATCTGTACTCTTCAAACTTAAATTTGGATAGGATTCTTATACTGCTTTTCCTCAGGCCATTGAATAATTAGCAACTCTCTTTCCTGGCATCTGGAAAATGCTAGCACTCCAAGTTACCGTATTTTTCGGAGTATAAGACGCACCTTAGTTTTGGGGGAGGAAAACAAGGAGAACATTTTTTGCCTCTGCCTCCCAGCAATTTGCCTCCTAGCAAACAGCAAACAGCACAGATGATATACACTGTTTGCTGTGTATTTCTGTGCATGTGTGCCTGATCCATAGAAATAGCAAAAAATTGGAGAAATGTACATTATGGCAGTATATTAATGCCAGAAAGTTTCTTAAATGTAGTCACACTAACTCCTCCCAATTGTTTAAATAGATCTACTCCAAACATGACTAAGTCAGGGTCTAACTCAGCTGCCTTATCTTAATACTGCAACAGGACACTCTCACATTTCAGACTATACTTGTACAGATGCTGTTAAAATTGATGTGGCTTTCTGGAAGTATAGTTATACTCTGCTATTTAAAAGAAGATACAATAGCACTGGGCCTCTTCAGATCAAGCATTTATTTTAAAAAGCTTCTTCATTTTGTTAAGTTGTCTAGAACAATAATAAAGCAGTCTTTAAAAAATAAGTCTAATAATTTGAACATTCTATACGCATTTATAGTTATTTACTTACCTCCTTGCAGCAAACAACAAACAGCTAGTTTCAGCATAGCCTGATTAGCACAAGAAAATAAAAATCTGCCTCTACCACCCAGCAATTTGCCTCCTTGCAGTTAGTTTCACTTTCAGTTTTAGCACAAGCAGCTAATAGTTTCAGGCTTGCAGGGATTGCCATAGCCTGTTGCCGCCTGCCTGCAGCCTGAATCAGCTGATGGTCAGGAGGCCGATAATCAGTTGCTTGTGCTAATCAGGCTCTGGGCTGTTTGCTACAAGGAGGCAAATTGCTGGGAGGCAGAAGCCAAAGGGTGGGGGTGGCTGGGCAGGGCTACATTCGGTGTATAAGATGCACCCAAGCTTTCACCCTCTTTTGGGGGGGGAAAGGTGCGTCTTATACTCCAAAAAATACGGTACTTGAATCTCATAGAATTTAATCAGATTGGCTACTGGTATCAAGGAACACAGAGAGAGAATACATCCATGAATCTAATTTAAAATCATTCTCTGGTAACTATGCATTAATGTAGCTTCTCAATGCTAAACATCAAACCCCTGATAGTTATAACTAAATGAACAACTTAAAACTGGAAGACATCTGATTAAATTTATGGACATTTAATGTGTTTTTACTTTGGTTTAATAATGAACTTAAATGTTCTTTTACAGAGTCATCAAGCAAGGATAGCCACCTTGTATCTGCCAATATTTGGTCTACTGATAGAAAATGTTCATCGAATTGATGTCAAGGATATTTCACCCTTCCCTATCAATGCTTCTAGCAGTGTAAGCATTTTTTAAAAAAAAATAAAACGATCATATATCTCAGTGTGCAAATATCTCTTTAATATAAAAATTAACCATAACAAAGGATGAAAAAATGTTTTGCATTTTTTAACAGGGTGCAAAGGATGAATCACTTAATTTACCAGCTGCAAATCCATTGATGACTCCACAAAAATCTGTGAATGCCCTTGACAGCAGCCTTCAGAAAGATTTGTTTGGTGCTATATCAGGCATTGGTAACCATATACGGAATTCAGAAACTTTTAAATATAGCTTTTAGTGACTTGCAACATACATGCTTATGAGAAACAAAATCAATATTTATAATGACTGAAATTGGGATGTGACATCTTAAGTTCTCATATTGCTGTGAAGCTATTGACTAGGGCCACATTTGACTCTCTAGGAGGCTAATTTACTTCTTCACTTGATGATGAGGTTGAAATCAAGTATTTGGCAGGAGAAAATGGGACATATGACTATTTGATTTCAAGTCCTAAAAGTAAAAATGAAGCAATAACTTCCATTACTGAAAATGGAGCCGTGTTGTTATGAGGTTCTATTTCTTCCATTGATAATCCCAATGTTGCTCATTTTTAGTATTAAATACACACCTAACCCTGATACTCCCCTCACCCTTATTTCAACATACATAGAAGTAGGCACAGGTCAACTGTTTACTTGGTGCATGCTTGAGGGAAATGTTAAGTCAAGTAAATCTTGTGTGGGTATTGCTAGACTGGGTACAGGAAATGATAGAAAATATATCACTGTGAAAAAAAATATTTTTGGAAATTCTGTTTCTCTATAATACTTTTATCAGTTGAGAGTGTAACACATCCCTTTTGTGTACATTTCATTATTCAGCACCCCCATATACTTGTTCTACTCCTAATGTTAATCATGTGAGGAATGCAGATTCGAGAGGTTCTCTTATAAGTACAGACTCAGGAAACAGTTTCCCAGAAAAACATGGTGAAAAGCACAATTCACTAGACAAGGTATGAACTTTCAATGCATTTGTACATATTAACAAAATATGCAGCATCTTCTTGTTCTATTACAAGTGTCAGGACAATCAGCCTTTCATACAAACAAGGATTTGTCATCGAATTGGGAACCTTGGTTATGTTGACTTCTGACTGATAGGTCTGTTGTTAACTCAGCTGCTGTTTCTATGCAATTTGGGGCTGTCCCCCCCCCCCCGTTTTTTACATTTTCTTTTAACATTGTTAGATGCCCAAAGTCACTCTGTGAGTGAGGTGGGCAGTATCTAAATTGAATAAATAAAGTCATTAAGTTGAGCTGGGGTGGCCAATTAGATTGAAATAATTAAATAAATAGTTTCTGCCAAGGAGAAAAGCTAACTGTTTTGTTTCTGTCATAAATAAGTTGCTGTGTATGCTACAGTTACACAGTCTTACACAAATTTAAGTACCGTATTTTTTGGAGTATAAGACGCACCTTTTTCCTCCCTAAAAGTGGCTGAAAATTCAGGTGCGTCTTATACTTCGAATGTAGCTTTTTTTTTCCAGCCCTAACTAGGTGCTAACAGATCTTCCCAGCTCTTACCTTGCAGGCTTTTTCATTGTTACTCTCTCCAAAGAATGTTTTTCCAGCCCTAAGTCTTTGCAGGTTTTTTTTTCATTGCTCTACTTGCTCCAAAGAAGTTGTTTTCTAGCCCTAACCAGGTGCTAACTATCTTCCCAGCTCTTACCGGCTTGCAGGTTCTTTCATTGTTACTCTCTCAGAAGAAGGTTTTTTTAAGTCCTAACCAGGAGATAAAATAATGTGCTGAAGCTGTTCCGAATAAGTTTTTTTCTAGCCCTAACTAGGTGCTAACTATCTTCCCAGCTCTTACCTTGCAGGCTTTTTCATTGTTACTCTCTCCAAAGAATGTTTTTCCAGCCCTAAGTCTTTGCAGGTTTTTTTTTTCATTGCTCTACTTGCTCCAAAGAAGTTGTTTCTAGCCCTAACCAGGTGCTAACTATCTTCCCAGCTCTTACCGGCTTGCAGGTTCTTTCATTGTTACTCTCTCAGAAGAAGGTTTTTTTAAGTCCTAACCAGGAGATAAAATAATGTGCTGAAGCTGTTCCGAATAAGTTTTTTTCTAGCCCTAACTAGGTGCTAACTATCTTCCCAGCTCTTACCTTGCAGGCTTTTTCATTGTTACTCTCTCCAAAGAATGTTTTTCCAGCCCTAAGTCTTTGCAGGTTTTTTTTTTCATTGCTCTACTTGCTCCAAAGAAGTTGTTTCTAGCCCTAACCAGGTGCTAACTATCTTCCCAGCTCTTACCGGCTTGCAGGTTCTTTCATTGTTACTCTCTCAGAAGAAGGTTTTTTTAAGTCCTAACCAGGGGATAAAATAATGTGCTGAAGCTGACCAGACTAAGGATGCTAGCCAGATGAATACCTGGTAGGCAGATTGTTTTCCCCTATTTTCCTCCCCAAAAACTAAGGTGCGTCTTATACTCCGAAAAATACGGTAAATTTTCAGTTGGAAAAATACCACATTTACAATATATTGTAGCCAATCCCTTTAGTTTGTGTGTGTGTGGCATATTTCTGTCTTAATTCTAAAAACCTTGCAAGAGGAACAATATGTTTTTAAAAAGTGTCAACATAGTATTTTTACCTTTTTAATAAATCATTTATTAAGTCTTCAGTGGCACAAATCTAGTCATTAAATATTACAAATTGATTGCCTAAGCATAATTTGGTTGATATAGTACAATATACAGTTATCCTTTAATTGGCATTTTACTTTTAGCATTAGGACTTAATTCTTGTACACTAAGAAAATAATGGTTTAATAAATTTTCTCCTTGACCTGCCTTGTGGCAGAGGGAAAAACCTCTCAGGAGACATTCTTCATCTGCAGTGTATAAAAGTGGAGTAGAAGAGCGCTATTTATCATCCAAGAAAAAACGGGCCACGGTGGATTTTTCAGTACTGACAGCTCTGTCCTTACCAGAGAGAAATTGTCATGCAGCTCTTCCATTACAAGTAGAATTTGGGGTTTTTTTTTTTGTGGTTGGATGGTTGGTTGGTTTGACTGTAAGAGTGCAGTGAGTCCTGACAATTTTGCTAAACCACTGAAGCAGATTTTTAAAACAAAATAGCTCAAATAATCAATAAACAACACCATATATACGTATGCATATGGAAATGTAAATAAAGCAAAATTTTATACGGAAATGTAAATAAAACAAAATTGTATACGGAAATGTAAATAAAACAAAATTTTATTTTTAAATAACTTTTAAAAACTGCTTCTAGCAAATGGTAAAATTGTCGTTAAATCTATTCCCTTCTTGCTAATGGATTAATTTCTAATGTGAAACAATTGTATTTTCAAACTTTTAAAATGTTTTTTTATTTAATATGTTTTCAGAGTGTGGTTAGCTTTACTAATTGATCTTATAGCCTCTTTGGTGTTTTTAACTTACCTGTTGATATATTTAAGTTAATTTTTTCCAGTTGGTACAAGATAGAGGACAGAGTTTTCTTCCAGCACCAAATATAGTAGGAAGCAATTACAGCATAGAGGAATGAGATTGTGTGGTTACCTCAGAAGCATAATTTCATCCTCAAGATAAAAAGAAAAATTAATGTATTTGTTTAAACATAACGAGACCTTCCCCCAATCCACTCAACATTCTGGACAGTATACAACATCAACAAAAACATAATAAAATTTAATTAATTTAATTTAATTTAATTTAATTTAATGGATTTGTATGCCGCCCAACTCCCAGGTATATCGGAACAATGATAGAGTAAACAAATAATCACTGAAGACAAAGATAATCCAAATTGAAATAAATCCAAATTCATGAGGGAAGACAAATGAAGGATTGAAAAACTTTGTTCTAAATATATTAATTGAAGTATATATGTGCTTGAACTGGATTTTGTCAAACTGTCTTTATGTTGCATGATGCAAGTTTGTATACTGTGTTGTGAACATCTCTGTCAGATATTCTGAGTTACCTACTGAAGTAAATCTTACTTCTTACAATGTTTGTGAATAATTATGATGTGTTCTTTCTGTTCTTCATGTTTGCTGTGCTTTGTTTATAATGTCTAATTCCATCATGCACTGACTTGTATTTTGTATGTATATATTTTTGGTTTTGCAACTGAAATATGCAATTTAAAATTAACAGCTCACGGTTTGTCTTACATGTGAAATACATAAACATTGAGTTATGTCTCGATCTATAGATTATGGGTAGGGAATTGTTAGTCTTTGAATCAGATTGGCACTCATCCTCTTAGATATATCAGTCTCTCCTTGCGTGCCTTGATTCTTTGAGATAAAAATGCTGAAAGACAAGAGCAGATACACAGAAAAAGAGGTGTTGCAATGGTGTAGAGAACAGATATAGAAGGAATTTAAAATGTTTGCTGGAAAGGGGCCAGTCTATATTGAGGGAAGACTTTTCTATTCAAATAAAGTTTGAATATACGTTGATCTTGATTCTATTAACAGAAGGATTAGAATCAAGATCATGTGAAGTATTAGTACTGCTTTATAAAGCCTTAGTAAGACCACACTTAGAATACTGCATCCAGTTTTGGTCACCATATTATAAAAAGGACGTAAAAACTCTGAAAAGAGTGAAGAAAATAGCAACGGAGATGATTAGGGGGATGGAAGCTAAAACGTATGAAGAATGGTTGCAGGCATTGGGTATGTCTAGTTCATGAAAAAGAAGGACTAGGCGTGACATGGCAGCATGTCAGGTTGAAGGGCTGCCACAAAGAAGAGGGAGTCAACCTATTTTCCAAAGCAATTTCCAAAGGCAAGACAAGAAGCAATGGATGGAAACTAATCAAGGAGAGAAGCAACCTAGAACTAAGGAAAAATTTCCTAACAGTGAGAACAACTAACCAATGGAATGGCTTGCCTTCAGAAGTTGTAGGTGTTCCATCACTGGAGGCTTTTAGGAAGAGACTGGACAGCCACTTGACTGGAATGGTATAGGGCAGTGATGGTGAACCTATGGCATGGGTGCCACAGGTGGCACGCGGAGCCATATCTGCCGGCACATGAGCCGTTGCCCTAGCTCAGCTCCAGTGCGCATGTGCATGCCTGCCAGCTGATTTTTGGCTCGCGCGGAGACTCTGGGAGGGCGATTTTGGCCTCCGGAGGGCCTCCGGGGTGGCGGGAGGGAGCATTTTCGCCCTACCCAAGCTCCAAGAAAGCCTCTGGAGCCTACCAGGCCCACTGGAAGTCGGAAAATGGGGGAGTGCGCAGGGGGCTGGGGCAAATGGGGGGCTTTGAATTATGGGTGTGGGCACGCACACGCGTGCAATAGCTTGCGCGCGCACTATTTTGGCACCCAAGGAAAAAAAGGTTCGCCATCACTGGTATAGGGTCTACTGCTTGACTGGTTGGACTAGAAGACATCCAGGGTCCCTTCCAACTATGTTATTCTGTTATAAAGTGTAGGGAAGAAAATTCCTTGACTATTTTTAAAGCAAGCACTTTTTTTAGAAGGCCAGTGATTAAAGTGGTGAATTAGGAATTGGGATGTCCTGGTTCAAGTCCATCTTTATTGGGTGACTTTCTGCCAGTCAGTCTTTCTCAGCTCTACAGGATTGTGGAGAAAGAAAAATTGCTTTAACAAATTAATAAAATAAATACAAAGGTAATATTATAAATCTGGAATTTTATATGAAAGAGCATCCAAAGGCTGGATGATAGATGGATGGTTCCAGCTTTGCAAATATGGGAAAATGACCCAGAAAAGCTTGCTCATATTATTAAATACAATCATATATTTATATCATTATAAATATCATTATGTTTAAGGAAGTTTGATGTAGGAAACATGTAAACACATAGAAATTTAATAAAATAAAATTCAGTTTTGCCCTATTTTTTGGTATGCTGAATTTTGTAATCATCTGAACTGTTCTCATGAGTGTTAGAATACAATTGTGTCTCCTTTTTGAGAGATTGGGATGCTTGCATTATTTTTTTTATGTTAATACTTAAATGCCTTGTTTTTCAGAACCAGCAGGCTTGCATTTCAGGAAGTTCTGTTGTTCGTTGTGATAAACTTGATCAAGCTGAGATAAGGAGTTTACTGATGTGCTTCCTTCATGTTTTAAAAAGCATGACAGATGGTAAAGGAAAACTTACATTTTTCATAATACATTTGGAGTAACCTTTTGGATAATTGTGTATTAGCTGGTTGGGGCAAGAAAGGATCCTCTCCCTTATAACTCTGCACATGCCCAGCACTAAATTTCTGATATTATCTCAATTTTCTTTAGCCATTGTTATGCACGTGCGCGCACACACACGCAAATGTGTTGATGTGTTAACTTATTTCTTTGGTACTGTTTCAAAATCATTTTTGGTACCAGTTACCATACTTCCAGATCAATTGCAGTGCAGAATTTGAAAATTTGGAGTGACTAATTCTTCAGCACTAAAATATCAAGATTCTGGAATTCTCCTGACATTTGTCAGATTCCAATATTAGTAGTACATCTACTGTCTATGTGAAAATATGGTTCAAGTCTATTCCTTTAGGATAGCTGCAGTTTGCATCAGTGGTTATTTTCCATTATTCTATTTGAGTTCTCAGTGTTGCTGAGGGTAATCAGATTCAAAGATATCCATGGGATGTCCACAGACTATAATCCCCATGGTAATTTAATTTACATTATTCTCAGGATCAAAATTAACAGTTCTGTCATTATTATAACTATGTTCCATACAGTCCCCAACACTACTTATATGTATTCTTATATAAGTATAAAGATCATTACTCCATGGATATCCACTCTACAGTATAGTACAGTGATGGTGAACCTATGGCACGGGTGCCACAAGTGGCACGCAGAGCCATATCTGAGGGCATGCGAGGCGTTGCTCTATGTCAGCTCCAGCACGCATATGCGCGCTGGCCAGCTGATTTTTGCCCTTTTTTCCGGCTGTTTTCGCTCTCCCCAGGTTTCAGGAAAGCCTCTTGAACCCTGGGAATGGCGAAAAATGGCCCAATGGGCCTACCGGAAGTCCGGAGGCTTCAGTGAGGCCAGTGCACATGCATGGGGGGGCAGTGTGGGGGGTTGTGCACATGCATGGGGGGCAGTGCGGGGGTTGTGCACTTGCACGGGGGGACAGCATTGCATTATGGGTGTGGGCACGCACACACACGCTATCACACGTGCGCACACCCTTTTGGCACTCAAGTCAAAAAAGGTTCGCCATCACTGGTATAGTACATTGAATAATTTAATAATAATTTATTACTGATTGATCAAAACCATTGGTACTCAGAAACTGATTTATTTAACTTCATATTATTGTCAACCTCAAGTCTAAAACACTTTTTAGACGTGAGGTTGACAGTAATATGAAGTTAAATAAATCAATTTCTGAGTACCGGTGGTCTTGGGTCAATCAATAATCAATGTTGTGCTCAGTCTTCAGTAGCACAGAAACTCAATTTGTTTCTGGAGAAGGGTTTGAATTTGGTTCTTAACTGTTCAGTAAAGGTATCTATATTGTACATACATACTCATAATTGATTAGTAAGTACTTTTAATGGAGGATTCACTTTATGTAGCAGAATTATAGCTCCTTTTTAGCTCCTTAAGTCTAAAAATAATTGCTCTAATTGCAGTTTTATTTTCTTGTACTTTGTAGATGCTTTGTTTACATATTGGAACAAGGCCTCATCATCAGAACTTATGGATTTTTTTACTATTACGGAGTAAGTTTAAATATATCGTATAGTTACCCTATTAGCACCACACTAAAAATCTTACATGTAAAATTCAAGATAAACATTGTATTTCTTTGGTGGCGCAATGGTTAGAATGCAGTATTGCAGGCTAATTCTGCTGGCTGCAAGTTTTACTGGCTCAAGGTTGACTCCGCCTTCCATTCTTCCGAGGTCGATAAAATGAGGAGCAGATTGTTGGGGTCAATATGCTGACTCTGTAAACTGCTTAGAGAGGGCTGTAAAGCGCTGTAAAGCGGTATATAAGTGTTATTGCTATTTCTGTTAATTTGTGTCCTATTCTTGAAGACTGCCTGGACAAGTCCCTACAGTTTTCTTGGCAAGGTTTTTCAGAAATGATTTATCATTACCTCCTTCCTAGGGTTGAGAGTGAGTGACTGACCCAAGGTTACCCAACTGTCTTTGTGCCTAAGGTGGTACTAGAACTCACAGTCTCTGGTTTCTAGCCTGATACCTTAATTACTATACCAATCTGGCTCTCTAAATATTATATATGATGTTGTAATATCATAAACATTTCAGTTATAAAAGTACCTACAAGGTGTAATCTCAGATTCAAGAGATAGATCTATCCCTTATTTTGGCTCTAACATTAGCACAGTTTGTGGATAGTTAACCAGGACTAGGTAAGCTAAATCAGTGTGACTTCTTTTTTGCTCTCTACTCTGCGCCACTCCCATTTTGACCTTATTTTTTGGGGTTTTCCATTATGCTTCCATGATCAATCTAGTTTATGTCTTTCTAAAATTTAGTATGAAATTCATTTTGCTGATCCCCTTTCATTAATTTCATTTATGCCAACACCTCTTTTTATTGTACTTTTATGTAGGTATAAAGTATCCTGAATGTTTTATTGAAATCCATCTTAATATTATTAAATTTTTAATTAATAATCACTGGGTTTATTATAATTCCATTAGTGTCTACAGGAAATCTTGCAAGAATATAAAAAGTCTTAATTCAGAAACCTAAAGTAGTGAATTCATCCATTCAGCCATCCCATAATAATAATAATAATAATAATAATAATAATAATAATAATAATAATAATAATAATAATAATAATAATAATAATAATAATAATAATAATGATAATAATGAAAGCTCTGATGAAGACCAAATGAAATGCATCTCATTTTTGTATCTGATTCCTTTCATCAGCCCAGAAATAAAGCATTCTTATTACAGTATATGGCTAGCATTTAATATTTGAAGATAACATCTATGATAATTCTTACTGTCTTCTTTCAGAGTATGCTTGCATCAATTTCAATACATGGGGAAGCGATACATTGCCAGGTAATGTGTATAAGTCAAGTGTGTTATTTTATTGCAACAGAATGCTTTAAAATTTTGATGATTGACTAACATCTAACATTGGGAAAAATGCATATGAAGAAAGAGGTAAGTAATTAGACTTAGTTATCTGACATGTCATCTGTGGCTCCTGAATGCATTTTGGTTCCACCTTGACATTTTTTTGATGCCACAGAATTTTTTGTTAATTATTATTGTAGCTGTAGAGATTACAGAATATTTGGCTAAGGAAAGTAGCATATTTTTATACAGTATTTGATATCTGAATTAAATTGCTCATTCTGCTTTATGTATTCTCTTGGCACTTTAGGAAGGTTGAGAGAATCATCATATATGTCTCCCGTTCCTGACCACTGTTACGGCTGATACTTTATGCTTTGATATCAATTTACTTAATTAATTAAATAATTAAATAAAATAGGAGATGTCAAGGTTCCAAATAGTAACCGAGCATTTTAATGTTGAAAAAGTAGCCTCCTCGGATAATAGGAATGAATCTTGCAGACACATCCAAAGTTGCCCAAAACAATTGGATTGAACAACAGCTTCTTGAGCAGTGGGCACACCACAGTCTTCTTCAGAAGTAATGGAAATACCTTCTTACTCAATGAAGCATGGATTTTTTCTCATATCCAATCTCCTACCATCTCATTAGTTGTCATCCAACTGGGAAGTGGTGGAATTGACAGTGACACTGCAGAGGGCTCACTCCACTTTCTAAGGACCTAGTTTGGATATACTGAATACAAACATGTTTGCTTTTTTCCCCCTTTTCATTTCTTTACACAAATGTCAATTTCTTGCAAGTGTGAGGAAGAATAAAGATGCAAGAATTTCCTGTTTTCTGAAGTGAATTATTATTTGAAAATAGACACTGGGTTTAATAAATACTGGGTCTCTTTCAGTTATGCTTGTTTGCTTCGTAAGCCTGTTTTTATGAAATTGCAAAATAGCATTATCACTTCAGATTGCAGGTGTAGACCATCCAAGAAATATGCATGCAGCATATTTAGGGTACCCATCGTTTACATTCTAGTATTGTAAGCCGCTTTGAATATTGAGATGGGCAGCATATAAATTTAATAATAAATAAATAATTTCTGGTTTCCAACACTAGAGCTTTCACCTGCAATCTCAAGTTGTAAATTCAAGGTAACAGATTTGCATTCAGACTTCATACTTCCTGATCGTGAAAATTGGGTCTGTAAATGTTTGTGCTGATAAAATTCGGGATGAGAATACAGTGGACTCAAATCACTGTAATTATTGCATTATCATATTGTATACAGATAGTCCTCGACTTACAACAGTTCATTTAGTGAGCGTTTAAAGTTACAACGGCACTGAAAAAGTGACTTATGACCATTTTTCATGCTTACAAATTTTCTAGCATCCCCATTTTTGATCATGTGACCAAAATCCAGATGCTTGGCAACTGGTTCATGCTTATGACGGTTGGAATGTGTTGGAGTCATGTGATTACCTTTTGCAACCTTCAGACAAGCAAAGTCAATGGGGAAGCCAGATTCACTTAACAACCGAGTTACTAACTTATCAACTGCAGTGATTCACTTAACAATTGTGGCAAGAAAGGTTGTAAAATGGGACAAAACTGACTTAACAAATATCTCACTTAGCAACATAAATTTTGGGTTCAATTATGGTTGTAAGTTGAGGACTCTCTGTATTAAAATATAATGATAATTTCTGTGAATTCAATCTTTCCTTTGATTTGTTCTTCTATTGCAAAAAGGAAAAAAATATGTATTTAATTATAATAATGGCTATTGCACAGAAAATATATTATCCAGACCGCATGTGATAATATTGAAATTAAAGTTAAAAACATGCATGTTTTTGATTTTGTGGGGTTGAAAGAAATTCACAAACAAATATTAACTCTACACATTGAATTGCACCAAAGGAATGTATTAGCAAAGAAATTGCATGCGATATTTACACACCCTATAGTTAAGAGTAACAGAGAAGTGTGTAATTCTGGTATTGGTTTTCGTTTCTTGTCAGCTCTGGTGGTGGTACACACTAGGAGGTTAGTCTGTACTGATTGCTAACTCAGATCATTTTCTTATTTCCTTCATTTGATTGCTGGCAAGTTTAACAAAATATATGGCTCTACTCCCTTCCTGCCTGGTAAGATATAGGTGTTAGCATTTTTCACGTAATTCTGCTTTAATTGCATGTGTGCTTATTAAAAACCTGTTGACTTTCCTTTAACTTCTTTTCACAAATGTGTATGACCCACAATATATTTTAACTTTTGCATTATTTTAACGTAAACAATGCTTGCAAAATACTTCTTATTTGTGCTAATCAATGCAAAACAGCTCAGGACCGACAGGTCAAACAGTTAATCTTTGCTGACTGAGTCTGGTTTTAAAGACTACCGTGGCTGACTATCTGAAAACCATCCAACATTTAAAAATTTTAAAAGACCATCCAACATTTCCAGTTGGGCATTAAATTGTATGGGCCACCTTCTCTATATAGTGTGGGCCATATGTAATTGCTTTGGCTGGCTAGGTTTGTTCACATGGACATTAACTGAAAACACAAGAAGCTACTTTGTATTTTCATTCTCTAAAATGGAATTTTTTTGCTTGAGCTGCTTAACTAACTCTCTCCCTCTCATGCTGCAGTGCAACATGTTTAACTTTTGCTTCTGTCCAATTTCACTCATCTTGCAGGAACCAGGAGGGGTTGGGACCCATAGTTCATGATCGAAAATCTCAGACATTGCCTGTTTCCCGTAACAGAACAGGGATGATGCATGCCAGATTACAGCAGCTGAGCAGCCTGGATAACTCTCTCTCATTTAGCCACAGTAAGTTCCATGACATCATAACAGCTGAAATCTCATCTGGTACCACAACACCAGGGGCAGGTCAAAACCCACACCAGAGCATGTCATGGACTTTAGTTTTCTAGGTCAAACCAAAACATGAATCTGCTCACTGGACAGCAGCAACACCAAATGCAAACACAATGTTAAACATGGTTGACATACATACATATCAAAAATACTCTTTACAGACTTGAAACTTGTGTATTTACATTCTGTGGTGTTCACCTTGAAAGCTTTTTATTGTGTCCAATGCTGCTGGGAATTGTGTCAGTTTGCAGTTTGTCCTGAGTCCTCTTAAAATGGGGAAATGTGCTTAGCTGATATTATGTGACCATGTTTTGACATAGAGTTTAAGAGAAACCTTTTGCAGTAGTTTGAAAATACTATGAAAATGTAAAGTCCATGATTTAGTTTGGATGTGAAGAAGCACATAGTAATTAAGTGACCTTTTCTGTGTTTTCAGTGTGAGGAAAATATCAAGTTTGCTTGGAATTTCTGTAGACAATGGTAAGAAAATGAGGTTACAGTCAGATTTTGTTGGAATGGCTTGAAATAATCATCTCTGGAAATACTTCAATTTTATTAGTAAGAAGAGCATTCAATAGACAATTTTTTAATAACAGAAAATACCAAGTTAAAGATAGGCAGCTTGCTGAAATAACACATGCATATATACACATAGACTCCCAAACTTATACATTCATATATTCATTTTTTAGGATCATATTCATTTTTAGGGTAAGAGCATTAAAAACAGTAAGAAATAATAAATGTAAAAATTAAAGCCCATGGTTTAGAAAAAGAAAAGGAAACCTAATTAAAAGTGGTTTACACCAAGACCATTTGCTAGATTTTTCCATCTCTATCATAAACTATCCTCACTCTCACTAAGTCCAAATACTACTTTTATTATTCAAACTTCTCATTTAAATGTATTAAAAATAATTTTTAATTTTTTTCTAAACCTAAAAGTTTAGTTTTAGTTTTAATTAAAATTTCTGACTAAAATAAAATATCAAGTCAAGATCAGGTACCTGAAATAATATATATATATATATATATATATATATATATATATATATATATATATATATATATATATATATATATATATATATATATATATATATATATATATATATATATATATATATATATATATATACACACATACTATATTGGTTGGAAACATGCGGAAGAGGCCTTCATCCTGCAGTAGATAGACAATGGCTAAAATGATGATGATGATGATGACATATACACATAGATGCACACAAATATAAACCATATATTTCTGTCACATTATTCCCTTTTAGAGTGCACAGCATTGAGCAGAATATAAAAAAGAGGAAGAAATAGAAAATAAAATAAATTAAAGGACAGGGCGTAGAAAAAGAAAAGGAAACCTAGTTAAAAATGGCTTATACCAAGACTCTTCGATAGATTTTTTCATATTTGTCTATTCTTATCCTTGCTTTCACTATGTCCGTGTTACTGTTTTTATTCTTCAAACTTCTTAATGAAATTGCTTTGAGGGTTTCTATCAAAATCCAGCTTTCTCAGTTTTCTTCTTCCTCTCAATCCATTCATAATTTCTTTTGCAATTTGATCATTCTTTCTACATGATCAAATCATACGAATATACTCTTTGTAGTGGTCCACATTATTTCTGAGTGGAATGATATTCCATAGAGCAGACACTATAACAAATAAAACACATTTGCTGGATCCCGGTTAGATCAGAGTTCCCCAACCTTTTCAGCTTTGTATACTGGCAGAGGGGAGGCTGTGCAAGTGGCAGTCAAGCATGCGCAGCTCCATTTTGGGGCTCATCTCCCACCATTTCCGCAGCCCATTTCCGAAAGTCTCAATACCCGGTAGTGGGACATGGCCTGGGGGTTGGAGACCACTGCACTAAGATGACTCTCCTTTAATCATGGGAGTTGGAGCATGCCTACTTTGTCAGTTCTGGGAGGATTAGCAGAAACAATTAGAGGCAGGTGATCCCTCAAATAACTCAACACTATGCCATTGAGGTCTTTATAGGTGACACACAGCACTTGAATTGCAACTGGAACATAACTGGGACCCAGTTCAGCTAATAGAGCAGAGGTATTGCAATAATGTACTATAGAACATCCCAAATTGACCACACCACTGCATTCTGGGCCACTTGGGCACAATTGACACACAAGATGGACCAGGGCAAAGACTTTCCTAGCCACAGCTGCCACTTGCTCCTCACAGGAGTCGTGCATCTCAGAGGATTCCCTAAATTGCACAGAGTCAGTGGGAATGCTACCACCCTATTAAAAAAAAGAAAAAAGAAAGAAAGATGAAAAATCTATGGATGCAGGAGGCCTTAAAGCCTATAGCTATTTATTCCTGCCTTGGTTGATCTGCAGCATCCTCATTCAGACCCTCACAACTTCCAAACATTGGAAAATAAACTCAGTGGCTTCACTGAGTTGCAACAGAAGAGAATGTAAGTTGCTCAGGTTTGAATTGTAGAGTCCTTGGTGCTTTCTGAGCTTGGTTATTTGCTTGGTGACATTTCATTACCCATCTAGGTAGCATGCCAATAGCAATGACTATCCTAAAACATCTGCAAGCAAACAACCAAGTTCAGAGCTCACTTAATTTGCCTAAGGCAGAGGTATGCAACTGAATACATCAGAATCTTACTGGAAGTTTCATGTACCATATTTTTTGGAGCATAAGATGCACCGGAGTATAAGATGCACCTTAGTTTTGGGGGAGGAAAACAAGGAAAAAAGGCCTCTGCCTCCAAGCAATTTGCCAAACAGCAAACAGCACAGACAATATACACTGTTTGCTGTGTATTTTCATGCATGTGTGCCTGACCCATAGAAATAGCAAAGAATTGGAGAAATGTACATTATGCCAGAAAGTTTTCTTAAATGTAGTCGCACTAACTCCTCCCAATTATTTAAATAGATCTACTCCAAGGTAAGTCAGGATTTAACTCTAATACTAAACAGGACACTGTTACATTTCAGACTATACTTGTACAGAGCTGTTAACATTAATTAAAATTTCTGGAAGTATACATTATTCTCTATTATTTAAAAGAAGATACAATAGCACTGGGCCTCTTCAGAACAAGCATTTATTTTAAAAAGCTTCTTTATTTTGTTAAGTTGTCTAGATTTACAAGGATCTCCAACCTTGGCAACTTTAAGACTTGTGGACTTCAATTCCCAGAATTCCACAGCCAGCAAAGCTAACAAAGCTGGCTGTTGAATTCTGGGAGCTGAAGTCCACAAGTCTTAAAGTTGCCAAGGTTGGAGACCCCTGGCTAGAACAATAATAAAGCAGTCTTTAAAAAATAAGTCTAATACTTTGAACATTCTACAGATATTTATAGTTATTCACTTATCCCCTTGCATCCAGTTCAGCAGAAAATAAAAATCTGCGTGTCTCTCCCAGCTATTTGCCTCTTTGCAGCTAGTTTCAGTTTCATTTTAGCACGTGGCAAATCAGCTGGGGATCGGGAAGCTGCTAATGACTTGCTTGTCTTAACAGGCTTTTCCCTGTTTGCTGCAAACAGGTAAATTGCTGGAAGACAGAAGCCAAAGGGTGGGGGTGGCTGGGTAGGTGGGGCTACATTTGGTGTATAAGACGCACCCAAGTTGTCACCCTCTTTTGGGGGGTAAAAAGGTGCGTCTTATACTCCAAAAAATACAGTAGATGTTGAAAATGAGGGCAAGACAGTTGAGCCCTGTGGTAACCTGCAAAAAGTAACAGAATAGCAGCATTGGAAAGGACCTTGGAGATCTTCTAATCTAATCCAACCCAACCGTCTGCTCATTTCAGACAAATGGTTGTCCTATCTCTTCTTAAAAAACCTATGGCTAGATCTCTCCCTGCTGTCACCAACACCAGCTGGAACGAACCAGCTGAAAGAAGAGAACTGCCCCAAAAAATAACCAACCAGAAATGACATGGATCTAAAGTACAGGCAGCTGAACTCATAGTCTTAAAACTCATCAGGCCAACTCTTCCCAAATAACCGAACAAAACTATGCCTCAGTCAACTCCATAGGACTTTGACTTGAGACAGCCAGACTCTTGCTGTGAGAAAATCCAAGCAGGTTTATCCAACAGATGCTTGGAATAATCCTCACAATATCTCTTATATGTTCCCTGGTTTCTCCTTGACCAGGAGGAATCGAGTCACTTTAAACAAGACCATCAGAGGGTTTTTTGCAGATGAAATACAGTAAGGATGGACAAATAATTATGTTTTGCTGCCTTTATTGCCACAAGATCAGCCTTAACAAAGGTTTTTACTATGTTTAGTTGAGTTTACTCTTTGTTTTCCTCCAGGGGCATTTTAGGGATTTCTTATGAAAACCAGGGGGGACTCCAAGATACCTTTGCACAGAGTTCTTACACATGTGATCTATTTGAGGGCCTTTGTCATACTCTCATTCCAGGCAAAGACTAAGGCCTCAGGTGAACCACGTACCTGATGCTCAGAAACAACCCAAATATTCCTCTGAAACCCAACTACATCCATCAGATACCTGGGATAGTCTGATTGAATAATCATTCCTCCCAGTGGTGGGGTGTTGCTGGAGAGAACTTAAAGATCAATAGGGAGTAATCAGACCATAGATGATAGTAACATCCACCACTTTCACATAGTTTGCCATCGTCCTGATACAAAAAAGAGATCTTGTATGTGAGCCTGCTGTGAATCAGATTTTTGATAATCTGGGCCAAGTTGAAATTCTCCTGTGCCTTACATTTGGGAATTCCATTGTCAATCTGGCTGCTGCATCAAGCAGCTAAGGTAGGGAGCTGCTATGTAGGAGGGAGTCTAGTATGATAGCAGCAATCTTAATCCGGTCCTGGAGCCTAACTTCACAAACAGGATTTCACTTACAGTTATCTGGAGAGCAATTCTCCTGGATGCTACTACTTTCTGTCACATGACAGAAACCGCGAGGCTTCTTGACCTCTATTTGTTGCTCTCCGCACACAAATACGCCATTTCCTTTTAATTCAACTGAACTTTTTGGTTTTTCTTTCATAGCCAATTCTAAACACACGCACACACACACACACACACGTGTGTATATATATATAAAATAAAAGCAGCAGAAGTATATTCTTATACAGAGATTTTAAAATTCTTTTTATATTAAGGGGTCCTTGGCGTTCTTTGAGCTTGGTTGTTTTCTTCAAGGGTTTCATTACCCAAACTAGATAACACCATCAGTTACCAATCTTTGCAAGAAAATGACGTTTTTGTCCTTCTCAGCTCCCAGGAGCACTCTGCAGGCCTCCCAAAGCCTCTGCACGCCCCATTTTCACGAAAAACTGGCCCATTTTTCACCTCCCAAACCCCCCACTTGTCTCATTTTTTCCCTTCCCAGCCCCTAGGAGCACTCTGCAGGCCTCCCAAACCCTCTGCGCGCCCCGTTTTTGCAAAACAATGTTTTTTGCAAAAACTTTTTTTTCTTGTTTACCTCTTCGAAATCTTGGTGCGTCTTATACTCCCGTGCATCTTATAGTCTGAAAAATACTGTATTTATTTCATTTCACAGTTTATGTTCTTTATCGTTTCCTTTTTTTAACAATCCAAGCTGCAATTTTTCATATAGTATGGATATCATCAAACAATAGTTTTTAATGAATGAAAGTTTCACACAAAATGCCTGTAATAATATCAAGTAGGAATAAATTTCACTGCTGGTTTTTTTTTTAATTCTGAAGCCTCTACTGCTCTTTCTCTGTTCCTAAAAGGGAAAAATGAAGACAGAACCAATCCCGTATTTTTGTTTTTAGATGGATCCTATGGAAGCAACTCTGTGACTAGGCCAGAATCCAGAACCTCATTGTGTCTGATTCTCTTTAAAAATGCCAAATGTAACCCACATGCCTCATAAAATGGTTTACTTTTTGTGTTTGCCAGCTTGAAGAATTGCATTTTCTCTTGATTTATTTTTATATGCATATGTTTATATTAATTGAATAAACTATGTTGTTAATCTATGCTATATTTTACTTGTTTATTTTAGTATCTTAATAAAGTATTAGTATTCTGTGGCCATTAAATTCAAGTGCAGTAATGAGTAAATAAATCTACACATAAATTGATTTGGTCTACTGAATTTGTAATATAGGAGTTGCAAGCTAATTAATCAAAAGTTTACTCATTTCATAAATTGCTTTGTTTTATATATAAGGCAATAATTTTAACTATATTTTAAAAAAGGTAATTCTTGATCATTAGAGTTTTAGGCATGAAACCAGGCCAGAATTGCTCAAACTCTGTGGCAGTTCAATTTCTAAGTGAGCCCCATAAATAAAATAAAACAACCCAGTCAAGGAGGCTTTGCTTGTTTCAATTCTATGGCATTCCTTCCTTCTTTCATTTCATCTTCAATAGAATTAAATATATTTGGAGATTTGAAATAAAATTGTTTGCCATCAGAGTCTTCTTAATAATACTAATAAATTTAATTTAATCAAATTAAAAAACTGTCTTCTAAAGGTGATGTTTTATGTGTCTAAAATTATGGTGTAAGCAGCATAAACATTTTTCTATATAAACAAATATTAAATCTTTAACTCTTATCCACTCTTCATTTTCTAGTTAAATAAAAAGGAAAAGACAAGCCACAGATTTAAAAATACCGCTATTTTAGTGTTTCTTATAATTTTTGAGAACCATTTTCTGATAGATAGAAAACACAAAGTAATCTGGAAATATTAATAGTTATCGTTACTGTTTAGGGAACTATAAATACATTGTTCCCTTTAGTATTAAATTTCTCCGTAAAATAAGGAAATCAAGGTAAATGGATGTTAATGCATTATCTTGTTAATGTTGCTATCTATATCTCCAGCTCTATTATTCTGTAACATAAATACCACTTGATTAATAGAAATAAAATTGATCCAGATAAAAGCTACTTCAAATTTATGCAGGTTATGGCCATTCAGAAGCAGATGTTCTTCACCAATCCTTACTTGAAGCCAATATTGCCACTGAAGTGGGTCTTACGATTCTGAATACTTTATCTTTGTTCACAGTGGCATTTAAGGTATGTTTTAGATATGTTCAGCTGTGTACTAATATTGATAAAAATATTGTCTAACAGTACTATTTTACAGATAGAAATATTCCTGGTCTAGAACTTTCTTTTACAATTGTGTTTAGGCTTCCTTATTGGTATTCCTAAAGGTTGGATTTCTGTATTATACTGTGTAATGTTTTAAAGGCTGTTCTACTTCCCTCCCCCTCAGAAATCTGATAAAAGTCACACTATCCATTAACTGAAATTTTAGCAATTAATACGTTAATCAACACTTCTGTTTATTAATAGAATTACCATTAGTAATTGCTTTGAGGGAAAAAAGCTTGCTATGTGCACTGGCACATAGTAAGTCAAATTGCTATTCAGATAGACAAATCAAAACTAATATTGGGTACACAAAAGCTGAGGTACAGAGTCCTTGACTTACAACAATTTGTTTAACAACCATTTGAAGTAATGACAGCGGAGAAAAAAGTTACTTACAACCCGCAATCCTTGCATTTATAACCATTGCAGCATTCCTACGGTCCCATGGCCATAATCTGGGTGATTTGCAATGGCCTCAGCATCCTAAAATCATGGGATTGCCATTTGAAACCTGCTCATGGGGCTGCCAATAAGCAAAGTCAATGAGAGAACAACTCATAGCAAAAAGGTTGCAAAATTGGGCATGATTCATTTAACAACTGCACTGTTATACTCATATAGTTAACATATAGTTAACTCATATAGTTAACAACTATAGCAAAAAGGTTGCAAAATTGGGCATGATTCATTTAACAACTGCACTGTTTAGCAACAGAGGTTCTGCTCTCAATTTTGGCTGCAAGTCAAGGACTATCTGTACCCTTCTCTGGATCTAGTCAAAAATAAACTTTTTGAAAATGTTACTTGATAATATATCAGTATATTGTTAATATTGGGTGGTAATTAAGAATTTTTGAATTGTTTTATATGCTGATCTTTGTGAAGATAATTGATTAGCAGATCTATATACAGATGCCTTAATGTAAATAATTCTATTTTTTAAAAAATACACATTTTCTTAATTTTAAGAATCAGTTGCTGAAGGATGATGGCCATAATCCTCTGATGAAAAAAGTATTTGATGTATACATTTGCTTTCTACAAAAAAATCAGTCTGAAACAGCTTTAAAAAATGTTTTCAATGCTTTAAGGACATTAATTTTTAAGGTAAGTAGTTTTAATTTTATTTCCTTGATAGTGGAACAATCAAGGAACAATATTATATTGTTGTATGGTTTCGCTTTTTATTTATTTCTATAACTATTAGGAATCAGTTAAATGCTTTTCCCCATATCATAGATCTACATGTTAAATGGGAAGATACCTCTGTTTCAAATGCCAAGGTCTGTCTTTTAGATAGCAGAATAACTTGATCCAGATTATTGGGGGTAGTGTGCAAATAATGCTTCTACATTATAAATCACCCAGAGATTGCTGCAAAGTGCTATGGGATGATATATAAGCCTAAATGCTAATTGCTATTGCTAATTAATTTCTCTTCTGTTTAATGTCCCACCTTATTTTTATTTTGCTCAACTTTAGTAAAGATGAAAGTGCATTTAGAAATACAAAAAATGTTAAAAGAGCAGAGTTGGTGCAGTGGTTAAATGTAGCACTGCAGGCTACTGGTAGTTCAGCAGTTCAGCTGTTCAAATCTCACCGGCTCAAGGTTGACTCAGCCTTCCATCCTTCCGAGGTGGGTAAAATGAGGACCCAGATTGTTGGGGGCAATATGCTGAACTCTGTAAACCGCTTAGAGAGGGCTGTAAAGCACTATGAAGCGGTATATAAGTCTAAGTGCTATTGCTATTGCTATTATCTGGATTAAGATTTTATTTCATCCTAGTTTTATTAAATTGGTGTTAACAGAATAAATGGTTTTTCTGCTCTACAGTTCCCTTCTACATTTTATGAAGGGCGAGCTGATATGTGTTCTTCACTATGCTGTGAAATTTTGAAGTGCTGCAATTCCAAACTAAGTTCAATTCGAACTGAAGCTTCACAGCTCCTTTACTTCTTAATGAAGAATAATTTTGATTATACTAAAAAGAGATCGTTTGTAAGGACACATTTACAGGTGAGTATACTTTGTTGTTTCACTTGTTTCATAAAGAAAAAAAACAATGAGACTTTATCTTTAAATTTTTGAAGATTTTAAACTGAGAGTTTATCTTTGCTAAAATACATACAACAAACTGAGATAATGCATAGATTATGAGCATGCATATATATACATGAAAATAGATACACTTTCTATCAGATGTTGCTCTGTTGTCATATACAACAAATATTGAAGGATAATCCTTATTAATCAAGCATTAAGTTTTATATATACATCATTCTTTGTAAAAATTTGGGAGAATTTTGATAGTTTGCTAACTGACATTCAGTTTGCAGAATAGATTTTATATGGTATAGCATAGGCTACCTTACTTGACATTTTAGTGATCACACAATTTCTTTTGCAAGACTGCAGAGGTTTTTTGGAGAAGGGAAGGGAGCCCTTGCATTATGATATTTCATTGCAGGAAACCCAAGTTTGATATTTGGCACACAGAGTTTATGGTCAGATATATTCAGGAGGCCAGGATCTTACTTAGCTTTACTTCACGTATATTTTTAATTTCTTGTATATCATTTGGAAAGTCAATTTATTTTATCCATTTTTAAATTCTGTCTTCAAATTGTAACAATGTAATTTCAGTAAGTAAGATTTGATATGTCTTGATAATGTGGCAATGACATTTACAAAAGTAAATATTAAGTGGCAGGGGAAAAAATAAATGCCCTAGTTTCTGGTATGAATATTGCTTTGAAAGCAATTGCTGTTGGCTGAAATTGCTTTAAAAGCAGTATTTATATGGAAAATTATGATTGCTAATTTAAATTATACTGTATGCTTTCAAGCTGAAATTGTAAGATAATTTACAAATTCTGGAATGTTGGATATTGATACATAACCAAAATTGTGATTTTGCATCTTAATAGGTTATCATTTCTGTGAGTCAGCTGATTGCAGATGTTGCTGGAATTGGAGGAACCAGATTTCAGCAGTCTCTTTCCATTATTAATAACTGTGCAAACAGTGATAAATATATTAAGGTTTGTAAAATGTAATATGTAGAATTTGTCAATTGACATTACTAGAGTAGTACCGTGTAATGTGAAGGATTTTGCAAACTACTATTGGAAGTTTATTCCCATTTATCCAGGTGGTTAGGTAAGGTAAACTTCTTATATTTGAGGGGAAGGAACACAATAAGACTTCTATAAATGTAAGATTTGTTTATGTCAAATACTCTGATTATTTACTGCAGGAGTTTCTATAGACTGTGAAATCCACATATTAGCTAAGAAGTCAAAGAGAAGCTTTACATGAAGTTCCTTAAATGTATTTAGAATATCTGTATGATTTGAATTTCTAATACTGCAAATTTCTGAATCATGCAAAGAGTTGTTTTCTTCAGAGTACAACTTAACACATGGAAGTTGAAGAGAGTATGGAGTGGAATTAGCATTTGCACCCAACTTCCCATTGCTTTTCATCTATTTGCATTCAGTCAAATGCCTAAAGATGACTTCTATCTGTGTTGGATGTATGCATTGCAGTTTACTCATCTTTTGTGGCCCTTGTTTGTGCTCACATTATTTATCATGTTATTTCAATTATAGCACACTACCTTTCCTTCTGATGTAAAAGATCTGACAAAACGCATCCGTACAGTCCTAATGGCTACTGCGCAAATGAAGGAACACGAGAATGATCCAGAAATGCTAGTGGATCTTCAGTATAGTCTGGCAAAGTCTTATGCTAGTACACCTGAGCTGAGGAAAACATGGTTGGATAGCATGGCAAAAATTCATGTTAAAAATGGAGATTTTTCAGAGGTAAGCAAGAAGAAAGTACCTTAAAGTGACCTCATAATACTGTTTCATAATTCTTTTGAAAGTTGAAGTAATTAGATCTTTTTTTAACAGCAAGAAAGTTAAAAATGTGAGAAACTTCATTTCAATTTAAGGAGAACGTTGCATTATCTATCTATCTATCTATCTATCTATCTATCTATCTATCTATCTATCTATCTATCTATCTATCTATCTATCTATTCATCTATCCATCCATCCATCCATCCATCCATCCACACACTTGCCTTTGAAGAACAGTCAGATCTTATCTGTGGAAATAGTGATTTTTTTTTCTGAAATAAGTTCCTGTACAAATAAATAGTTTAATGTTATTTGCCTCTTCCATTACTTGAATCTTACAATCTCGAATTTATCACAATTGTCCTTTCTTTCTGTTCATAATCTAGGCAGCAATGTGCTATGTTCATGTAGCAGCTTTGGTGGCTGAATACCTTCTACGGAAAGGTATGCATCATTGTTATTTTGGGGCAGTAAAATATTTTAAAATATATTACAAATAATACAGTTTATTATACAGTATGTCACCCTTTTAAAAAAACTTGGGTAATAGGTCATTTGTAAAATTATTTTGGCCTCGCAGAATCCATAGGCAATTAGTTGGCTTCATAGTTGAGCACATAGTTCATCACATAGACTAATAAATAAATCTGAAATACATATGGCTACATAGAAAAAAACAAAACCAGTTCTTTACTTTCTACAAAACACACTTCTATTTCAGGAGTTATTTCAGATGCCCTTTGAAATATGGCAATATTATTTTCCTATTTAGAACAAGAGTAGAAAATATTGATCTCAAGTCATCACAGCTAAATCACGGCTATACAGCATCTTAAAGAATCTGCTGAGGATTAGTGGTTTTGAGACATTGCCATGTTGCCAAATGCAAAAACCTAAGTTGTGTATGCCCTTGGAAGCCTGTATATTAAAATAAGAAAATATGGGTCAACACAGATTAGACAGCAGTTGTGGTAAACACATGGAGAAGTGTAGATCATAAAGGTGAGCAAGAGAGGAAAAGGCTGTTTTTTATTTTCCAAAATAACTAAAACTGAGGCATTATTTTCACAACTATTTTTCAACATGATGCAGCCATAATGCTTAAAGCCCTTCCATGATATGTCAGAGACAATTCACACAATTCTGGCTATGACAGTAACATCATACCACCTGTATTTCTGGTTGGAGTGAACCATAATACTATCCACCTACCACCCACCTCCCAAATTGCCTATCATCTTGAAAGACTAAGTAGGTGTCCTTGTAGAATCGACTTGAGACTCGGATACCTTGGAAGGTCATTTCTGATGGGTTGGTCCTTTGCCAAAATTTCCTTCTTGCTGTTTTTGTTACAGTACCAGGAAATAATTCCATGCTTCCGTTTTGTAGTCTTCTTCAACAACAGCAGTCAATTGAACTGCTCATTTTTTTGGGAACAAAATGTTACAGTTTTAATACTCCCAATATCTGATACATACCACTTTCTAAATATATCCTGACACAATTATACAAAACTCACAACTGAAATATTTACCAGTAGCTATCAGACTGTTTTTATTCATCTGTGGGATTTACATTCTTTCTCTCTCCCTAATTGTTTCAGATTAATTTGTGCATTTTTTTCATGTTTTTTCCTATACGTTTAGGAATGTTTAGACAAGGTTGTAGCAGCTTCAGAGTAATCACTCCAAATATAGATGAAGAGGCCTCAATGATGGAAGATGTGGGGATGCAAGGTGTTCACTTTAATGAAGTATGCAAACTTAGTTTATAGATACTTACAAGTCATTATCATTTTGATTTTCTTGACTTCTGAAATATCTGTTTTATTGATTAGCTCAAATAGGGTTGTCAAATAACATTACATTTTTAAAATTCATTTATTTATTACAATTCCTAATCTGTACATTTATTGCTGAAAACAATTATAAGGTAGGGAACTTTTTTTTAAAAAATGCTTTAAAATTAAAAGGAGATTCGGAGTCAGTGAAATCCTTTAAAACTCACATTTTTACAAACTATAAAACAAGCTTAAAATCCTTCACTACCAAATATAAGAAATAATATATGATATTCCACAGTTGAGAGAATGAACCACAAAGGAACCAAGCTAAGACTTGATAATTTTCTATGATGTCAATTTAATTAGCTGATTTGATAAGACTAATGCAACCTGTAGGAAATATGAAAAATTTCACATTTCCTCATTATTACTGCATATAGCTTCACCCATGGTTTGCTATATTGTACTCAAGAATGTCAAAACTGCTTCTGTTATATGATCGAGAAATAGTTTGTATGAGTAAGTAAACATGCTGCCTACATGAAAATAACATTATTGATTGCCATCAATTATTCTAGAAAAAATATCTGGATTTATTATTTTCAGATTATTACATTTTGCTGCATAGGGAATAATTGCTTTGCTTAGCCCAGGGGTCGGCAACCTTAAACATTCAAAGAGCCACAAAGGTCCTAACCGGAAGCCCCCTGTTCAATTCTGGAGCCGACCGGAAGTCCAGTTCCCCCACCATAGAGCCTCCTTCTAGCGCGGCATCCTTTTCCTCTACCAGTCCTAACCGAAAGCCCTACCAATTGTGGAACTGACCGGAAAACCTGCCCCTTGCCATCGAGTCTCCTCCTGGCACACCTTGCTCCCCCCCAACCAGAAGCTCCTCTCAAAATTGTGGTGCTGACTGGCGACAGGGAGCCGCAGCAGAGGGAGGAAAGAGCCAAATGCCGTTCCACAGCCACAGGTTGCTGACGCCTGGCTTAGCTGATAATTATTGAATGTACTCTGCTAAGCCCATTTTTAACTATGAACTTTATCTTATGATAATTATATGAACTCTAGACCCTATTAAAGGTATATATATGTTCTAGGAATACTGATATCAAGTTGATCATAAACCAATACAAAAATGCACTGTTACCAATGTTATCAGTTAATTTAATAAGTATTATAACTTTGATTCTGCCATTTTGTTTCTAAGAGAATGGAGGTAAATGGAAATTTCTTTTAATTGACATTAAAATAAGAGTACTGAATGTTGTGTTCTGCATTATATTAATCAAACGAAGATCAAACTGAGTTAAAAATATAAATCAAATTCATTTTGAATGTTAACTGGCATCCCTATTTGCTTCTTGAATATTGGAGCAAAATTTTATTAGAATATTTGCTGTATATTGCTAGTGCTTAAATATGAGGTAGATAGATGCATCAATAGATAGTGTAAAAATTGCATCTATATTTTTTATTTTTTCTTCATAAAATTGGTACAGATTAATTTCTATTAATAATGACAATTTGCATGTCATCCTTTCTGTAACTAGGAAATATTGATGGAATTATTGGAACAATGTGCAGATGGTCTTTGGAAGGCTGAACGTTATGAACTGATTTCTGATATATATAAACTTATAATTCCTGTTTATGAAAAACGAAGAGATTTTGAGGTATTAATTTAAATCTATAAATACTTCAAAGACGTATTTTTATACTGTTTAAAGATGTAGTAAAAAAATAATGCCCAGTTCCAAGGACTAGCTGACCATACAGGTAGTTCTTGAGAAACAACAACTGTTCTAAACAACGAGCGACCCCCCCCAAAAAAAAAACTACATACCAACCTGTTTCAAAGTTATGTCAGATGCAGTGTTCCCATGGTGATTCACACTTACAGTATGATAGACCATGGGGGTGCTGCAGTGCAATGAATTGACTTCATAGTTGAGCACGTAGTTTATCATAGTCAAAGCTCGTATTAAGAAGACTATCTTTTTTATATATATCTTTATAGACTTGAGGTGATTAGAGTTAATTTTTTCAGTTGTTATATAGTCCTGCCTAATTTAATGAAACTGGGACCGTTGGATTGTTCAACAGATGTCACCTCTAGTAATTAAAAAAGTTATTTTAACATGAAATCCATTTTTGTTATTTTAAGAAAACCTAGTTTTGAATTTTTAAAACTTAATTAGATAATGCATTTTATTCTGTTTCTAATAACTCAAATGTATTCATGTCTTTATTTACAAAAACATTTCCCATCTATTTTTAGAAGTTAGCTCATCTGTATGACACATTGCACCGGGCATATAGCAAAGTTACCGAAGTTATGCACACAGGAAAGAGATTGTTGGGAACATATTTCAGAGTTGCCTTTTTTGGACAGGTGAGCACTATCTGCTGTAGCCTTTGCTCATTGCCAACTAAACACCTGAAAGAATGCAACATACAGGTAGCCCTCACTTAGCAACCACAATTGGAACTGGCAACTACATCACTAAGTGATGCAGTCACTAAATGAAACATCATGATTGTGATGGACATATGTCACTTCTCATTCAGTCATTAAACAGCTCGCCCTGGTTGTTAAGTGAGACAACATATGAGAGTGACTTGCGATTTTACTGCCAACTTCACCATAGAGTCTGCTTGTTGGAAGTTGGTTGTGAAGTGCACAAGTGGCAATTATGTGACTGCGATATGTTCTTGATGGTCATAAATTCCTGCTGATTGCGAAGTGGCCAAATGTTCCATCATGCCACTGCAGGGCCGCTGCAATGATCAAGAACATGACGACTGGTTGTAAAGTTACTTTTTCAGCAACCGTTGTAACTTGGAATGGTCACTAAAGAGAACTGTTGTTAAGCAAGGTCTATCTGTATTCTAACAGCATGCTTTTAAAATCTGTTGTGTCTATTTCTATTTGCATGTACTTTCAATTAATGTTTATAGAACTAACAATTGTATTCTGGAAAGGACAATCTTCTTCATCAGTAAACTTTATGCTTTTTTCTTTTTTCTTTATGATTACTTTCTTAAGGCAGCGGTAAGTTTTCTAATCATATCAATATAAAATTATTAAGCACATTATTTGGTGTTTTGATATGGAGAGAGTTTTTTCCTGATCTTTGTTTCAGTTTTTGTGAAAATATATCATTTCACTTGGAAAAGATGTCTCTGTACTTAGGCATACTCACTATTTTAACATGAATATATCCTTTGCAACCAAATAAAATAAATTGTGTATATAAGTATATGTATATGTGCACTTATTGGAGAAAAAATGTGTGTTGGTGATAGAAATTAAATTATGATAGGACTGAAACATATAACACTCCATTTATTCTATTGTCTCTTATGACTATAGCAATACCAGTTTACAGACAGTGAAACAGATGTGGAGGTAATTACAAATATTGCTTTTTAAAGCGAGCAGTATAGTAAACATCACTGCATACAAGCTTAATCTGGTGTGGATATTGTTGTCGATTTAGTCTGCATTTTAAACATGCTATGTTGTATTCCTTGCACCATTTCATTTTCAGATACGGATATTTATTTCTGTAATTTATAAAACAATAGATTTTCTTTTTAGATGAAAACACCTGTTTCACCTTCCATCGAACCTATTCAAAATAAATAAACCAGCGAGTATGTGAACAATGATGATCTATAGCATTTCCTAAAAATAAGATCGAATTCTGCTAAATTAACCCTTGATTTAAAATTAACTTGGGTTGTACTGCATGACATGATGAAATGTTATAGAGTGTTTTGTTAAACTTCAAAATCACAGAAACTCTTTAAGCATGGGCTGTTGTTTTGGCATGTGAAACAGGCATACAACAATATATTGGAAAAAAATGTATGTTCCTGAAAGCATTAACTTTAACATCACATATAATTACAACATTCACTATATAGCTGTGTGTATTCATTTTAATGCAACCCCACTGCTTTATTCTTCAATATTTTTTCTCCTTCATCCTTGACATTAAAGACTGACATTGTATTAAATATTGACTATTGATATAATCAGAATTTAACCATTCTGTGTTATTTTTTCCCCAAAGGGATTCTTTGAAGACGAGGATGGAAAAGAATATATTTACAAAGAACCTAAGCTCACATCTCTTTCAGAAATTTCCCAGAGGCTACAAAAGCTCTACTCAGATAAATTTGGATCTGAAAATGTCAGGATGATCCAGGATTCTGACAAAGTAGGACCACATATTATTTTATAAGAATTGAAGAAGCTGTAACAAAATCTAAATACAGTAAACCTAATAAATCAATCAAATAATCTCTTCTGTTGCCATTGTTTAATGGAATAAAATAAGACTTTACAGATCTTCATTTGGTTTAATAATTGTAATAAAGCTAGTCTGAGCTTAGTAATACTTACTAAATACGTCAACGTTTTTATGTCGATTTTTCAACAAAATAGTATGTTTTTAGTTCTCATGAAAGTATTCTATCAAGCCTTAAATTAACAAATAACTATATATTCATAACTGAACATTGTATTGTCTACAATTTTTTGAAGGTAAATCCTAAGGATTTGGATTCAAAATATGCCTATATTCAAGTTACACATGTAGTTCCCTATTTTGAAGAAAAGGAATTGCAGGAAAGAAAAACGGAGTTTGAAAGAAATCACAACATCCGCCGATTTATGTTTGAGATGCCTTTTACTCAGCTGGGTAAAAGACGAGGTGTGGTGGAAGAGCAGTGCAAGCGACGCATCATTCTTACAGGTAGGGCAGAGAAAATGCAGCTCTTGTTTCTCCTGACACCCACCCACCCACCAAACTTATTTTCTTCCCCTCAAATTTCAGAGCAATCTGTGTCTTATTAAAGGTTTGATTGATTTATGTCTTACCAACTCTCACAATTCCATTTGGCAGGAAATTGGTATAGGTTCCCCCCACCACCACCAAGGATAAGTAGGATTGCATCAATCCTATTCAATCAATTATATTCAGGCACTTTTATGAACATATGAGTGTTAGAAACTAATACAGGATATGCTGTAAACATTTTTCTACCTTTATGCTGACCTTGACCTGTTTAGCTGGGAATCCTGAAGGAAACTAGGGTCACATTCTTGTAAATATGAAGGTAGTTCTTCAGGTGCATGTTTTATTAGGGTCTTAGAGAGGCAGTGCAAACAGGAGGTAAGGACTGAGCTAATAAGATGTTTTATTTAATAGAAACTACAATTAGTACCAATCCCCCTAGGCAAAAATCACCAGACAATGTTAGAGATACCGGTAATATATGCTTTAAGATATCATTTTACAATTGCAAAAGTAGGTATCATTTTATGAAAATAATATTTTATCATTCCAATATATTCACTAAAACCTATGCTGGGATTGATCTTAGCTCTGTAGTGAGAGCATTCTGTGATAAACACAGATTACTTCTTTAATATTCTAAGCAAAGACAATGATATTATTTTGAATTTTGTAGTTCAGATTTTCTCTCTCTGGAGCAAGCTACCTACGTGTCTTAAGGTGGCCTGATTCTTAAAATCAGGCATTAAAGCATCATTTATAACAATTCTAGTGGAAAAGACTGTTTTGTGTCTTTTCACATTTTTAAACTCATTTTGATTTATGGTACTGTAGTATATGAGACATTCACATTATGTGCGTGCTTGAATCTCGTCTTTTATTCATGTCCTGTCCTTTTAAACAAATGCAGACCTACAAAGAGCTGATTTTGCTACAGAACTTTGTTTTTATTGCCTCTCAATTGCCATAACAGTTACTAATATGTCAAGGCCAGGTTATATGCTGACTCATGACTACCCTTGCACCATGATTATTGATTGCTTAAATAAGATTGGATAGATGTTAGGGATGTTTCTTTCTTACCAAGCAACCAAAACTTCCTAGTTTCTTAGATGACAGTCTTTAATTGTTCTCATTTTTTTACTATACTTGAACCAGCTGATAAATATAAATCAATTAATGTAAAAAAACACAATTCAAGAAAATAAAAATGAAAAATCAGTGAAATGAAAATTAGTAAAATCAAGAGAATATATTGATCAGGAAAAAGTACCATGAAGTACAAGAACTAAGGACAAGACAATAAAGAAAAAAATACACTTTAGCAGCAGTAGAATCAAATAGTTTTTTTTTAAAAAAAAGCATATGTGTTTATAGAAGAAAGATAAAAAAGAAAGCAGTCTAACCTCTTAGAAAAAAGTAGGACTATAATCTTCTCATGCTAGTCCTTTTAACTCCGAGTGCTCTACAATAGATTCATCTTACAATGTGCAGACTAACATGGGAGGAGACTTTTTTATTACTTTGGTCACAGCTATTGTGATCTTAAAGGATATCATTACACCAAGAAATAATCTGGTACCCAGTATACAGCTGAAACATTATAGGGGATTACATGACCAAGGGCATTTACATGGGCTTCTGTATGATGGCATCATGATGTTTATAAGAACATTTTAACATCACCACGGCTTTTTAAATGCTTCTACCTGGAGTTTCATCATTTTGCAACTGGGATCTGAAATCTAGCAGAAGCACCTTTCATGGGAAAAATGCTAAATAAGAAGTGCATTTTTAAAAAAGCATTACATCATTTGTTGATACTTATTTGCTATTCAGGGATAGCTATTTTAAGGATTGTCTGCAGACGTGAAACAAAAAGGAGCACTAATTTCCAAATTGGTGATTTTTTAGACTATGCATTTTAGGCAAAATCTACTTGGTCCCAATATAAAAAGAATTGCATTATCAGTAAAAAAAGTATTTTTGTTTTCAAAACTTTGTGATTGAAATTAACCACATACTTAATCATATTATTTTCTGTCTCTAGTTATCAATTGTTTTCCATATGTAAAAAAGCGGATTCCCATAATGTATCAACAGTACAAAGATTTAAATCCAATTGAGGTTGCCATTGATGAAATGAATAAAAAAAATGCAGAACTCCGGCAACTTTGTTCATCAACTGAAGTTGATATGATCAAACTTCAATTAAAGCTGCAGGGTAGTGTTAGTGTCCAGGTAAGTGCCATACATTTTTCATTTGGTATATTTCCTTTTTTTTTTAAACCACTAAACCATTTCCCTTCCTTTATTATTCAACATCTGCTATTCATTGTATTGAAATAATAACCTAAATAATGAAAATCTAATCTAAAAAAGAGAAATGGATTTGATCTGGTCTACATTTGAGTCACACAGTGTCTTACAACGAGACACTTACTTTTTGTAAGTAGCCCTATTCAGATGGTACATTTCATCCTATTCTAAATCACACAAGAGCTATATGAGACACGGAGCAGATTCCCTGCTATGGATTGGCCCCTTCTACTACTTGTGTGAGTCTGATTGGTAATAGTCAAGCAGAGTTTCGGTCTAGTTAGAAAAATGCTTCCAACTGTCAGTGACATTATTTATTTTTCCACCAGGTATAACATGTATTGTAGGAGATTCAGGACATTCATCTAATATTATTACAGGAGAAAAACAACTATATTAATAAACAGCAATTTTTCTTTTAGGTTAATGCTGGTCCATTAGCATATGCCCGAGCTTTCTTGGATGACACAAGCACCAAAAGATACCCAGACAATAAAGTCAAATCACTGAAGGAAATTTTCAGGTAAACATTCTGAAAATAATTTTTTTTTCTTGGACGTAAGATTCTTGAATGCTTTTAACTTCATTTCCATTTTCATTTCAGACAGTTTATTGAAACTTGTGGGCAGGCTCTAGAAGTAAATGAACGGCTTATAAAAGAAGACCAGATAGAATATCAAGAAGAAATGAAAGCTAACTATAGAGAGATGGCAAAAGAACTCTCTGAAATTATGCATGAGCAAGTATGTACTGAGCTTCATTCAAGATACTCTAGATTATCCTATGGTTAAGAAGCATTATCTCCATGCCAGTTATCTCACCCAGAATTTGCCTATCTTGATTTTTGCTTGCTTGGCTGTATGTGTGTATCTAGTGCAAACGAAAACATAAATTATATATATATATAAATTACATTTGAACAAGAATTTGCCTTATTTTACTTTTTGCCTTAAAACTGACATAAAAATATGTTTGGCAACTTTCTTTTTCTCTCACTTTCCCCAATTCTGTCCTGCTAGGAAATAAACAATAGGCTCTAAGATGAGCTACATGCCAATACTATGTTTGCACAACATGTAAGCACATGTTCAGCAATAGCACACGGTATATGTTTGCTATTTCTTGACATGTTTAAATTAAACATACAACATAATTTTAAAAACATCATTTTCCTACAATAGGCACGGAGTACCTCTGTGACATGGATCAAATTGCCAACCTATCATGTTCAGCCCACCATTTTCTTCCCCAAGTCAACACAGAGAATTTATTTTTTTCTGATTAGGAGATATTTGGACATGCGAACAACTCTTTTTATTACTCTGCAATCTGATGATACCACTTAAAAAAACCCTCTACTTTGTACCGTGGAGGACCATTTTCAAAGAGAGTTGGTGAAAATGTGTTATTCTTCTAAATGCTGCAGACTCCTCCATATTAATCCCCCCTGCATTGGAACTGTACTATATTAACAAATATTGTATTTGTCTTGTACTGTAAAGCAACAGTTAATTATAAGTCTAATTATTATGTGGGAAAGCAGTATAAGGAGAGACTTACGTCTGAAAAATCTGCATATATTTTTTTATGAATGTGTGAATGGAATTCAGACAATCATGACGGAGTATCATACGCTACAAGAAGGGTGGACCTGCCATTACTGCTATGCAACTCCTGTGTGCTTTTCCAAAACCAATTTAGATCCTGCTATAATTGGAGCCATTCTTAATATAACTGATCCCAGTGCATGATACAGACTCTGTGGATGGTGGCTGGCTTGAGTGCCAATAGTTTATGAACATCCCTCAAGATTTCAGGAGGGAGTAGAGCAACCCATTTCTCATGAGATTTGCAAACTGGAAGATTTAAGCCATTCAACTCGCTCTATGTGGTGCTCCTTAGAGGCTTCCAATTATGAAATAATTACCTTGTATTTAAAAAAAAGTGGGGAACCAACATCTGTTGATCTCTTATTGAAATATCTTACATTTTTATCATTATTTTAAAGGGTGTACTCCTTTTTTGCAAATTTAAAATACCTATTTCGCTTTCCTAAATACATATTAAAGAAATTAAACAGATTTTCTTTGAGAAAAGTGTTATCATATTCCATAGAAACCTTAATGGGCATCTCTCTTTCTTCCTTTTCTTTTTCCCTATGCTGCTTTGAAAATGTGATCAGCTGGGATGGTAATATCTTTTAGTTTCTAGTTTTCTCTTTGTCTTTTAGTTACGTTTTATTTGACTTTAACTTATTAACACAAGACAAATTGCATTACCCTTGTTTATACTAGATTTGTTTCTAATAAATGAAGTAGTTTCTCATTCTCTAGCCCTAGTTTACCATACAGGTAGTGTAGGCAGTCTTCCCCAAGCTAATAACTTCCAAGATACTGTGCTCTGCAACTCTTGACATTCCTAGCTAGCAGGATCTAGGACAACTCTGCATGGCAGCTTGGCATGGTCAGCTCACCGCCAAGTTGTCTCTGCCAATTCACTGCTGCCAAATCGCTGCAGGACAATTTCACATGGCCAACTCAGTGAGGCAACTCTTCATGGGTGATCAGAGGGAGAGCCGGGCGAGCAAGTGGCTGGGCGAGGGCTTCCCATTTTCACACACCCTGCCACCATCACCCCAAACTCAGGTCTGAAGGGACATGGGGCAATGGCAGTAGATGGTGTGAAAATGGGACAATCCTGGCTGCCGACACCTCCGCATAACCTGCCGCCATCCCTGGCTTCTTTGGCCCAAAGCTACACAGCATTGGCGAAGGTGGCCAGGGAGATGAAAATGGGAAGCCACCGCTGCTCTGCACTCTGCCCACCCACTCGCTCACCCTACTTATTAAAAGTTGCGGTTGTGAGGCCCCTCCTCAAGAAGCCTTCCCTGGACCCAGCCGATTTAAAAAACTATTGTCCAGTCTCCAACCATCCCTTCGTGGGGAAGGTTGTGGAGAAAGTGGTGGCGCTCCAACTCCTACGGTTGTTGGATGATACTGATTATCTAGATCCCTTTCAATCGGGTTTCAGGCCCGGCTACAGCACTGAAACTGCTTTGGTCACGCTGATGGATGATCTCTGGCGAGCCCGGGATGGGGGTTATTCCTCCATCCTGGTGCTACTTGACTTCTCAGCAGCTTTCGATACCATTGACCATGGTATCCTTCTGCGCCGACTCAGAGAGATGGGAATGGGAGGCACTGTGTTACGGTGGTTCTCCTATCTCTCTGATAGGTCGCAGTCGGTGTTAGCAGGGGGACAGAGGTCGTCCCCTAGGCCCCTCGTTTGTGGGGTGCCTCAGGATTCAGTCCTCTCTCCCCTTTTATTCAACATCTACATGAAACCTCTGGGTGAGATCATTCGACAACATGGGGTGAGGTTCCAGCAATATGCTGATGATACCCAGCTGTACATCTCCACCCCATTGCAATTCAGTGAAGCGATAGAAGTGATGAGCCGATGCCTGGATGATGTGAGGGTCTGAATGGGAGTGAATAGGCTCAAGCTCAACCCCGACAATGGCTCAAGGTCAACACCCGAATGGCTGTGGATACTGCCTCCTAAGGATTATGTTGACCGTCCGTCCTTGGTTCTGGGAGGAGACAAATTAATCCCCTCAGAACAGGTTCGCAATTTGGGTGTCCTCCTAGACCCACTGAAATTGGACCAACATCTTGCAGCTGTGGCTAGGGGGACCTTTGCACAGGCTCGCCTGGTGCACCAACTGCGACCCTACTTGGATCAGGAGGCCTTACTCACGGTCACTCATGCCCTCATCACCTCCAGGCTTGACTATTGCAACGCGCTGTACATGGGGCTACCCTTGAAGAGTGTTCGGAGACTTCAACTGGTCCAGAATGCAGCTGCACAAGCTGTGGTGGGTGCCCCGAGGTACACCCATGTGACACCAATTCTCCGCCAGCTGCACTGGTTGCCGATTGGTCTCCGGGCACAATTCAAGGTGTTAGTTATCACCTTTAAAGCCCTACATGGCTCAGGACCAGGTTATCTTCAGGACCGCTTACTACCACATACCTCCCTACGACCGGTGAGATCCCACAGAGTTGGGCTTCTACGGGTGCCGTCAGCTAGATAATGTAGGCTGGCGGGCCCGCGGGGGAGAGCCTTCTCTGTGGCGGTTCCGGCTCTCTGGAACAAACTCCCCCCGGAGGTTCATACCATCCCCACCTTGTTGGCCTTCCGGAAGGCCATCAAAACCTGGCTGTTCCGACAGGCCTGGGGATAATTGATCTTAATACGTAAAAATTTTGAAGATCTCCCCCTTTTATGATAATGTATGACTGAAATTGTTTTTAATTTTTTTTACTGTATTTTAATAATTTATTTCTATGACTGTTTTTTCTTATTGTTGTGAGCCGCCCAGAGTCCCCTGGGAGTTGGGCGGCATACAAATATAAATAAATAAATAAATAATAAACAAACAAACAAACAAACTTCTTTTGGCTGCCTGCAGCAAATTGTCCCCGCGGTGAGTTGGCCATGTGGAGTTGTCCTGTGGTGACTTGGCGGTAGTGGGTTGGCAGAGGCAAACTGGCCGTGGCGAGCTGTCCCATTCCATAGCCAGCATAATTACTGGTGATTGTGACTAGGAATGGTAAGAATTGCAGTCAGAGCTATCTGCAACATACTTGATTAGGTAACAAAATAAGTTCTGAAAAACTTCATTTTGTGTGATGACTCCTCTCCCCCACTAACTTTTACTTTCACTTTTGCTTAATCATATCTTGCCATACTTGTGCAGATCTGAATAATTAATATTTACTGTGATTGATATCAGTAAGCCAGCTTCCAAAAACCTATATGACATTGCATATTTTTCAATTACTCAAATTTTTTTAGCTGGCTTAGATATCAGAAATAAAATATCTACCTCCAACCTTATTTTACTAACTTCTGTCTTTACAAATTGTCCTGAACTAGTAAATCCAGTTTTCATGTTTGTTATTGTGTAATTAAAAAATTATCAGTCAGATAAGATAAATGTGCTTTATTTTTATTTTTTAAAAGTTATTTTCTTGGGGAAAAATAGCAAATATGCTCAATATAGAAGTGGGCTTTATTTAATATACCTTCATGCTACATAATCTATTGTTGTCTTTCATTTCTGTGACTGGCAATGAAAGACTTATAGAGAAGTAAGCCAACCCTCATTGCAAGAATATATATGGGATTTATAGTCCCTTTAAATATTGGGATGGTGTCATCAGGTAAATAATTTTGTCTCTGTCTAAAATTCATAGAGGGATGCTGTTCTCATTTTAAAAATTACATTTATGCAGGGGATATTCATAATTGGCTGATACCCTAATCTTTATAAAGATGATTATTCTTTACAGTGTTCTCAGCCTGTATGTGTAAGACACCCTTTTTTCTTTTTTTAAGATTACTGCTGTGGAAGAAAAGGCCAATGTAATGTCCAACTCACTACACATTTTCAATGCCATTAGTGGGACACCAACAAGCACAACAGTTCATGGGATGCCCAGCTCTTCTTCAATTGCATAACTGTCTTATATATGAAAGTACCTTGACTTTGGAACAAGAGGGTTTTGGGATGGCTTGCTAACTCAGGATGAAATCAAAAATTGTGAAAGAACTATGCAGATTCTAGTTATTGTATCAATCAGGTATAAGGAAATAAGACATCAAAAATGCACATATTTTTATATTATGCTTGCAATATTATATGTTCTGAGAAGTATTTAGGAAAACTGATCACATAAGGATTTCATGAAGTGAATGGCACAATGTAGGCAGATTTGGAACGTGTGTAGACACAAACTTATGAGAGTGTTGCTGAAGTTATGCACATATGAACTGATTAAAGTATTAACTACTATGAACTAAATAAGCACTAAACAAAGGTGTTAATGTAAGTAGAAGTAGCTTTTTATAATGTCGACTAACAGTTGTGCTCTATTTTATAACTTACTGGCATTTTGGAGAGCTTATAAGCTTAAAATGAATCAAGTATTTGCTTCCAATCAGTGGTGACTACATGATATTATCTTAAACAATAAATGTAAAAGTTTGTAATACAGCTTATAAGGTCTATATAAATGTATTGCATTTTAAGTATTTTTAATATTCATACTCACTTTCATCCTTTTACAATTGTGATGGATTCATGTTCATTCCAAGTAAATGCTCTATTTTCTTTCACATTTTATTTGTATATATAAAGTGCAATATGAAGTTGTATACACTTTCTGTAACATTATGCACTGTTTTTTAAAAAAACTTAATTTTGCCAAAGTGATGGAATATAAAAGTGGTGATAACTACTGTGGAAATGGTGATGTAATTTAAGGCTTTTGCTGTGTTGCTTGAAGACATGAATAATTTTATACCTGAGAAAGATAAAGGTTTTAATTTTATTTAACTGGAATCACTGTCCTGCTGTAATTAAACATTATGTATAACATCTATATTTTTAAAAAAGTTTAATTTATGTGCAATTTATTTGAATCTTTTTATTTTGCAAAACGTATCACTAAAATCAAGTATTACATTATTTTAATAAATAATATTTTCATATTCTTTTTTTGACATAAATATTTGGTTTAGGTTTTGTGCTATTTTTAAGATTTGCAATAAATGATACTACTTATATGTGTAACTTGGAAATTCTGATTTATTATATAGAGATGTTGATAGAAATTACCATAGCTAGGTTTCTTGACGTTTAAGATAGTTGTTAAGTTTCTTGATGTATGCATTAGAAATTTAATGATTTCCTACTATTCCATTTTTAGAATAGCTTTAATTTGTGCAAACAGTACACTAAATTCATTGTTGGCTACCATTATATGGCTTATATTTTTAATTAATAGAGAGCCCAGATCCAGCTGAATTGCTAATACTGACGGAACTTGCTGAATATCTGGTTGAACTTTATACATTTTGATCCTGGACAATGAATGAAATGTCAAAATTCAAACACAATCTTCAAAAATGAGAAAAGGGAAGATCAGAGAATTACACTGCTCAATCTGATATGGATCTAAGAAATTTCCAAAGCAGATCATAAGATATTGACCAATATGTATTTTCAAAATAATATAATTGCCAGAAAATACTAGAAGAAATCTCATCAACTTCTTAAACTCATTTGTGTGACTTTACTTTAACAGATTGTTTCAGAAAATATTTGAAAAAGTACCCTATAATGTTTTGACTAGCAAGCTAGTTAAATGATAGTATGACAAGTGAGAATTTATTTATTTATTATTTAGCGTTTGGCAAATACATGGACTTACAGAAGCTCAAATGCCAATGTCCAGTCCACCCAACCATTCAAGGACAGGATGGTCTATGCTGAAAAAATCAGACACTGGGCCGAGATAAGCTCTCGATGGACATTCGGACTCAATGTGATGAATATTCTGTCGAGGAGCACCACAGTCACACTGAGGAGTAGAGACAAGACCCCACTTAAATAGTGAGTCCTGGCAGACACCATGTTGGGTATGGATCCTGTTCAGGAGAATTAATTATCTCATTAGGAATCATCAGAACTTTGTTTATGTACAACATGAGCAGGAAATTAAGTTTCTTTTTTAAGATGTATTCAAAAAATAAGTAAAGCTCAGATAATGTCATGGGCTACATCAGAAACAGATCAGGAAATAAGGCACAGCCTAAATAGTTAATTAAATATGTGAATAAATGAAGTGACTGCTGTATTTTTCCTAACAGTCATCAACTAACTATTAGAGTCCAAGTGCTGAAACTGACTTTTCATCTCACCTCCTTGCAGTCCTGCGCCTTATGCGCTAAAATCTAATTTATGTCACAGTTTCACATGGCTAAATTCCTAGGTAAATAATAAAATGGGCATCATTCCTACTGTAGATGAAGGGCTGATAATTCCAAATGCTTTTGTGAGGAAAGATATTTGTAAGCACAACAAGGGGGTTGAAGTAGAATTTTATCTCTTATAAATATATGCAGGTGGGAATGTTAACATAGCATTTTCTCTCTGGTTTGTAAAGGGATTTCCCCTACGTGCTTATGCCTTTTTATCCAAGTAATCCTGCCTTCAATAATTGCCTGTGAAATTGGAGGGGAGGGGGAGACTGGGAGGAAGAATCCCCACCTTTAGAACTTAATTTTTGTTTTGTTTGGGTTTGAGGTTTGATTCCAGTTTCCTCAGGTGAAAATCCCAGTTCTTCCCACCGCATGCCACGATTAAAAGCTGCATTGATGCCCTATTGATCCTGCATACATGATCATTGTTACATGGACAGGAATATAAATAACAAAATACTTTGTCAGCTATAAATATTCTGAATTGCAACAAGAAATGACAAAATATATTATGGATTTCTGTTAACTGGGTTACCTGACAGTGTAGAACAGCGGATGTCCAAATGCGTTGTGACACACACAACTTGTTTAATCTGTCCTTGTTTTATTGTTGATCCATTACTGTAGTCTTACATTTGCAGTTTCACTGACACATTTTAAGAAGGAGCACACCCTTCAAAGTATTTCACATCTAGACAGGCAAAACTGGTTGTTAGATATTGCCTGTCCTACATCTTCAGTTTCTCTGGTGTTGACTTTACACACTAGAGCTGTTTTCTGCTTCATTATGCAAAGGCCATCAGCTGAATGAAAAAAGGGATGGGGATTGACCCTGTAATCCAGCTGAATTGATATCTTTATCTATTTACATGGATTGTGATAGAAACCTAAAGAGAAAAAAATACAAAATACTTAATATTATTAGTCATATGGATTAACAATATTGGGAATTATTGCCTATTTTATTGAGTTGGATGGAAGCAGTTCCAAATAAAGCTGCCTTCTGCAATTGACTGATGGCAAATTTGTCAATGCCTATGGTGTTCAAGTGGTGCTCCAGTTGTTTTGGGACTGCACCCAAGGCGATGATGATGATGATGATGATGATGATGATGATGATGATGATGATGATGATGATGATGATGATGATGATGATGATTATTATTATTATTATTATTATTATTATTATTATTATTATTATTATTATTATTATTATTATTATCAGAAAATCTGAAATCACAGTTATCAATTTTTTAGCTGGTATCGACCTTCATATCCATTGAGTTTTTCCTAAGAATCTAGGATCCTACAATATATGGGCGTAGTATATGTGCAGATCCAGGCGGTCTGGACTTTTATAATTGACAGATCAAAATTTTCTCAATGCAGGTATTTTCTAAATGCTGTCCAAGATTTTTTGGTATGGCACCCAGTGTACCAATAATCGCTTATTATCATTATGCATGGGTAATCTACAGTCAGATTCACAATGTGAGATTGGTGGAAATTTAATAATTCAAGGCTAATTACAAACAATGGCAAAGTACCCTGTTTCCCCCAAAATAAGACATCCCCTGATAATAAGCCCAATCGGGCTTTTGAGTGCATGGCAATAAGGCCAAGCGCTTATTTCAGGGGTCAAAAAAATATAAGACAGGGTCTTATTTTCAGGGAAACACGGTATCAACAACTGCATTGGAAGATATGCAAGAAATTCTATTTGCTTGCAAGCAACAGCTGGTGGGGCCATAAAATAAAGTAATAGATGAAGAAGCTAAAGTGATATAGGATTTTAATTCAAACATACAAGCACCTGCCTTGCGACACCCGAGATGTAACAATTGTCAATAAGGAAGACAAAAAAGTCTGAATGTGGCAGTACCTGGAGACAGCAGAATAAAAGAGAAAGAACTAGAGAAAATCATAAAATAGCAATAAAGAGCTGCAAATATAAGTAGAAGGATTGTGGCAAAGGAAAGCAAAGATAATATCAATAATGATACGTGCCTTGGTGTAATCTTAAAACATCTGGAGCACCACTTGAACACCATTGGCTTTGACAAAATCCCTATCAGTCAATTGCAAAACTTCACTTGGAAAAACTGACATCCTGTGACAATACCTTTTAACACCATCAAACAATACATGTCTGTCCTACTGGTAGGTTCTTGAGAAGGAATTGATAGATGGATAAAAATGCCAAATCCAGTTTAAAAATCTGGCTGTATGATGAACCATAAAATAATATTTTATGTCAAAGGAATAATAATATACAGTACATGCCCATATTAAAGGAATTATTATAAATCTAAAAGTATAATTGATTTCATTGAGAGCAAAATTTGAGAAAATTAATAATATAAGAGTAACAAAGTGTTTTGAGCGTGGGACACTTCAATAGTATCAAGAATGGGTCATGAGAAAAAAAGATAACTTTTTTATATTTTAAAAAATTATATTTGCATTAAACATTTTCAAAGGAAAGGAATAGACACTATATTAAAAAAGGGCAGAAAACGGTAAATATACATGTCCCAGGATGATGTTGCAAGATTGAATCTGGGTCGGTCACTGGTACCAGAGATGTACTCTTCCAAGAGAAGTTCCCTGAAGTTAGGCTCTATTACGTTCCCTGAAGTTAGGCTCTCACGAATCCAAAAGCTCGGAAAGGTCTCTGGTGCCGGTAATTGACCCAGATTCAATCTTGCAAAAAATGGTAAACTCAAGCACAAAATGGATGAAAAAAAATTACATGTATCATAGAATTAGGCTATGTTTTCATATTTCTATAATTTAACCAAAATATGACAACTTTGTCATGACAAATTACTGTTAAAGTGGAGGTAATATAGAAATATCAATGATAGCACAGTGTAAATCATATGCCATATGCTAAATAAAAAATTAAAACTTACAATAATTCTGGTCTAGCAATTAAAACTTTATATTAAAGAAACCTAAATTTTAGATGGTACAAACTCATATTTAGAATTTTAAGGCAAAAATGATTTGTAAGTTGAATTAAACTCTCTGTCAGATTTACCTTTGAAATACAAAGTTTTTTGCAGAAGAAATTATACTTTTTGATTAGGAAGCATAGAATATACTTAAAACAATAGACATGTATAAGATAATTCAATATACGTATTTTGTAAGGTTTAATCATTTTTAACTAAAAAAAGATTGGAAAGGTAATTCAGATTTTAACATTTGTTTTAGCTTCTTTTCTTTTTATCTGATGCCTTTATTTTCTTCTGAATTGAAAACAAGTTGAGATAAATATTTAACCGTCATAAGAATTAAAAGGAACACGTAATTATAAATTTATTAGACCTACTTTTTAGAATGTAGGTAAGTAGAACTCAATTATTTCCTGGAATTTGCCCATCATCTTGCTCTACAACCTTTAATTTAATAGTGATTCATATTTGGTGTTTTCATTTTCAGTTATTAGAGATTTTTAAAACTGTTGTGCAGATCTTTAAGCCTTTCTTAGAATTTTGCAGGTATTATACCTGAACTGGAAATCTAAATTTAGGTTAAATTTAATCCTATCTATTGAAGTACAGGCTTCTGGAATTGCATGATGATGATGTCTCATTGAAATGTCTTGCTTTTCTCAAAAACTTTTTTGATGCTTTGCTGAAAGAAGAATTCCTAATTTAATTTTTAGAAAATTTAGTGATACCTTGACCTCAGCAAATGCAATATGAGTTCTTTTCTAGTAAGTTATCTTCTCGTTCAAAATATATAAAACATCCAAACGTTTCCCCAAATCCAGGACACATGTAGGATATCAACAGTTCATCTGTTGATATCCTACATGTGTCCAGGGAGTAGGGCGGCATATAAGAACAGCAAAATAAATAAATAAATAAATAAAATCTAATCAGTTATATATATGGACTTTTTCTTAGATTGGGACATCGGTCTGACTTACAGTACTTGTGGCCACTTCTCTGAGGTTTTAAGGAACAACGTAACATGTACTTCTTTGGCAGAGATGGTGCAGTAGTGTCTTTCTCCAAAGTGATATCTTCTGTATTGATTACAAATCCCAGAAAGGCATGTTCTGCTGGTTCCTCTAACAGGGTTCCTCTTGCTGTCATCCATGACATTCTATATTCCAACTAGCACCTAGGTGTTTCCTTATTCTATCTTTTCTTTATTCTATCTCCACTTTCCAGAACACAGTGATGTACAGCCTCTTAACCTTTCAGGTTTTGTTGAACCTACACCTCCCAACTAGGACTGAGAGGGAACTATGATTGTAATTCTACCTTTAGGGCACTTCCATTCTCTATCTAAAGCAGTCAAGTTGATCCATTATCACAGTTTGATATGTCAAGCTTGAAATGCTGATGATGATGAGCAAACATCCTGTCCTGCTCCAAATTTATTTATTTATCATGTTTAAGAACTACCCTCAGAAAAGGATTCTGAGCAGTGTACAAATAAAACATCAAAAGCATAAAAAACAGCATATAAAATTTAAAAGAGGCAAGAAATATTAAGAATCAATTAAAAGGCAGAGTGGGCTTTCAGAGCACTAACCAGCCCTACAGTAGCATGCTTCTCCTCTTTGTGCCAAAGCAAGGCAGCAGAGGCATACTTTCACAATTTTACGGAAGGCCAGGAGAGTTCTAAAGTTATTTTAGATTGCTGTGTTAATGGGTTTTACTTAGCCCGCACTGCATGGAAAGAAATGTGCCCACTTTCCTACATGTTGTGAAAAAACTGGGTGGCTTCTATGAGAGGAAGTTGAGAAGGTATCAGCCACATTTCCCAACAAAAGGGCTTCATGTTGTTTTTTACTGTGGCTTATAAAAAGAAAACCCATAGAACCAAAAATAATCTCATTCTGCTCATGAAGACAGATGGTATTATATGACCACAGAAATCAGGAGTTCCTTTGTGGTTGGCAAAGTCCATTTATGGAAATGACTCCAGGATCTTCACCTCCTTTTTAGAAAACACATCAAAATGGGGGAAAAAAGTAGGATAAATTCTCCATTGATTTTAATTGAATAGAAGCTGCTGACTGCTGTTGCTCTTGGGGAATGGCCAATTGACTGAGAGCAAAAAGATTCACTACCAAGCGAGTAGGGTATATTTCCGTGCATGAGGCATATTTTTGTTTGCCTTCCACCTCCGCAGAACAGCTCTGAGGTCATACCTTTATCTCCTATTAGGATTATGTAATTGCAATTATATTTTTAAATGTTTGAAGCTCTAAAAGTGAATTCCAATATGGGGTACAATAAGTGCAACATGGTAACTATCCCTATGATGTGCAGTATCTACAGAGTATCTTGTCAGATCGGGTGTCCACTTCTCAAAATCCTGGCTGGGTTCCCACAAAGCAAAAAGGGGGGAATATTCCTGCAGATAACTCTAGGAGACACCATCACCTGGCCTACTTTCCAAAGCATTCCAGATATACCACAAGCCAACAACCTGCAATCTCTCTTAGGTCACCTCTTAAAGTAGTAGACAGCCGATGCTCAAGTTTGAGATGAGAAAGGGAGGAGGAAGAGGTGGAACAGGCGGACTGAGGCTCCGTCCTGGCTCAGGAGACAGAGCATCCTTTCAGTGGGTTATTCATGTCTGTGACTATGTCATTCCTGCCGCATAGCCTCTTGACAGAAATGCAACAAGGAATACTCAACTGCCAAAAGCCAGTCTTGTTGGGTTCTGATACTGAAGAGGCAGGAGACAGGTCGAGTGACTTCAGCTCTTTATTAGTTACAGTGAGCAAACAACAGCGATTGTCCAGGTGGTGACTGTGGTTTAAATAGAGGAGTCTGGCTAGAAAGACCCAATCAGCAATTACCTGCTCTGCTCAATAGAGCGGACCTGTGTGGAAACTTCCCAGCTAGTATGCAGATCTCAGGACACAACAAGTCTGATCTAGTGGTTAAGGCATCAGGCTAGAAACAGGAGACCGTGAGACCAAGTACCACTTTAGCCATGAAAGCCAGCTGGGTGATCTGGGGCCAGTGACTCACTCTCGGCCAAACTCACCTCTCAGGATTGTTGTTGTGGGAAAAATAGGAGGAGGAACATATGTTGGATATGTTCGCCACCTTGAATTGTTTGTAAAAAATAATAAAGGCAGGATATAAATAAATAAAAATTAAATAAACTGGGAGAGGGACATGAGGAAAAGGAAGCTCTGCTTCAAAAGACATTGGATAAAAAATCCCGGTCTTGTTATCTACAATGCACCATAGGAAGCAAGGTGGAGACTAGCAAGACAATTGGTCTACCAGAATCCAGGACAAGAACAAGCATCACTGGGGAAGAAACATACCTTTCATGACTCCTGGAGCAGAGTAACGTCAATGGATAGGTGCATACAGGAATGAACAAAAGACTGCAGACCGCCAACCAGAGGCCTTGCAACACATTTTGAAAGGCAAGAGGAAAAGATGTTTCCACCTCATCTTACCTATGGTCCCTGGCTATTTGCATTCATTGGCTCTTAAATCTCAAAGCCATCTCACTTATTTTTACTGAAAAATCTGAAAAGGAGAAGAGGCAAATAAGGGGAAAGGACTCCAAAAGAAGCCATATATTCCCTTTTAGGTTATTGAAAATGAAAGCAGACAATTGGTCCTAAGAAAACTCCAGACATGGAAATATCCTGGTGGATACAAGGAAAAGACTGCTAAGACACAAAAACTGCATAGTATTAAAGCACAAAACTATCGTCCTAGTACAGTATCAATAGCTAGGCCTTCACAGTGGTTTTCTGACAAATGCCTGACCATCTATCTCCTCTACCTTCCTCCAAGCTCCCATTATTATCTTACCCTTCCAGTACTTCAGATTGTACTGCAATGGCAACAGAGCTCCTCCCCAGACCTTTGATCCTGGAATGATACATTAAGGTCCTGCTGCTAAGGCTTTATAACCCATTGTTTGCCAGTTGTTTATTATGATTTATCTTCAAGTTCTATCTTGGCACATGATCTTTTGGGCTGGGGTATTTAATATGTGCTACTGCTATTGGCATGAGTGTAGTTCAAGGCCAGAGAGTAAAGTTAACTTTGCGTACTTTGTGCCTCTTTCACTTGTGCCCCAGAGGCTGCTTGTCAAGGTAAGTTTCCAGCCTTTCACTGCCATTTAAAGTCACATCGTTCCTCCTTGCCAGGTGGATGTATAGGCTGTGTATTCTCTCCAGATCGTGTACATTTAGAGGGTGCCTTTAAATTACCTTCTTAGAGGTGTCTGTGGACACTATCTGCTAGAAGTATGAAGTGATTGGGGTGATTGTAAGTCAACTAAAACTGATCCAATGAAAGAGTAGTCAAGTCAACCATCAGTCAACATTTCCTTTGAGGGTCACCACCAAGTATTGGAGAGCTTGTTATATGCAAATTGCAACTCTGCCCACCTGCAAATGGGCCACTATATTTTGTACCAGCTAAAGCTTCTAAGTAGAAAAATGTAGGAAGTTTCACCATTTAGCCTTCAGAAAAAAGATCTCAATTTCAATAGATTCAAAGTATCCCAGGAAGAAAGATTAATGAAACATATGTAGTGCCTATAATTTGTGAACTCTTTTGAATTTTTAATATTTCAGCATAAATATGATCTAAAACATGATCTGTTCTCCACCAAGTCCTAAAATTAAACAAATGAGTCAAAATATTTATGCTTGTTCATTTATTTATTGGGGACAATAATCCCAAGCTGCTACATATTGTTGAGTAATAGACAGATGAGAACCTCTAGGAATATCAGTTCATTTGAAGGGGAAATTAGAGTCAGGTGTTTCAATCAATGGGATGATAATCAGGTGTGAATGTGGGAGGTCCTGCCTTATTTAACAGATTTCTGGCTATTCACTGTCAAAAGCTGATCTCACAACACAGGTCTGAGTCATGGTTTGAACAAAGGAAATTGCTGGGGACTGCTAAAAAAAAACACCACTAGTTGTAAATGTTTACCAGGCTGGAAAAGATTATGAAAACTATTTCCAAGAAATGTGGACTCTGCCAGTCCACTAATAGGCAGATTGTGTTCACATGGAGGCAATTCAACACTATTGTTAGCTTCCCTCGAAGTGGACAATCGACCAAGATCACACCAAGAGCAAGGTGCATAATATTCCAGGAGGTCTCCAAGAGCCTAGGCAATGTCTATAAAAGTTAACGGAGCACTTGTTGGAGTTCATGAAACTCCCAGCAGGAGAACCCTGAACAACAGCATGCATGGCAGAGTTGCAAGGAGAAAGCCACTAGTCTCCAAAATGAACATTGATGCCTGTCTACAATTTGCAAGAGAAAAAGTCACAGCATGGATAATAGTCCGATAAAATTTGAGTCTAAAGAAAGAGAGAGTGGGGATGGAAAAAACATCTCTCTGGGCTACTTTGAAGTGGTAATATGAAAGACCATGTGGATAAGCCAGAAGCTATTGGAAGAATATTTTGTGGATCAATGACATAAAAAAAAAATAACTTTTTGACTTGAATGAAAAATGTCTGGCAAAAAGCAGAAACATTCCAGCATAAGATTCATATTATATGTTGAAATGGATTATAAACACAATGAATTAAATATTTTCAGCCATAGTTATCTTTTAGGACAACTTGTTAATCCATTTTTTCATTTATTTTTAAATGAACAATACATTCTCTCTCATACATATGTTGGAAGAAATATCCATCTGGCTCAGTTCCAAGCTGGGAGAAAGACACTGCCCACAGGCCTCACTGAAGCCTCCTGACTTCAGTAGGCTCGTTGGGCCATTTTTCACCATCCCCAGGCTTCAGGAAAGCCTCCTGAAGCCTGGGGATGGCAAAAAACGCCCCCCTGGTCCAGACTACAGGAACCAGGAGCACCACTCAGGTGACCATGAGGACACAGATAAACCTCCAAGTGCTTCAATGACCCTCTAAAAGGATGCAAATGACCAGCTGTCTGCAAGGAATATACTAAATCCTTCCATTCCCCACTATCCTGTCAGAGCTGAACAAACTTCTTGGATGAGAAGCTAAAAATCTTCAAAGAAAAAACTAGAAAGTCCAGTTGCCTCCTGAAAAAGCACCTTTGGGACTAAATTTAGTGTGCACACACAATATAAATTTGCTTGTCTGAGATTTGAAAAGTTGAAAATTTACTCAAAAGCCTACATAACATTTTTAGAAAATACATAGTGTACTTTTTACTATTTGGAGATTTAAAAAATGAACCAAACTCCCATTAAATCCTATTGCCCCAAATTGCTACATCAGTTATTTCTGGCCTTTTGTTCTTTCAACAGTCTATTTTAAATTGTGTTGCTGTACCTGTAGAAAAAGTTGTTCACTCTGGAATGAATATACAGTATAAACTGTATATAAGTCCCTTATAGATTGTTAACACATTAAGATTCCACAAGCAGATGGGTGTATATATACACACACATACTGTACAAGCAATTCAGGCTAAATCATGGCACAAAGTTTATACTGTAACTTATTGATGTTATATTCAGAGTTTCCACGGAGGGAGGGAGGCAGGGAGAAAGAATGCAACCACTCAAAACAAGCTTATATTCTTTTGAAAAGGATGTTCTAGGTGAGATGAGTGGCATATAAATCTAATAAATAAAATGTTCTCCAGCTTAATGTACATTAATTAGCAGACCTGTTTAATACATGGGATTCAACTTTATAAGGATCTGCTTCCTCTATTCTAAGGTTGAAAATAAGGTAAGTTATTTGTAAACTTAGGTAAGTTTACAAATTTGATACATAAATATATATAAATATAGGAATAGTACCCTTTTGATATTAGCAATGGGGTGCCAAAAAGTAAAAGCAGAAAAATATTGTAGGTGTATGTTGTTCTGGTTAGTGATTTTTAAGTCATAGTAAGTATAAGCAATTTTTAAACGAACAACACTACTTTTTAAGAGATGTACAACTTTTTGCATAAAAACAAGGGATAGCTGTGGTTTACCATATGTAAAAGAAGTACTTTGTAATTAATGATGTAGACTATCTAATTAAGCCATACGTTGTAAGAAATGTTTTGCTTTAGGTGCCAGAGGACTTATTGGACACTTCCACAACTCCACTATTTCCACTTTCTAATTCTTCAAAACTTAATCTGAAGGCGATCTATGATTATGTTTCCTTTGGAGGCCTCAGAACTCTGAGAGGAAAATCATTGCCTAAATTCAAGTTGCCACCAATCCGGGAGTAAAAAAAAATTCTCCCATTTCTACAATACACAAGAACATTTTAAAAAATGGCTTGTACTCCACTATCACATCCAAGGTATATTTCTTTGGTAACATGCTAAATAACGGGCTTTTTTTATGGAGAGTTAAAATGGTGTCAAGCCATTTTTATTGTTGGAAAGCAAGAGAAAGAAACTGGGAAGAGGGGTGAGGAAAAGTCATATAGATAGAAAACAGAGCATTCACAAGCAGTCTTAGATGTTAGGAGTTAAATTTGCTTTGTTTTACTCAGTACATTTTATTGGTCACTTGACCAAAGAAAGTTTCTGTCTATTTGCCAGGGTACTCATCAGAGACGCAGTATTTCAAACAAAGACCCATTACTGATGTTTCAAAAATACCAAGATTGGGAAACAAATTAGATTGGCTCTTGTCTACAGCTACTTTGAATTAAATGTCATCAAAACACATATAAATCACAAAAACATACACAAAATTTGATACTACCTAGAACATTGTTTGCTACATTTTTCTTTCTTTGGTATTTACTACTTTTTGACTAATGCATCAGTTATTTAAGTTTCTTCAAATATTAGCAATCCAGAAAAACAATTATAACACTAAAATGGATTACAGTACTAAATAATAAAAGAACTTCTACATTAGCAGAATGCAAGAGTCTGGGTTTTTTCCCTATCAGCCTTAAAAGAAAACCCTTGCCTTACTTTCAGGCCAAGAAACTGAAAGTGCTAAAACAAAATATCTTTATCCCACTGCCTTTTATTTCTATCAAATGGTTTATACATCTCTCTTACTCATTCTGTATTTTTTCTTAAGTCTCTGTTTGCTGTCTCCAAGCGCATTTCCCTTCCCTGCCTCGTCATCTACTGTTCTCACAAGCCTCTCTTCTCTCCCCCACCCTCAATCTTGACCCTTTTGTCGGGAGCATTTTAAAAATCTACCTAAAATACTTTCAATTCTCTTCCCATCCAACAATTTGACTTGGGATTCAACAGGTGCCTCTTGAGCAACAAATGAGACAGAAGCAGCACCTGTTGGATTTCTGTCCCCTCACGACACAAATAAAGGCACAGGAGGACCAAGGGATAAAAACAGAGGCGCTTATCGATTGCTTCTTAACAAACGATGTGCCAAATCAAGGAGCGGGGAGGTCGAGAGCCGGCCTTTTCCTCCCACTCCCTGCCCTATAAATTCCTCCTGGAGCGATAGAGGAAAGCGGTTTGCCTCTTTTCTCTCGGGTGTTTTTCCTCTCGGGCGTGAGGGCGGTAGACCCAGTTCATCCCTGCCCGCCGCCTACCTCCTACCCTGCTTTCTTGGCCAGGTAGGGGTAGGACTTGGAGTCCGGCCAAGGCAGAGGCTTTAAAGAAACCGACCTCCGTCGCCTCCGTCCCTTTCTACCTCAACATCTGCCCCAAGTAGGACCGCCGAGAGCAGCACCAAGGGCGGCCCAAATGGGTACGTACGTTACGGGAAAGGAAAGGGGTTGGCGCAGAGGCCGGACCCGAGGGCCACCGGGTGGCTCTCCCAAAGGAGCCAAGTCTCCCGGCCTCGACCAGCAAATGGGACGGCAGCCTGCCGGTTACTTCCCTCGCTCAGGCGTCTCCCCCCTGTTACTTCGCCGGGTCGGGAGGCGTCTCTTCGCTTTTAAGGCGCCTTGGGAGCACTTCTGCGCCCTTAGGCTGCAATTGCGCTCTATCCGCTCTTCTTGCGGGGAAGCCCCACAGAAAGTTACTCCTGAGGAGACAACTGTGGGGTTGAGGAAGCTGGGCGGTTCCCCGGTTCTTTTTTAAAGCCCAACGTTACCCCTCTCCCTCCCGAGAGGAGGTCCCGGGGAAGCGGGGATGGTGGCTTGTATTCCCACTCTAACGGCAGGGAGCGCCGTTAGAGTGGCCAACCGCGGGCGGCAAAATGAAAAGAAAATCCCTGCTGAAGAAAAGTCTGTGGAGATTCTCAGTCATCCAGAATCGTGGTTGTCCTAAAGGTGCTTTATTTATTTATTTTTCCCAAGAGGCAAGTGGATTTTCTGGGTTTTCTTTGAAGACGTTTCGCTTTTCCCCCCAACGCCATCACTCTGCTAAACAAATAATTCCCTCACCACTGTCAAACTATTCACTAAGGCTGCATTACTATTACCATCCCTCTTCTCATTGTTCCTATCACCCATCTCCTCCCACTTATGACTGTATGACTGTAACTTGTTGCTTGGCTCCTTAAGATTTATATTAATATTGATTGTTTCCCGATTGCTTATTTGTACCCTATGACAATCATTAAGTGTTGTGCCTCATGATTCTTGACAAATGTATCTTTTCTTTTATGTACACTGAGAGCATATGCACCAAGACAAATGCCTTGTGTGTCCAATCACATTTGGCCAATAAACCTATTCTATTCTATTCTATTCTATTCTATTCTATTCTATTCTATTCTATTCTATTCTATTCTATTCTATTCTATTCTCATCCAAGAAGCTTCTTCAAGCTCTGAGCTGAAGAAGCTTCTCCAATGAGAAGCGAAACGTCTTCAAAGAAAACCAGAAAACCAGTTGCCTCTTGAGAAGAAGGGAAAAAAGCACCTGCTTAAGAAACGCCCCCTTTCCCGCAAATAAGGGAATTAAGGAAAAAAGGTGGCCGCCCCCTTCTAAATCCCACCCCCCCTCCGCGCGCGCGCTCAATTCGACTCCTCCCACAGTAACGAGCGCCCGCCAGCCCGCCGCTCAAGGGAGCGAGACCGCAAGCGCTCGCGGCCGCCCAGGTGCTTCGAGGAGCGAAAAGGGCGGGGCGGGATTGGCCGGAGTTTGTGGGCAACAGCCGGCTGCGAAGAGCTGGCCGCCAGTGGAGAAGGGAGTCTGGCGAAGGGGGGGGGGAGGGCAATACCGGTCCGTCGGCGGCTGTCATTGCAGAGTCGAGGAACTCCTTCGCCAAGCACAGCCGCGTTTGGAAGAGGCAGGCTGCTGCTTCGACGTCCCGACGTTCCCCGCTGAGCTTTCCCAACCGCGTTGGTTCTCGCCCCCGGCTGGGTTCGCTTGACCCACTTACCCGAGGATCAGTCAGCCGTGGCTTCATTAATAATGAACCCCGGTTTTTTTTTCTGGGCGGGACGCATCGCAGCCCGGCGCGTGAGGCTAAACTGGGGGCGGCGAGGCGCTACTTAATCTGCGCGCCAGTTTCCTCGCTCGCTCGCGTTCCGAAACTCCGAGGCGCTCCTCTCCCGCCCTTTTGGGGAGAGGCGCGCGCTCCTGGTCAGCGGAGGGGCACCTGACCCTCGGCCGGAGGGGGGGGGTCGGAGGAGGAGGAAGGGGTCTCTAACGAGATAAACCGCAAAATGTGAGGCGCTCTGTGGCCGCGCTTGAAATCCAGGAACTCGCCTCCAAAAGGCTTTGTGGCTCCTTAAATGGGATGCAGCTTGGCGGAGCAGATGTATCCCATTTATATCAGGGAGTCCTCGACTTACGACCACGCTTCAGCCCAAAATTTATGCTGCTAAATGACAAAATTTAAGTGAGCCTTGCCTCATTTTACGACTTTTCCTGCCACATTTGTTAAGGGAATCACTGCAGTTGTTAGATTAGTATTAAGGTGGTGGTTAAGGGAATCTGGCTTCCCCATTGACTTTGCTTGTCAGAAGGTTGCAACTGTCATAAATGTGAGTCGGACACTGCAACCGTCATAAATGTGAGTCAGTTGTCGAGCATCCTAATGTAAATCACGTGACCACAGGGATGCTGCGATGGTCATAAGAGTGAAAAACTGTCATAGGTCATTTTTTTCAGTGCCGTTGTAACTTTGAACGGTCACTAAGCGAGCTGTTGTAAGTCAAAGACCACCTATATAAGTACCCACTTTTCCTGAGGGTTCCAGAAGCTTCAGTATAATGCTTGTGCTGTTTATGGATATTGCTCCCCAATAAGGACTGGACTATTGAACTGAGTTTCATCAGAGGACTTGGTGCAATTAGTTTAAATGCCTTTCTCTTGGTCTCGCTTACTAAGCAACTAGATAACAGAAGGCAGGAAGGGGATGTGTTTCATCAACAAAGTTATGTAATTATTAGGCTTTTAAATGACACTCAGCATGTTTAAACCTTATCTTTAAATCTCCAGTGTGCAGCCTGTACAATGTCAAGGTAAAATCGTGCCAAACTGACGTTACATTTGCTGAGAAAGCAATCGGCCTCTCCTAGCCTTTCTGAAACCAATGTTCTGTGTTTGTGAAGTACCTAGCCACAAACTAACCAGAAAGCCTGCTTTAATGAATCCATGATCAAGAGGCAAATGTCTAGTGTTAGAAAATTGGTGCTGTTCAGGTGAATTTGCTATAATTTTTATATGTGCCCTGAGTCACCTAAGGAACCTATAAAGTTCTTATGGAAACTAGGTTCCAGAAACTAAAGCAGCTTAGATAAACTGGCTAAGCTTTATAACTTTGCTGCTTATTCTTATTTCTACAAGGCTAGCTGAATCTGAATATCCTTAACTAAGCTAGGGATGCTGGAGGTAAAGTTTTCCTTTTGCTCCCTCCACAGTATCTTCTCATTATAAAATGGGTTTGATCCACCTGGTTGATATGAGATTGAGATTCAGTATACCATAACCCTGACCAATCAGTATACCAAAAATCCCAAATGTTTTGAAGTCTGCTATGGTCACAAGTCTTATACATAAAAGAGATCTATCCTGGGTGTCACTGTTTTTTACATGTCAGCTTGTAAGTTAAATGTACATCCTGGGTTCCTTAAATTAATCTGCCTAAAATTCAGTGAAAAAAGTGTAAAGTTAGAGGTATTACATTCCCTTCCTCAAAAATCCTCTGAAGCAATCTCCTGCCCTGATATTGTTACTACTCCTGCCCGGGGTGAAATGCTGCCCGGGGCGTACCGGTAGTGGCAGCTGCCGGTGGTTCGGAGAACCAGTAGCTGTGGCAGCGCAAGGCTCCGCCCACCCACCTGGACGTTGCCATTTTCTTGTTTTTAACTCTCTGCACATGTGCAGAGCCTTCTGTGATCACCTTTTGCAACCTTCTGACAAGCAAAGTCAATGGAGAAGCCAGATTCACTTAACAACCATGTTACTAACTGAACAACTGCAGTGATTCACCTAACAACTAAGGCAAGATCATAAAATGGAGCAAAATTCACTTAAATGTTTCCCTTAGTAATTTTGGGCTTAATTGTGGTTGTAAGTTGAGGACTACTTGTATGTGAGAGAAGAAATCTTCATTCTAATTGCTTACTGGCAAATGAAAGGGAAATAAGTAATGAAAAGGAAATAAATTTTATAGCACCACCTTCTGGCTCTGTAGCACTAATGTGTTTGGCTAAGCAAATTGGTCTGTCCTTCTCTTGTGCTAATGGGCAGGTAGACCAATCTCACAAGGGATGAGTAGAATCAAACTTTACTTACAGAAAAGATTCATATAAAATATGCAAGGGCTGAGTTTACAGAAAACAATATCAGAAAACATATAAAGGACTTAAATACACACACTGTTAAAATAAAAAGTAATTGTGTGGTATATTTTTTTTATCAGAGGCTGACTAGACTCCTCCCCTCTTTTCAGACACAGGCATATCCCTTCTTGCTCATTTTCACCTGCAGTCTTTTCAAGGACAAAGCCTTTTCCTCTATAGCAGAAAGCAAGTGGTTAGGTAGTCTGACTTGGTACATGACACAGGGCATGTAACTCCCTTGTACAGATGCCAATTGAGAACTCTACCTGAAAGGAAAAATCTCTCCTCCCCCCAGAGGATGCATTGCAATAAACAAAACAAGAGGTCACAATAGCAATAGCAATAGCACTTAGACTTATATACCGCTTCATAGTCCTCTCTAAGCAGTTTACAAAGTTCAGCATATTGCCCCAACAATCTGGGTCCTCATTTTACCGACCTCAGAAGGATGGAAGGCTGAGTCAACCTTGAGCCGGTGAGATTTGAACTGCTGAACTGCTGAACTAGCAGTAGCCTGCAGTGCTGCATTTAACCACTGCACCATCTCGGCTCTTGTGAGTGAGGATGTGAGTGACCAAGAGTAAAGCCTCCTGGTACAGGAATGGTGCAACTTGTGCACAACCTAAAAGTGTTCAAAGGCCTTCCTAGCAATGGCTGCCCAAAATGCTCTTCTAGCAGGAGCTATGAGTCCAGAAGGACTCCCAAATTAAACACAGGGTTCATCTGCATCAGAGCCATCCCATCCAGGACCAAAGAGGGAAGAACCTTGTTCCCAGAGGTCCCTGATACCCAGACCCACTCAGTCTTGCATGGGTTGAAGCCCATTGCACCCCATCCTGGTCCCTACAGCCTCCAAGCACTGCCTCAGGATATCTACAGCGTTGCTCAGGTGGCCTGGGATGGAGATATAAAGCCGGGCATCATTAGCATATTGATGCTTCACTCCAAACCACTGGATGACCTCACTCAGCAGAAGTAAAAAATGAATGAAAGTTGATTTTAGCAAATCTTTTGCAATGGGTGCCACTAAAGACTTAGTTGTATAACTTCTGACAATTGATTTCTTGTGTTTGGAGCATAGTGCAGGAGTGTGATGCTTAACAGTAGCTAACAGCACTCTGTTTTTTCATGCATTGTGAACTATGAACCTTTTGCTATTAGAATGATTACAAATATACCTGTAATAACTATAGATATGCTTACCTGATAAATCTGTGTTCTAAAGTACAGAGCCTCCTTGTGCTTAGGTTTTATCTTCAAGATAGTAAAGCAGAGGGCAAAGGTGCTTAAGAAATGCTGACGTGAATTCTGCTATTGTCCCAACTTTTAAAATTCTGAAGTAATATATAATGTAATAATTTCTAGGGTCAGGCACTGCTCAGACTTCTAGAGAATTCAGTGAAGGAAGCAAACAATGACTGACACAAATCAATATTGGGACTCTTTTTGTCTGTTCCATAATGTAGATAAGTTTGTATCTTCCACAGTCCCAATCTAAAGAGAGGAACTGTACTTAATGTGACACTGATAGACAACATTCAGCACAGATAAGAACCACACCATTTGCTACTGCAGGATTGAATAACTTTGTAGAATTGTATGAATTCTGAACTAAGAATGAGCATGTCATAATCGCTGCTATAATATTGCATGGATTCAGATATGTCCTAAGATGTAAGGCTCGTTAAGGTTGCTCAATTTGTTTAGCTTGCTAGAACATATCTCACTTTTCATTTGGCATCGAGATTTATTATCTGGACCCAGAAACACATTAGGGGAGAGCTAATCATACTTTAAACTTAGTTAAATAGAATTGAGCATGGCAGATGTTATATGAACCAAGATTAATAGTTGCTTTAGAACAGTGGTCCCCAAACTTGGCAAGCTATGCTGGCTGGAGAATTCTGGGAGTTGAAGTCCACAAATCTTAAAGTTGCCAAGTTTGAAGACCTCTGCTTTAGAATTATACAGACATTAGTCCTCCAGGAAAACAAAGCTCATGGTAGCCAGAAATGTGTAGGAACATCTGTAAGCAGAGGTCTTCACCAAATTGGTGCTCCCTTAATATATTGTATAATTACTTATCCAGAACAGGTAATTGAGAAGGGCTAATATAAGTAAAGAAATCAGCTTTGGATTTTCTAAGGGTAGGCTTTTTCCAAATCTGCAGCTTGGAAATGTGACTAAAGTATGATTATCTTTCAGTTTTTCCATAGCTCTTTCACGTTACAGTATTCCTATTTAAATTTATATTTTATAGATATGTGAGGACCCAGATTGTTGGGGGCAATGTAAATATATGCATTACTTAATGGTGTAAACCGCTTAGAGAGTGCTTGCACTATGAGGCGGTATATAAATCTCACAAATAAATAAATAAATAAATAATAGAGGATCAGCTTTAAATATTGCTGGTGTAATGCCTGTATTACAAAAATATAGCTAAAATTCCATCCTCTCAGTAAGAAATGATTGTTGTACTGTTGCACTGTACTGACTATTATTTTTCATTTTGTTTTTGTTTTCCACACAGAGGAAAGTAAAGGAAAACGTAGGGTAAGTGTTTATGCTGAAAAACATGGAAGCTTTGTTCTTAGTGGACCCCTACTCTTTTTCTTCTTTTTTCTAAGAACACATTATTTGTACTCTTGCACATAATTTCTTGACAGCTTCTAATGCAAAATTCAGGGCTGATTTTGGTCTTTGCCTATAAGGTAATGCAGTTAACCTAACCTCTTTGAATGTAGCCTTTACAGGTAGTCCTCGATTTACAACAGTTCATTTAGTGACTGCTCAAAGTTACAATGGCACTGACTTTTGACCATTTTTCACACGACCGTTGCAGCATCTCCATGGTCACATGATCAAAATTTAGATGCTTGGCAACTGCTTCATATTTATGACGGTTGCCGTGTCCTGGATTCATGTGATCATCTTTTGCGACCTTCTGACAAGAAAAGTCAACGGGGAGCCAAATTTACTTAATAACTGTGTTACTAACTTAACGCCTGCAATGATTCACTTAACGAGTGGCAAGAAAAGAGGTAAAATGGAACAAAACTCACTTAACAAATTTTCCCTTAGCAACATACATTTTGGTCAATTATGGTTGTACGTCGAGGACTATCTGTATATATTTATTGACTTGTTTTACTAGTAGTTTGGAAAGGAAAAATGAGAGATTATATCAGAGTATTACAACTCTTTTTCTGATTAAATTATTATGGTTAGTCTATAGTTAAAATACATGTTTGAATTTTAATTAAATCTAGCAAAAATTATATTTTCTAATCAAAGTATAGCTCATAGTTGAACTAGGATTTATTAGGGGTTTTAATGGTGTTAGTGGATTTATCTAATGAATTTGTCTGTAGTACTTAGCTATCCTGTTGGAGGCTGGACATCGGCATACAGTATATTCCAATAATAATGAAGCATTATCCGCTCATTTCTATTTTCTTCATCCCCCTCCATTTTAATTTATAGAGCAGTTACAGAGTGATATTACCTAGTGGCTCCTGAATCTTTGCTATGTCTAGGCCAAATGTACTTGGAGAGGGAGCAGTTTATATATATATTGTGTAGTTTCAGAACTTTTTTTTCCTTGTGGGATATTAGTAAATGTGGTAAAGCAGTTGTATAGTTTTATAAACATTACTGTTAATTTTGTTGTTGCTTTTGTCTTACCTCAGGCCGGTTGCTTTGGCTACCCGCTTAGTATCTTCTTCATAGTCATCAATGAATTCTGTGAAAGGTTCTCCTACTATGGAATGCGAGGTGATTTTAAAAATTTATATTCTAAGTTGGAACTACTATTGATGCAGCTGCTCGCTGATTTTTCCATTAACTACTCTTATTATTTTCTTTTCTTTTTTTTAGCTGTGCTTGTCCTCTATTTCAAGTTTTTTCTCCACTGGGATGATAATCTGTCTACTGCTATTTACCACACATTTGTTGCTCTCTGCTATCTAACGCCTATCCTTGGAGCACTCATAGCTGACTCCTGGCTGGGAAAGTTCAAGTGAGTGTATATGGGTGGGAATGTACACTTAGGAGATTCAAATTCTTTCCCTGGGGCATTTGAAGGTGGGATTAATTTTCTTAATTCAGAATTGGATCAAATTATGGCACATTTCATTAATCCATCAATATATAATCCAGGATCCTATATGAAAGCTCAGAAGCTTGACTTAAGTAGAGAAATGCATATTTTCTTTCAGGCATAATGTGTGCTCAGTGTACTCCAGTAAGTAGGTAGTAGCAGGCCTAAAGGCAGAAAAATAGTTTGATTTATTTAAAATAACTAATTAAGTATAGCTATCATTCTGTTTCTGTCATACTAAAATTACAATTCAGCGGTTTGAGAAATAGGGGGCATATCCATTGCTTGTAGGCCTCTTGTTTTCACACATTTAGTTTAACACTAAAGGAAGTACACTTTGGTGCAATTTTTCAATTCCTATCCAGTGAATAATATAATTTTCCTCTTAAAAAGATTATGGCAGTGTAGTTCTCTGGCTTCTAAGGGGAAAAGTTGACTTTGACCATATACAATGCACACTTACTTCTTCTGGCCAACTCTTAAGTCAAACACAGTTTCTCCCAGAATTGTGCTGCCACTTCAGAAGGCAGTTGCATGAACACAGGAGAAAACATAGGTATTTCAAAAAGTTGCAGACAGGTGTAACAGTCCCTATATGCATGCCCTCATATTTTCCCCTTCAAATCTCATAAACTGCTGCCCTAATCAAGGTGCACTGCTGGAGGAATATCTCTCACATGCCTTCCACTTTTTGCTTTTACAAAAGCCATTGATTGATCAAGTCAGTGTCAACTTAGACACCATGTAAACAGATTTTTCTATGACAATCTATGCCCAAGGTGGAAGAAAAAGATTACAATGCCTAGGAAACATGTAATATTTTTATATTCCCCACAAATCTTAAATTCCAGCTCATACTTTGTTCTAGTTATAAAATTCAGCTAAGCTATCCTGCTCAGAGAAAAGTTTTATTAAAAAAAATTACAAAATTATGTCAGAGGTAATTTACATGTAAGATCTTGTTAACGATTATAATGAGCATCAAGTAGGTTAACCACATCAATTAAAGAGATGTTTTGATTTCATGTTGCCATTTGCTGTTTGTTTCTGTTTTCTATCAGGGTGTTACCTGGAAGTTATTCCCCACTTTGTTGTTCCGGGAATACTGGTTTCATGGGAGATCAGAGATGACATATTTGATATTTCATGTTTTTATTACTGTAACAGTGCAAAACTCAGTAGATTTCCCTTATCTGTTTTCCAGTGTGGTTACTAACATATGACCAGGAAATGTTTACATTCATTGAGGAAGGAAGAACAGATATTTTATTTCTGAAAAAGCACAACTGTTCTTGTCAATTTAGAATCTAATCAAACATGCAAAGATGAAATAAATGAATAAATGAACTCATGCTATATAAATCCCATGTTTTCTACTTTAATAAAGTGTTTTATTGGAAATTTATAAATCACATACAAAACAAATACAGTAAAGACTTTTGACTTCTGGACAGTTATTTTAAACACCGGATGTACATAATACTTTCTTAAAAGTGGACTTACTGTTTAACATTCCTAGAATTATTTTTTTTTACATAAGATTGTTGAGTACAGCAGATATACTGTACCTGGAGAACAGAAAATAAGGTTTTTCAGAAGACTTCTTCATTGGATATATTAATACATGAAGTTTAAGCCACATTTATATGAAAGTTTAATTCAGTAATGGATGTGCATACACACATACTGTGTATGTGAAAATGTGTGTTTCTGTGTTTGAATACACTGCAAACAGGATTAATTTCAAAGGGACCCAGTTTCAATTTATTTGTTTTGCTTATTTTTCTACACTTAGAATTTAATTTGAAAGACAATAGCAAACCATATATTACTGCCAAGAAAACTATATAATCATGTCCCTAAAGTTCCCAGGAGATATATTCTATTTGACAGTCTTTACTGTTTTACTATTTTTTTCACTCCATTATCCATATTTGACATCTCCCCCAAAGAAGCTACTAATACTGACAACCCAAATAGAAAAACCATCAAATACTGAATAGCATTCAGTAATATTTACATGTGTGCAATTGAGTGTGCTCATTTTTTATTATTACACACTGTGTTAAACTGAGTGAACCCATGTAACATTCTTGTATTAAAAAAAGAGCGAGAGAGACATCATTAAAAATACATCTTCTGTCTGCGCCCTTCATTACAGGACCATTATTTCCTTGTCCATTGTGTACACAGTTGGGCAAGCAGTCTTATCGATAAGTTCCATAAATGACTTGATGGATGGAAATCACGATGGTGCTCCAGATGACATTAACATTCCCATGTAAGTTGCACTTATCTTTATCTTCTACATGAACACAGATTGGGACCTATTAGGCATTCAGTGTACCACAAATCTGTTTACTGTGAGCTTAATTATTGTAGTCTTGGTTCTTCCCTTTCTATCATCCTATGACCCTGTCATGTGGCAAAGTCCAAGGAGCTTTTTTCTGATGTAGCAACAGATCGCAGATCTGCTTTTACAGACAAAGTGCTTCCATTACTGTCTTTTGATTGTGCTGTGAAAACCATTTGCAAGAATTTGTTTGGCTTTTCAAAATGGAAATTTTGTCAGCTTGCAATCCCCATTTACAAAGAAAATTATTAATTTTATAGCACATTGTTAAAGATTTAATTGTTAGATGCAAGCTAATTTTTTTTAATTCTTGCCCTTCTAAGTTACTACATAGGAAATAATCCTCTCTCTGCCCATTACTAATGGCTAGATTAGATGCTTGTCCATTATAAAATTAACCTTTCAAAATTGTACTTTATAATAGTAATAAATGTGTACAGGGGACAGGAAAACTAAGTAGTTCACAGAAACAACATGGAAGAATTTTGGATGAACATTTTACATGTTTACAGATTATCCCAGAAAATTCTGTATATCCAGAAATACTTTTGTAATATTGCATTGCTTTTAACTTTTGTCTAGCATAGCAGTGTGCATGTCAGTTTCATTCTTGATCTACAATCTTATTTATGTCTTCATTTGTTTCCTAAGGATGCATATTTCCCATGCAGATGTTCCTGGGTCAGGGTTATTCATTCTTTATATACTGGCGGACTTCAGTTTAATGAGCTCATTTTAGTATTTATAATTGTCATGGTTGGTTTTGAGTTTATGGGTTATGTACATATAATTTGGATCTGAAATGTATTGCAATAGTCACCATTATGATGGTAAGCTAGGTGTAAATCTATACCATATTAAAATATGCTTTGGATAGGATATTAACCAACATGTATTTGTTTCATAATGTTTCATAATTTAATTCCAGTTTTCCAAATCCTATTTTCACAGTGGGTCATCTTCAGGGTGACTAGATATATTTTGTGCTGCAATCCCTTTGGGATTTTCAGAAATTCTATTATATGCCTCAGCTGTTTACTAATGTAGCCCATTAGCAAGTACATCTCAATGTTCAAAGTAAAACGTACCGTAGATAGAAAAATACATGTGAAAAGACCAGGGTACTTTTACATCACTCACCTATTACGGTTAACCTGTTCTTGCAGAGCTTTCTCTATGATCGGTTTGGTCCTTATTGCTCTGGGAACTGGTGGGATCAAACCATGTGTTGCAGCCTTTGGGGGAGATCAGTTTGAAGAAGACCAGGTATACATTTTATTTAATTACTTACACATATTATAAACTATCATCCTTGTTTGTATGACAATATTATTGCTGTATTGGACCATAAGGAAGCAAATAGAGAATCAAGAAATGGAGCTACACATGGATTTCCTTTGAATTGTGTGTGTGTGTGGCACTATGGAGATTTCTGACATTCTATTTGCAATATGCAACTTAAGATTCAATGGAAGTATAGTAGATCTTCATAATATTTCAGAATTCACATCAACTTCTGTCTAAAATACTTGAAAAGCTTGTTCTTTGCCTTTTTCCTCTCCTGCTTCACCATGTAGCTTATACTTTTCCAGTACTGTACAGTATCTTTGCCGCAGCTACACTTTGGCTGAAATTTCCCTAGCCAAACTTACACTTGGCAACTTTCTCCTGAGGAAGAAATGTAGTCAATTGGGTCCCAGTAATCATCTGCTGTCTAACTTATTTCCATGTAGGTTAAAAAAATACAGGTAGTCCTTGACTTATGACAATTCAAGATCAGAATTTCCATTGCCAAGAAAAGCAGTGAATCACTGCAGTTGTTAAGTGAATCAAACAGTCATTAAGCAAATCCACTTTCCTCATTGATTTTGCTTGTCAGAAGCCAGCTGACATATGACTCTGGGACACTGCAACCAATGAAAATACATGCCAGTTGCTAAGCATTAAAATTTTGTCATATGACTGTGGGGATGCTGCTACAGTCATAAGTGCAAGTACCAATCATAAGTCACTTTTTTTAGTGCCTTTGTAACTTTGAACATTGCTAAATGAATAGTTGTAAGGACTACCTGTAAACATTCTTTTATGAAACTTTTAAAAACCATATGATAAATGATTTTGCAAAACGTATTTATTTCTAGGCACCCTATACACTTTTATATTAGAAGAATGTCAAATACTAATTGATAATAAGGTTCTTCTTTGTATTTCAGGAAAAACAAAGAAGCAGGTTCTTCTCTATATTTTATCTTTCTATTAATGCTGGAAGCCTTCTTTCTACTATCATCACCCCAATACTTAGAGGTAAATTTTTCTACATCAGATTGATAAGTTTGTCTTGATATAGGCATGCGTTTGCTAAACACACAAATATAAGGGTAGCCATTTAGGAGGGGTCTGTATTGGTCTGTGCTTGTGATTAAACTAGTATGCTTCTGATTACAAGCAACCTATGATTGTTTTAATCTTTTGATATCTACTCTTGAAGTGATGAAATTAGTAGACAGTGACAAAATTAGTGGACCAGTGAAATGCTATGGATACCATTTACTTGGACTTCAATAAGGCATTTGATAAAGTAGACCATAACCTGCTACTTGACAAAATACAAAAATATGGGTTAGACAACATCACTATGGAATGGAATTGTAACTGGTGGACCAACTGCATTCAATATGCAGCCCTTAATGGAACTGCATCTACATGGAGGCAAGTGTGCAGTGGGGTACGCAAGGCTCTGTTTTAGGCTCTGTACTCTTCAATAACTTCATAAATGATTTATATCAGTGGTCACCAACTGGTGGTCCACAAGAATATTTTGGTGGTCCGCAGAAAAATTATTTGCATTTTTTATATTGCACTAAATCAGGGATCCTCAAACTATGGCCCCTGGGCCGGATATGTGCAATGAACATTTGTGTTGCTGCAGAGAGTCTCCCCTTCAGGGTCTTTGTGCGGGTTGGAGGGGGGCAGAAATTCCAACTTGGGGTCTACTTTGGCCTCCTGGTGCAGGGCTTTGGGCAAAGGCTGGAGGGAAGCGCCGCTGGTGGCGAAGAGCCAGAGGGCCTTGTTCCAGTGGGACTGCATCACGGCCTGGAACTGGCTGACCATCTCAGCTTGCTGAGCTTCCATGTGCTGGTACCTGGCCTTGCACTCCTGCAGGTCTTTCCTCTGCTTGGAAAGCCTATGCTTGTAGTCCTCAGTGAGGTGCTTCTGCTGAGCTGCTTCCTCAGTCAGATCCAATTTGAACTGAGCCAGTTGTTTTGCCAACTCTTTCTAATGATGGCTGCTTAGCTCCAACAACTACTTCCTGTTGGTGCCCTAAGGAGCCCTGGTGGGCAGGCAAGGAGTGGGTGGGAAGGGTGGGGCAAGTAGAGGCCGGCGAGACATCCCTCAACATGAATGACATCAAGTTGGCCACACCCACCCAGTCACATGACCACCTAGCCATGCCCACCCAGCCGGTCATTAGGCAGATCATGTTACTGGTCCGCGGGATTTAAAATTATGAAGTTAGTGGTCCCTGAGGTCCGAAAGGTTGGCGACCCCTGATTTAGATGAGGGGATAGAAGGGGAACTCATCATATTTGCAGACAACACCAAGCTGACAGGAATAGCCAATACTCCAGAAGATAGGCTCAAGATACAGAAGGACCTTGATAGACTTGAACACTGGGCCCTATTTAACAAAATGAAATTCTGTGGTGAGGAAAGTAAAGTTCTAAATTTAGGCAAGAAAAACCAAACGCATAGGTATAGAATAGATGGAACCTGGCTCAATAGTAGTAACTGCAAGAAGGATCTTGGAGTCTTATGAACAACCACTTAAATATGAGCCATTTTATAATGCCATAGTAAGATCATACTTGGAATATTGCATCCAGTTTTAGCCACCACAATATAAAAAAGATGTTGAGACTTTAGAGGGAGTGCAGAGAGGAGCAACAAAGATGATTGGGGGACTGTAGGCTAAAACATATGAAGAACATTTGCAGGAATTAGGTTTGTCTAGTTTAATGAAGAGAAGGACTAGAGCAGTGTTTCCCAACCTTGGCAACTTGAAGATATCTGGACTTCAACTCCCAGAATTCCCCAGCCAGCATTCGCTGGCTGGGGAATTCTGGGAGTTGAAGTCCAGATATCTTCAAGTTGCCAAGGTTGGGAAACACTGGACTAGAGGTAATATGATAGCAGTGTTCCAATATCTGAGGAGCTGCCACAAAGAAGAGGGCAGGAGAGAAGCAATGGATGGAAACTAATCAAGAAGAGAAGCAACCTAGATTAAGAAATTTCCTGAAGTGAAAACAATTGACTGTAGAACAACTTGCCTCCAGAAGTTGTGGGTGCTCCAACACTGGAGGTTTTTCAGAGGCGATTGGTCAACTATTTGTCTGAAATGGTATAGGGTCTCCTACTTGAGCAGAGGGGTGAACTAGAAGACCTCCAAGGTCCCTTCCGATTCTGTTATTCTGAAATACTCAGAAGCATAAATCCCAGCAAGTGAAACATAAATAGCCATTTTCTCTCCCTATTGTTTCTCACACAGGTCAAATGTCCTTTCTGATTTATATAAGGATTTGATTTATATAAGAATCCTGTTTGGAATCCAGACTCTAGTAATAGTGGGGACATTATTAATGGCAATTAAATTAGTTTATGTAAGTCAGAATACAAATGTCCTAGCTATAAAAACTATGTGTGTGTACTGTATATGTGTGCATATATCTATGTCTCCGTCATCTTTATCTATCTCTATCTTTATCTTATCATCTCTATCTCTATCTCTATCTCTCCAGGAAGATCTTCCCAGATGAAACAAATGAATATGGAATTATTTTCCCCAGGGTGGGAAGACACCGCAGTAGGGGAACTGTCCAAAGAGAAATCATAAAAGTCCACCATGGAGACTAAATATATTTTCTGTATAGAGACAATTTTCTTAGAATAGCTTAGTATCAAGATAGCATGAGATAGGACAGTAGAACAGTCGAAAATGTGCTATAAATATCCCCTAAGTCAATAAATCATTACAAGCTGCCTATATTTCCAAATGAGATTCCCATATGTAAACGTTTGTTCAAATATAATATGCGATTTAGTTCACTGAATAATTGACAGGAAAGACCTGTCCTTTCCTGATACTGTTGCAGAAAAACCACAACTATGCCTCCCACTTATTTTTTTGTACAGGAGTGGAATGTGGAGTTTACGACAAACAAAAATGTTATCCTCTGGCATTTGGTGTTCCTGCTGCCCTAATGGCTATTGCACTGAGTAAGTCAGACAATTGATCAGGTGTACTGCTTTTTTACTCCCATATGATTGACTTTGTTACAGTGATATAATTGTACTGGTAGTCCTCAACTTAGGACTATTTGTTTAAGTTATGATGGCCTCTGGTCTCAGAAAAGGTGACTTACGACTGGTTCTTGAAGTTACAACCTTGTACACACACACCCCTCCAGTCATGTGATTACAATTTGGGCACTTGGAAATTGGTTTGGGTTTATGATGGTTGCATTGGATTGAAGTCATGTGATCATGATTTGCAATCTTCCCAGTCAGTTTCCAACAAGCAAAGCCAATTGGGAAAGCTGGATTTGCTTAACAACTATGTGATTTGCTTAATGACCATGGTAAAAATGGTCATAAAATCAGGTCCAGCCATAAAAAGACTCACTGAATGCCTGTACTGCTTAGCGACCAAAATTCCAGTTCCAATTGTGGTTGTAACTACCTGTAATATGTTCTGGTTCATTATGACAGTTTCCTGACTATATTGATCAATTATGGATTGTGCATGAGAGATAACTTTCAAAAGAATAATAGACTGTCAGAAAATACATAGATCTTAAATTTAATAGCAGATTCTCCCTCTCCTTACTTAACGCTAGTTCTTAAATTATAAATTGATTTTCTTCCCAACCCCCATTGTTGAAATTTAAACATTTTCTCAAAATTTGCTATCTTTTGGTTTCTCTCTGCAGTTGTGTTCATAGCTGGAAGCAGAATGTACAAGAAAGTGAAACCGGAAGGCAACATCATGGTCCAAGTCGGTAAATGCATTTCGGTAAGCAATATATAATGCAAGACTAATATTTTCAAGGGCAGTTTATTTTCTTGAACTTGACATTGAAATAAAACCACTATATTCAATGATTTTCTTACTGGTTGTCTCAGGGTTCCCCTTTTTTCTGAACTATATAAAAACCCTTCATCTGAATAGCAGTTCTAGTTCCTTATCTAGAATTATTACAGTTTGGGATTTAGCTCTAGACGGATTGTTTCCTGATCAGAAATATTCCTCTTCCTGATTCTTGCCTAAAATGTTTTTCATGATCTCTGAAGCCTAATCTGCATTTATGAAGGCAGAGTTGTTAATTAGGAGAAATAGTGTAAAAAGCTTTCTGGCAGGCCTCTTCTTCCAAAGGTTCTTTGGTAAATATAGTTATAGCAATAGCACTTACACTTATATACAGCTTTATAGCCCTCTCTAAGAGATTTACAGAATCAGCATATTGTCCCCAACAATCTGGGTCCTCATTTTACTGACTTCGGAAGGATGGAAGGCTGAGTCAACCTTGAGCCGGTCAGGATCAAACTTCTGGCTGTGAGCAGAGTTAGCCAGCAATACTGCATTCTAACCATGGCGCCACCACGGCTCTTATAATTATGCAATTGATCTGCATTATATAATTATAATATGCAGATCAAGCCACCTCATGCTCCATATGAAGAATTCTTGGCTCTTCTCCCTTCAATTCATCTCCAGGAAAAATAAACAGAAAGGTAGTTTAGATCTTCCTATCTAAAGCCAAAAATACAGAAGTTGACAAACTGAAATCATGTGTGTGTGCCCCGTTTTTTGTGAAAACGGGGTGTGCAGAGGGTTTGGGAGGCCTGTAGAGTGCTCCTGGGGGTGGGGAGGACAAAACGTTTTTTTCTTACATACCTCTTCGAAATCTTGGTGCATCTTATACACCGGTGCGTCTTATAGTCCCAAAAATACAGTATGCAGAATTCTTTAAAATGTGTAGGCAGCCTAGTCAAACCAGTTGCTTAATATCTGATTTAAAAAGTTTTTAGCTTTAAGTATTTTAAAGGCTGCATCTTGGCTTCCTGCTTGGATATTAGATGGCACTTTTGCTCTTTTTTCTTTTTCCCTTTTATTGTTTCTTGAGGACTATATTTATCTTTTCTGAAAAATGGAGAATAAATGATCACTGGGAGAGCTCATGCTGAATATTCCAGAAAATCCACAGCTATCCACTGACTGATTTGTTTGTCCTAAAGACATCGTGGGAATATGGTTAAGGTGCAGACTAGTTATGCCATAGCATTAAGAAGTTTAATGGGAAAAGTATTTTTGGAAAACAGAAATTGAACTCCATCTGGGATCAACATGCCAGCTACTTTGGGGCACTACTATGCTATCCAAAAATTTGACACAGTTCCCTAATAAAAAGAAGGAAGTTTTATATTCTGAATAAAGCATCTATTACCAACTTAGCAACTTTAAGATGTGCAGCCTTCAACTCCCAGAATTCCCCAGCCAGCATGAGTCGAAGTTCGCACATCTTAAAGCTGCTGAGGTTGAGAAACACTGATTGCGTCAGCTTTTAAATAACTGTTTGGGTTCCTTAAATTTATCTTCTTGCTGGTAGTTTTTGTCCCATTTCAGTGGTGGGATTCAGCTGGTTCACACTGGTTCAGGCGAACTGGTTGTTAAATTACCCCCCCCCCCCCGCTATCAAAGTGGATCTTGGGCGTTGCGCTGCAATGTAGAAACGGGCAATGGAGCAGCTGGCACAAGGGAAGGAGAAGGTCCTTCCCCTTACCTTTTGTGCTGGCCGCTCCATTGCCCGTTTCTCCATTGCAGCACAGCAACCAGGATCCACTTTGATAGCGGGGGGTGGGTAATTTAACTTCCGGTTCGCCCAGGGTCAGGTTGGCCATCATGGGAGGCTCATTCCGCATGTGCAGTGGAGCTGGAGGGAGGGATGGGCCATGCTTCCCATAACAGCCAACCTGACCCTGGGCGAACGGGTTGTTAAATTATTTGAATCCAACCACTGTCCTATTTGTATTTGTAAAAAAAAGTTAAAAAATAGTTTTCCTTCAATTTCTTTAATCAAGAAATTGAAAGTGTTAGATTGGAACTCGCACCATTTCCAGCTGAAAGGGGAATAAGAATGTTAGTCTTATTAAAAATGTTAGCATATTTGAAGAGCACCAGGGAGGATGTTCAAGGAGGTAGCTTAGACTGTCTTCGATTGTTCTGGAAATGGTACTTTGTATTCTCCTTACTGTTTATTACCGTAGTTAATATTGTCAGGTGTGAAGAATCAGGACCACATGTTAAGTTTTAGTTAAGAAGACTTATTTTTCACACCTATACACAGGAACCTAGTTAACTAATTGTCAGCACTGAATTGGCACAAAATAAGAGTTAATGGATTTTGAGGGGGGCTGGACTTGGATCGCCTCTTGAATTGAGAACTTTGTTCACATCTCGTTAGCACCATTTCTATTCCCATAACTTTTGGTATTTCAGGCAGTTAACTTGGGGTTCTTGCCCTCCCCCGAAATATTTATGAATGTAATTAAAAGAAAAATAGTATTCTAATTAATTTGCAAATTATTTCTTTTCCAGTTTGCTATTCGAAATAGATTTAAACATCGCAGCAAACAATTTCCCAAGAGAGAACACTGGTTGGACTGGGCTACTGAAAAGTATGATGTAAGTTGTATTAGTGGCCTATATTGAATTTTATTGTATACTACTATAACAACAACAGCTTTGCTTTAGGTTTTACTTTTTGGATTGACCTGTTTTCATTAAGTGATTGCTATCATTGTGCCATTGACAAATATCTAATTTTATGATCCCCCTGGCAGCCTTAAAAATTTGCTTGCAACTTCAAAAAGATAAACATGACAGCAGATATAATTGAAAAACAATAGGTGTGAAACCCCCAAACTTCAGAAATTTTAACAAGTTTAAGTAAGATCAGAATAAAGGTTAAAGCGTCCTCTGTATCATTTGGGAAGTTAGATTTAATACCAGTTTACTTTGAAAACACACATAAGGTAGTAATAATAAGCAAACAAACAAATGAACAATGCTTTAATATTTTTTCAATAAGTCAATAGGCTGACTAGGCTGATTAAAATAAAAGCAGTTTACCCAGTTGTAGATATCTACTGTATTTATCAGAATAAAAATGTGGGTCTAATTAGTTTAACTTTCAGATTAATTTTTGGACAAATCTGTTTTTTTTTAAAATGGCATTCTGTTCTTTGTGGAGATCATGCATATCTTTTGTTTATATCAGGCAGTGTACTACTCATTCTCAGTTACGCAATTTTGAGATGTAAAAATAATCACTGCATTGCTTCATCAATTATGTAATTATGACTCACCTACGTTTCGATTACAGGCATAGAAAAAAGCTTAATCCAATTTTGGTTATATTTACACAATATGGTTGTGGAATTTATTTATTTTCCGAGTTTGCTAAATTAACGAAATTGGGGTGGACTTAGAAACATATAAAGCCAACTTGAGATAAGCAAACATAACACTTAGGATCTTGTGCAAATAAACACTTAATAGAGGCAGTATTATTGCAATGACAAGTAAGGTGTCTTATAATTAACTAATACCCACTAAGTCAACAATGATGCTGAGAAAAAAATAGTGGGTTTGATTAGTGAGGGATCAGCTTATTTTAGCTTCCATGAATTTACCTATTTCCCCTTCACAGCAAACCAAGCAGATGACAATATCTACTAAGCAGAAGTACTTCCTTTCCTGAAGGAAAGTGCTGATGGGCTGCCAAGTAGACCCTGATTGATTACATGACTGCAGAGGTGCTGCATTGGCTATCAGTACCATTTGTTTAGCATTGCTGTAGCTTTGAATGGTCACCAAATCAATGGTTGTTAACCAAGAACTACCTCTAGTCTTTATTTTGAGGGGTGGATGAAACACCCCACCTTTATAATATGGTTATGAATAAAGTCCTCTTCCATACCTACTGCTATTCTTCATCATACTTTCTTTATCTCTTGGTACCTCTCAATAGATTAGATGCATTGTTGATGCTTATTTCAATCTGTATTTGGAGATTGGCCTCATTTTGCAGAATTTAAATATTTAATATTTGACACATAAACAAATGCAAATGAATATGGAAGATACCTATTTAACATTTCTTGTTTTGTTCTTTTGTTATAGAAACGGCTTATTACTGAAGTTAAGATGGTCTTGAAAGTTTTGTTCCTGTACATTCCTCTTCCTATGTTTTGGGCCCTTTTTGATCAGCAGGTAAGTTGTGAGAAAAAATTATTATTCCTCCTCTGCATATGACCATGCAGTGCTTGCTAGAATTATACATTAGGATTTAGTATTGGATATAGACTTAAAAAACTCTATGCGAACATTTTTATTACAGTGGAATAAAATACATAAAATATAATCCAATGGACCACCAATGTGATTGTATATTAGAGATGGTATACCTCATTCTTCAGATAAGTCTTTTTACAGTGTTAATAAAAATTGCATCCATCTTTCCATACTTCCCATCATTCTACAGTATTTCCGTTTTTAAAAAGTACCTTATACAAAGCACAAAAAAGTAGGTATAAAATAGCAAGCAAAAACAAAATTAGGAACAAGTTAGAAGACAAAATCTAACTAAAGACTATTCACTCTATATCTTGGTACCTTTGCAAACCATTGCAACTTCCACTGGGACTATGCCTTACTGCTTCACACAGTACCTTTTTGTTCTTTAAAATTCTTACCGTTATCTTTTTGAGGATATCATCAACTCTACCCAACCATGACTTCCTCTTCCTCTTGATCCATTACTTTTCCTTCATATATTTGCTTTATAATTCAATCCTCATCTGTTATCTCCATATGATCAAAGCATCTCAAAGTATTTATTTCATTTTGGTCATTTCCTTTAGTATTCAGTTCACATTTCATTCAATCCCTTTTCATTCTGGATGCTATATTTTTGGGTTTTATCAAAGCTGCTTATGTGGCATTCAATTTACTTTTATATTTTCATGACATACTCACTTATCACTTCCAGATAACAATGTGGGCTTTTAAGCTCTTTTCCTTCTACCACTGACTTGTGTAACAGCAATGTGAATATTTTTAATATAGTGCAGATATTTAATGTGCTTCTACTATTTAATGTTTAATTAGTATTTTTGCTTAAAAACTTGTACTTTTTGTTCGGAAGGGATCTCGATGGACATTGCAAGCCACAACTATGGATGGAAATTTTGTAAGTTATTTCTTACTCATGAACCCTCAATCAAATTTTAACTGAGTCTTTATTATGTATTTTTACCTAAAAAGTTATCCATAGCTTCTTACCCAGAAAGTGATAAGCATTCAATTGATAGATATCCATGTATATTCCCCTTGCTAGATTAAGGCAGTAATATTTAAATTAAAATAAATCAAATTATTAAATTAAGTTTTTATGAGTTTTTATAAATGAAATGCATCCATTTCTTTTTTCTTTCCTTTTAGGGTTCTGTTCAGATTCAGCCAGACCAGATGCAGGTACAGTAAGATGGATTTTTTTATACTTTTTTGGGGGGAGGGGGTTGAGCTATTTCCAAATATCATTTTAGTTTTTTCTGAACATTATTAATTTTTGTTATTTTTTTTCCTCCTATAACAGACTGTAAACCCAATTCTCATTGTAATCATGGTCCCCGTTGTAGATGCTGTTATTTACCCTTTAATTAAAAAATGTCACATAAATTTCACGTAAGTAACTACCAACTTTTAAAAATTGTAAGTAGAAAATTGTATCAAATTCTAATGCATGAAATTTATCCTGAAGTGATGGTAACATGAACGACTTGGGTTACTTTACAAATCAAACTATAAAGGAGACATAACTAGTAAAAAATACTTTTATATGAAAAATAACTACTTTTCTTCTAATGGTAGGGCACAAACAGAACTAAGCAGTAGATAAAAAAACAGGCATCATTCAACATAACTTTCACGAATAATTAAAGCACTGTAACTTTATAAGGAAACAATATTAATTTAGTATTTTGCAGGTGAGAAGGATGTAGGATGTGCTCAATGTACCCATATGAGAAAGTTTGTTCCTGCTAATATCAATATTTGTATCAACTTTTACATATAACAAATTGATTGTGCTAGAATCTGTTAAAAATAAGTGAATATTACACCTCAAAATTATTTGTTCTGTGTCAAATGATAATATTAAGTTAGGCATCTTGCTAAATTTCTTTCAGTATTCAGTTATTAAGTCTGTGTTGTTCTAATAGCTGAAAGAGCTGAAGTGGTGCAGTGGTTAAATGCTGCGACTGCAGGCTGACTGCTAGTTCAGCAGTTCAGCTGTTCAAATCTCACTAGGCTCAAGGTTGACTCAGCCTTCCATCCTTCCGAGGTCGGTAAAATGAGGACCCAGATTGTTGGGGGCAATATGCTGAACTCTGTAAACCGCTTAGAGAGGGCTGTAAAGCACTATGAAGCGGTATATAAGTAAAGTGCTATTGCTATTGCTAATAGTGGATAAAGAAAAAAACGTATTGATTCAAAATGATTTGGCTCTAATTCCTCTAATTTGGCTTTGATCTTAGGAGTTATTATAATTGTTTTCCAACTTGTTTGAAAGACATCAGTTTTGGAAACCTGTTCTAAATCCTTCAGTATTGCAAAATGACATTTTAGATTACATATGTATTCCTCAACATTGCAACATACTGTACTGCAGGTTTTGAGGGATTGCACAGTGGAAATATGTTTTTAGGGAGATAAGATATATGCATCACTACTTATTTTGACAATAGACATATTAGGGCAGTGGTGGCGACCTGACACGTGTGATATGCCATGATGTTTTGGGTGACATGCAAGCATTCACCAACATCCAACAACAGCTATTCTCAAAAGAACTCCTGTTCTCACAGAATTTTTTGTGGCTATGGAGGCCGCATGAGAATGGGGTGTGCTCTTAATGCAAGTTAAAAATTGGAGCTTAGTAAATGTACAGAAAACTAAACAGGAAAATCAAAATAATGTCATAAAAACATGAACAGAATGCTGGCAAGGAAAAGCATTACATCGTCAATTTCTACAAAAGGGGAAGTTAACAAAGATGAAATCTGGCAATGGTTTATAACTGGAACATTAAAAAAAGAAACTGAAGGCTTCATTTTGGCTGCAAAAGAGCAAGCTGTTAGAACCAATACAATCAAGGTTAGGATTGAAAAAAATCATCAAATGATTCAAAGTGCAGATTGTGCAAAGAAGCAGAAGAAATGGTTGATCATATATTCAGCTCAGACAAGAAGATTCTACAAATTGATTATAAATAATGACATAACACACTCACTAAAACGATTCACTGGAACATCTTAAAAAATTAACATGTATCAGTAATGAAAAATTGTTGGGAACACATAGTTGAAAAAATAGTTGAAACTGAGTAGGTTAAAATATTATGGGTTATTTTTGAATACAGACTGATAAAATCTAGACTCGTAACACATCAAATCTAGGCTCTAGCGATATAACTGTGGTCGAAAAGATAAAAGTGTGAATAATTGATGTGGGGATACTGTCCAAGACAAAGACTTGGAGGAGACCACAAAATATCAAGATCTGAAAATAAAAACTGAACTATTATGGCATAAATCAGTCATTACTGGCACACTGGGTGCCATACCAAAAAATCATGGACAGCACTTAGACTATCTGCACATTGATATAATTTCCATCTGTTAACTGCCTGATCCATATATCTACTATATTGGGAAGAACTTGATGTATATGAAGACCAACATCAGCTAAAGAACTGGCAGCTGTGTCTTCACATTGTTGTGAATAATAATAGTAATTCTTAGGTCTTTGATTAAGATTTGAATTACGGTAAGTTTCCACCAATCTTGGACTATAAAAATAACTATGGATTACCTACACATAGTCTGCCTATTTCAAGTGCTTGGGAAAGATTTGATAGGTGGACAAAAATGCCAAATGCAGACTAAACATATGGCTGACTGTATGACTAACCATCATCATCATCATCATCATCATCATCATCATCATAATTTTGTTTTTAAAACTAATTTGGAAAGATTTGCTTTGGTTTGCTAAAAGCTTAGAATCAATTAGGAGATATTTTTTTCTCAATAGTTAAATAGGTTGAATGAAAGAGAAAGGAGAATTTAAAGACGATGTAAATTAGTTATGTATTATGGTGTATTCTTTTTAATATAATAATTCGAAGCCCATAATTACTTTTATTTTAATAATGTTGTTTTAATGTTTGTAGTATTTATTTTAAAATGTTCCTGAATAGCTCCTTGTCCTTCATTCTATTCCAGGCCACTGAGAAAGATGACGGTTGGCATGTTACTGGCAGCTTTGGCTTTTGTTGTTGCTGCTGTGATACAAATTGAAATTGATGTAAGTAAAAATAGAGTCAAATTCTGTCCAGGAGGGTTTTAAATTACAGTATAAGACTTAAACTTTTGAAGTGGTGGGCATTGTGTATTCATGAATCTCTTAAGCGATTTAGAATCCTGATTTTACATTATGGGAGGGGGAAGTGCTATATAGAATAGTTTTTTGTTAACTGTCCTGTTTAGCAACTATTCAGAGTTACAAGAGCATTGAAGACATGACTTTATGACCAATCCTAGAACATAGCAACCCCACAGTCATGTGATCACAATTCAGGCACTTTGCAATTGGTGTGCATTGACCACTGTCACTGTATCCTGTGGTCACATAGTCTCCATTTGCAACTTCACAACCAGTTTCTGACAAGCTAAGTCAATGAAGATGCTGGCATTAAAACTGAAGATCATGGTCAAATGATGTTTTGCTTAATAACCATGTTGCTTAGCAATGGAGTTGCTTGTCCCAATTATGATTATTAAGTGAGGACCACCTGTATATGTTTCTTATACAGGGGGATAGATATCATTTAAAGATAACTCTGCAATTAAATAGCTTAGATCAGGGGTGTCAAACTGGCGGCCCGTGGGCCAGATGTGTCATGTGCAGGCCATGCCCACTCCAGCTCCATGAAGGGAAAAGGTCACCAAACGTCACATGACGCAGCGAGTTTGACACCTGTGGCTTAGTTAAAAGGATCTTGACTCAATATCCTTTACATCAGGATTTTTCAAACTGAGTTCCTAGAAGAGATCCCCCCCACTCCTTGGTCCATTGCAAAGAGAATGCATTTTTTAAAAAAACTTTTTGCCAGGGACTAAAAGGCTCCCCAAGTCTCTTAAGGAGAGATATCCTTCCCTTTAGTCACTATGGTATAGCAGGAAGGGCAAATTTGTCAGCTAAACTTCAGAAGCCCCAGCAAACTGGATTGGGGCTTTTTCATATTTAGTTTTTATAACAAACAGGTTTCATGGCCTGAAAAAGTTTGAAAATCTCTGGTTTAGATTAGGCCTAAGTCTTTGACAAAGGTTTATTTTTGAAAAGTGGAGAGAGACTGCAGAGACAAAGAATTGGTCTGATTATTAAGAAATAGGAGTTAAGTTCTTTCCTGTCATTTGCACTCTAGCTATGTTTAAGACGGAAGTAAGGAAAGATTTGTTTTATTGATGATTTTTTAAAAAAATTCAGTCTTGCAGATGAGTAACATAATATTGGCTGGTGCGTCTGCTCCCTTATCTAGCAAAATTACATCCAGAAGTCTTCCCCAGTCTTTAGTCTTCTCCTCAGACTAGTGGTCCCAGTGAGCACAGAGCAAGATGCTGGGACTGCCCACAGCTGCAGGTTGATACTCCTTTCTTAGACTGTGAATTTCATAAGTTTCCTTCAGAATTGGATGGGGGAATTTATTTATTTATTTATTTATTTATTTATTTATTTATTTATTTATTTATTTATTTATTTATTTATTTAGTTTGTCAAACATGTACGAGATAACAGGTATAAATATAAACATGGACATGAGTACATGAAATGAGTACAAATAAATGGGGACAGTAGGACAGGGACGGTAGGCACGCTGGTGCGCTTATGTACGCCCCCTTACAGACTTCTTAGGAATGGTGTGAGGTCCTCGGTAGACAGTTTAAGGTTGAAGCTATGAGGGTTTGAGGAAGTAACAACGGAGTCAGGTATAGCATTCCAGGCATTGACCATTCTATTGCTGAAGTCGCATTTTCTGCAATCAAGTTTGGAGTGGTTTACCTTGAGTTTGTATCTATTGTTTGCCCGTGTATTATTGTGGTTGAAGCTGAAGTAGTCGTTGACAGGTAGGATGTTGTAGCAGACAATTATGTGTACTATGCTTAGGTCAGACCATCGGCAGCATAGTTCAAGGTTGTGCAAGCCCAAAATTTCAAGCCTGGTGGCATAAGGTATTCTATTGTGACCAGAGGAGAGAAGTACTCTTCTCATGAAATACCTCTAGACCAGCTCAATTGTATTAATGTCTGATATACAGTGTGGATTCCAGGTAGACGAGCTGTATTCGAGGATTGGTCTGGCAAAGATTTTGTATGCTCCAGTTAGCAGTACAGTGTTACCGGAGAAGAAGCTTCACAAAATTAGGTTAACAACTCTTAATGCCTTTTTGGCAATGCTGTTACAGTGAGCTCTGGGGCTTAGATCATTTGAGATGAGTACTCCTAGGTCGTTGACAGAGTGAGGGTCATCTATGAGGTTGTATTCTCCCAGCTTGTATTTGGTGTTCTGATTTTTGTTGCCAATGTGTAAGACAGAACATTTGTTAGTTGAGATTTGGAGTTGCCAATTGTTCGACCATTCTGACACATAGTCAAGGTCGCTTTGTAGGGCAGCAATATTGTCGGTGGTGTTAAATAGTTTTATATCATCAGCGAAGGATGCAGCTGCTTATAATATGATCTCAAAGGTCATTTATGTAAAGCAGAAAGAGTGGGTCCTAATACGCTGCCTTGGGGGACACTGCTATTAACTGGTGCAGGGTTTGATAGAGTGCTCCCCACATAATCCATCAGGGCCAATAGATAGAGATGGCTTTAGGTTGCATAGTGCCCTTTCAACGTTATCTTCTGTAAAATCAATAGGTAGCAGATTGTTGCAATTAGTTGTGGTACGACTAGGAAATTGCTGTTGACAAAGACTGAACTGAAAAATGTGTTGAAGAGGTTGGCCTTAACGGCTTCATCATTACAGTCTTCCCCGTTAGACCCTTTTAGTGGTGGGATAGTTTTCGCATCTTTAAGTTTGGTGTTTACAAAATTATAGAATGCTTAGGTGGATTTTGTGTGTAACAGCTCTTCCTCCTGTTTGCAGTGGTAATTGGTACAGTCTGCTTTTATTTGGTGGCATAAGGTTTTGTATCGGCTTTTAAAGTTAGCTACATAACCAGTTTTGTTTTTTTGCCAAAGGGATTTTTTTATTGGAGCTTCCTTATTGATATGGGTAATTTGGGGGGGGCTTTGGGGGCTACTAATGGTACATATAGTTTAATGACTTTTTTGACTTCGAGCAAAAAAGTGTTATAATGGTCTTCTGCAGTATTACAGCCAGTGAATAGAAGGTGACAATTAAGAGATGAGAGGTTGGCAGCTATGAGATTATAGTTTGCTTTTTTTAAATTATAATTTGGTGTCCCATCATTATGACCCTTTTTGTAAGGACGTAAATTGAGACAAAAGTCAATCATGCTGTGGTCACTGTTGGAAAAAGATTCTTTCATTTGTAGACCATAAATTGAGTTTAAACTGTTGCAGAAGATGAGATCAAGGCAGTTGTTGAGCCTAGTGTTGTTCGTTACCAATTGATCCAGTGCCAGAGTAGTAACGGCATTGTACAGGGTTGCATGTATAGCATGAATAACCATGTAAACTGCCATTAGTAATGCAAAGCCACATTACTAGTTCTCAAGATACTTTCAAGGTGAAGTTTGGCATAATAGCATTTTCTGTTTGTTTCTGTCTACCACAGAAAACTCTTCCAGTCTTTCCTTCAGAAAACCAGTTTCAAGTCAAAATAATAAATCTGGGAGACACTAAAGCAAACATTGCTACTGCTGGAAAGAGCATTACCTTGAATCCATTTAATGCGGTATGTTTTATGATTTCATTTTAAATTTTATTCCAGTTTCAAAACAAATGCATTTTAATGAGATAAAATTTCTCAGCATTAATTAGAAATTAGCGAATATACTTAGTCAAAACACAGTTTGAGAATATACATTTTCTCAAGCATAGACCATGATTTCCTACATTGCATACCATCTCATAAATAAAAAAGAACAGTTAAACCTGCCTGTTTTTAAATTGGAACTTGGCATGAAAATTAGTATCTTTTTGGAGCCTATAAACAGTATCTCATCAATATTGAAATCAGAATTTATAACTATTGTACTGCTTTGCACATCTTTTCCTTCCTTCTCCTTATATAGAATGAAATTTAGAATTAGTAATTTTTAGAAGAACGCCATTCTGTTTCCCCATTCATATTACCCTCTTTTAGTAATTAGTTGTGCATGGTGCTTTATAAAGTGGCTCCACTTTAAGTTTCTTACAAAGTTATAAAGTTTGTAAGTATAATTTCTCTCATGCCTTAACGTAAGGCACCTCAAGGCAGCATTTTCTATGTTTTCTTCGATACATTCATCCATAGTTGGATGAGCCCTATTTGTATACATCCTAGGAAAGCAAACAGAGGATTTTATCTCTTGTCAGCATCACACATCACAGAAGGGAAATGAAACCAGTATTCAGATGTTAAATTTCAGGTGTACAGCTGAAATGGTTGGGGAGATACAATGTTAGAAGGAAATTAATAGCAATAAAATCTGATCATATTTCAACAATTTTAATTGATCAAATGCAGGATTTTTTGACTAGGTATCAAAACCATAAAATAGGAAATATAATAATAATTATTATTATTAATTGGCAGTTCAGTTACATGAAAAGAATGCCAGTTTTTTATTGTTTTTTATTTTTATTTACAGACGGAATATATCACATATGAAATGAAGACACCAAACAATGTTGACATATCATATCTAAATAAATCTCTAACAGAAAAAATGATTAATATGGGGAAACAACGCCACACTCTTGTAATAAAAAATAACCCCAAAATTGAAGCAAAGCTGGTAAATTTATTCAAAGATTATTTGTTCTGTTTAGATCACTTATTATCTATTAAAAATTAGCACTAGATGTATGAGTTACAAAATGTGAATGTGATAGAGGTTATAATAGGACTGTTGCTGTTGAGTATACAGAGAGTTTGGGCATAGGGATAGTATGTAAATCATTACAATAATTAAATAAAAAACTCCATCCAGATGAATTAAACAACAAAAGAAACAGAATAAGTTTGATAAAAGATCACAAAAGAACCATATTTAAAATAAGGTTTCATGTGTCTAAGTAATAGCTTAATTCTTCTGCCTTCCCATTTGTGGGAATTTGTATTTAGCATGATACACTGAAACATAAAGAGGGTATTCATAAGAAGACATCTACCAATGTTATATGGAAATTATTGTTGGTTACTGTATGTCAGGGGAAGCATACATGTTGAATGCAGTGGGGTGGGGTATTTAAGTAAGCAGTAAAGCATGAAGAGATAAGGTCAAGAATGAATGTATGAATATACAGTAGATCAAATACAAAAAAGAGAAATCAACACAAAAGAAGTGTATTAAGTTGGTCTGATCCAATGGAGAGAATGAATGAGCAAATCATAACACAAAAATTTGAAGGAAGACTGATTGGGAGATGAAGGAAATATCAGAAAAGTTGGAATTAATGGAATTAATAAGACCCTCAAAAAGAGAAGATTGCACCCAGATTGACAATAGCTGAATGCTGGAAATCAGTTTCCCCATCATTTGGTAAATGGGTTAAATGAAGTATTATATATGATAAGTATGGAAAAGTTAACATATCAAAAATGTATTGAAAAATACACAGGGCCATTTTTAAATTATATATAGTATTCTTTTATGAACTTTATTAATAAAAAATAAGGTTAAAATGGCATCAAAATATAATAATAGCAATATGAGGGGAATGCAGACGAAATGATGGCAAGATTGATTTGTAGGAGCAGAAAAGTGTGGATATATTTTAGTGTCAGCATAAATTAATTTTATTAGATCTCTCTCCCTTTTATCTCCTGCTTACATTAATGGTATGTGTTTATGTATTTTAAAACCTAGAACAATATTATGTTCCTTATTATTCCTATAATCTCATGACTTTGTTAATAGTGAAAGTTAATCAGGCTCTTTTCTATATCAAGGCTTGGACTGGCTTGAAATCCTGATTGACAGGACTTTGATCTGATCTTAATTGTGGTTAAAATGAAGTTTAATATATCTGTTTAACATAGTTAAGATTGATCGATGTATTCATGCAGCGCACTTCAGAAAACAATACAAAAAGTTGGGTTGAAAGCACTGTACAAGAATACATCAGTCCAAACTAACAACCATTGTATTTGTTTGATTTAGTCATTATCTGTATACAACATTTAATTAAATATTAGTGATATTCAGATATAAGCACGTTTGTGAACAAAAATCATGACAGTGCCTATGGTGTAAAGAAATATAACTGTTCTGGGTGGATTTTATTACCATTATTCAAGCTATTTCTCCCTCTTAGGTTATAGATGGCATCACAGAAAAACCAGAACAAGGCAATAATATGATCAGGTAATAAAAATTAATTGTGTGGATTTATATTTTATTGTGGTTAATGTTTACCGTATTTTTCGGAGTATAAGATGCACCTTAGTTTTGGGGGAGGAAAATAGGGGGAAAAAATCTACCTACCAGGTATTCATCTGGCTAGTGTCCATAGTCTGTTCAGCTTCAGTACATTATTTTATTCTCTGGTTAGGGCTGAAAAAGCCTTTTTCAGAGGGAGTAGGAATGAAAAGAAGCCTGCAAAGACTTAGGGCTGGAAAAAAACCTTCTTTGGAGGGAATAGGAAGCTGGGAAGATTGTTAGCACCTCATTAGGACTGGAAGAAAAAAGCTTCGAAAAAGCTACATTTGAAGTATAAGACGCACCCAAATTTTCAGCCTCTTTTAGGGAGGAAAAGGGTGCGTCTTATACTCCGAAAAATACAGTAATTTTATTAAGCTATAAGAGTCTGGAACTAAATATTGTGGCAGGGATTAGTTGCTTTGACACTGAAGACAGTCTTGGAAGGCTCTACTATCTAGGTGTGATGATACACCTCAAACCATAAGTTTTTTCACTCTCGCTCACACAGAAACCCACACCAGACTCCATTGTAATAGCCTGTCACCTGCAAAAACATGTCAAGAGAAGTTGAGATATCATGTACTGTATGTAGAGGACCACTAGATCAGTGGTGGTGAACCTATGGCATGCATGCCAGAGGTGGCATGCAGAGCCCTCTCTGGGCACACACTCCATCGCTCTAGCTGTTTCGGGTCTCTGCCACGCATGCGTGCGCGCCTCCTGCTGGCTAGCTGGTCTTCGGGTCTCTACTGCGCATGCGCGGGGTGCACGTGCATGGTGCACGTGCATGCACGGGGTGCACATGCATGCACAGGGCACGTGCATGCATGTGCCCACGCCTTGAAGTTTGGGCGCGCGTGCGCGCACTTTGGCCACTCTGTGCCTAAAAGGTTCGCCATCACTGCTCTAGATTGTTCGTGGGAGAGAGTGGACGGAGCGCTGTACTATTTTAAGGCAACGGCACTGAAGATTTTTAGATTTACCGTAAGTCTAAATTATAACACCTTTAGCTGTACAGTATAACTAAATTTTGTATCTTGTCACAGAATTTTTGGAGTAAGAAAGCTTTGGCTACAGTATTACTAAACACTTGCAAATCTCTGTTAATAATATTTAAGAATGAAATGTCAGTACAGGTAGTCCTTGTCTTACAACAATTCATTTAGTGACTGTTCAGTTACAACAGCACTTAAAAATCCGACTTACGACCATTTTTCACAGTTTGCAGCATCCCCATGATCATGTGATCAAAATTCAGATGCTTGGCAATTGGTTCATATTTATGATTGTTACTGTGTCCTCAGGTTATGTGATCCCCTTTTGCGACCTTCTGACAAGCAAAGTCAATGGGGAAGTCAGATTCACTTAACATCTGTGTTACTAACTTAGCAACTGCAGTGATTCACTTAACAACTCAGGCACGGTTGTAAAAGGTTGTAAAATGGGGCAAAAACTCACTTAACAAATGTCTCACTTAACTACAGAAATGTTGGGCTCAATTGTGGACTACCTGTACTAAGGAAATACCAGTTAATAATAATAAATGGCTAAAATGCCTTTCAATTTTTTAATGCAACTTTTTAACTTTTTAAAGATTTATAAACAGTTTGGATTCAATCATTAATATCACTATGGGTGATGTGGCCTTTGGAGAAGTGATGAATTTCTCAGTCACCAACTACACTGCTTTTCTAAGTGGATCGTAAGTATTCTTTAACATTACGATAGAATAGCTTTCCTCCAACTGGTGCTGTTAGATGTGTTGGGACTTCAGTTCTCAAAACTAACAATTGCAACTGCAATATTTCTGGAGGGTATCAGTATGGGAAATTATGCTGGTAAGATGGAATTGATAGAAAGTGAACATTAGTCCATAAAAAAATTAGGTACAATTAATGTATACATCTCACAGAATAGACTAGTAAGTTTACCTGTAATAAAGTTTATAATTTAAGCTATGATCTACTGATTGATTGACAACTGTGCTGCAGAGTTCATTTTTCTTAACTACACTGGGTTCTAAAATTGTTCTTGGCCTTTGGGGGAGAAAATGACATCTTAGGAGTGTAACCTTTGATTTAGATAATCATCAAGGTCTAGGCATTCTGGGTTAACACAGTGGCAATTCCTCCAAGACATGGTGGCTGCCATTTTCCCCATCTTAGCCTGAAATGTTTCAGTGTGCATCACACATGAGTAGGTAAAATTGCTATGACTGTCACAGGTGGCAAAAAATGGTTTAAAAAACAGGAGAAAGCAAATATGAAAAGGATGAATAATGAAACTAATGGACCTTTGAGAAACAAGTTCTAGGACAGTCAAAAGTGGGAAAGGGGAAAAAAGTAGGAATGGAGGGAGACAAGAACTCTTTTTAAACTTTCTTACCTATGCCCATTACCTCTTTTCATCATTGGTGAAAAGAGGTGAAGTGGTGAACAGTAAATATCAGCCATCAGATTTTACCCATATTAATTGTTGCATTTTAAAAGTTTGCAAAACACACTTGGACTTCTAAAACAGGACAATAATGATGTACCGGTAGTTTTACATGAGCAAGATAACATTTGAGTTGAAATAAAAAGGAGTTATTTTGGTTGATTTTGAGAGGAAAACATTTCATAGAAAGAGCGAAACAAATGATGTCTGTTACTTCATTAATGGAAGATTTGAAAAGAATCCTAGATATAGGCTTACCAACATCTTCACTTTGATAAAATACTGAAAGCAGCAGCTGAATTTCAAAGAGAGTTATGAAAAGTTCTTAGGTGTTCACTGGATTCTGGTTTGTAGACTATTATTGTGTGCTTGGGATTTTATCATCTTTTGGCAGCAGACTGCTTGTTTTCTGCCCGTTCAACCAGCCTGTTTTGCAAATTGCATGCTCTTTCTGAGATTATGTAAAAGAGCTTGGCAAGTTTCCATTTCTAATGAGGCACTTGGAAGAATGTTGTGCTAGTTGATTACAGGTAGCAGGAACATGTAATGATGTGTTGGGAATTGTCACAAACTATCTTAAAAAGTGCCTGCTACACCCATTTTACGATCAGGAATTAAAGTTTGTAAACCTACTTTTGGGTGATGCTCATAATATGAATAGCCTTTCTTTACATTTATTTTTGATATTCTTTCCAAAATTTGGGTATGGTTTTTTTTTAAAGTTATGTTTGTAAATTACGTTATCAGTATCTAATTTTTCTTATTGCTTTTTCCAGAAAGAATATTACTGCTAAAATTGATAATAAAGAGTGTACAGTTCCTTCCATGCCATTTGGTTATGGCAGTGCTTACACTATTATAGTCACAGGGGTAAGTTCTAAACTTTGTGCCTAAATTAACAAAATATTTAGCCAGACAAAGATTTAAGCTCCTATAATAAGGTCTTAGTTGAATTTTTAGCATTGTCATCTTAATGATTGTTACACTATCAGAGGTGTAAAATAAAAGAGGAGAGCAAAGGACTAAAATTGTATTGTTGTTTATAGGCAGATATGTTTTCATGAAAGTTTTGTTGTGGTTAATAATGGAAAATACAGGCAATGTAAATAAGGAGTGGGTTTTTATAATTCAAAAACTTTTGGTCATCACCTGAAGATGGTGCCCCTAACAGTGTGATCAAAACCTTGCCATTTTTAAATATTGATTCTGGCCATTATCTTGATGTTTTTGACTCACTCCCCGATAACAGTCAGAAATCTCTCCATAGGTTTGTATGAGAACATGTTGCTCAGATACTATCTTGTTTTGGGGTTGTATTGTTGTTGTTTTTATGTTACAATTTGTGATCTGCACAAAGAAATTGTGTGATGTTCAAAATTAATTAATTAATTTGAAGAATTTTAAAAATATGGAAAACAAACTGTTCATTTTTTATGATTTTCTGGGTTCTATATGACTTGACATGGGGAATATGAGATTATTGTATAATCTTGAGAGGGCGACAGATTTCCCTCTCCATGCTGCACCTTTAAAATGGGAAGGTCTGCTTAGATTGAGTGACAATATCATTATGAAGATAGATGAGGTTTTCTATCCTATTCTTTTAGGGAAGGAAAGGAGGTTAGGTTCAGTTCAAGACTGCCTACCTTTCAGATAAATATGATAAAATGACAGTAAAAGAAATTACATTTCGGTATCTTTTTCCTTATTTTAGGAAAAGGTACTATATGAATATGAATATATTTTGCTTTCTTTCAGTGTACTGACAAGCAACTAAACATTATATACATTGAAGATATTCAAGCCAACACAATCAGTATGGCATGGCAAATCCCCCAGTATTTCATTATTACTTGTGCTGAAGTTGTCTTCTCGGTGACTGGACTCGAATTTTCATATTCACAGGTAACTCACTTGGCTTTACAACTGTCCTGCTGTTGGAGTGGAGTGCTGTTGACAACATAAGGCATATTTTCAGAAAAAAACTGAATGTAGGGTTTGGTTTGTCATGAGAGAAACCTCAGCTCAATCACAACAACCCATTTCAAAATGGTTTCCTCAGAACAGGCCATCTTGAGATGCTTGAGTTTTGTTTACAATGAAGATCTCAGGACCATGTTGATACTGAAGCACTTTGCAAATCCTTAAAACTATATACTGTATTCCTTACTAGATTTTGGAGAAAGGTTTGAAACTATTGAATTGTATATCTTATTTCTGTAGGCACCTACCAACATGAAGTCTGTGCTGCAAGCTGGCTGGCTACTGACTGTGGCCTTTGGCAATATCATTGTTCTTATTATAGCTGGTGCTTCAAAACTCGATGAACAGGTAAATTGATTATTAACCAAAACAAAACTTTGATAAACTTTGATAATCAACAAAGAATACAGAATTAATCTCCGTAATTTATTAGTTTTAGTGTTTAATTTTAAGATATGCATGTATTATTGTTAACTGCAGTATACTTGAATTGGTCTGGAAACTTATTCAACAAAATACTTATTTACTTATTAATAAAATACAGTAAAAGGAAATATATTGCATAAAATCAATAAAACAAAACCACAAATAGCATTAAGAATAAAAAAAATTAGATCTTAAATCCTAGAAAAAAATGTTTTCATCTAGGACTAAAAAGACAGTCATGTTGATGGTGGTTGGACTTCCTTGAGATGGGTATCTCAAAATACCTATCAAAAAAGACTTCCTAGTTGTTGCTATGTGAGAGATCCAGAAGGAAGAGACTTTTTTTTAAAAAAAAAGATAAGTTATGAATAAGGTATGGGAGTTCTTCTCTTAGTATATGAGATTCTCATCTATGCGAAATTTTACTAGTCAAACCCACTGAACTGAATTGGCCCTGAAAACAAATAAGAAATCATAGTAGACTAACATATTATGAATATAACTTCCTGTCTGAGTTTTTTTTAAAATAGGTCTAAAAGTTATTTTTAAAAAATAGGTCTAAAAGTTATTTTTAAAAAATAATAACTTGTAGACCTGTTTTGCAATAGATTTCTAGACTGTTTTAAAGAGAATCTCATATACAATGAAGAACTCCAGTAATCAAAATGGGAAACTATGACACCATGGACCACTGCAGGTAGACAGTCTCCTTTTAGTGTCATTAAATGAAGCTGGCAAGTGATGATCTTTTTATATTAAAATACCCTATTTGCAAAAATGAACATTTTAAAAAAATTAAGCCTAATTGTTCTACCATTGGGGAAAGCTGTAGACAAGGACATATCTCTAGGCAAGCGATTCCCTATGTTAATCAAGACTAATGGTAAATTTCTAGGCATGGTTGCTGAAAATTCCATCAAGATATCTATTCCCAAGAAACTAAAGTTGAAGCCTTTTCCAAATGATACTTTCCCCTCTATTGCCCAGTAAATTTTAATCCCTTTAAAAATGTTATGTGTATGCCAAAGTTGTCCAGAAGAATATATGTATTGTTTGCCTTAACTGTATGTTCTAACTGAGACTTACTTCATAGGATGATCATGGTTTAGGGCAGAGGTGTCAAACTCTATTTCATTGAGGACCACATCAGGGTTGTGTTTGACATTGGGCGTGGCCAGGGTGGGCATGGCCAGCTTGACGTCACTCATGTTGGGGGCGCTTGTGGCAGCCCGAGCACTCTGCCAGCAAAAACGCCCTGAGCTCCATTTTCGGCTGCGATGGCCTCCTGCAACCCTCTGCCAGTGAAAACGGAGCTCCATTTTTGTTGGCAGAGGTACTGCAGGGCAGTCCTTCGCTGTTTCCAGGTTGGCCCCACAGGCCAGATCTAAGCACCCCTATTTCCAGATCCGGCCTGCAGGCCTTGAGTTTGGCACACCTGGTTTAGGGGAATCAGGTTCTCCTGATTTTAATGCTCTAGCGTTACCTGAAGCCTAAGGAAGAATGGCCAGTGTTGAGAAATGTCATTGAATGGTCAGAAGCTGAGAATTGTCACTGGGTCAGAATTTTCCCCAAATCTGACTCATACCAGGTAGCCTGCAAGCTGTAGTGTAAATATCATGGACTGAAGATCAGTGCTGTTGCTGCTGAGTGAGAAATTGAAAACCTCTTAATATCTAGAAATTATTAACATGTTGTAGGTGGAACTTCACAAGTCTAGTGACATCTGAATGGTGTAAAATGAATCGTGCAATGTGATATCATCCCTCAGATATGTGATTGTAAGATACTGAAGGACCTTGTACTTGCATACAACTTGTGGTGCTTTATATATAACAACGAAAGAAAAGTATGGAAAGTTTCTACTAAAGTGTAGAAAATGGAAAGGATTTCCGGGGTGATCCAAATATGAAACACCATTTTAATTTTACATATTAGTACTAGCTCATGCAAGTACCTTAGAATTCAAATGGTTACTTGTGTCATTTTGATTCAATTGAGGTAATTCTGAAGCCTAAAAAACAGTAATTTTCCGCCTCAGAGAAAAGATAAGACAGTTCTGTTCTCTAAACCAGCAGCCCCCAACCTTTTTGGCACCAGGGACCAGGTTCTCTGGAGGGAGGCTTTTCAATGGACCGGAGGGGGCGTGGTTTTGCCTGCTGCCTGCATTCCTTGGATGGGGCTTCACCTGTTTGCACGGACCGGTTTCTGGCATGCCGCGGCCTGGTGCCGGTCCACGGACCGGGGGTTGAGGACCACTGCTCTAAACCAATGTAGACATGCTTATTCATTAGCAAGACTGTAATGTGCAAAAATTCTGTTTACATCCCTTTTTCTTTTTTTCACAGTGGGCAGAATATATTCTCTTTGCAGCATTGTTGTTTGCAGTTACTATAATTTTTGCTATTATGGCCTATTTTTACACCTATGTGGATCCAGCTGAGGTTGAAGCAGAGTTTGCAGAAGAAGAGAAGAAGAAAGAAAAAGATCAACTGGAAAAAGAGAAACACATATATGAAAATGAAGTTGGATCTGAGCTACAAACTAAAATGTGAAAATATGTTTGAAATCAGAATAAGAATGTAAATTAACACGCAAAACATTGCACCTGAAGCTTGAGATTCATAAGGGACAAGCTGTCTTATTGAACAGGAAAGAGTACTATAAAATGAACACCCACGCCTGTGGCTGAAGATTAAGAAATCAGTTCTCCTGTGAAGAACGGAGATGTTCATTTTATTAAGTTAGTCAGAAGGCTGCACTTAGATAAAATATGAATCTAGTTGCACTTGACCATTGTGAAAAGACGTTCAGAGAGTTATTTTTATACAGAACTACTTTAATTTTATATGGAAGAAGGTAAATACTCATAGCAAATAGACATTTATGTCTCCTGCTATACATAGGCCCAATGATTTGCAAGGGTTTCTATGCTGCCGTACCTATAACGTTTATGTTATATATACACTTTTTCCTGGAGACCGATCTGAGCCAGCTAAATGTTTACAGTCAGGTACTGCACTAGACACCTTAATTTTCTGCCAAAGGATTCTGCCAAGCCTAACTTTATACAGCTGCTGTGGTTGCGATGGGGGGGGGGAGGGGGAGAAAATTGCATTGTGAGACAATCAAGGCAAGTGAAATAAAACTTGGTACTTACCATTACAGTCCAAGCTTTCTTTTTCAGAAGAAGATAATAATAAGGCTTTATCTTTTGTTATTATCCATTTGCAGGCAGTCTACTTTTGAATAGCATAATTGAAGCTCTACCCTGCTACACTTCATCTGAATTGGTTGGGAGTTGTAGTGAAGAAGCTTCTTTTTTAAATATAAAATTCTTTAGCTTAATATTACACTCAAACCAGGCCTCATTTCTGTTTAAACCAATGTTGCTCCATCCTTGAAGAGAGAAAGAGATTTATCACACCAGATTTAAACAGATTTAACAGAGTTGGAAGGGACCTTGCAGTCCAACCCCCTGCCGAAGCAGGAGACCCTACATTTGCCTCTACCTAGGATTGAACTACAACCTGCTGATTGTGAGGCAAGAGCTCCACTTCTAGGCCACCGCAGAGGAACCAGATCACACACATCACACAGTAATTTAGAGTGGTTTAGATTATCAAAATAAAACAACAAAACAGGAGTGGGGGGTGATCATAGAAATACTGTCCTATTTCTAGGTCTTATTTTTATATCTCTGGGGAGTCTCCAGAACATTTTTCTTTATACAGTTCAGGTGTGGACGTTGAATGGCTGCCTCAGCAAGAACTTGTGACAAATATATAAGCCGCCCGGAGTCATCAGGTGTGAGTTGGACAGCCATATAAGTTTGTTTAATAAAATATCTATAGAGATAGTCCTTATGACCAAAGTTACATATTGAGTGTGCCTGGTTATAACCAGGTCCTCCATTTCAGCGGGAGAATGGGACCCGCTGATTGGTCGAGCTATCTGACAGCTCCCTATAAAAGGGCTAGCTGTCAGACTGGCTCTCTGCTGGAGTCTGTACATAGTTGAGTAAAGAGCTTGTCTCCCTCCAGTCTCTTCACTCACCAAACTTAACATTACATATGTTGCATCTCCCCTGTGGTCACATGATTATGATCTGGGCATTTGGCAACCCATTCTTACAATAGGTTGCCAGTGCCTCACAATCATATAATTGCCATTTACAGTCTTCCCCAGAAAGTGAATGGGGGAAGCTGGCATGGAGGGTCAAAAGCTACTTCCGCCTGCTCTCATCTCGGGACTGCCTGAAAAAGGCCCATGCCAAAATTCAAGTAGAATTTTCAGACACTGGGCATCACAAAAAATGGACTCTACACATCTCTCACCTTCCCTGATCTTGATGCAGTTGTAAGTTGTATATATTTTATACATTAGTAATAGCATGATGTTAAGTCCAAGATTGTCTTTTCATTAGCTACCAAATCTGGACTGCAGAAATTCAGATGACCACTAGATGGAAGCAGAGTTAGGTTTTCTTATCTCCTGCTATCATCTAGGACAGGTCATCTGGACCTTTGCAGTCTGAATGTGGGCATTCTCGCATCATTATCCTGCCTGCTCTCCCCCCCCATTTTTAATTACTTTTATCTTACTCTTTTCCAGTCCAACCACATCCCGTAAATTGATTCATGTAAATATTTCTAATACTGGAATTTCCAAAATAGTGCTCAGAAGCACCTCTCTGAACACCTCCACATTTTCCTCCCAAAGTCATTGATCAGCAGATAATCTACCATTGCAATTAATTAGGATGAAAAATATAAGTGTGTGTGTGTGTGTGTGTGTGTGTGTGTATGTATGTATGTGTATATATATATATATATATATATATATATATATATATATATATATATATATATATATATATATATATATATATATATATATATATATAAATTAAAAGGATTAAAATAAATATTACTACTATAGAACAACACTTCATTGTGGCTGATCCAATAATAACCAGATAGAACAAATCTGAATGACCAGGGTATTTAGTAAAGAATGGAGATAACAGATCCTGGTGACTATCTGCGCAGAGGAGGAGATACAGAATAATGTGTTCCCTCATTTCAATTATTCCACCACCACATGGATACAGTCTCTGTTCAAAAGGGATCTTCTCATATTTTCCTTCAGTAACAGCTGTTCAGAGGGCATTGAATCTGGCCAAAGGTAAAGCCCTCCTGAATTCTGGGATTGTTACAGGGGTTCTGTGGGCATGGGAAGGATACTACAAAATCCCCATTCTCTCCCCACTCCTGGGGGAAGGACATTGCAAAATCTCCATTCCCACCCCACTCGGGGGCCAGCCAGAGGTGGTATTTGCCAGTTCTCCGAACTACTCAAAATTTCCGCTACCAGTTCTCCAGAACCTCTCAGAACCTGCTGAATTTCACCCCTGGATTGTTAGATGGCTAAGATGTCTAGCTGGTTGGAGAAGATGTGCAGAATGGTTCAAGGTGTTTCTAGGTAGAACTGGAAAGTCCACTGTTTGAGATCAGCTGGTGCATGTTCATAACCCATCAAAATAATGGCTGCCCATAAAAAGGACATTCCTTGCTATCAACAACTTATATTGCTTTGCAGTAAGTTAAGTGTTTCATGATATAATTTTCAAGATAACTGTTTTGTATGAATTGATAAGCAAACTTCTCCAGCGGAAACCATTTGCCGAACCAAACTAAAATGGCTTCGGCCTGACACATGACACACCCCTTAAAATTTCAAGTATTCCCACTGTTCCAAACTTGGGGATGGCTTTATAAATTTATGTCCCTGCTCGTGGATAATCTCTCTTTTTCGGGTCCTCAGACTCTACATTCACTATACAAGCAGGAGAAATTGGTCTACTCATCCCTCCTTCACCCTTTTCTAATTAAATATACATACCGAGCTCCACCACATCATTATCTGCTCATTTGCAAAGTATCCCAAAGGCCCTTTAAACTCAATGCATGTCTTTCTCCACTTTTTCCTCACCACTCAGGGACTTCAAACATGTTTAGAATTATCCTGAGCAATCAGGGAGCACCATTACACAATGCTCCAGATGGAAGAAAGGCTCTGCTTCATTCTTGGTGAGCGGATCAGTCAGCTGATACACTTGTCAATCTTCCTTTTTGTCTTTTAATTAACACACAAAACAGTCTTTTCTCAAACAGGACTGTATAGGCAAAGTTGGCTCTTCTATGACTCATGGACTTCAACTCCCAGAATTTCTGAGCCAATCATGGTAGCTTAGGAATTCTGGGAGTTGAAGTCCACGAGTCATAGAAGAGCCAACTTTGCCTACCCCTGTTCTAGGGCATCTATACAACCTAGGATGACCTTGTGTAATCCATTTATGGAATGGGGTGGAAGAAAAATATTTTCTTTTGCCAGAGCAGCAGAGGGTTAGAGATTTTGCAGTAGGTACCTATTTGTGGCTAGTGCCCAGAACTGTAGTAGCATCTTCAAGTGGCTGGAGATACCTCCAAAGAAAGTTTCTATATAGTCCTCAACAGGCAAGGACTAGGTTCAGAAGAAATCAAGAAGTACCCTGTTTCTAATTGAATCCACTACTTTATGGAATCGTTGGATTATGTAGCTTCTAATCCTTGGTACCTCAGGTGTCTTTTTCTTTTTGATTTAAACCTTATACTCTGGTCTTATAAGATATTCATCCAAGCCTATTGCATATTCAAGCTCAAATGACAATTTAGGAGAAGACCTAGATCTGTTGAAAAGGCTCCAATGCTGGGAAAGCTGAAAAAAATTAGAAGAGGACAACGAGCAATAGGATAGGGACTCAGTTTACAAAAGTGATGGGTTCACCATTAGAAGACCTGAAAGACCATGTTAGGGAGAGATTGCCATGGAAGAAATCTATATATGTGGTTGCTAAGAGGTGACAATGACTGGATGGCACATCATCTATGTACTGCTAAAACTCTTGCCTGTAATCTTTAACTGGGCAAACCAGTGCATCACAGGGCGAAACCTTTTCAACCAAGGTACAGTGTCTCAAATGAGCTAATCTTACAGAAAGCATCCAAAACCCAGGACTCTCCTGGAATTGAAATTGGGCAAATTTTATAAAACATTTTCTGTGGCCAACTTCTGATGTTTGACTATGCTGTACTGTTCACTTTCAAGGCAGAGTAATCTCTGAGTATGCCCCTGAATTTTTGAGAACTTTTCCAGTACAGTAGCTTTGCAATTGTTGAAGGAATTGAGGAATCTGGTAAGGCAGGGGTCTCCAATCCCTGGGCCGCAGTCCACTACCAGCCAGAGGTGGGTTCTGACTTATCTCGCTGCCGGTTTGCTTCCTCACGTGCCACGCGGGCGCATGCACGCTGCGTGCCATGCACGTGCATGCGCAGTGCTAAAAATCCAGCTTCTGTGCATGCGCAGAAGCAAAAAACAAGATGGCGCCGGCTAGAGAGCCAGTTCGGGGGCGTGTCCATCCGGCCATCGCTGCCAGTTCGGCGAGCGGGGGAAAATTCCCGCTACCAGTTCTATAGAACCGATCTGAACTGGCAGGAACCCACCTCTGCTACTGGGCCTTGATCTTTCTGGAACCAGGCATGGAAGTGGCGGGTGAACATGTGCACACCTGCATTCCCACTTGCATGAACAGCAGGCGAGTGTGTGCCTGCGCTCTATTTGTGTGAGTGGTGGGCGCACGTGCCTGCTGCTCACACAGATGGAGCTGCATGCATGTGCTTGCCCACTGCTTGTGCGGAACCATTCCCTCTACCTCCTGGTAGAGGAGCCACAAATTTGGAAAGGTTGGGGAACTCTGGTAAGGAAATATCTCTGAAATAATGACCCAATGGGTCACACACAGTGGAGCCGTGCCTCTGACTGTACAGATAGTCCTCGAGTTATGGCCATAATTAGGCCCAAAATTTATGTTGTTAAGTGAAACATGTTTTTTTCAAAAAGTTTTTTTATTTTTTCCTCCACCACTTTTACATTTCAATAAACATATACCTTAAATCATTACAATAAAATACACAATTTTACATTTATACTCCATCATTCTAAAATCAATTATCTTATCCATACGCTTATATCATCAATCATCAGTCTATTCTACTTTTCTTTCCATTGCACTCCCTCTCTACCTCCATCATTTCCTACTACTTTCTTACTCCTTCACTCCTCTACTCTACTCCTTCTCTTCCTCCCCTTCTACTTCCTCTTACACCCTCTTAGCCTTCCCCTGAGTACTCTTTTATCCTCTTATGTTTAACAGACTGATGATACAATCTCAAATTAAAACTCTTCATATCCCTTTTAAGAAGAAAAATTTGTTGTTGTTGTTATATCATTTCTTTATATGTAATACTTTGTTTCTAGGTATATACTGCTAACTTCATTTTACCTCCACAAAAGAAAAGAAAAGAAAAAAAAGGAAATCTAGTTTTGTCATCTGGGATATTCACCAATTATTTTTCCAATTCTACTCCTAAATTCTCCACTGTTCATTAGAAGTGAAACATTTGTTAAGTGAGTTTTGCCCCATTTTATGACTTTTCTTGCCACAGCTGTTAAGTGAATCATTGCAGTTGGTAAATTAGTAAGTTGGTTGTTATGTGAATCTGGCTTCCCCATTGACTTTGCTTGTCAGGTCGCAAAAGGGGATCACATGACCCTGGGACAGAGTGCTGGTCATAAATATGAACCAGTTGCCAAGCATCTGAATTTTGATCACATGATCATGGGGATGGTGCAAAGGTTGTTAACTGTGAAAAATAGTCATAAGTCACATTTTCAGTGCCATTGTAACTTTGGTCACTAAATGAACTGTTTTAAGTCGAAGACTACCTGTAATTATATTTTAAGGAAAACTGTATGCAAATACAAACAGGTCCATGCAAATTACATCATGTTAATTACTTTTAGTATTAATTATTGTTAATCCACATACGCAAATATGTAGCTTTGAACAATTTTCCTCAAAGAATAAATGCAGTTTATTATTTTTGACTTGTCTGTGTTCTCTTTATCTATTTTTAGGATTTGTGTAGGGAACTAATCACACTGAAGGTCAGAGTTATGCAAAAATATTGAAAATTGAAACTTTTAAGCACCAGTGTGTGACGGCAAACCAAACAAAACCATAGCTAGGAATGGGGACAACTATGGAATCTCTCGGACCATCCTTTGTCAGAATGACAACTATGATCTTGTGATGCAAGGCTCTCCTTTTTGGGGGGGGTGTGTGTGAGAGAGAGAGAGAGAGAGAAGTGTCATGACTCATGTAGTCTAGCACTGCTTTTAATCAGAGAGACCGCAACACCACCACTTGATATCTATTATTTTTGCAGTCTCCGGATCACTGAAAATATACTAAAGAAATCGGATGGCAAAACCTAGAGATCGAAAAGGTACAAATATACTTTTATGCTGGTTCACAGGAATTTGAGAAAATCAAAGCATGTCTTTTGGTCATCAAATTACTCCGTTACCCTGCTGCATTTTGTCTGTGAAAATATATGTACTATGATGCACATGCTTACTATTCTGCAGGGAAACACAGATTAAAGAAATGGTAGTACTTGAGTGGGCCAATTCTACCAGGCTGTGCCCAGTTTTTCCTCAGAAAATCCTCCCTTCAGTAATGAAGATAGTTTCTTTTTTTTTGTATTAACAAAAAAGATCTCAATAAGGAAGTAGGCATCACCCTTGATTTTCCAGCATCCTAGTTTTCTCTCCTCATTCTTTACATTAACAACTTTCTCAAACAGGATAAAATCACATATTTAATAATGAAGACAAATCCAAACAAAGAAGAGGTGCCTAACAGTGAATGAAACTTATTTCAGGATCTTCCCTTTGCCCCAAAGCAATCTGGGAATTGGACTTCTCTATCCACCCATTCTGCTATTAAGTAAAAAAAAGAGCAAACTGGTAAGTTTTGTTTGTATTTTAAAGAGCAAACAAATACGAACACATCAGAAGTTAACTATCACAGCAGCAGTTGGTTCTAAAACCCGTTGCTACCGTTTGTGCGCGTGATGCATGCACAGAAGCATATCAGTCACGTGGGTGGAGCCTCCTGCCGCCACTGCTACCAATTCGCTGAACTGGGTCGAACCGGGAGCAACCCACCGCTGTATCACAGCATATTTGAAAAAGGGACTGCAGTAATATACAGGTAGTCCTTGACTTACAAGAGTTCATTTAGTAACCATTTGAAGCTACAACGGCTCTGAAAAAGTGAGTTTTGACCATTTTTCACACGTATGACCGTTGCAGCATCCCCACGGTCACGTGATCAAAATTCAGACGCTTGGCAACCGACTCATATTTATGACGGTTGCAGCACGAGATTCCCTTTTGCGACCTTATGACAAGCAAAGCCAACGGGGAAGCCAGATTCACTTAACAACCGTGTCCCTAACTTAACTGCAGCGATTCACTTTCTACCCGGGGCAAGAAAGGTTGTAAAACAGGGCAAAATCCACTTAACAAACGTCTCACTGAACAACGGAAATTTTGGGCTCAATTGTGGTCGAAAGCCGAGGACTACCTGTATCTCACACTTTAGAAAGCCAAATTAAGGCCCTTGCATCCCAAGGAGTGGGTGAACGGATCTTATTCCGAATTTGGTCAATTAAAAAGAAAAAAAAACCCAAATACATCCGGCACTGAGGGGCCCCATTTTGTCATCGGGTCGAACCGGAAAGGCCCCCGTCCTTGGAAAAAAAAGCTGCCTACTACATCACCGGGATTTCAGGGAAATGAAATAATCTGGAATTTTTTTTCCTCGTCCGCACCTGCCCGAGTTGGGCGTCCAAGGCCAGGCGCAGGTGCCCCTTCAGGCTGGAGCTGCAGCTGAGGCGGGAGTCGGCCAAGGTCGCCCTCTGCGGCAAAGGCGGCGGGAGGAGAGCAGGAAGCGGCCCAGCCCTCCTCCTCCTTCCAGCCGTTCAAGGGCGCTCGCTCCGCCTTCCTCCGGCCGGCGGTCAGCGAGGGGCAGGCAGGAATCGGGAGGACGGAGCCGTTGCCCGCATTAGAGGGCAAAGCCTCTCCGGCCGGCTCTCGCATTAGTTGCAGGAGGGCTTCCCTTGCAATCTCCCCCGCGGCCCTTCAGGTCGCAGGGAGGGCAGGCACCGGAGCTGACCTTGGCAAAGGATGCGGGTCAGAGGCCGTTAGGGACTCGGGAGACCCGAGTAGGAGTACAGGAAAGCACCCTGGAACCAGACAGGGCAAAGCGGCTCCTTTCGCAAAGGGCCCTTTGGACCTTGAGTCTTTTTTCCACGCATCCCTAACACGTGGTTGGGACTCGAGCGTTAAAGATGCCCCCGCGCTGCTGCCTCCTTTGACACGGCTGGATTAGGGCCTCCTGCAGGCGAGAAGAGGAGCGAGCCTCTCCCTCCGTCGCTTCCACCTTGATTGAGAAATAGTAATAATAATAATAATAATAATAATAAAAGACCTCCCAGGGCGCAGCTGGGGGGGGGGGACACACAGAAAGAACCGGAAAACCCCGCCCGCTGTCCTCCTCCCGCTTACGCTTACCCCCCCCCACTCGCGGCGTGCCCCCCTCCTCCGGGAGGCGGGGCCGCGCTGGCTCCGCCTCCTTTCCCACCCGGCTGTTGTGCGCGCGCGCACGCAGCCCAGCAGCCAACCAACCAGCCAGCCTCCTCTCGCACGTTCCTTCCGTACTCTGTCCCTGGTTCTTTCTGGTGTGTGTGTGTGTGTGTGTTGGGGGGGTGGGGGCCGGAGGGGAGCGGAGGATCGCTGTGCGGAGCGGAGGCTGATGTGAATCCTTCGGGTCCTGCCTGGAGCTGGTGGAAGGGGGAGGGGGGCTCGAGGGGAGGAGGAGGAGGAGGAGGAGGAGGAAGAGCAGCGCTGCTTCTGCCGCTTCCGTCATCATGGCTCACTCCCCTGTCCAGCAGCCTGGCCTGCCGGGGATGCAGGTGAGCAAGCAGCCCGCTTCCCTTCCCCCTCCCCACCCCACCGGCCTTCTCTTCCCTCCTCCCTCGCTTTCCCTGCTTGGGCTTGAAGCTGCTCTGGGGTCCTGGCGGGAGGAGGGCATGTGGGGCGGGGGTGTCCGCTGCGGCTATCTGGTCGGGGGCTGGCACGAGGTTCCTCGCTCGGCGGGTGTCAGCCCCCGGTAGGAGAGAGGCGGGCGGGGAGGCACGTGCGGGGAGGGGGCGAGGGGAGGCGGGGGCTGCTGATGCAGCCACTCTTCCATCTGCGCCCCTGGCAACGAGGGAGGGCGAGAAGAGCGCCCCGCTCGCCTCCTCTCTTGCCCACTAAGTTGCCTGGGGTAAGTGGGGTTGGCAAAATAACAACAACAACAAAAAACCCAAACCACAGACCCAGACCACCTTTGCGGACCCCTCTTGATCTGCTGGAAGAAGGGTTGACCTTCAGGGCGTCCTGCGCTGCTCCCTTGTGTACGTGCCCAGCTTCTCATTTGGAGCTGACTTGTAGAGGACACCGCAGATATTATTTGGGGATCCACCTCTCTCTCTCTCCCTCCCTCCCTCCCTCCTTCCTTCCTTCCCACCCTCTCTTCTCTCCCCACTCCCTCTCTCCTCCTTTCTCTCCCTCCCCCACGCACTCTTTCACCCCTATTCTCCCCCTCTTTCCCTCTGTCTCCCCTCTCTTCCCCCTCCTTCCCACCCTCTCTTCCTCCTTTCCTCCTCTCTCCCCACTGTCGCTTTCTCTCCTTTCCTCCCCACTCTCTCTTTCTCCCCCTTTTCTCCCTCCCCCCCATCCTTTCCACCCTCTCCTTTGCTCTCCCTCTCTCCCCCCTTCTCTCCCTCTCTCTTTTAAATGCTTTATATCTTCTCTTGCTCTTTTGGTTAATGTTGGTTAACAAAATCAAGATGTAGGAAGGCAGCATTGGGATGGCATTCCTGAGGTAATCCTTGGGGGTGGGTAGGGAGTTTAAAATTTACATGTTAAGGAAAATCACTAATGAAAAGGATCTTTTCAGGTTCTTCTACTTTGATGGCTATGTTTTACAAGTGGTATTTGGACTGTGCATATTTGAGAGACTGAATGGCAATAGGGAAGCTGTAACTAGAAAAAAACTATGTAGTGGACTTCCAGGGTACTGTATCTTTTTGTTTTGAATTCTAGGACTTGCTGGGCCTGATAACTCAAATCCTCAATGACTTGTGCACTTTAGGAGGCCCTGTGAATTCCAGAGCTCTGAAATGTTATATAGGAAGACAGTCCTCGCCTTATACACTGTAGATCAAAAGATGGAAGTGGGAGGAGAGTTTTGAACCAAAGATACTGAGGTTTTTCCTCAATTAACAGACTCTGTATAACACCCAGAATATTAACCAATTTCTCTGATCTCAAGATTGCTGTATGTCCAGATCCTCTGCTCAGATCATTGATTTTTTTCATACCGGTAGTTCCTTTCAAAGGTCACCTTCATCTTTTAAAAAGACAATTGGATGCTGAAGTTAGATCCTATCAGTGTTTGACTAAGAAGTAGAAGTTATAAAGATTCCATGTTTTCTGTTTTTCCCCATCTTCTGGTAATTTCTCATTCTGTGCTGCCTCCTCCCATAACTGTACAGGAGGGCTCTGATAAACAAGGGTTGCGTATATCTGATATATACAAATCAGATATATCATATACCTCTTAAAGCAATGGGTACAATGCAAATCAAGCTAGCACAAAACAGGGAGCAAAAACAAAGGAATTTTGTTTTGTTTTAAAGTGGGCCAAAATAAATTATGACTACTTTGCTCTTACCTGGCAGGTAAGCTGTCTTTTGGCAGGTAAAAGTCCACTACAATGATGGGTCCAGGATCATAGTACAAAAGTCTCCAGGAGCCTCTGTGGGCAGGGTTGGATTTCTGTGTGAATTCAACGTAGTTTATATGGTTTGAAATATAGGTATAATTGTTGGTGAAAGTGAGATTTACCCTGATTGGACTCCCCGGTGTTGAATTATAAATGGTAAAAATAGGACATTTTTACTTTATAAAAATGTAATTCATAGTTTAACCCCGTGATGATGAACCTATGGCACACCTGCCATAGGTGGCAGGGGGAGCCATATCTGCTGGCACGCGAGCCGTTGCCCTAGCTCCGCTCCAGCGTACATGTGTGCACCGGCCAGCTGATTTTTGGCTCGCCCGGAGGCTCTGGGACGGCGTTTTCGGCCTCTTGGAGCCTGGGGAGAGTGAAAAACTGGCCCACCGGAAGCCGGGAAACGAGCCATTTCCCGCCTCCGCAGGGCCTCCGGGGAGGCGAAGGAGGCTGTTTTCGCCCTCTCCAGGCTCCAGGGAAGCCTCTGGAGCCTAGGGAGGGCAAAAAATGGGCCTACTGAGCCCACCAGAGGGGAGGGGGATCATGTGTGCATGCGTGGGGGGCAGGGCAGCGCATGGGGTCATGTGCACATGTGCAGGGTGTGGGGCACGGGGGGCATTGAATTATGGGTGTGGGCATACACGTGCAATAGCACGCACACACACTCTTTCAGCACTTGAGGGAAAAAAGGTTCGCCATCACTGGTTTAACCTATCTCAAAATACCATCAAAAGGGATTTAAAACTTTGATAAATGCAGTATGATATTATCCAAGTACAGCTATATTTAAATATGCTTTTTTAAATGAGAAGACTACTTAAAGTCACCTTGTTCCCATTGGATCAATCTTGTATCCAATGGATCAATCAAGTTGTATCAGAAAATTGCATATAGCATATACTGTTAGTCTTCTACCCTCCACAGCATAAATAGCTCTTTATATCTCAATTCTTCTGAACCATTTCTCGAAAAGAGTTTTTGATATTATTCCACAATATCTTCATATAGTAAGTCCTTTTATTTTACATTTTTAATTTATTGTCTTAGTTCTTTGCAAATATATTCTATACAGGTAATTCTTTACTTATGACCACAATTGAGCCCAAGATTTTTGTTGCTAGGCAAGAGAGTTGTAAAGTGAGTTTTGCCCTGTTTTATGATATTTCTTGCCACAGTTGTTAAATGAATCACTGCAGTTATTAAGATACTAACACAGTTGTTAAATGAATCTGGCTTCCCCATTGACTTTACTTGTCAGAAGGTTGCAAAAGGTGATCACATCACCCCGGCTACTGCAACCATAAAAAAAATATGATTTAGTTGCCAAGTGTCTGAATTTTGATCACGTGACCATGAGGATGCTGCAGTGGTCATAATTTTAAAAAATGGTCGTAAGTCACTTGTTTTGGTGCCGTTGTAATTTCAGACAGTCACTAAACAAATGGTTGTAAGTCGAGGACTACCTGTATTTTATTTTTAACAAGGCTTTTTGACTATCTTAAATTGAAACTATCAATTCTTCAAAACTTCCTAACCTACATGTCTTCTTATGTTAGTTAAATTAAGGGGGGGGGGAATCCTTACTATTTAAATCAGTGTTCCCCAATCTTGTCAACTTGAAGATATCTGGACTTCAACTCCCAGAATTCCCCAGCCAGCATTCGCTGGCTGGGGAATTCTGGGAGTTGAAGTCCAGATATCTTCAAGTTGACAAGGTTGGGAAACACTGAGAAAAGATTCCATATTGTTCATCTGGAATAATTTGCTATGTAGTCATTCCCAAATGTTTTCCAGGTGTGTTGTAATGCAGTTCCTCTCCTAATAACAGTATTAGCCATGCTGCCTGAGGATGATAGAAACTTTAGCTGAGCATACCTGGAAGGGACATCAAACTGGTTAAGGCAGCATTGTTTGCTTATTTATCAAAATTACATATTTCAGAGGCTTGCAGTGAAGTCAACCCTTGTAGTTAAACAAGTCAACAGCCAGTACAATAAAATCAAGCACACAATGGAGATGGACTGTGAATAACTCTCCAGCTTCATTTTAGTGGCCCTTAAGTGACTTTTCACAGCATAATTTCTTACATTTCGAGAAGCACAAAAAGGGCAAAATCAGTGTGATAGATGAATCTGCTTCCTTTTTACTTACTTACCTCCTTTCTGGGATGATCATGTATCTGTATATTTTTTTTAACTTTTATTACTATTTCAGCCACACATCCAGCAGTGGGTTGCTCCCGGTTCGGACTGGTTCCACCTGGGATACTTCTGCGCGCGCGCAAGCGCGGACACAAACCAGTAGCAAAATCATTTACAACCCACCACTGCACACATCCCTAGGATTCTGTGCACTTCTAGGTAAATCTAAAATGTAAAAAGTTACTACTACTCGTAAAAAGATTTGCCTGTCCAAAGAAAATGCATCTGGTTATTTTATTACAGCACTAATCTTTAAGTGTATTGTTATTTGTCCCCAGTTGCCTATGTGGGCATTTGCAGGCAACAGTTTCATTCGGACTAACAAGAAGTGTTGCTTGTGCACACAGACGTTGAAATGGTTATGGATGGGTGAGCTTTGCAAAAGATGCAGCTAGTTTAATGCTCCAAAGACAGAGATCCTTGCTTTATTTTAAAGTATTCTGGGAAATGCCTCTTGAAAATGCTGTGTGTAGCTCTTGTGTCGAGAACCATAATGTCGTTGTTCAAAATGAAAGGGAATATAGGGTATACCTAACTGATTTTCTGTGCATTCCTTTCAACACCATTTTTGTCGGATTGAGGTGAATCATTTTGTGTTCCAGTTGTCTTGAGGAAAGGGAACAAACGATTCAGTTGCTCAGGACTTTCCAGTGCGTGGTTGCCGCTTAATTAATTTGGGCTCTTAATATTTTTAAATAGGATTTACTTTTAAATAGGATTAATGAAAGAGCAAGTTAAAAATACAGGAACTTTGCTGAAACTATGTGGGCCTGGTTCTGCCTACATATTAACCTTGAAATCTATGGTAGAGGAAAGTTGGGATTTAGATATATCATCACCATCATCATCATCACCATCATGTCCTACCTACACACACACATGTATAGATAGTCAACTCAATCAAAGCATTATATTTATATTTGGCATGTTGGATTTTTGTGTATATCTATAATATTAGGATTAGCACCAAAAAGCCTATTGAACATGGAATTTTATATCCTGTTAATAGTCTTTCATGCAGTATGGTTATAAATTACTGTTCAAAGTCACAATTTCAATATCATCTTCATGCTTTATCAGTTTTCCGTTCTCAGTTGCACTTTGTTTCTTTACCGCTTGCTTCAGTGTTTAATCTAACACAGATTAATCTAAGACAAATTGGAAAACCTTTGGCTCTCAGGATGAATTCCCGGCATTCTTCTCCACATTCTGTGAGACAGATTGTTGTCTAAACCTGAACTGATGCTTATGCCTAAGTAGACATTTATTCTCCAAAGAAATGAGGTTAGAAATAACCACAAAGAGAAGCCGTGCCTCTGACTGTAAAGGTTGTCCTTGAATGACGACCATAATTAGGCCCAAAATGTATGTTGCTAAACGAAACATTTGTTGAGTGAGTTTTGCCCCCTTTTATGACTTTTTTGCCACCGTTGTTAAGTGAACCATTGCATTTGTTAGTAATGTTAAGTGAATCTAGATTCCTCATCGATTTTGCTTGTCAGAAGGTCGCAAAAGCAGATCATATAACCCCAGGACGTTGCAACCATCATAAATATGAACCAGTTGCCAGGCATCCAAATTTTGATCACGGGACGATGGGGATGCTGCAACAGTCGTAAGTGTGAAAAATGATCATGTCACTTTTTTCAGTCGGTCACTAAATGAGCTGCTGTAACTCGAGGACTACCTGTACCAAGCTGCTCCCTCTTCATGGTATATAAGAAGGTTTAGGGGCTGAGAGATGACTTAGTCTTTCTTCATCCTATGCAGGATGCCTCCAGCCTGGGTTGGGTCATTGTTGACTTTTAGCAATACCTGGAATCCTTGACTTACAACTGTTTGTTCAGTGCCTGTTCAAAGTTACGATGGTGCTGAAAAAAATAATCGACTTATGATCCTTCTCTGAAGTTACGGCCCTTGCAGTGTCTTCAGTCATCTTGGCAGCTCACTTGCACTTACCTTATTTTTCAGAGTATAAGACGTACCTTTCCCCCCCCTAAAAGAGTTTGAAAATTTGGGTGCGTCTTATACTCCGAATGTAGCTTTTTCGAAGCTTTTCCCCCCCAGCCCTAACGAGGTGCTAACTATCTTCCCAGCTTGCAGGATTTTTTATTGCTACTTCCTCCGAATAAGTTTTTTCCCAGCCCTAAGTCTTTGCAGGCTTGTTTTCATTGCTACTCCCTCCAAAGAAGATTTTTTTCAGCCCTAACCAGGGGATAAAATAATGTGCTGAAGCTGACCAGACTAAGGACGCTAGCCAGATGAATACCTAGTAGGTAGATTTCCCCCCCTATTTTCCTTCCCCAAAACTAAGGTGTGTCTTATACTCTGGTGCGTCTTATACTCCGAAAAATATGGTATATCTCCCCCCCCCCATCCCCTTCCCATTTCTGCCCTTTGGGCCACCCTACACCCTGGGTAGGCAAGCAGACACAGAACCCTCTGGCTTTAGGGCTGCAAGAAGATCTTGAGTCACAGCACAGTACAAAGCCCCTGGAAGTCATGGCCAACCCAGCCTGCCCCATTTCCCACCCAACCTCGGTGCCCAGGAAGCACCAGCAAGCATTCATTCACCCAGCTGCCTTCTCCCCCAGTTCCCCACACCCACTTTTGACTTTGCCTCATTGCCTTTGCTGTCTCCTTTTTGGACCCGGGGCCACCATGGTGCTCTAGCATCTCTGACAAACATTTCCTACATCTGTCTGCCCAGCCTGGCCCAGTAGCATGGTGCCAATAAGAGTGCCAGCCCGTGGGGTAAGGCCCGAAGTGGTTTCACCCAGTGGGAAAACTCTGTGGGTTGGCATAGGGTTGGTTCACACTTCCTATGTGTGGCTCCTGGAGCCAACCTTCTGTGTTTTTCCACTGGGTGAAACTAGTTCCAGCTTTCCCCATAGGCTGGCATTCTTATTTTTGGATCAAGGTTGGGTGGGGTGGGGCACATGTAGGAAGCATTTGCTGGAGACAAGCTGATCCAAAAAGACAGCAAAGGCTTCTGCTTCAGCCGTGATGGTTGGGCACAAATGGTAAAAGGATAGTGTTGGGAGGTGGGAGACAAGGCAACTAGGCGAACGAATGCTAGTGCTTACTGGCCTTCCCAGACACTGCGGTTTGGCGCTGGGCTTCTGGAGCGGACTGGAGCGGCTGTGGCTTCTCACTGCACTACAGTCTCAGTGCTGCACGTTTTGGGGGGCTGCCTCTACCCACTAGGCAGGGTGCAGGGCAGCCAGAAGGGCAGAGATGGCGGGGAGGTAGGTAAGTGGAGGAAATTGGAACCAACACATTACTGAGATTTGGGACTGGGAGAAATCATGCCGAAAGTATCTTGGATAAGGATGGGTATTCGCTTAATGACCTGCAATTCTCAGTTAACGGGGCACGCTGGGATTGCAGTTTCTAAGTCACATGGCATCTTGTTTTATGACCACATGGCTCAGGGATGCAGATTCCAGTCCTATTTGTGGTTGTAGGTTGGGGACTACCTTTATGCAGAAAATAAAATTACCCACCTCCCTCAGCAGGTTCTAATTGGCCAACTATGTTTTGCGCTGTGCATAATTAATTGTACAGGTAGTTCTCGACTTACGACCACAATTGAGCCCAACATTTCTGTTATTAAGTGAGACACTTGTTAAATGAGTTTTGCCCCATTTTACGACCAATCTTGCTGCAGTTGTTTAGTGAATCATTGCAACTGTTAAGTTAGTAACAAGGTTGCTAAGTGAATCTGGCTTCCCCATTGACTTTACTTGTCAGAAGGTTGCAAAAGCTGATCACATGACTCTGCAACCGTCATAAACATGAGTCAAGTTGCCAAGTCTCCTGAAATTTGTTCACATGACCATGGAATGCTGTAATGGTCATAAGTTGTGAAAAACGGTCATAAGTCACTTTTTTCAGTGCCATTGCAACTTTGAACGGTCACTAAGCGAACTGTTGTAAGTCAAGGACTACCTGTAATTGCACAGTGTGTGATGCAAACATGGATTTCTTAAGTTTCAGTGTTTCTCTGTACATGGGTAGAAAAAAGATTAATTAAACTATTTTGACTAAACCAATTGAAATTTAACTTTCCCTTCAATAATGTATGGAAGAAAAAGGAATGTATGACCTCTAATCTCCAAAAATATTCACTAACATCAATAAATCTAACTATAAACTATCTAGAATCATTATGGCATTGCTTTGTTACCATAATGAAATACATATCACGTATTTGCCATGAGTGTCATGATAGGGTTACCCTTTGTAAATACTGCCTAGATCTATGCATTTAAATGCATTTTCCTGAGAAGAGATCCGTAGGTTTCTCAGTCTTTTCTCCAAAAGGCACAGAACCATAGAAGGAAAATACTTTCTGGTGTGTGACTCTTGCTGATTTCATGAATATGATCAAGTTATTATTTTGACAATAATGGTTTACCATTGCTACTTCCAGGAAGTGCTTTTTTTTTAAGTTTCACCATCGAAACCATAGTGCAGAGGTCTTCAAACTTGGCAACTTTAAGACTTGTGGACTTCAATTCCCAGAATTCTCCAGCTGGCTGGAGAATTCTGGGAATTGAAGTCCACAAGTCTTAAAGTTGCCAAGTTTGGGGACCCCTGCCATAGGGACTTCATGGTGTCTCCATCCTGCTTAGATTTTCTTGACGTCAGCCAAACTAAACTAGAGTTAAATTGCTTAGGTACTTTTTTATTATTATAAATCAAATATATTCATTCTGTGCCTATGCAAAAATATTGAAAACAGAAACAGACTAATTAAAATACATCTTCCAGTAGCTGATAATGTGGATCAATTATGTGGAAGTCACAGTGGCAGACTATTCCAATGTGATGATTACTTGTTACTTTTCTTTGAGCTGACTTTTTCATCCTTTCCCACTATTTCATTTTATGGCTATTACCTCTGAAGATTTGTAACCCATCCAAATACAGATGGTGTTTTAATCTTAAGTAATAATGGAATTTCATTAATGGTGTTAACTTCATGTAATGTTTAAGTTATACTTGGCTGTGATCAATCTGTTCCCTTTTGTTTGTAATAAAAAGATTTATTACAGCACTAGCATATTTAATATTAGACTCCACAGTTTGAAACTGCATTTTTGTTGTAATTTTAGGTGCTGATTGAAAAAGGAAGTTAAAGTATGCTATCATGTTTGTAGGTCGAATTTTAAATTGAGATAGGTGGCAAATATTTAATAAATAGTGTGTAAAGCTTAGTCTTCAAACTAATTGCAGAGATAATAGCCAAAACAGAAGATCATATACCCGTGATGGCGAACCTATGGCATGCGTGCCAGAGGTGGCACGCAGCTCCCTTTCTGATGGCACGTGAACCGTCACCCCAGTTCAACTCCGCCGCACATGTGTGCGTGCCTCCTGCCAGCCAGCTGGTCTTCAGGTCTCTGCTGTGTATGTGTGGGGGGCGGGGCCAGAGGTAGGTTCCTGCTGGAGCTGCCCAGTATGCAGCTCCAGTAGGGAGCGGCGGATTTTGCAACCGCTCTGGAGCCCTCTCTGCCGGTCCACCTGGAGCATTGCCATTTTTTTTCGGTGATTTTCAGTGATTTTTGGGCGATTTTGCTTTTGCGCATGCGCGGAAGCAAAATCGCACCGAAATCCCACGAGGGAACGCACGCGGGGGGGAGATTTCGGCGAGATTTTGCCTCCACGCATGCGCGGAAGCAAAATTGCACCGAAATCTCATGTGCGCGCACGTCCCCTTGCGAGATTCCGGTGCGATTTTGCTTCCGTGTATGCGCAGAAGCAAAATCGCGCAAGGTGGCGCGCGTGTAGCAAATGAGTGCCCCCCCGAAGCGTGGTGATGCGCGCGCATGGTTCCGGCAGCGAGGTAAGTGAGCAATCCACCCCTGGCTGGGGCGCATGAAAGGGGCGTGTATGCATGGGAGGCGCACGTGTATGGGGGCGCATGCGGGGTGTGTGAGCACATTGATTTTGGGGGTTCAGGCATGCATTTGCGCGCGCACACGTGCGCTTTGGGCACTCAGTCCAGAAAAGGTTAGCTATCACTGTCATATACCCTTGTCTTTTCTTTCTTTGTCCCACACTTCCCCTTCCAATTTTGTTTTTTGTTTTTAACCAACATCCTGGTTGTTTGCTCAAATATAATAATCCTACAATTTTAAAAAAGCAAATCTATTTTTTTTCTACTTTTGCTTTATTTTTCATGGGTCCTTTGTTTTGAGTCCTTTATATTTCTTGTTTCTGGAATTTCTTCCATTTTAAGTGGAGGAATCAAGAATCCAGTAACCTCAGCTTTATTTATTATGTTCATTGAAATATTTCTTCCAGAATTTGAAGGCAGACCCAGAAGAACTCTTTACAAAACTGGAGAAGATTGGCAAAGGTTCGTTTGGTGAAGTTTTTAAAGGCATTGACAATCGAACACAGAAAGTTGTTGCTATAAAAATTATTGATCTTGAAGAAGCTGAAGATGAAATAGAAGATATACAGCAAGAAATAACAGTACTCAGTCAATGTGACAGTCCATATGTCACCAAATACTATGGGTCTTATTTAAAGGTAAGTTTTTTCTTCGCAGTGTGCCTATTTTATGAATCGGAGTATTTGTAAAACATCTGTTTATGTAGAGACATCAATATATGCTGAAAACTGATCAACATAATATTGAAGTACATGTGTTCTTATAAAGTCAGTATATTTAGAGAAGGTGTATATACGTTTATATACATGCATACATGTATGTATGTTATGGGGGGTGATATATCCCCACACATAACTTTTGCATGAATAAATACAATGTTGGTGCTAATTTAACCTTTTAATTACTAGTTTTCTTATGAAGAATCCTGGGAGTTGTCATTTGGAAAACATCCAGAATGCAAAATAATCCTGATTCATTTTGCAGGCTGTTCCTTCGTCTTATCCGCAGCTAGGGAAGTCCTTTTGCACAACTCTCATTTCTTTTTCTCTTTTCATTTGCAATACCCTTCACCAACACTGACAGCTTCCTTAGCTTGGGAAGCCTTAGAACAGTGGTTCCCAACCTTTCTAATGCCGCGACCCCTTAATATAGTTCCTCATGTTGTGGTGACCCCCAACAAAATTATTTTCGTTGCTACTTCATAACTGTAATTTTGCTACTGTTATGAATCGTAATGTAAATATCTAATATGCAGGATCTATTTTCATTGTTACAAATTGAACATAATTAAAGCATAGCGATTAATCACAAAAACAATATGTAATTATGCCAGATCAGAAATTCTCGGGCCAGTCTTTGCAAGAGCACAAGGAATATCATCTTCCACAACAAGTCTACTTCTGTATTTAGACTTGATAACCAACAAGTGTACAGCAATATTTCTCAATCTCAGCAACTTTTAAGGTGCCTGGACTTCAACTCCCAGAATTCAAAGCAAAGCTGGCTAGGGAATTTTGGGAGTTGAAGTCTAGGTATATTCAAGTTGTTGAGGTTGAGAAATTGTGGCCTGCAAAAGACTACAATTGGTGCAAAATGCAGCTGCACGAGCTGTGGTGGGTGTGCCTAGGTACACCCACGTAACACCCATTCTCCGCCAGCTGCATTGGCTGCCCATTAGTCTCCGGATCCAATTTAAGGTGTTGGTTTTGACCTTTAAAGCCCTACATGGCTCAGGGCCAGGGTACCTTCGGGACCGCATCCTGCCGCATACCTCCCTACGACCGGTTAGATCCCACAGAGTCAGTCTCCTCCAGGTCCCATCGACCAAGCAATGCCGGTTGGCGGGGCCAAGGGGGAGAGCCTTCTCTGTGGGAGCCCCCTCCCTTTGGAACCAACTCCCTCCAGAGATTAGAACTATCCCCACCGTACTGGCCTTCCGTAAAGCAATAAAAACTTGGCTCTTCGGGCAGGCGGGGTGAAAGTGAGACCAACCAGACCAGATATGGGTCTCCCCCCGGTTATGAATGCTAGATGTTTTTTAAACTTTTGTAGTTTTTAACTGTTATGATTTTTATATTGATAAATGGATTTGACATGGTGTGAGCCGCCCAGAGTCCCTCAGGAGTTGGGCGGCATACAAATCTATTAAATTAAATTAAATTAAATTAAATTAAATTAAATTAAATTAAATTAAATTAAATTAAATTAAATTAAATTAAATTAAATTAAATCACAAACGCCTCTCACCAAATGGCACCTCTCCTGACCAATCGGACAGCTGGGGTGAGTTGAGCCAATATGGCCAGGCTTGTGGCAGTGGGGGGGAGCTGAGGATGCTGGGGCGACCCCTGGGAAATGGTCGTTCGACCCCCAAAGGGGTCCCGACCCCCAGGTTGGGAACTACTGCCTTAGAAGTTTGGTTTTACATTTTAAAGGCTTAAATAGCTTACGATCTGACAATTTCAGGAACTATCTCCCTCACTGTTGAAATTTTCTTGACATTAAGATCAGCCCAAAAGGCTCTCTTAAAAGTTTGTCTAACTTATTTCGTGGGTACCCAAAAGAGGGTTTTCCCTTACCTTGCTTCTTACTATGGAATGTACTTCTCTTAGGAGATGTTTTCAGTACCAAATATTACTGTGGTTGAGAAAAGTCTTCCTAGCCAGCTTAGCTCTTGTTCATCAGAATAAGGAAATAGTTGATTGTAACTGCTTTTATTAAATTTTACTTAGTTGGATAAGTTAAGGTGGATATAAATTAAATAAATAATAACTTTGATGTGGTTATTGAAGGAGCAAAGCAGCAGCTCCTAGTAGTTCTTGATCCAATAAATTTTAGATGATACCTAGTCTAACACTTAGGAATGAATAGGAATGGACCATGGTAGACTTTTCAGATATGTGGTCAGAAGTCTAAGAGTTGGTTTCTGGATCCTGGAAATTCCTGTAGGGCTCATGTGACATCAGGTACCATTGTCCATGATGGTGTGTGGTTCTTCTTTTTGTGTATGTCTAGAGAGATAGTAACTGAGGCAGAGTTACCATAGGTAATTCTCAGTTGCTAATAGTGTGTATGCTGTGTATATCCAGGTCTTTAAGATCTTGTCCTGAACGTTCGGGGGCCTGTGACAGTAGAAACAGAACTCGGTATAAATTGGAAAAGCCACTGCATTTTCCTGTAGAAACTCTGCAGAGATGCCAAGTTTGGTATTAAAAGAAACAGTGCATGAGTGAGTTTTGTAGTTTGGAGAACGAAATGTTCTCAGTTTGTAGAATTAGATAAAAGTTCTTGAAGGTCACTAAGTCTGTCTTGGAGAATCATGTCAGTGCGCAAGGCTATTTCAGTTACTATTTGATTTTTGTTTTGCACCTGTAGACACTGTGTAGTCTAAGAGTCTATATTTAAGCTAAGTCTAGGAAGCGGATCAGCATGGTAATAGCATGGATGGGTTAGGTGCTGAATCATTGTTGCTTTCCCTACCACCACAGTGACTAGGAATTCCTGGTTTCAGATTTTTTTTCCTTTTGCACTAATCGAACAAGATACAGTGGGATTTCATGGCTTTCCTCAAACAGTATCGAACATGTGTCTGCAGTATAGTTGTTCTTCAAACGAGACTTTAGAAACGGATCATTATTTCTGTTTCATTCTTCTATTTCCCCAGAAGGTGGCGCTAAAATGTCGAACTGCGGTGCTCTTAAATGCAGGCTGAGAGACTTGGGGAAAAAAATAGGCAAAATAAGCAATCCTCAAAATATCCACAAATGTTTTAGAAATATAATTTATAGAAGATAGTAGATGCTAAATAAAATAATCTCAGAATCCAGTTGGCACAAAACCCTGGCTTACCAAAGTCAAATGGGTCATATATCCGAAAGCTTATAGAGAGACTTACGTTGGAAATGTAAGATGGCTTGCAGAATAAAAGTATTTGAAACTCTTGGTTGCTTTGGAAGGACAGTTGTGCATAATGATAGATGTTCAGAGTGAAGTGAATGGCTTATGCTGTCACTACAGAAGTAGAATCTAGGGACTGTTGCGATAACCTCTTCTTATATCCTTTATTATAAGTCTTCCATAAAGACTCATTTCTTAAAGAGATTCTAAAAAAGCAAGTTATGTATACAATAGTTCAGGAGTGTCAAACTCTATTTCATTGAGGGCCGCATCAGGGTTGTGTTTGACCTCGGGTGGGCTGTGGGGGCGTGGCCAGGGTGGGTGTGGCCAGAATGGATGTGGACGTTTTTGCTGGCAGAGGGCTGCAGGAGGCCATCACAGCTGAAAATGGAGCTCGGGAGGACCACGTGCAGCCCTCCCAAGCTCTGTTTTTGCTGGCAGAGGCACCGCGCAGTCTTTCACTGTTTCCAGGGCGGCCCTGTGGGCCAGATCTAAGCATCCCGCGGGCCGGATTCGGCCTGTGGGCCTTGAATTTGACACCCCTGAAATAGTTGAACTGTTACAAATGTAGTATTATCTTGATTATGGCATAGTTTGTTTCTGCTTATTTTCCTTTTTTATTTTTTGCTTTTCTGTGGGTATATGACTGATTATATTCCAGTTGGAAGTACAGTAGATACTTTCCAAATTTGTTGTATTGGTCACGTAGGATTAATTGTGGGATTGTACTATAGGTATACCTCACTTAATGACTATGTTTAGTGGTGGTTCGAAGTTATGATGGTACTGAAAAAGTACTTTTGCAATCAGTCCTCACATTTATGACTGCTGCAGTGTCCCGTGGTAATTTGATTGCTGTTTGTGCACTTAACAACCAGCTTCTAACAAGTCAACGGAGAAGCCAGAAGTAAAATCACAAGACATGGTCACCTGATGTCTTGCTTAATAACCCATGGTGATTTGCTTAATGACCAAATGGGAAATGACATCATAACTCCATCTTTTGCTTAGCTACAGAGTTGCTGGTCTGAATTGTATCTACTAAGTGTGGACTACCTTTAATGGAATATTGCCGTATTTGTAGTGGGGGGGGGGAAAGGAAAGAAACGACATCTGTCAATAAAAGCCGAATGATGTAACTGAAAAGTAACACAGAAATAATTGTCCAATGAGTTATGAGATTTAAAATGTCAGAATGGTAGGGCTGGCTCCACTTTGGCCAATTTTGTTACAGCCCGCAAATTTTGAAATCCTTAAAAAGAAGAAGCAACAATTGTATAATGCATAAAGATTGTATAATGCATAAAGACTATAATTTTTAAGTCTACAGCTCCCTATCTGTATATTAGATTTTACTCTAATGTAGAAAGATACTGAAATGTAAAAATATGTTGTTTAGACAGATCAAATTTTTTGTAGAGATTTGTATGCATTAATAATGTAGATAAAATTCAGAGTCTGACTAAGAATCCAGTTTAACAAATTGACTGGTTTTACTACCCTGTTTTCCCAAAAATAAGACATCCCCTGATAATAAGCCCAATCGGGCTTTTGAGTGCATGGCAATAAGGCCAAGCGCTTATTTCAGGTTTCAAAAAAATATAAGACAGGGTCTTATTTTCTGAGAAACACGATAATAAACATTCATATGAATATTACTTTCCTATCACGTTTAAGCTATTTGTGCTACAGCTTCCTTATTTGTCTCCCAACTGTAAGTTATGTTAGAATTTGTTTTGCCAAATATATTCTTCATTGTTTGTTAAGATGTGTGTTTTTCCTTGTGGTTGACCTTGTAGCTGAGTGGAGAACTAAACATGACAGACACTAATATTTCTTTTCTTGCAAGGATATTTTATATAGCTAGCACTAAGGGTTAGCATTCAGAAGATAAATTGGAAGTTGATCTGTATTTCCCCTCAAAGAAATACCAGTATCTGAGGGCAGCTGATCATCATCATACCCAGGGTTTAAATAGTAATAAAGATTAAAGCTCTCTCCAGAATATTGTTAGGTAAAATGATCAAGCATGTATAACTTTTTCAGTTTCCAAACCTTTTTAATGTTTAAAGTTACTGCACAATTATTGACAAGATTAATTCAGTCATAGAGAAAAAGAGGTTTTTCATATCAAGTTATTAAAAGACCATTCTGGCACTTGGATTTGAAGTAAAACAGCTTTTGCATTTGGCATTAATTCTTGATGTCCTGCTGAATCACCCTATCAGAACTGAGAAGTTTTCATAAATGCTTGCTGTTCCCTTTTCCCCCCCCTGTCCTGTTTGACCTCATTGAAGCTTCAACAGCAACTGAACAAACACAGGTTTTACTTGTTCTTCTGGCAAAACAGCCTCTTCTCTGCAGATGCTTATATTTCTGAGGATTTTTAAGATTCTATTTTGAGTTTATTATTACAAGAAACAGTTCCTGTTTTCGAAACACAAATCCACTTTTTGTAATCCAAAATATTCGTTCATGAATCTGCATTTTGTTTTTGTAAAAGTGTTACATGAAAGGTTCTAGTATTGCCCTAAATCAAAATTCATAAATTGAGAATAGAGATTAAGATAAACGTGTTTGTATGTATGTGATACTCGCGTGCGCGCACACACACACATGCATATATCTAATAGTAATGCTGAAGTTGTTCTAAGGTGGCAGAAGCCAAATATTAAATTCCTATGAAATCTTTTCTTTGGTAGATGTGTCATGAACTTTGTGTTTCTCAAAAAAGTCTTGCCACACATCCTTTATTGTGGAAGCACACAACCACACAACCAAATGTGTTTATTGCACTGTTTCCAAGAGTTGCAGCGCGGGTCTTCTTTTTTAAAAAATGGGTGAACTCCATCCTGACTTTAAAATGTGGAGTATGCTCTAGGAAGTTATGTTTTGGAGACTGAAGAAGAGACTTTAGGATTGCGTGCAGGTTATGATTTATTTATATGACTGCCCATCTTGACTCGCGTACAAGATTTAAAAACTTGAAAACCATGAGCCCAGTGCACAAGGATGAATAGTGTCCCTGTTCATAAAAACACACATCAGTAACAACAGAATTCAGCTAACCTCCAGACCCAAATCTTGAGGAAAACTTCCACATCTTCCATGCCTTGTGAAAGACTAATATTTATTTATTTATTGTTTGTTTGTTTGTTCTTCTATGCCGCCCTACTCCCGGGGGACTCAGGGCGGCGGATAGGATCATGAGTACTTGAATCTCTAGGGCAGGGGTGTCAAACTTGCGGCATCATGTCATCATGTGATGTATCGCTAAACCGGGGGTGGGGGTGGCCAGCGTGTGACGCATCTGGCCCGCGGGCTGCGAGTTTGACACCCCTGCTCTAAGGGAATGCTGTTCGATAAGTTGCCAGCCCCTGTTTTATTAATCTTAGTTTCCAGAATCCTTATTTACTGAATGGAGTATGCAGATATTTTAAGTCATTACAAATGTCACCTTGAAGAACAAGAATTCTGTCTAGCACTGGCTACTTTTAATTTCAGTACTGAATGCCCTTGAACTGAGACGTGTAAGTGTCCTGAGGCTGCTTTTAGCTGTAGTTTAATGGACTAAGTCAATCTGAAAGAATTCAATTAAAGTTTGTTGGACATGTTCTTTAGTGCAGAACAGGCTAAAATAAATTTGAATGTACTGGTATATTTTTGGCCAATTGCTGTTGATTGGCGAGGATTTCCACATCAGTGATTTAGCTGTGGAGAAGAATAGAGAAAAACCAATACCTTCCTAATTCAGATTGTGAAAATCAAGAAAGCTGAAGTGAGAGTAGAGAGACAAATAAATCTATGTAAGTCTTTCAGTTGTAATGTCAAAAAAAATCCCAGAATTGACTATGACTTTAGAAGCTGATTTCTTAGCCATTGAGTTTTTGTATTGTCAAGTTACTAAAGATTTAGAGATTTTTGTAAAACAATACCATACCATACCAAACAAAACAAAACACCTGATCATAAAAATTCAAGTGGGTTTAGGCAATTGGTCTCAGTTCTTAGGTTCAATAGTTTTTCCTCTAATATAGCTTAAAAACTGGACTAATTTCTTGTCTGGGATTAGATCCTTTCAATAAAAACAGAACAAGGAGTCTTGGGGCATCTTATTTTGTGGTTCATGTCCTCTTCATTAGAGGATAGAGTAAAGTCCTGTGAGAGAGATGTTATAATACATATACTCTAGATGCAGGGGAAGGAAATAGTCAGAATAAATCCATCTTCTAGGTCAGAACTGTCAAACTTGCGGCCCACAGGCTGGATGCGTCACGTGCTGGCCACACCCACGCCCGGTTTAGCGAAGGGGAATAAGTCGCGATATGTCACGACGCTGTCGTGAAGCGAGTTTGACACCCCTGTTCTAGGTCTTCCCTCCTATTTTTCTGAAGCCATAGTCAATAGGCTTTAAAGATAATTTGCTTTTTTTCTTTAAATGATACTAAATCTTTACCCATGCAAGGATGTGATCAGAACTCTGAACAGTCTTCACTCATATTATGCTCACTAAGAAAATAAGCAAGAATTACTTGATCTCTTGCCATTGGAATGATAGTTTATTACAGCTTTGTATTGATTTGGGTCGCTAATAACAGTTTCTTATTTACTTAATAGTAGCCTGCATGTATTTTAATGCCATAATCCCACTTTACCATTTGCAGAATAGATGGCATTTCATTGAATTTTTCAACTTTGAAACCCAACCATAGAGCCATTTCTAATACCGTTCTTTTGATTGTAATAAGTAGTCCAGTGAATGGCTGTTTTGTAGATCAATAAAGCAGTGCAGATGCTGAGTAAGTTGCATGCTTTTTCTTTTTTTTCTTTTTCTTTTTTCTTTTTCTTTTTTTTATTATTTTTCAACTTTAAACATCACAATATCATAACACAGATCTACACCTATTCATATCTATTGTTTTTGCTTATTTATTTATTTATTTTGGTTTTCTTATATGCCGCCCTACTCCCGAGGGGCTTATACAAAACTTATACACTATTTCCACATATTTACAATCTTACATCTTCTTTTTCATGTAGCCTTGTTTCTTAATCCTTTATCTTTCCTGACCCATTCATACCATTTTGACCATACTTCGTAGTAGTCCGAATTATTTTGATTTTTGAGTTCAATAGTCAATCTGTCCATTTCTGCACATTTGTAAATTTTTCTATACAGCTTTTTCTGTACAGCTGCTAAAAAAACGATAAATGATTTCCTCCAAATAATGCAAGAGACTCCACATGGTTCGTGTTTTCCTAATGCACGCTTAGTATATGGCTCAACCTAAAGACTCACCCAATCAAAAACACAAATTTGCAAAAATGAACTATGTTCACACCCATCCATAGGTTCCTCCACCTTAAGGCGACTCAGCCAGCTTATCCCTGAACTGTCTTGCCCTTTCTCCACCCTGCCTGGCTCCTTTCCTCCTTTGTCTGCCTGGCCTCCTGCTGGTCTGTCTTTCTGATCTGAGACCAAAGGCATTCTGGCAAGTGAAGGGCTAAGGCCAGAGAATGAGTTGACATGGCAGCTTGCTTTTTCACACCAAGACATTTTTGTTGCTTAAAATACAAATTCTTTAGAAAAGCAGTTTCAACGGCATTTTCAGTCCAAAGCGTGGTTGCATCTCATCACTTAAATTAGGACTTGTAACTAAGACTCTTTGGCAGGAGATAAAAATTTCTGTGCTTTTGAAATCCAGGTTTTTTTTAAAGTTGCTTCTGTTGTATAGTAAAACTGCTTTTAATAACTCAAAGTTATTTTTGAGGGCTTGTTGCAAGTTGCAAGTTTGTCCTTTAATTCTATAAGACCTGCTAGGCTTATACAAAATTACTGCGGCACCGAAAATTGTTACTTTTGACTGGTCCTTGACCTTCACAGCGCTTCACCTATATGATCAAAATTCAGGACTTTGATACCTGGCATGGATTTTATGATGGTTGCAGTATCTCAAGGTCATGTGATTGTCACTTGCAATCTTCCCAGCCAGCTTCCAAAAAAGCAAAATCAATGGGAGAAGGTGGATATGATTAACGACCACGTGCTTCACTGGACAATCATGGTGATTTGCTAAACCGTGGCAAAAATGATTGCGAAATCAGTGTCACGGTGTGATTATTGCCTGTTACATGCATATGCAGGGAGATGCATCCCTATTCAATATAATGGTTTATTCCTGAGCACGTGATTGATATGTTCTTGTATGCATGTGTGCATTCCATTCTCCGCTCTATCCTTCTTCTTCTGTCTTCCATTGAGAGAAGACGTACATTTATATCAGAGATGTAAACAAATGAGGATTTATTGTTTTTGTACCGAAATAAATATTTTTACTTAGACTTTTAAACTGCGGTTTCATTTCTAATGTCTGATGTCCGGGAAAAGATCAAAAATCTCCTCTGTGAGATTAATTCTCACATCTGTCAATCAGTCACAACTCAATTAACAACCATTTGCTTAGCAGCGGAAGCTCCGATCGCAGCTGTGGTCGTATATTGAGGACTGCCTGTTACTGGTACATCTGTTTATTTATTTTACAGTGATAAATAAGCCATTATTTATGGTGGCAAATCATATTTATTTTATCATTCTCTATGTGCTTTCTTTGAGTTATTAAGTACAGATACGATTAGCGGCAGACATAATGTAGTAAACACTTAGAATTATGATGATGTTAGTTTTTTCATTATTTGAATGTCAATTTGTATACATTAACAGGACACAAAATTATGGATAATAATGGAATACCTTGGTGGCGGATCTGCCCTTGACCTTGTAAGTAACCAGTTTTTATTACAAGTTCTATAATTCATCTGAATTTTTAAATATTGTCTTGCAGCTTTTATGTCTTATGTACATCATAAAAATAGATCTACGGCCACTGAACTGTAAACTTCACAAACATAATTTTAATTATTCATGTAGTAAGGAAGAATTATATATGCATTACTGAAAAAAATCTTGGTTGAATAATATTGGAAACTTATTTGAAAGTGCATTTAAAGCGTATGGGTATCCAATTACAGCTTTTATTTTTCTAATCAAAAGTGCAGATGGATGATGAGTCTTTCACCTGCAAACCATACCTTGCAATTCTATTCGTGGATGGGCCTCATAGAAACTTGTGTGTTTGCTATCCCCAAAAATAAATATTTGAGGGATTAACATGTTAAATCTGAAGGACCTAAATTCAAGTATATTCTCAGCCAAGGATACTTCTGGGTGACTTTGTGCTAGTTGATATCCCTGGACTTGACAGAATTGTTGCGCATTATAACAAATATAAATAAAATTAGAATAAATAAAAATGTACTTTATTGGACTTCAGTGTTTTAAGTTATTGATCATTAAATTATTTGGCCTTTTGTCCTGAAAATAATGTATTTTATTCTAGTTAGAACCAGGTTCACTTGATGAAATCCAGATTGCTACAATATTAAGAGAAATTCTGAAAGGACTCGATTATTTGCATTCAGAAAAGAAAATTCATAGAGATATTAAAGGTAAAAAAAAAACTGTTGGGGCTCTGTTAGCATTTTAACAATTTAACCTTATTTTTTCCAATTACAAATTTCTTCTAAAATATTTTCTAGCTGCTAACGTGCTCCTCTCAGAACAAGGGGAAGTCAAGCTAGCAGACTTTGGTGTAGCTGGACAATTAACTGATACACAAATAAAGAGAAATACGTTTGTGGGCACACCATTTTGGATGGCACCAGAAGTAATAAAGCAATCTGCTTATGATTCAAAGGTAAGATTAATATGCTACTTAACATTTTCGGGCATCACTTAGACAGAAACATATTTTGCACTGTGAGATGTGAAATTGTGCATTTTGGCAACTCATCTGTGGAAATTTTTTTATAAAAAAGAGCACAGCCATTCCATGGTTTCTAATTGTAATTTCCACATGTGGAATGATATGGGGATGCTGGGAAAGATGTGCATTTTCCACTTGTTTGGAATTCTGCTTACAGTCACATTCCAGAATCCTTTAGAAACTTAATCTGAGTGGCAGAAAATTGTAGGAGTTTGAAAGCTGGTCCATGTAAGAGAACAGTAGGTGACCTTTACAGAAGAGGCCTGTGGGTTCCAATACATTTTTATTTCAAATAAAGACCATTATTAAAAATGGAGAAAGTACAGTATGTAAAACATTCTTCCAGGTGCTCCTTCTTTCCTAGCATCTCCATTGACTTTACTTGGCGTGTCATGAGAACCATCCCTAATACATTAAAATTATTTTCTTCATTTTGAATACATTGCTAGGTGCTCTGGTGAAAAATAACAGTGGAAGCTGTAGGCAGGTTCTGCAGGATGGATGACATGAATAAATGCTTGACAATTATTTAAAATTTGAAATGAAAATAAACTCAACTCTTTGGTTATTGTTAACTGCTACTGAGGGGCCCTTAGTGCTCTCTAAGCTTGCTTGTTTTCTTGCAGACATTTCATTACCCTAACTACTGTATTTTTCGGAGTATAAGATGCACCTGAGTATAAGACGCACCTTAGTTTTGGGGGAGGAAAACAAGGAAAAAAGGCCTCTGCCTCCAAGCAATTTGCCAAACAGCAAACAGCACAGATGATACACTGTTTGCTGTGTATTTCTGTGCATGTGTGCCTGACCTATAGAAATAGCAAAGATTTGGAGAAATGTACATTATCGCAGTTATGCCAGAAAGTTTTCTTAAATGTAATCACACTAACTCCTCCCAATTATTTAAATAGATCTACTCCAAACATGACTAAATCAGACTTTAACTCAGCTGCTTTATCTTAATACTAAACAGGACACTGTTACATTTCAGACTATATTTGTACAGAGCTGTTAAAATTAATTAAAATTTATGGAAGTATACATTATTCTCTATTATTTAAAAGAAGACACAATAGCACTGGGCCTCTTCAGATCAAGCATTTATTTTAAAAAGCTTCTTCATTTTGTTAAGTTGTCTAGAACAATAATAAAGCAGTTTTAAAAAATAAGTCTAATAATTTGAACATTCTACAGACATTTATAGTTATTCTCTTACCCCTTTGCATCCAGTTCAGCAGAAAATAAAAATCTGCTGTGTCTCTCCCAGCTGGGGGTCGGGAAGCTGATAATGACTTACTTGGCTTAACAGGCTCTTTTCCCTGCTTGCTGCAAGGAGGTAAATTGCTGGAAAGCAGAGGCCAAAGGGTGGAGGTGGCTGGGTGGGTGGGGCTACATTTGGTGTATAAGACGCACCCAAGTTTTCACCCTCTTTTGGGGGGTAAAAAGGTGCGTCTTATACTCCGAAAAATACGGTAGGTAGTATCATCAGAGGACTGATGATGTTACCTAGTTAGGGTAATGAAACATATGCAAGAAAACAAGCTTGAGAGACCACCAAGGACCCCTCATTTCAACCCTGAGTGTCAGGGTTCCGAGTTTTACGAGTTGACACTGAGTTACAAATATTCTCCGTTATTGTTAACTGTTACTTTTTTGCACCAGCTAAAATAATGCAGCTTTTATATCACCTGATAGGCGACTGACGACAAAAATTCTTTTGTAGCTGCCATTTTATGTAGGTTGCTCATTATAAAAAAAAATCAGGGAGAGCATCGGAGAACAGTCGATTCATTTCTAGAAGGTACAAAAAGTTGTGAGACCGGGTCTACTAAGAGAAGTAGATTTGACCTCTGTGGAATGTGTATATTAATCCATTTCTACCCTTGGCTAAAAACTCTTTTTCATCTTTTTCACTAATACGGTGTTCCTTGACTGAGGTTAATGTAAAAGGCAAGCTCACTTTGCTTAAGCTTGCAACCCTGAGCATTTCTTTCCAAGCAGCTGCTTTTGTAGCTAAAGTTAAGAAGCAGAGAGGAAAACAGGTACATTGGAAAATGAATTGTTGGTAAAAAGTTAGGAAACATGTAAATGATTTCACTTTTTCATTTCGGTCAAATTATAAACTCATCCCTCTGTTAATAGGCAGATATATGGTCCCTGGGCATAACGGCCATAGAGCTTGCGAAAGGAGAACCACCACATTCCGAACTACATCCAATGAAAGTTTTATTTCTGATCCCAAAGAACAACCCACCGACGTTGGAAGGAAACTACAGCAAACCTTTAAAGGAGTTCGTTGAGGCCTGCTTGAACAAAGATCCCAGCTTTGTAAGTTACTAGATTTTGGTGGGTGACACTGCATGTTGTAGCAGCAGAAGAGCCGACTCCATCTTTGTTTTTCAGAGCCTTAGGAATGAACCTATATGAATTTTCATGCCAGTTAACGTTTATTTTAAAAATAAAAAGTATACTATCTTAAGAGTTAAATCTAAACATATTTTACTGTATGCTTCTTAATCAAAACCAAGGATGGAGTACTATCTTCTTTTCATTTGAAGAAGTATACATTTTATACTTTAGTCCAGTGTTTCTCAGCTTGGCACTTCTTCAGACCCATCAATGGCTTTTGCAGTTTGCTTTAAGTTTTACTTCTGTCCTACTCACAGTTTTGTTCAGGTTCTGTATAAAATAGCAATAGCAATAGCACTTAGACTTATATACCGCTTCATAGTGCTTTACAGCCCTCTCTAAGCGGTTTACAGAGTTCAGCATATTGCCCCCAACAATCTGGGTCCTCATTTTACCGACCTCAGAAGGATGGAAGCTGAGTCAACCTTGAGCCTGGTGAGATTTGAACAGCTGAACTGCTGAACTAGCAGTCACTGAAGTAGGTTGCAGTGCTTCTTTTAACCACTGCGCCACCTCGGCTCCTTAGTGAGGATATTTGGAACTGTTCCATAATTGAAAACTTGTGGAAAGTTTGAAACAGTGAAGGTCTGAAATAAAAACATTTTTATTTTTTCTAGTTTCAGAAATCCTTCCCCAAAACCAGGAAATTTAAAAAAGGATTATGAAATATTAATATTTTTATTTTTAATGATACCTAAGGCAATTAAGACATGAAAGAAATATACCAACTCAAGAAATAAACTGATTGGGGAAAGGTGGAGAAATATATTTAAATATATTTGCATAAATACAGTTTATGCAAAACTTACATTTATAGAAATTCATGAAAATGAAATAATAATTAAAAGAATGAGAAGTAGTAAATGCTGGTAATGATAACATTTCAGATTCATTACATGAGACAAATTGGACTGTTTCACTTGGAAAATATGTATTCACTTTCTACAGAGCTTTCTGTATGCCTGATTCAATTGTAAAGAAAAAAAATCCAGAAATACCCTGTCTTAATTTACAGCATTGATAGTTTCTTATTCCACATATTAAACAAAAAGAGAAGCTCCTGGGCTTATCCGCTTAATTTGCCACAAGAATGAAAACATTATAATGTAAATTCAAAATAAACATAATTACTGTTTGAATAAATGGTACTTTTCCATTATATGAAAAATGTACTTTTAGTAAGAAAAATAAATTATACATCATTTATTCTATAAAGAGCAATTGCAGAACAATTTTCTTTTTACGAATATATGAGATTCTGAAGCATGGATAAATGGATGGAGGTGAGATCAATAGGATTGATAACGAGCTATACAAGTAATATCTCTTTTATTTTCATTGATTTCCCCCCTCCCATTGCTTCAAAATTTGTGGAAACTCTTACCACTCTTACCAAGATGGGCGGCCAATAAATTTTATAAATATATAAATAAACAAACAAATACATTTAGCCATATTGTAACTGACCTCAGTTTAGTAAAGAAACTTACTTTCTATTTTTAAGAGACCAACGGCCAAAGAACTCCTGAAGCACAAATTTATAATACGAAATGCAAAGAAAACTTCCTACTTGACAGATCTCATTGACAGACATAAAAGATGGAAGGCCGAGCAGAATCATGATAATTCCAGCTCTGAAGATTCAGATGGGTGAGTGTGAGCCCAAAAGTTATCAATTTGGTGTTTGAGGATGAAGGAGTACTTCAGATATGATGGACGAGATTCACAGTGAGGTTCAGAAGTCTATTCTTAGATGTGTTCTGAATCAATCTGTTAAAAAGTAGTGAAAGATTTGTAGCCAACATAATGTTCTCGAAAATTATGTTCAAGTTAATATGTGCAGACTCTACCATTCTAAGAATGCAAAGTTTTAGACAAATCTAGAACAGGGGTCACCAACCTTTCGGACCTCAGGGACCACTAAATTCATAATTTTAAATCCCGCGGACCACTAATAGGAATTTTTAAAAAAGATAAATAGTATTCAGTGCAATATAAAAAATGCAAATAATTTTTCTGCGGACCACCAAAATGTTCTTGTGGACCACCAGTGGTCCACGGACCATTGATTGGTGACCACTGATCTAGAACATCTCATCCCTTATCTCAGTGTTTCTAATTCTTGGCAATTCTAAGTACTTCAACTCTCAGAATTCTGCATGACGACGTTTTTGGGGGAAATTAATCCTCTGAAACATTTTGTGGCATTCATGTAAAACTCAATTCTGTTAACACTTTATATACAGAAATTAAAAACTGATTTATTACCATCATCCCTGATTTTGAAGGGTATCTTCAAGGTTTTGAAAGTTTTCCTGAATTTCTCTTAGAGGTTTTCTCCATATCCTTAGTCTTTCCACTGGCCATATCCAATTCCCTTTCTTACTGATTCTAACCATGAATCATGCAAATGGGTCTTATCGTTTGAGAAGAAAATATAGGGAATAAATATATCCTCTGTAGTGAGAAGGAGAAAACAGGATAAATGTTAGGTTATTCTCTATTGTATATTTAATCTATTTGAAAGAACAAATTGATTGCTATATATTTGGGTGCACTGAACATGTATTCACAAATATGATACATAGAACATACGTAGAATAACAGAGTTGGATGGGACTTTGGAAGACATCTAGTCCAACATCCTGCACAAGCAGGAGAATTTATACATTTTGAGGCAAGTGGCTGTCCAGTTTCTTCTTGAAAGCCTCCAATGATGGGGCACCCACAACTTCTGAAGGCAAGACATTCCACTGGTTGATCGTTCTCACTGTAAGGAAATTTCTCTTTAGTTCTAGGTAGCTTCTCTTTTTGATTAGTTTCCATCCATTGGTTCTTTTCTTGCCTTCCGGTGCTTTGGAAAATAGTTTACCCCCCTCACCTTTGGGACAACCCCTCAAATACTGGAATACTGCTATTATATTTCTCTTAGTTCTTTTTACTAGATATAACCAATTTCTGCAACTTCATAAGTCTCCAGCCCCCAATCATCTTTGTTACTCTTTTCTGCATTCTTTCTAGAGTCTTTCCATTTTTTTAAATATTGCCGTGACCAAAACTGGATGCAGTATTCCAAGTGTGGCTGTACTAAGGCTTTGTAAAATGGTACTAATACTTCACATGATCTTGATTCTATATTAATGCAGCCTAGAATTGCTTTGGGTTTTTTGGCTACTGCCATACACTGTTGGCTCATATTTAAGTGATTGTCCACTTGGATTCCACGATCCCTCTCATAGTTGCTGGCATTCAGCCAAGTTTGACCTAGTCTATACCTGTACAGTTGGTTTTTCTTGTCTTGTGTAAAACCTTTTATCCACACTGAATTTCATTTTGTTAGACAGGACACAATATTCTTTTTTTTCAATTTTTTTTTTATTTTTTCCTCCACCACTTTTACATTTCAATGAGCATATGCCTTCAATTATTACAATAAAATACACAATTTTACATTTGTATTCCATCCTTCAAAAATCAACATTTTATACCTACACTTATATCATCAATCATCAGTCTATTCTATTTTTCTTTCCATTGCACTCCCCCTCTCTTCCTCCATCATCTCCTCCTACTTTCTTACTCCTTCACTCCTCCTCTACTCTCTCTACTCCTTCTCTACTCTCTACTCCTTCTCTTCCTCCCCTTCTACTTCCTCTTACACCCTCTTGACCTTCCTTGAGTACTCTTTTATCCTCTTATGTTTAACAGACTGATGATACAATCTCAGATTTAAGCTCTTCATTTGCTTCTAAGAGAAATTTTTTTTGTTATTGTTATTATATTTGTATAGTACTTTGTTTCTAGGTATATGCTTCTAGCTTCATCTTACCTCCACACAAAAAAGAAAAAGAAAAAAAAAGAAATCTAGTTTTGTCATCTGGGATATTCCCAATTATTTTTCAATTCTACTCCTAAATTTCTCCGCTATTCATTAATTCCCAGATTAATTGTTATTCTCCTACTTCTTAAATTTTTGGCCCCGTTTGCTTCCTCCACTTTTTTTGTCTCTTTATTCATTGTTTATGTATTTTTTACACGTTGAGTATGGTTTGTTAGCCAGTTACAAATCCACCAGGTGGTGATGCTATTTATCCCACATTTTTCTAGCTTACTAAGAAGTAGGTTGTGGTCTACTTTGTCAAATACAGCATTCTACATTTTTTAGGATTTTGACTTGCTATTAAAAGATCTTTCCTTCTGCTCACAGACTTCACTTATCTTAACTTGAACAAACATTAACATTTTAATCAAGACAAATGATGGTGGGATAAACGAATACATTGCTTGTTTGCTTTAATTTGCTTCCTACAAATTTCCAGGAGATATAAAGGTTGTTATCTGAGCTAAATTAAGGAGCCTTAATTCCTAATCAGTAAAAGCGTCCCTCATATCATTTTTATTTCTAATATAAGTTAGAATGTTGTTGTTGCCTTCAAATATGATTGAATCTGCCAGTTTTGTACTGTCATCAGGTCATCATAAATAACAAGACCATCTTGTAAATGTCAGAAATTTATTTGTGTTAAAGTGAAACAGATGAGCAGGCATCAGGTGGCAGTGACTCGGGTGACTGGATATTCACGATCCGAGAAAAAGATCCTAAGAATCTGGAGAACGGAGCGACCCAACTCCACGAGTGGGAAAGAAACAAGGTACTTTACTATTATTAATATTGTGGGACATTAATGTAGCATTTTAAACAGTAATGCCTGTTTTGATGGCTGCCTTATCTTGAGGTCTCTTCTAAATTGTGAGGATCTAACTCTAGGCAGATTGAAAACTCAAATGTAAAACCCTTGGGCAGTTTACCAAGGCTGTTGTTTCTTTGAGACAAATGGTTTCTCAACCGTGGTTGGCGGCTGCAAAGCAGCATGAAGTACAGTATGAATTATTGTTGGATTACCTGTAGTTAGCGCTTACGTATTCTCTATCCTGCAAGTTGGAAAGTCTGAACAGTTATCATTTTATTTAGAATCAGTTGAAAGGGCAGCAGCGGCTAAAATCCAAAGAACTGGGAGTCTGCTTATGTTCTCCAAAACACCATGAGCCCAATTGTCTCCACATCTCTGTTTTTGCAGTCCCTAAATTGGGCAAGTTTAAGATGTGTGGACTTCGATTCTGGGAGTTGATGTCTGCACATTTAAACTTGTAGTTTGCCTTGAAGTTGAATCACGTATCTTAAACTTGTCAAATTTGAAAAACACTGCAACAAAGGCATCCTTAAATTGCTGCCCCTGCAATTTAGCAGCAAAGTCTTTCCCTCCCCAAGAGTATGTTGAAAAGTTAGCAAAAGTTTTCAGCAACAGTATTTTTCTCTTTTTGAGGGCCAAAATAAAGGTTGCATGTTTATCATCCTCAAATTCCACCCAATCCCCCCTTTCCCAAGAAATGGAAATGCTGGCCCTGCTTAATCTTCTGAAACTGTCAGACCTGATTTGAGGACTGTTGACCACCCAGTCCAATGAAAAGCTCGAGATGCGGTTCAAAAGAATCCTTGATTGAGGATTTGAAGAGCTATTGTTGGGGGGGGGGGGAAGCAGTTGTACAATCAGGGTGTGAACCTATGTTCTTGTATTCCCTTCTCTTATTTTGTTTCTTTCTGGCTCATTCCATCGGCTCATTCCAAACTTCCATCAGATATATGTATTTTGCTACATTTAATTTTTTATTTAGGATTTGAATGCATTGTTCAATGCCAACAGGCTCTTTGCCATGCACATACCGTATTTTTCAGAGTATAAGATACACATTCCCCCCCCCCCAAAAGAGGCTGAAAATTTGGGTGCATCTTATACTCTGAATGTAGCTTTTTCGAAGCTTTTTTTTTCAACCTAACGAGGTGCTAACGATCTTCCCAGCTCTTACCGGCTTGCAGGCTTTTTCATTGCTACTTTCTCCTAAGGAGGTTTTTTCCAGCCCTAAGTCTTTGCAGGCTTTTTTTCATTGCTACTTGCACCGAATAAGGTTTTTTTACGCCCTAACCAGGGGATAAAATAATGTGCTGAAGCTGACCAGACTAAGGACGCTAGCTAGATGAATACCTGGTAGGCAGATTTTTTCCCCTATTTTCCTCCCCAAAAACTAAGGTGCGTCTTATACTCCGGTGCATCTTATACTCTGAAAAATCCGGTAATTTGATATATATCTATTATCTTTTTTGTAGTGTAAGAACTTAATAAGCAATTTTACAAGCAATCTGGCTTCTTACAAGGCTTTATATTCTCTTTTAACTAATTTGCAATGTATTTTTTTTTCTGAAAGGAAAATACCATTCAGAGGCGCCCTGCATCTCGAAGCTTATCTACAATTATATCGCCATTATTCACAGAGGTAATATCATTGGATTAATAACATCTTCTCCCATTTAGAGATTGTATGAAAAAGTTGGAGAAAATAATGGAAAATTAATGCAGTCAGAGTTGTTCTTATAAGCGAATCTTTCAAGCATTTTTCAAAGAGAATTCTTGTGATGCATAGGGAGCACATTTAATGAATTATTGCATGTTGGAAGCTTGGTGCCAAGTTTTTAGTGCTTAAGTTTTTAATAGATTTTGGTATGGTTTTTATATTGTTTTTTGCCATTGTTTTAGTTTTTTATTAGAAGCCATCCAAATTTTGATATCAAATGGGCAACTATATAACAGTTTTAAATAGACATATAAATAAAAAGGATGTTGATGTCTTCAGAAAGACCATGACTTATCTTTTTTTAGAACAGCTGGGAAACCTGGATAGGGATTTTTTTAAGGCCATCCATGTTATTGACTCCATGATTGCTTCCACCAAAGGTGTAAGGGGGGGGGAGCGTGCACTGATCTTGACGTGATGGTTGTCACAGCAAAATCGTGGCAAGTGCCACGTGTTGGAGTGGCATCACGTATTTGTTTCAGTTTAATTATATTTATTTCAATGTATATAACTACCCACTCAAAACAATTCTGGCCAGTCTACAACATAAAAACAGTAAATGAATAAAAATAAGTAAGAATCCAGGAAAAATAGATAATATTAAAGAGTATATAAACTTGTAGTGCTGAGGTTAAAGTTAATTTTGCATTAATATCAACACATTAATGGTTCAAGCAGTCTCCTGGCTTTGAATCCAAAGGAAGAGCCATGGCATTTCTAAAAACCAATATGGTTGGAAGCATCCAGATCTCGGGGCAGTGATGGACTTTCCAAAACCCACCAGATGCACTGATCAATAGATGGGATCCAAACTTGTTGGGTGGGTAGCAACACTTGGAGATAGACAGTCCCTTAAATATCCTCTGGTTGTTCCATGGAGGAGTTTATGCATAATAGATAACCAGTACCTTGTTTTATAGCCAGAAACCTTCTGGTAAAAAGTGTTACATGCACACCATGCCCATAATTACCTGCACTGCTGAACTGTGGACTCTTCAAAGGGAGTCCCATCTAGAATGCCTTGTAGTAATGCAGTGGAGAAGTCACTAAGGCATGACTGTCCAATAACTGAGGCTCCCAATCTAGGCATGGTTGCCATAGACATGCAAGATGAATTTAGGCAAAAGCTCTTCTAGCCAAGACTTCCATCTGCTCCGGAAGCATAAATTGCAGGAACCAGGAGTATCTCCAGATTGCAAACCATTTGTGACTGGGACAGCCCAGTCCCCTCCACAGAAAAAGATAGAAGATCTCCATGATCTTGTTGTCCTAAATTGCACAGCACTTGATGTTGCTAGGGCTGAGCCTGAGCCATTTCTCCATCCATACCCCCCACAACATTCAAAATGGAGATGGAACCTTGAAGACATTACTTGGGTGAAAGGGGAGCCAAGTAATCTGTGTCACCATATGACCTCCCTCATCAGCTTAATGCAAATGTTAAGTAGGTGTTATATCTGCGTGTTGAAGCCTTAAATAGCCTTAGGGCGTGGCCAATTAGCCCTCAGCTCTACATGCGAGGAGACCTGCAGAGCCATTCTTGCCTGCTAGCTGCCCTGCGTGCCCTAGCATCAAGCAGAGGCGCCTCCTCTTCTCCTGAATCACTCAGCTCCAACTGAGGAGGTGCAGAAGGCCCTGGCTGGCTTTCATCCTCTGGCACCGAGTCCTCCTCGCTATCGGCCTCAGGTGCCAGGTGCACGGGATGATAGTGCCGCACCACAGTTGGCTCTTGGTCCTCCGGATCCATGACCAGCTGTGCGGGATGCGGGCAAGCCACAACAGTAGGAGAGAGGTGGCTGTCAAGCTCTGATACATCTGACACACAGAGGACTAGGGCCAGACTTCTCAACTTCTCTTCTAACTGGAACTGGTTCTCAAGAAAGGAGAACCACCTTCTTTTCCATGGCTTTAAAGTCAACCGAGAGCAGGGTGGGTGGAGAAACCAGCAACTTTGGTCTGGGAGCAGCAGCAGTGGGAGAACCTGGCGCCTTTGTGATGCCACAAGGGGGAAAACAACTCCCAGCAAAGAAGGATGTGGGTTGTCCTATGTGAAGTTGTTCCACATAGACTTAACTAGGCATTTAGTGATGCAGTTCCTACTTCGCTGTTTCTTAAACTGTTATTCATGCTGAGTCTTGGGCATCAGTAAGGTCTTCTTTTTTAAAAAGGCAATAAAAATATCTTTTTTCGGCTTGTACCAGAGGAAATTCTCTTCCCTAGAGTAAAGGTAGTTTCAAATGCTAGTAGGATTTTAAATGTAGCGTAAATGATGAGGTGTAATAAATCTTTTTTTTTAAACACCTCAGCCTCACTTGTGTTACTTTCTCCTCTACTTATAAAAAGGATTTGTAATGTAGGGAAAGAGGAGTGGTAAAGAGCTAGAGTAGTAGTTGCGATCAAAGTAACAGAAATGGCCCTGTTGTGTTAGTGGTGAACCATCTCGATTACGGCTCTTATGTAAATTGACAAACAGTTGCTAATTTAAAGCTCGTTTCCTTCCTAGAGTTCCATAGAAAATGTGTTATTTTCTAATTTGCATTGATTTAAGGCTTATTCAGACTCTCTAAAATGGTTTATATGCACCCTGTATGTTTCCACACAATCTCTCGACAAAGCACAGAGCTCTCTTGTTATTTTTTTTATCCATACACATTTATTTTGCAAACGTTTCAGATGCTTAGAACTAATCCTCTTCTGCTTTTTAGTTGAAAGAGAGAAGCCAAGCTTGTGGGGGAAACATGGGCTCCATAGAAGAACTGAGAGAGGCTATTTATTTAGCTGAAGAAGCTTGCCCGGGAATTTCAGATACCATGGTGTCTGAGCTAGTACAGCGGCTTCAGAGGTAATAATTAATTACAATAATGTTAACAATAACATTCTTTTTGGACAGAGTTACTACACACATTTCCTATCCTTGTTATTCGTATTAAAATCATTGGAGCTGTGTTTTTTTTAGTCTTTATAAAAAGGATGGTGATGATAATGATAATGAAATTCTTAGAATGTTTAGAACTCTTATTAGTGTATCAAAAATAGCAATATCAACTTAAAGCAGCTTTGATTTAATTTTTTATTGGACCGTTCCTATTAGACTATAGCAAATATTAGCTTCTTTCAGAATAGGGTCAATATGTATTTTACTGATGGAAATATTTGCCTTTTTGTTTTGATGTTGGTGAAGTTAAGCAAGCATCTCTGCTGAAAGTCATAGATCCTTCCAGAATAGCAAATATGTTTGGGCCATCTCTATTTCAGATAATATAAAATCAGGGGAAAAAACCCTGCTAAGCTCATAATGTTCTTTGATAGTGAAAGTTGTTTTATATTCTGTGTATGCATGTGTTGGTCATTGGTACTGCATATGTAGAATATCATTAGTTTTCTAAAAAAAACTGTAAGAAAGGTACCGTATTTTTCGGAGTATAAGACGCACCTTTTTCCTCCCTAAAAATGGCTGAAAATTTGGGTGCGTCTTATACTTTGAATGTAGCTTTTTTTCCCAACCCTAACTAGGTGCTAACAATCTTCCCAGCTCTTACCTTGCAGGCTTTTTCATTGTTACTCTCTCCAAAGAATGTTTTTCCAGCCCTAAGTCTTTGCAGATTTTTTTTTCATTGCTCTACTTGCTCCGAATAAGTTTTTTTCTAGCCCTAACCAGGTGCTAACTATCTTCCCAGCTCTTACTGGCTTGCATGCTTTCATTGTTACTCTCTCAGAAGAAGGTTTTTTAAAGTCCTAACCAGGGGATAAAATAATGTGCTGAAGCTGCTCCGAATAAGTTTTTTTTAGCCCTAAACAGGTGCTAACGACCTTACCAGCTCTTACTGGCTTGCATGCTCTTTCATTGTTACTCTCTCAGAAGGTTTTTTAAAGTCCTAACCAGGGGATAAAATAATGTGCTGAAGCTGACCAGACTAAGGATGCTAGCCAGATGATTACCTGGTAGGCAGATTGTTTTCCCCTATTTTCCTCCCCAAAAACTAAGGTGCGTCTTATACTCCGGTGCGTCTTATACTCTGAAAAATACGGTAGCTTTGGAAAGCTGGTTCCCAACTTTAATTCTTGCTCAAGACTCTGCTTTTAAGTGCAGGAGTTTATTTTTCTAAAAAGATTGCAACTGAGATGCATTTATTTTTATTTGCTATGTAAAACATTTTGTTCACTACTTTTGTTTTAACAACATGCTTTTCCCCTTCCCAGGTACTCAGTAGCTGGAGGGAGCAGCTCATCCCACTGAAGTCTGACCCCGTGGCCCCCTTTGCTACTTCAGTGGGGCGCCTGCAGGCACCTGTTCTCAGGTTGGTCTTCCACAATTGGCAGGCAATCACATGGACATTTCTGAAAGTGCATCAACAGAAGAAGGTGTTTTAGCAGGAGCACTGTTTTTCAACTCTGTATAGGCTTTTTTTTTTTAAATAATGCACATATTCAAAGGAGGTATCTTTATACATTTCTGAGATGTAAATTTAGGATTTCAGTTAGGAACTAAAGCTATTGTGAAATCTCAGGTATCTTGTGTTAAGTCATTGGCCTTCAGCTCAAGGATCCATAGGTGGGTGGCATTTCAATCTGAAATGTGTGCACTTGTGGCACTGCCACCATTTTCTTTGTTTTAAGGTTTTGTTTTAAGAAAGAAAATGGAAGTCTGGAATTCAATCCCATGTTCCACGTTTACATTTAACATGGATTGGGGTTTGAAAGAGTTGAAGGCAACCGCTTTAAGTAAAAAAAAAAATCTGTGAATTGGATGTATTATTGGCTCTGTGTACAAATTTGTATATAGTCACTTTTTTACTGAAATTTGCTTGACATGCATACGGATTCCTCTGTACAAATTGCCAAGAGCTTCTGTAGTTGATACTAGTGAGGTAAATATTTTGACAGATAGATCAACTTATTATAGGCTTGTCTTTGTTTCTATGAAAATTTTAAATTGTATTATAGCAGGGTTTGCTTGACCTTTGTTTAGGGGTCAGAAATAAAGCCGTGCTATAAAAATCCAGTTTATACCTCAGATGCAGATTTTTTTTTGTTACACAGTAGCATTTTTTTTTGTTTCTAATCATGGTACGAAACTGATTGTTTTAATTTAGGACATCATATTCTTTGGAGTTCTCTAGTTTTGCTTATATTCAATTCATGGTTTTATATCTTCTTTAAAATTGTGCCAATCCAAAGTTTAAATTTGTTTTTAATAGTTTTATTTTGGAATTAATCTTAACATATAACTGAAAAAGGCACTTTTTTGTATGCTTCCTAGAAATCCTGGATAAATAATGGCAGTTTTGCAAAATGCTGGTTATAAAAATAATTTTAAAAATGTGAGCAACTTTAGTTACAATCATTGAAATCAAAATTTGGTCTTAGTTTAATATCTGAAATTCATTGTGTGGTAGAGGAAGATATATGAAATTTCATTAAGATTTACAATAGAAAACTGCAGTTCATTTTAATAGGTAAGAACTAGTAGAGTATAACTCTTGTGTATTGTTAAAATAAATACATGATAGAAATCCCATTTGAATTTTTATTTTGAGGTAATTGGAGAAAAGTGGAATAAAAATGTAGTTAAAAGGGTGTGGTTAGTCAAGAATTTTAGAAGGGGCTTGCTCTTTGTTGATTTACAATAAATTAATGCTTTCAATATTATTACACTGTTTTTATTTCAACATGAAATCTGTATTGCAGTCTTAAAAAAAAATTAAACACAGTAACTCTAAAAGACAACTTGCTGTAGAGGATTTAACCCTAATGACCAAGCCTTTGGTGAAAATCTTTCTAATTTGTTTTGAGAAACAAATTATTTTACCATAATAATGGAATAAAGGATGGGCACATTGTGTCAATGGAAATAAACTCACTGCATGTTTAGAACCTGTAATATCCTCTTAGCAATGTAAAGATTGAACAATTTACTAAATTGAATGGAAATAATATTTTACTGCCTTGTGTGAGTAAGCCATGTTGCCATCCCATTAGAGTGGGCGTGATGTTAACTGGATGGATTTTGTATTAGTCTCTACCGCGGTGTTTACAGTCTGTGAAATGTAGCATGATGTAAGCTACACATTGAATTAGGATAAGGTAGGTGAGAGATCTCTCGATTTTCAGCTAAGCTTGTATGCAGTCCGAGATCTGGTAACCTTTTAAGACTTTTGATTGCAAGAATGTTGACTGAAAGATTTTGTTAAATGGAAACTAAAAAAACCTCAATAACTTCCTCTTTAAAATTAGTAAATTAATATTTTGTCAGAGGTATGTTCTTTTACAGATATGGTTTTTTCAACACTTTATTTTAAATCAGTTAAAAGATTACTATTTTGCCAGTTTGCTGTTTAAGCCAGTGCAGTTTATTTAAATGTCAGTTTAATTAACTTAATCCCATATAAATTGTAAATATGCATAGAATTTCAAAATGACATCTTGTTTGATATAAATGAAACAACTTGGTGAAAGCAAATTGTCTTTGCATTATATTGTAATCAAATTTAAACTCTAAAACACCTTTTGTTGTTTCGAGTCCATTTTTACTCTGACTGTTTAACTTTACAATACTGTTTATTGATCCTTTAAATATTGTTTTAGAACTGTCCTAAAAAAAATCCAGCATTGCAGTATTGTATGTATTCAGGATTAATCTTTGGCGGTTGATAGCAGTTTCCTGCATAATAAATAAGGTAATATTTCTGTCGTTTTACTAAAGGGCACCAAAATTTGCTGGTGTAGAGTGGACAAATTTCCCATTTTTCATAATGAAATTGCTAAGCAATCTGAAAGTAAGCCAAGTCTTTCAAACTGCAAAGATTTTGTACCTGGGTCTGTTGGGCCACTTTTTAACTATTAATTAGAATATATATTTCCATTATAGCCATACACTTGTAAATGAACTCTTGAGACCACTGATTTTCCTTGTGAAATTGTGAGAAGTTGCTCCTGTTTACTCACAATCATTTAGGTGCCACCCTCCACCTCCCTCCCCCAGTTCATTGCACTGTATTTTGATTGGTTCTTGACCCTTATATGAAGCATTTTGTATGTCACATAATTTTCAGTATTGATATTTTTGTAATAGTTTAGAACCTATTGAAGTTGCTTTCGATAATAGTGGAATGTTGGAGCCATTAGCGCAAACGGGGGTGTATTGTATATTGGCTTATATATGTATCAATGGATGGAAGGATTTAATTTTGAAGTTGAAAGATGACAGGTATGTTGGGATACAAAGTCCTGAAATCGGCTTCCTCCCTCATATATAGGCAGTGAGCCAAAGCACAAACATGTCAATCTGCTACTGAATTGAAGTCGTAAATAACACAAAATGGCAAAGCAGTTATTTTGGCATTTTAAAGGCTTACTGATGTACTATTATAAATGTTCATGTGCAGGAGTCCATTTTATCACACAAATGAAATTTTACTAGTGAGCAATTATTTATTGTGGGTTTGGAATGCTGTGAAATACCTGTAGAATGCAAACAACTGAATTTTGCAAAGTTACATGTAGAATTTTGTGGCTTTTTCATCTATTGATTTCCCCCCCCCCTTTTGGCACCCATAATGTATATGGACGTATACAAAATCTTAGTAACACTTGTGCACCTGACAAGTAGAAGGTTAGTCCAGCAATGTGGAAAGGATATGTTTCTTTAGTTTTCATTTCCAAAATTTATAAAATGAATTAGCAATGTAACTTATGGCTCTTTCATTATGTCCAAACAAGTCATTTCACACAGGGGTTTTGGGTTGGAAGGTGGAGGCTATTCTAGCAAAAATTTGTGCATATATGATGCATAGAACGTTGAAAGTGCTTACATTAGCATATAAAATCCTCCTTTCCATTATATACACAACATAAAGGGTATATAACACTGTACACTAGAATACTTGTAATATTTCAGAAAATTACACTAAGTATCCCAGAATATTTCCTGGAAAGTTTTCAATTTAAAACACTGTAGTAAATCAATTTCACTGATCTCTAATCCAATTTATGCCATAATAAATTGGTTAAGATGTCACAAGACTTTATTTTTGCTCTTTTAGGTTAGCATAGTTACTGTTGTACATTATGGTGAACTAGAAATTTTCTTAATTAGAGATGTTTAATTGTTAGAGCCATAAATCAACTTTAAAGGTCTTCAGATTTAAAATTATTGATACTAGAAAGAGAGCAGTAATTGTATATTTCTGTCATCTAATAACTTTTAGTAGAGTCTGAATATACGAAACATCTACATACTTGAGGAATTCACAGTAGCTGGATAAAATATTCTAAGTATGAATTGGATGCTTTTTTGGGGGGAGAAGCATAAAAATATGATTTCCTTGCTGAATTATGGCAAAGGTCTAACTCTGGCCAACAGTTGCTTTTTGGAAATACACAACATAGCAGTATAATATCTGGCTTATTTTTTTCATAAGCATCTGAGAATGCCTTTTTTTATCTCTATCCATGGAGGTCCCATTTTAGCCATCATGTGACATATGCAATGAAGACCTATTCTTTGATCAGGCTCTGTTTACTTCTGTAATTCTGCTGTTTATAACCTGTATACAGTATATTTGCTTATGTCAGATATCAACCTATTCTCAAAACCTTGTATGTTTCATGACACAGAAATAAAGAAATACAACCATTTTGATATGTCATTGAGCAGCGTATTTATATCACATACTTTACAAGAAAGTACACTTCAGAATTTAGCGACACTTAAAGGGAAAAACAGAATCATAAGCTATTGTGTCGTTGCAAGTCCAAATACTGTTATGGCTGCAATGTTCTGGAAGAACGGATGTAAATATTCTTATCAAATTGTTAGGTTGTGTACAGATGGAAATATTGCCTAAGAATTTTGAGTGTTTTTTTCCCCAGTCATGGCTAGACTAAAACAGAATTACAAGGGAAGTATAGACTTTTTGAATAATCAGTTTCGATATAGGAAGTGTCATGCATACATGACTAAGTCTAGACTCACACCACATATGTGCTTATCAGTTTTGCAGTCAGTCAGCAAAACTGTCACACGGTATCTTGCCAAACTTATGAGGATAGCTTGTGTCAGTAAGGGCTTGTTTAGTTCCTTTCTTTAGTAATTCCCATATATATATATATATATATATATATATATAGATAGATAGATAGATAGATAGATAGATAGATAGATAGATAGATAGATAGATAGATAGATAGATAGATATAGATATAGATATATGATCAAGGAAATGTCAATGCAATTGGCACAAACTGTTCATTAATTAATTAGTTTTAATTATTTGAAACCAAACATAGAAGTGCATAAACCACGGGTGTCAAACTCGTGGCATCACTTGATGTTTTGTGACGTTTTCCCATTCGCAGAGCTGGGGTGGGCATGGCCTGCGCATGACGCATCCGACCCATTGGCCACCAGTTTGACACCCCTGGCATCCTATTGTAATCTGAAAGGTATAGCTTTAGAGTAAAATGGGGAAAACCTTTATATCCACTTTCAGTGCTGTTGCTGCTTTATCTAGGAACATTAATATTAAAAAAAGGAGGTATGATTATTATATTTTGTATGGAAATTAAATAGCAAGAGCTGAAAGCAAAAAAAAAAGTTATAAAGCAATGTTCCTGCAAGAGGTCTCTGATAGGTAATAGAAAAGAGTGAATAAGTGATTCGTGCTCATGGTATTTATACCCAGAGGATCAGACAGTGGCAAAAGTGTGCCACCCTTAGCATTAAAATACTGTGACTTCACAGGAAGCAAATCCAGCTCTTGAAACCAGACCATTGCAAACCTTGCTGAACAGAAAAGGCACAAGCTAAAAGCTGCAGCTACAGTAGTTAAATAAGGAAGATGGTCATAAGTTTGCATTATGATTTTATATGACCCTCAAAATTATATGCAAAACCTTCTCTAAATATAGTTCCAGCTGTTTTGGTTTTACTTCTTTCTTCTCCCAATCTATTTGTAGCTGTTTACTTCTCTGAGAAACAAAAGCTGGGGAGGTTTCAAAGAGACATAATGAGGTCCGAAGCAGCCTAGTTGACTTGGTTCATCTTCTTTCCACCACTTAAAAACAAAACAACAATTAAAAAGGAGTGGCTCTTTTTGCAGCAACAAGGATCTACAACCTTCCAGGATTCGGCTTCAATTTCATGGTTTAGCTGGAAAAAATCAAATCACAGCCTTTGGGGGTGGTGGAGAGAAGTATTGGAGAGAAAAACTTTTGAACCAACCCTGGATTGCAAAATGCATGTTGGGATATGTAGGCCAAAGGAAGGCTCATGCGTGTGGCTGGACAACTTTTCATGGACTCATTTTGATGAACTTAAGTTGCCTAAATCCGCTGCACATGTATAAATTATGTGATATCAATTATGCACGTTCAGAATAACATTTGTTTTGTAAATGGCAAGAAACAAACATCCTCAAAAGAAACCCTCAAAGCTATACAGTGTTTTAAAGCTGTTGAGGTATTTTATTCCCTTTTCAGTAAGCAAATCTTAAAACATGTCTATACAACAGAGCCTCTATATTTGGCAAACCTGCTCTTAAAGCAAGAGATTGATTGATACGGTGGTAACCATTTCTCTTAAAATGTGTGACAAATGTGCTGGGATTCATATTACATCTAATAATACACAATAAATCTATTTCGACTGCTGGAAAGTGTATATTCTCAGTCAAATCTTTAGAACAGCCTTTCTCAACTTGAGAGGTTCCATAAGAGGTCATTATTATATGAAAAAAAAATACTGTTTTTTAAAACTTTGTGCGCCATGCAATGCCAACACTCCGAAAGGTGGGAATTTTTATATGCTGCAACCCAGCTTGCTAATCTTAGTAATGTACCATGAGCTTTAGATAGAACAATTTTTATGCAACAGTTCTCTGAACCCTGAAAATTATTTCAAGGCTTCCTCCAGGGGAAAAGATGGTTGAGAAAGGCTGTTTTCGGATTCTTTAAGTGGGCTGGACATAGATTAAATGAACATATTTAAGGCTATCTAATTGCTTCCAAATTTGTACAGACAAAATATGAATTGATTTATAGTACCACTTATAAAGGTGCAGAAGCACAGAATATATTGGGACAAAACATTACAGAAACAAATGTTTCCTTTGAAGAGATGCACCTGCACCTGCTCTTATTGAAACACCAATTTTCTGACAAAAAATTAATGCCACAATCCTTGTAGAACACAGATATTGACATTTTGTTACACAAATTATTATACCATCTTAAACTTCCTAAGACATCGTTACGAGTATTTCATGGGGTAAAATATGTAAACTTTCTCAGGCATGATTTTCTATCTCAATATGAATTTTCCTCAGAAAAAAAGCAGGCAAATCCATCTGTCAGTATAGGAAGGAAATATTTCCAACTTCCAGAAGTGAGATGAATGGAACAAACTACATATTTGGTTGCCAGTTTTAATTCTTACAAGCAAACTCTGTAGAAACATCAAAAATAAAAGAACTTTACCTTGAAGATTTACGTTGAGGTGGTGAAGTGAATAGAAGATAAGAATAACCAAAACAAAAATCAGTCCAAAACTCATTTTGAGGATCTGTATATTAAAGAAGAGGCATCTTGTTTTCAAGGAAATACAAAAAAAATGAAGTTGCTACAAAATTGGTCTATATATTTCAGGTGCAAATTTTTTGAGGCAAAGAAATATCTTTTGGCATTTGGCACTCCAAGGGACAATATTTTAATACTGGCACAAGCTAAAAAACCACACTAAAGAACAAATACAAGACATGAAACCTTCATGTGGCTGATAATAATAGTAAACAAATCTGCTGAGGCATTATTTCAAAAGCTGATCCAAAACATTTTTAATAGATTTGTGTTTTACTAAATCTTAAAAGGGGAAAATAAATTCAAATATCCTCTAAAAAAGCAGCAGTTGCTGGAATGAACCATTTAGAGTTCAGCCATCAATAAACATGGGATTCTTCATGACTTAATACCCGGACCCGTGAGGCTGGGCCTGTAGCACTTCGGATTACCTCCATCCACCTAAGCGAGAAGAAAGACAAACATCATTACTACACTGCACAGGTGGGAAGCTTTTCTGTTGTGGATGTGGCTTCACAGAAGATGTTTGGGAGAGCTCAGTAGGATGGGGAAAGGGAAGGAACAGATGGCTCGCCTCCTGTCTGCAAAACACGTTCTTTCCCAATTCTATTCTAGTCTCTTTTTCCAACAGCTGATCTGGTTGGCCAGAATGGGATGGGGTTGGGGAAGAACAATGAAGATAACTCTTCCCATGGGTTGTCCCAAAGACATAGGTTGCCTTTTCCATCCTAATAGCCTTGCTAAACATCAAGAGGACCACAGTGGGATACAGAAAAAAAGTGAACTGGAATGCCAATCTTTGTTCCACCCATTTCAAGTTCATCTCTCTGGGACAATCAACTAGGCATGGGAATTCTGATGGGATCTCATATGGGAAGAGCTTAAAACCTCCACTCCGAACAGTGTGATGGCAGAGGGGAAAAGAGTGTAGTATGGTTCCCTGCAAGAGGTTTCTCAACCTCAGCAGGATTAAGATGTGTCCGTGTGCTTCAACTCCCAGAATTCTCCAGCCAGCATTAAGTCCAAACACACTAAAGTAGTTGGAATTTGAGAAATCCTGCACTCAACCCCCATTTGTAAACTAAACTTTACCTATATTATAGAGCAAGACACATTTATTTAAATGCATTTTGTTACAGAATATTTAGGTTTCACTATAGAAAGTTTGAAAATTTACAAGACCAGTACCACGTTTTTCACTTTCTTGTTAGATGGAAATGATTATTCCGATTGCTAATGTTCTTGGCTGTTTCTTGCTCTTTCCTAACAATCCCATCGCAAATAGTTTCTGTCCTGCACAATCACATTTCAGTCTGTACATGTAAGTAAACAATCTATGGGCCATAATATCCTAAATGTACATGTTTGGGTTCAAAGACAGACTAGCTTAGATCTAAGTCATGTACAGAACATTTTGTTCACCTCTAGTATGAACTATACCTATAACTTTTGTTTTTCAACAAAAATGAATCCCTTGTAACAGCTTGTGGGGTATGAGCGGCCTTATACAATCTTTCCTTTCCTGGGTGAATAATTCTGCACACATTGCAAACATGATAAATTCTTTGTATCAATGATTTAGTATTCTCCTAAAGAACTGTCAAAATATTTGGGGAATTTTTAAAATTACAATCCCTACTCCCCATTTTAAAAGTTTAGATACCTCACATTTCAGTTTCACAACATTTTGATATTCTTTCACAAGATGTTACCAGATTTTAGTGTTTTTTAAAATGCTTGTGACATCTTGTCTTAAGACTGATGTAAGATTCTGGAAACTATGCACGAGATTAGCAAAAAATAAAATGTGATTTAGTAATCTTGGGAAATTCCTGGGTCTGGACTGGAAAAGTCTGCACCCAACTTACATTTTGCAGGAAACAAACAATTTGATTTTTTAGCTCCTTGACAGAACTCATGTTGCTTTACTTAAATTGGCTGGATTATAGTACTTATTACCCATTCATTTTTAATGATAGAATGATAGAATTTAACAGCATAGTATGTAGTAAAATCATAGTAAACAAACATACCTTTCAAATGTATATTCACTCTCCGCCCTAAAATAGTACACATGGGATTTGAAGTGTAGCTTAAAGACATAGTCTTTATTAATGTTCTCAGATTCAGAAGGAATGGTAAGAGAATAGCCCAGCAGAGGAAGGCTAGCTAAGGGATGATTGTCCTAAAAACAAAAGGCAAGAGAGGTTGTGGCAATAGCAAAGGCCCCGCTTCACACATTGACAAAACTGCATGCAAAGCGCTTCAAAACTATCTTCCTACCATCAAATCCCAGTATGTTTCAAGCACAAGAAAAAACCCAGGAAAGTCCTCCCGAAAAGACATTGGCTTATCATCTTGCTACTGGTACACATGCTTATGGGTTGGAATTTGCCCAAGATTCTCTTTTCTTAGATTTTTTTAAAATCACATCTTTTCTTTCATGTACAACTCAAGGCAGCAAACATGTCAATTCTCCTTCCTATTTTCCCCAGAAAAACAACTCTGTTTGGTGAGTTAAGAACGAGTGACTGGCTCAAAGTTACCCAGCTGTTTTTTCATGCCCAAGGCAGGACTAGAACTCACTGTCTCCTGGTTTCTTGGCCAGCACCTTTGTTAAGGTGAGAATAAATCTCATAGAGGCGATGTGGAACTTTTCTTGGAATTCAGACATTTAGAAATAAAGCTGAGATTAAAAGTCTAATAGAAAATATTTATTTCGGTACAAAAACAATAAATCATAAATAGTTACATCTTGCTAATAAATCATGACCGCTCCGGTCAGAGTCAAAGGCAGAAGAAGAAAGAATAGAGAATCAGGAATGCACACATGCACAGGAGATCACATCACGTGTCCTGCTTGTATTGGAATGTACCATAATATTAGGATAGGGATGCATCACCCTGCATATACATACAACTGACAATATTCACTGCGTGACAACCTTCATCTCTACGCTCAGAGCCCAGTGAGTGAATGAAGGAATTTACATGATTTATATGACTGCTCATCTCACACAGCTGACTCTGAGCGGCACCCAAGGATAAAACAAAGAGTCTGCTCATAAAAATCAACAACAGCAGAGTTTACCTAACCTCCTAAATCAAATGCCTAGGGAAACCACCGGGTCTTTAGTGTTTTACAAAAAGGTTACTCTCCTGTGCAGAAGGCAGTCTCTTCCCCATATTCTGTATCTCACTGGAACTGAGAAGAGTTTCTGTGAAAGGGACTCCACACAAATTGCACCTAAATGTGAATCGCTACTGGGACAATTACTACACTCCCTGTAACATGGTGGCTGGAAACATAGCTTCTCATTCTCCTGTTGTTTACTGTATTTATTTTTGACCAGATGTGCAAGTGGAAAGGAATGGCTGCTCATCATTCTGTGGCCTTTAAGTGGTTATTTATGAGTTATATGTAATGGAGAGGATGGTCAGAATATTCTATGGCTCATGGTAGACTCTTGGAGGACTACCTTCATCCACTGGCAACGCTGTTCCTTATCTCAGTTTCTTGAGCTGATGCAAGCAAAGTTTCCACAATACATATGGGTGGTCCTTGCTTATCAACTACTCACTCAGCAACCATTCAAAGTTACGAAGGTGCTGAAAAAATAATTATATGACCAATAATTGATGACCATTTGTTACCTTTGCAGTATCCCTCAGTTCACGAACAATATTACAGTCAATATGTAGTGTTCTGAATCTGACCTGTGTTTTTTTCTCCCACCTACTTGAAAAGCAGAGATTGGAGAGGAAGAGTTGCAAGGGAGTAAACTGTTTGTTCTTCTACACATCAAAAACAATGCAATTGTACTGGCAGCCTGGAGCTAGGACCCACAAATGCACTGTGCGAACAGCTTGCAATGTTTTCATGAAAACTCTTTCTATCCAATCTCTTTGCTCTACAAAGGAGGGCAGAGCAGAGAGATCAAAGAGGAAGAGATTGAGAGTAAACTCTTAGCTCTTCTATACATGAAAAATAATGATGTGCAAGTTAACAGGAAAATGGCCATGTAAGCAAAATTCCTGACATTCCCTACTGGCTTCCCAAAAGCAAAGTCAATGAGGAAGCTGGAAGGAATTTGGAAGTCTCAGTCACATGATGTCCTCCCATAATGACAAATGGGACCGCAGAAACTGCCATTGCTAAGTTATGCACAGATATGCAATTTTGAACTTTATGACTATGTTGCTTAATGATGGGGATTCTGGACTTAGTTGTACTAGCTTGGGTGGGCTTGCTTCATGAAATTTGGGCTATTAAGAAAAGCCCACCACACATATAGTTTCCACAAGAAATCTCTGTCCAAGGGAAGTAATTAACTACAGCATTTCATACATTTGTGGCACAGTATCTTAAAGACTATAAGACAAGAAGCACATCGAAGCCACGGCAAGGAGAAATAGGCAGAGCACCATCTTCTTCTTGAACCTCCTCCTTAGCTGACATCACAAGTATATTTGAAGATAGCTGAATAAGGATTTTCTCAAGAAAAGCCCATAGTTCAGGTGATTGCTCTGATCCTCAAGATAACGATGGTATAGTAATGAAGCAAAGAATTAAATTGCCGTTAGACATTGCAATAGATGAAAGAGGGCTAAAAAGTCTAACATTATGAGTGGGCTCTGTAGGCTTACACTCTTATGTGTGATGCACAGAGTCCATAAAGAAACCACTGGATGGAACAAGAAGGCAAGAAGCAGAAAGAATGAGACTGCATTGCTTATTTTGTTCCCTCGTTGATTTTCTGTCCTCCATCTGCTCCCAATCTGTTCAGTTCCTCTGTTTTCCACACATAGCCATATCTGTGCCAATGTAAATCTGGACATCACGTTTCAACTGCTACTTTCTTACTATAAATTGAACCTTTTCCAGTAGCAAAATACCACACCAAGAATAACCTTCTCTTTTGAGGGCAGGCAAGATTAACAAGTCTGCAAGTTAAGTAGAGGTCTGGACAGCAGATTTCTGTAGCCGGTGCAGACTTCTGCAGATAAAAATTGGATTAGTTTTATCTGCAGAGTTATTAATCATGCACTTCCACTTAAACACCTCAATTTTGAAATACTGAAGCATTTAGCATTCCCAGAAATCCATCAAGTGCCTTTGGAATAAACTAGAATTCAGTGCTGATTTTTCTCTCCAAGTTGTTTATCCATAATTAATTATCCCTGCAGCTAATCCATTTTATGTAAAGTGATACATATTAATTAATCTCAAATATCCTTGGGTGTACCTTTCCTCAGAGAAATGAAATGTATGAACCAAAGCCACCATTTACAGAATAGCAGCTTTCAAACAGCGCTCATGAAAGTGCACAATTTCATTGCAGAAATTTCCAATACAGGCTGTCCTTGACTTATGACCGTTCAAACCACCTGATTAAACCATTCAACCATTCATTCAGCTAAGAGCCAGTTTGGTCTAGTAGTTAAGGCACCAGGTGAGAAACCAGGAGACTTATAAGTTCTAGTCTGGTCTTAGTCATGAAAGTTGGATGAGTGACTTTGGGCCAGACACACTCTCTCAGCTCACCCACCCCACAGCACTGTTGTTGTGAGGAAAAAGCGAAAGAAGGACTATTAGGTATGCTTACCACCCTTGAGTTACTTATAAACAGTAATAAAAGCAGGATTAAAATATAATAAATAAATCAGCAACTATCAGCAACAAAGTTACAATGGCGCTGAACAAATGGTGGTTGCAACCAGTCCTGGGGAGTTCCAGTAGTCCCAACACCCCCATAGTCATGTGATCACGATCTGGGTGCTTGGCAACCCCACTTGCACTTATGACCAGTGGTGGGTTCCTACCGGTGCGGTCCACTCTGTTGTTCTGGTAGCGGCCAGCAGATGGTGCTATTTGCGTGCGACAGCTCCGGTGCCGTCTTCCCCGGTCTGTCGCGCGGCACCATCTTTTTGGGGGGAATTTTTGGGCTGATTTTGCTTCCTGCGCATCCGCGGAAGGAAAATCTCGTGAGGGGATGCACATGCGCGTGAGATTTTGGCGATTTTTTGCTTCCGCGCATGTGTGAAAGCAAAAAAAGCACCGAAATCGCATGCACGCGTGCATCCCCTTGTGAGATTTTGCTTCCATGCATGCGCAGAAAGCAAAATCGCATGAGATGGCGCACGTGCATAGCGAGCATGCACCAAAACATGGCAATGTGCGGCAGTGCACCGGTAGCGTGAAGAACAGGCAATCCGCCCCCGCTTATGACCGGTTGCCAAACGCAGCGCAATTATGCAATTGCCATTTTGCAACCTTCCCTGCTGGCTTCCTAAGAAAGTCTATGGGGAAGCCAGCAGGAAGGTCACCAGTCACTTGAGGTAAGTCTTCCCACTTATGCACCCTCCCCCAGATCCTCTGCAATTGCACTATGTCAGCCACTTGTGTAGCCTGCATATCATCCCCAACCCACACTGTCCCCACGCACCGTCTCTGATTTGTGTGGCACATCTTGCACACCCCTTGCACTCCTCCTGACTCTTATTACACCTCTTGTGCACCCTCCCACGTAGTCCCTTATCCTTGGGAACAGCTCTCATATCTTCCCCAATCCATGCAATGCCCCTCGTGCATCTCTTGCGCATCCCCACTCTTCCTGACCCAAGCAATACTCCAGCGCACTCCCTTGCACTCTCCCTGACCCACACCATACCTCTCACTCATCTTCTCACACCCCCTACCATCTTTTTTGATCCAAACAGCCCCTCTCTCTCTCCACAACCTATGTGACACAATCCCTTGCACTGTCACACACACACTCTCTCTCTGACCCTTCCCCATACCCTCTTGTTCCATCCCTCACCTGCCCGTGAGCGACTTAACAACTTCCTGCTGCCTTTCCCAAGACTGTTTGATGTGGGAAGCTGGTAAGAATTTGACTCATCTAATGACTGTAATAACCAAGACTACACGGATTGCCATTGTTCAGTGATCCAGTCAGGCTTTACAACTACATTGCATAGCGATGAAAATTCTTACCCCAATTGCTGTCATTAAGTCAAGGACTGTCTATACTAGCTCTCCTGAGGCTAATCAAGCTGCATTTCAATCTTCTAATGTGAAAAACTTAACATAAAAGATTATTTTCTGCTTTCAGAAGAATCAATTACCTGGTGAGATTTGTAGAAAAACATGCAGAAGTTGGTGAACACCACCCAAAGCTTCTGCCACCCATTGCTGTTTTTGAATTTTCGCAGGAGGTTTCCAGAAAGTTGGTTCTGAAAAGAGGAGGGAAATAGTACAACAAACGAAATAAAATACATGAAGATGGTAAAACAAGCTGATGGAAAGCAGGCAAGGCTCATGTAGAATGGCATTTTTTTTCAACCTAAATTGGAGCAGTTTATTTTTGTCTGTTGAAAACGGTAGTAGAGTTTCTGAACTGTTTCATTCAGTGAGGTCGGCTTGTAAGTTGATTCTAGCAAGAAATAAATTATCTGCTGCTACCTTATTAGAAGCCCCACTCAAACTGAGGTGGTACTGGCAGACATGCAATTTTCTCCACAAAGTTACAGAAGTGTTTCGCCCTTGCCTTTTTTCTGAAATGGTCTCTTGACTTCTCGGCTTATGTTCTAGGCCTGAAATTCCTGGCAAACCCACTTCCAACTAGTTATCAGGGCTGCTTTGCTCCTGAGATTAGTCAAGACTAGCTAAATCCAGCCACTTGCTGAAGCAGATCTGATGCGGCAGTATTTATTTTTAAGGGCGTGTGGCTAGAAGACAATTTTACTTTGATTCTAAATGATAATTCTTTGTGTTGGTGGGGAAATTTATAAAGAATATTTCATCCAACACACTATTTAAAAGGGTCCAGAAAAAAGAATATATTTCTCTTAAGTCATCTTTAGAAAGGTAGCTTAATCACAATAACTTAAGCCCTACTGATTTTTATAGGTAAAACATAGGTAGATTGTAAACTTGCATAAATGAGAGGCTTTGCTTTGAATTAAGTTTTTGAAAACTTGTGTGTGAAATAATTAAATTAAGGTGCTTTGGATTCAATGTGTGCCTATCATATATTTGAAAGAAGCTAGATGCCAAATATCAAACCCATCCAATGATTATGACAAAAGAGGAGATAAACACTTTAGCTTAAAAGTAATCAATCTTGCTGAATCTTTGTTCTCTTAGTGGAAAAGTTTTATTATCCTTTTTTGTTCTGCTTGATGTTTAGCAGCATCATGAACTATGCTCTTATCAAAACAGCTAAAAGGAAACACTATTGCCTTCCAAATTGTCAACAGGGCTAACAAGCATTTTACTGTATTTTGAAAGCTTTCATTTTGACCCATTCCAGTTTCAAAAAACCAGACAGGATGTGTGTGTACTGGGCTACAACAACACACATGTAGTCCTAATTCTCTACTTTTGGATTTTGGTTACCTCATTTTCTGAAGGGTATCATAAAAGGACAGGCTTTGCATTCGGTACCAGCAGACATATGAAATGGAAACAGGCCGCTGATCACTGATCAGTCCAACAGGTGGGGAAGGACAGTCACTGACAGTGAGAGGGTCTTCTACCACAAGAAAAAGAGAAAGAAGGAGGGAAAGAAGGAAAGACACAGAGAGAAAGCATAAACTATAATGCTGATGTGACATTAAACACAGAATTAGGAAAGTATGACTGTAACTTGCTGGTCATGGGAAAAGCTGTGGAACTAAAGACAGATGTGTGAGTACACATGGATCTGCTTCTAGGTTGTTTGATGTGATAAACTCCAGAGTGGGCGATCTGGCTGCAACATTTGATCTCCAGACGTGAAGTATGAGGATGATTCTGATAGAACATGCAACACACGCTCTCAGAGGCAAGAACCAAATGTATTTGGAGGGAATTGCAACCAAGTATGTCTGAATCCAAGGGAAAGATTTAATTCTTTAAAATTTTTATTTTTAAATCTATAGAACCTTTTATTCTATAAAACTAAGGCATGTATATCCAATGTGTTCCCCGATGTAGCCAAAACAACCTAGAGGCATTCCTTTGGAAATGGGTGTCTGCAGGTACCTTAAAGAAGCTAAACCAATTTCTAATTTAAATGAAATTCTATGTCGTTTTTTTCCTCTTGAACTCAATTTTATAGAAAATGTATGTGCTTCAGAAGAACTGTTTCCTTCTACTTTTCAACAGAGTTGAACGGAGACTTACTTTATGAAGAAGAACTGAAAGCAGAACAATATTGATGATCTCCACAAATATCCCCTTTAGCTTTGATAAAATTAAACACTGAAGTTCCACATCAGAGCTCACGTGAGTTGATATGAGAATGCAATACTTTCCATGCAAATTTCACTGATTTGAGATGAGAATGTTTTGGATTCCATACCTCGTTAATCTGTGTCAAATTGGTTTAGCTACAGTCAAAATGCATCTTTAAAAATACACAGAGATTTCCTCTAACAAAGAAAATATGAGAGAGGCAGATGAGGCTGAGAGGAGAATATTGTAAGGCTCCAGAGAGTACTAGACAGCAGAAAATAAAACAAGTTGCATAGAAATGCACATTTCAGACTGCAGCGGATAGACTTATTGCCCTTTCCAAATACACTGAGGATTTTTAAAAAAAAATACTCAGAAGAATCCCTCTTGATATCAATATATGGAAATTAATTTAGAAGTATGAAAGGTGTCACATGGAAATCCGAATTATTCATAAATCGCCTGTTAAAATCATGTCTTTTGAATGGACTTAATAGTTTCCAATTAACCAAGAGGGCAACGACTGGAAAGGAAATGGTGCCTGAGGAAGACAGCTTTTTCGAGCTGCAGTCCAAGCCATTTTGAGCCAGATACCTCCACCGCAATACTAAAGTCGACCATGGAGACACTGGTATTTCTGTGCCAGCAGACGTGCACCGTAGTGTTGCCACGGTGAGGAGCTTGACGTTCAAGCGAGGTGCGGGATGCATTGAGATCGTCTTCCGATTCCTGGTCTACAGTGGGCTCCTCGGGGGATTCTATGAAATGCAGGGAAAAAGCCTCTTTTTTTCCCCCCTTGTATACGGAGCATGAAATCATAAGCAAAAGACTGTCTGTGATATGGGGAAATCTCCAAAATGGTTGAAGAAGCCATATTAGTGTTCTGAGTTGGTTGTGTAGGGAAAACAGGAATATGGAAGGAGAAAGATATTTTTTCCCCTGAAGAAAGCATCCCAACAAGAAATTAATTGATTATCAATAATCCAATATGGGATTGTGCACAGGAACATTATTATTATTATTATTATCTATAACAGTATTTCTCAACCGTAGCAAGTTTAAGATGTGTGGACTTCAACTCCCAGAATTTCCCAGCCAGCATGGACTATGCTGGCTGGGGAATTCTGGGAGCTGAAGTCTTAAATTTGCCAAGGTTGTGAAACACTGGTTTATAATTTGGGCCCTGGTAATTCTGTGCTGTAAATAGAGTGACTTAGTACAGACTTCAGTGTATTGAGTGTATTGTTTTGGGGACACAGAAGGCATTCTTTAATTTCAGTATTATATCATTTACTACTTTACATATTATTCCATTTACTGCTATCAAACACATTTCTCAAATTCTTAATATAGGATTTGATACCCACAAATCAATTGCCATGTAATCTATCTGAACTGAAATTAGATACGAAAAGACCATACTGATATTCCTTGTTTTTAAAGTAGGGACCCTGCAAAATGTTCTCTATGTATAATGATACTTTGGAACTCTAGGATTTACCCCACCTTTCCTGGTTCTGGACTTACTTGTGTCAGGTGGGCTATTTCCATGGAATTCAGAAGCAGGATTATTACAGTTCTCTGCCAAGTCAATGGCCATCTGTATGTCCTCAGTCCACTTGTCCATTTCAATGCGATTACTAGGAAAATAATAGAGGTTTATTTATTGTTTGTTTACATGTAACGATTCTAGGCAGCTCACACAACACATAAAAGCAAAGATAAAAACAGAAGTAACCTTCCCGCAGCCTCCCCGCTCTATCCCCATCCTAGCCCAATACTTTTGGGAAGAGGTCTGTCTTCACAGCCTCCTGTGAATGCTGAAAGGGTAGTTCTTGGTTTTGTAATTGCAAATAGCAGTGAGCTTTAGAAGTTGGGCAAAATTAAGCCAAATCCTACTTTCAGAATATTTTTTTGGGGGGGGAGTAAACATCTTTGTAACCAGGCCAGATAAAATTACAAGAATGCATACTATCGCCTCCTGCTCTGTGCAAGCTTACCTTACTTTATATTAACTACTGCTTGTTTAGTACAAAAGAGTGATTACAAATGAATTCAGAATAAACATTGTAAATAGCTACCCACAACAATCCAAAGCGTATCTTCTGTAAGAGAGGCATCACAGTCTCAAATCCCTACATAGATGTTCTAGAAGCATATGGTTCAAGGCAATTACCTCGCAGCAACAACAATGGATTGGTGTTGACTTCTAAGTGTAAAGCAGTGAGGAACCCCCCATTCTTCTTCACTCTCTTCTATCTGAGAAAATAAAAATATAGACATCATCATACAGTAGGAAAAGAAATTTTCAAACACATGTAGACAATAATTTACAAAAATTCAAGCTACCACGGTCTGATTGTTTTTCACTAGAAATGCAACAATTGTTTTCTTTTCACCAATATGGAAATTCTGGAAAGAAATAATTATAGCTGTTACTATGTAACAGCCAATATTTAGTACTGACAAACAAAAAAACTAGCAGAGCACATCTATGAACACTAACTAGTAATCAGAAGATACAACGAAAACTCCTTACTTTCATAACTCATGAAGAGACTCAACAATAGTTTCAACTGGGAAACTGTAAGCATCCTAGACCGGAAGCTTGACTTTCAGACAAATCAGCCATCAATAGATTCATAGAGATATGCCACGTTTATACACCATTTAAAAGAGACAATAAAAAAGTTAAGAAGGAAGCAAAAAGTGCAGAACACATCCTTTCAAGCAGCCAAAATCCAGATTCGTAGGGCCCAGACAATACCAGACAAACAATCAAGCAGAAAATAATACCCTCATCATGGAACTACCAAGGAGAAAGCCACCACCCAAAACACTGGGCAGAGCAAGCTATTGCATAGAAACAGGGAGCCTATCCCACAATCACTAGCACTGATGGGCAAGTAAATAACTAAGCTCACAGAGCACAAAGGATTTCACAATAATAGCTATTTAAAAGTCTGCTGCTCCAAGGTTACTAGCCATTCCTGGTAATATGCAGAGTCCGTGGATAAGATAAAATGCAAAGCTATTTAGGGGTGGGAAAACTCACTCTAGTTAGCTCTGGAGTGTGTCTACATGCATTAAAAGCCACAATGAAAAATCAATCAATCGAAGAGAGAATATGGGCATCAGAATCATATACACAAGAGCTGAAGTGGTGCAGTGGTTAAATGCTGCGACTGCAGGCTGACTGCTAGTTCAGCAGTTCAGCTGTTCAAATCTCACTAGGCTCAAGGTTGACTCAGCTTCCATCCTTCCGAGGTGGGTAAAACGAGGACCCAGATTGTTGGGGGCAATATGCTGAACTCTGTAAACCGCTTAGAGAGGGCTGTAAAGCACTATGAAGCGGTATATAAGTAAAGTGCTATTGCTATAAGTGCTATTATACACAACCCCCTTGGCATAAGATAGGCCAACTTCAGGATGGAAATACAGGCAGCTGTTTTATTTTCTATGGTAGATGTCAAATTAAGGGCAAATGTTCTGAATATTTTGAAAGGGTGCATTGCTCAAAAATGCTGGAGCTTGGCAGGTGGCATAAAAGAAACTGGGTCATCTATGTCTACTGCCATTCTTATGTGAGCAGCATCCTATCGAGCTCATTCTTTCCAGCAAAGAAAATGAGGCTTCATATTGTTGCTGCCAGTAGAAGCAACAGGGTGATGATCTCCACCCTTTTACTGCTCTTATTTATTTATTATTATTAAATAGTGAGAGTTATATACCGCCTTACAGTGCAAGCACTCTCTAAGCGGTTTACACCAGTAAGCAAATGTATATTTATATTGCCTCCAACAATCTGGGTCCTCATTTTACCTACCTCGGAAGGATGGAAGGCTGAGTCAACCTTGAGCCGGTGAGATTTGAACTGCTGACCTGCGGATCATAGTCAGCTAAAATGGCCTGCAGTACTGCACTCTACCCACTCCGCCACCTGGGCTCCATTGTGTGGAAGGGACCAGTCTTGCTGATTATCCCTTTCAACAAGAGAGCTCAAAAATTGCTGGGGCTTGCACTGAGGTCACAATGAGTTTCCTCTCACTCTCTTGGAAGGGAGACATGAATCTTCTGGCTTGTTTTCTGCCAGCAAAGGGGTTTCAAATCACTGTGGCAAATTGAAATTTCATTTCCTTCCAGATCTCCATCTCTGCGCAAATCCCGTGCATTGCTTGTGCGTTATCTTCTGAATAAATTTTGTATTGGTAGGAGGTGATGTTTGGGTGTAAACATTCAAAAGCAAATGTTCACATAAACCCTCCTATGCAAAGGACTGATCTAGAACCTAATGGATGTTCAGGTCTGAAAAGATTAAAAGCTGCGCTATGGAGTAAGATGCCCCCCACCAACAAAAATTCCCGCAATCTGAAAAGATGGCTATGATTGAAGTTAAATCCATTAAGTTTTCAAACTTTTGGTTTCCTCACAGCTGCATTTTATTCCTTCAAATTTCTAATTATTCTATTCAGGGTACAGTAATTGAGAAGGCTTACCATTTCTATAAACACCGTTTACATTTTAGAATAGAATAGAATAGAATAGAATAGAATAGAATAGAATAGAATAGAATAGAATAGAATAGAATAGAATAGAATAGAATAGAATAGAATTCTTTATTGGCCAAGTGTGATTGGACACACAAGGCATTTGTCTTAGTGCATATGCTCTCAGTGTAATAGCACTATAGCACTTTACTTATATACCGCTTCATAGTGCTTTTTACAGCCCTCTCTAAGCGGTTTACAGAGTTCAGCATATTGCCCCCAACAATCTGGGTCCTCATTTTACCGACCTCAGAAGGATGGAAGGCTGAGTCAACCTTGAGCCTAGTGAGATTTGAACAGCTGAACTGCTGAACTAGCAGTCAGCCTGCAGTGGCTGCATTTAACCACTGCACCACTTCAGCTTTTATGTACACTTCAGTGTACATAAAAGAAAAGATACGTTCATCAAGAATCATAAGATACAACAAGTAATGGATAGTCCGGGTACTTTAAGAGATTCATCAGTAACCAATCCAGTTTCAACTCAGCATTTACTTACCATCATGCCATACAGTGGAAGCTGCCCGTGAACTTTGAACTGATTTGATGCTGTTAGGCCCCGACTTGTGTACAGCAAGACATCATTGAACTGAAACACAGCAGGCAAGAATATAGTCAGAACAGAGAACTCTAAATACATCTAATATTCTATATGTGACTTAATGAACATGGGATCATTGGCGTTTGCAGCCCTGCTGTCATTTAGAGCTAATAAACAAGTTACGTTCTTTGCAGGATAACATGCATGAATTTGGGACTGCTATCCCAGTATCTCTACTTTAACCTAGATGATCAATCATATGAACTAGCCCTTAAAAACATGGGAGAAAACCATATTCATCCAATCACTATTTTGAAAATTTTTCCATCCAGTACCTAAAATAATACAATAGTTTCCCATTTTCTTCCAAAACTATTTAAAGCACAGACAAATACTTATCTTCAATACTGTTCACTAGAGATGTAGGAGCTTTTCCTCAAAAAAGTGTAATATACAGTATGTATTGGGCTGCATATATTTCATGATTCTCAGAAAGAGCAGAAAAAATGCACAATGTGTGAATGTAAATGTTGATTTCTTAAGAATCACTCTACATTTATTCCATCTATTGTTGGTTTATTTAACATTTGGCTGAGCTTCCTTTCATCTAGGAGAACAGAAAGCTGCAGGTCTCTTTTCAGATTACCCCACAGTTTACATCTTACTGCTTCTGTGAATTTCCTCCCCCTTCCTTTTCCCTTGGCATTTGTGGCACAATTGTATTTAATTGCACACATTCTAAGCAGTTCCTGTCACTTACCAAGAAGAACATCCGCTGCTGTAAGCCTTTTCCAGACAGTTTGCTGAGACTACCCAACCTAATAAATTCCTGTGGAGGAATAGACACAAAATAGAAAACATCAAACCTCAGGCTGAACGTTGGCAGGGGCGGTAATTAATAAGGCTGGCAGCATTTGAAATTCAATTCCCAAAAAAGTGCTATGGAAGACACAGAGTACAGCACCTATGCCTTTTCCCAAAACCTCTCAGCTGTCCTGTGATCCTGGAAAAAGACACATGCTTTAAAGCGTTTTAGATAGGGTTTTTGTATTTGTGCCCCCAAAGGATATTTTTGGAAATTTATTTATTGATTTACTTATTTTGGAAAATTTATATAGCTGTCAACTCGCTCAAGGCGACTCTAGGCAGCTTACAGAAAACAAAAACAATGTGGAAGAAATAAAAATAATAAAATAATAAACCACCCCACCTTACAGCAACAACACGCACTCATATCAGCCATTTAATGGGCTCCATTCCACTCTGGGTTCCCCAGGCCCACTGGCCAAACCACGTCTTCAGGGCCTTGCGAGAGAGAGTCAGAGTGGGAGCCAGTCCAACTTCTGAAGGGATGATATTCCAGAGGGAGGGAGCCACCACAGAGAAGGCCCTTTTTCTAGGTTCTATCGTATGTACCTCCTTAGGGGACGGGACCCACATCATTCCTTGCCTCCCCGCTCTAATGGGTAGGGAAATGAATATAAATATAAATCTTTCCCAGATCCATTCATTAATGCTGTATCATTGACTTAATGATATGATGCCATTGAGGAGAGATGCATAAGTGAAAATTACCATGTATATATAGACAAGTCATTTCAAAACTATCACAGACTGAAAACCTATCAAGGTACAGAAGGGCTGATCTACCAGATAGCCATTTGAAAGTTGCTCTGAGAGTGGGCTTTAAGTGTACTGAATAAATAAATGACAGTCATTGGCATGCGGTAGACAAGAGTATTAGATTTGATTTCATTGACTCCACACAGCCATAATAGGACATTAAAGGAAGAGTAATGAAAAATATCAGGGAATGAGAGCAGTAAATGGAATTGCAAACACTTCACTTAGGCATTGCGGATGAAAGGAAATTCTACAGTAGAAGAAAGTACAGTACGCAATTAAACCAATACAATAGAAAGTAATAAATAGAAATAAGACTGAGTTACTACCACTCTACCAGTTCTATGCAAGTAGAGCAGGATATATTCAAATATAATAGTTTAACTATTGCTACTATGATGACAAATGTAGCTAGTTTTGCCATCAATGCTGGCAAAGAATAAACAAGAGTTGTAGGCCAATACAACCAAAGGGAAAGAGTTGGAAAAGACCACTTATTTTAGCCCCCTTTTTTAGTGGTAAGGGTATAAAATACAATTGAGAGCATTTTTATGAGACTGTATAAACAGACCTTCTTCTTTTGGATTTAGCTATAGAGATTTAAGTGGTCTGGATTGATTCCAGGAGCTCATCAGGGAAAATGCATCCAGGTTGATATTAATGGAGCCCTCAGTGACTTTTGATACTGTTGGTGGAGAGTATCTTCCGGCTTTATTCTTCCTATCTGCTGTAATTGTACTTATATGATTTGATTTCCCTTATCCACTGGCTTAGGGAATCTCTCAGGAGTCAATTCTTTTGGTAGGGAAGGTCACCTGGGGTGTGGGTTGTGGGCCACCAAAGCATGGATGAAAAGAAGAAGCTAGTTCTTTTTATCAAGTATCAGGGAAACTGAAAAAATATATTGTATCAGTTTTGGATAGAAAAGTGAATGGAAAGTAGGCAGATAATGTGAAGTTAATCTGGAGAAGGGAGTTAGCACTAAGCCAACAGAAATGTTAATGAGAAAATGATCCGGACATGCTGACCTTAAGCACAGGTTCAATTGATGGATTTTCTCAAATCTAACATGGTTAAAATTTTAATTTCGGTAGGTTCTAGAGCAGTGGTTCCCAACCTGTGGTACATGTACCACTAGTGGTACGCGAGGGCCTTCCAGGTGATACGCGAACACTTTCGGGGTCATGAACGATTTTTAGTTAGTTATTTTTTACTTCACAAAAATGTTTACTGCCTAAGACAACTGTTGCCACACGCCACCCATCTGGTCCCAGCGGCCCGAGAATCCAGTTGCTGGATGCGCGGGGCCAAAAAAGGAACGGTACAATTATGGAAATAAAGTGATATCTGATCGAATTTAGTTTCTCTGGAACCAGGTGATATGCGGCGACTGTACGGGACCTCCAAGTGGTACTCGATCACAAAAAGGTTGGGAACCACTGTTCTAGAGAAAACATACCCAACAGCCCACAGCAACACAAGCAACACAACGCAATCTTATTCTAACTATAATCCTACAACTGCTCATTTTTTCAGCCAAATATTTTATTCCAAATACCATGGGGATACCTACCCTTCCTGGAGTCACCAGATTGTCCATAGCTATCAAGTCCTTTTTCAGTTCATGCAGTTTCTGGAAGTTTTCCATTTTTAGCATACTGCTATGGAGCTGGGCCACCATCTCTGAAATTTCTGCCAGAGCAGCTGTGAAAGGGGGGAAAAAAATAACAAAGAAAGAAATTGTGCCATCAAGTAGAGCTACTCTATTAGAAGTTTGAAGAACAAACTCGCAATATTTAACATTTTGTGAACAATGAAATAGAATCTATAGCCACAAGACTTCCAGTTTCAAGTTGAATCTGCCCCCTCAAAATATTTCTGAATTTCATTTGGAGATCATGAGTTTCCATGGATGTTTGCTAGTGAACTAGTATAAATTATTTGATAGATTTGGCCACTGAAACAATGTGATATTTTAAAGAAAAAAAATCTCATTTTTATAGCTGCGCTTAAAAATATGTTTGATCAGGGCATCATTGCCCTTCGAAGCCAAGGCATAATGTATCTGTATTCAAGAACAAATTACTAGACATATTTACCACCTTTATGCATTTATCAAGATTCTTTCAATCATGCACATAACCCCGAAAGCAAATCTACTCTGGTTGTAGATATCTAGAATTTTCTTCTATAGTCCTTGATTATTTCCTCACTCTGCCTGCTCTTTTCTGTGAGATTGCTAATCTCAAGGAATTTCTTTCCAGGCTCATTTACTGCCCTCCCACTTCATGTGTGGTTGTTGTTATTATTTTATTAAATTTATAACGCTGCCAAAATGAAAAGACTCAGGACTTATAACTGAAACTCAACAGAAACAAATACAGAAAACAAAAAACAAGCATATTTTAATTCCTTGTAACAAATGTTTTTTTCTGTTAAAGATGCAAAGTACTCATTGTTACCGAGGTTAGATTCCTGCTCTACAAGAAAACAGTCAAGTCACTTCCTCCAAAATTTAAAAATAAGAGAATTGCTACAGGAAATGTTCACGCATTTACCTCTGGAGTCCCTGAAGTCCCCATGATTGGGTGGATAATGTTTGCAGAGCCTTTCCATTATCTGCTTGTAGTGCATCAGCCTATGCAGTGGCCTGAGAAGGAAGATATTGAGGGGAAGGTAGCAGACTTTTTGCATCTCAAAATCTCTGCATAAGGCCTCCAGCCTGCGAGAGTTCTTGATTCCATTTTCCAGTTCTAGCAGAATTTCGCTGTGCTTTCGCAAATGAACCATTAGTTGCTAGAGGAGAGAGAGAGAGAGAGAGAAAAGAGGGTATGTCCACGTAGGAAAGACTTGTTTAGGTTTATTTCCACACAGTATCTGCTCTGATGCAATTTTTGATTTAAAAAATAACAGCATAATAAAAGCCAGACTGTAATACAATATGACAATGAATCAAACATAGAAGAGATGATAGTAATTTCCAAGGGGGTTCAGCAGGTATTAGAAGTCTGAGAAGAGTCTTGTCCACTGTTGAAACAAGATGAGATAAAAGGCTAGACAAGCCTTCACAAGGAGATCTAGAAGTGTGTGTGTGTGAGAGAGAGACCGACTGAGAAGGATCTATCTTTGGTTGCTCCTTCATAGTAATTCCTAAGTGAAGCCCCTGGAGCTATATCTTCAATTACGTTTGGGATGACTGGCAAAGTCCAGTTTTAAGATGCAAAAAGTGTGGGACCCTTTTGCTTTTCTAACAAAGAGTTCCCAGGATATGCAGAAAGGCAACCAATTCACAGAAATGATCTAGACCTAGAATCTTTTAGAGAACTTCTCCCTCGCCTGAATTCTTGACATATTATTGGAATCAAAATCCCATCAGCCCCAGATAAGTAACCAATGGCCAGGAACCATGATTATTATCCAACCATATTAAGAGAGCCACAAATTTTCTACTCTTGCTCTATGAATCTTCTTTGTCACACACTCTAGAAGTCTGTGATGGCCACCACAAAGAGCAGAATCAGCCTAAAGGCATCTTCTTCCCAGTGCAATGCTCCATTCCCAACAAGCTTAGTGCAATTCGACTGTTTGGCTTAATTTTCTGTGGGAACTTAACCACTATGTTTTTATTCATTTGATCACGATCCAAACAAACCATGAATCAATATGTGGATCCAGCTACCATAGAATGACCGAGCATGGGGACTTCCGGTTGAAGGTCCGGTGCCTTCGGAAGCGAGGACCTCGAGCTTCGCGGCCCCCGGTCTGAGCTTTCCCTGTCGGGGGCTTCATTTGAAACTATAGCCACCCTGTAGGGGTGGTGAAGCAAAGGGGGACTGCCTTGCAGGCTGAGGGGAGCCGCAGCTCCCCTCCCTGTCTTGTAAAACCCCCCGTCCAAAGACTAGGAGCAGTGGCAGTCAAAATGGCTGCCATGAAGCCGGGGAACAGCCAGAAACCATAAGACTGTGCAGGAGCGGAGAAACGGTGAATGGTGTGTCATCTGGGTAAGAAAAGATTTATTGTGGAAGCTTGACCCCAAAAATCCAAGGGTTATTACTTCAGAACGATTTGTTACAGTGGCGTGCAATTATTGTGAAAAAACATATCAGAAATTTCAAAGGAAATATTTGTTTTAAATGAAAATTGTCGAAAATTGAATCCTCAAAACAAAAGGCGTGGTATTAAGAAGGCATATTAAGATGCTGGAACTATAACCCCATTTTTTCTTCAAATAATTTGTCTTAATTACTGGATTTATGTTAAAATAAACAAGATAAATAAATTGGACTTGTCAAAATAAAGCAGAGAGGCAGCAGAGTGAAGCAAAGAGTGCCATCTGCTGATGAAAGTAAATTTGTGCAACTTGGGAGTCAACATTGAAAGAACTGAAAATAACTATTGAATTATACATTGAACTTATAACCACTGGAGATTGGAATATCAAATAAGATTTTGCGTTTGGAGACTCCTGAATATATACAAAAGTGATTTGAGGAGTGGAGGATCCCTGAAATAACTAACTAATTTGACTAAACATTGATGAGACATTAAAATCTGACTTGGAGGCTTGGTTTTGGAACTAACGATTGTGGAGACTTGAACGGAATGGAGTTAATGATTCAAAGTATCAAGACCTTATACTGGACTTACATAAGGAGATGGTGGAAACAGTTGATCGTATAAACAAAAGAATGGAAAATTGTATACAAGAGACAAGGAGCAAAGACCAGGACAATAAGGAAAGAACGGAATTATCAGTTGGAACAGAAGGGGAAATAGAATTGAGAAACCAGCAAAAAGAAGATAACAAGGCAGAGACACTATTAAAAATAATAATGATTGAGGAATGAAAGCAGGGGGGAAACACTTTAAAAAATTTAAAAAAGAAAGGGGGGGAACAGGAAGAGGCTTGGGGGAAAATGATACGATTTAGAACAGAAAGCTTTCAAATTAAACAGTGGGAAAGGGCAGGGCAAGGAGAAAAAATTAAATTATTGATTCAGAATATAAACTTTGAAGTAGATGGAATAAAAGACAAGAGAAAAATATGGGAGACAAGTAAAAAAAAGATAAGATCAAAAAAATTGGATATGGATAAGATATAATGGATAAGGGGAGAAAAAGAGTTATATATACTTTATGATCATATTTTAATAATGTGTATTAATGTTAGAATTATATAGGCTAGACAATTATTTTGTATGTAATATAATAGATATTAGGATAAACATTTTACTACAAATGGACATGAAACTATGGAAAAATTATGAATGAGAATTTAGTATTAATTGGAAAATGAGTGTTTGAATGATGGTATTACAAACATTTTAATATAAATGGACAAGAAACTATGGAAAAATTATGAATAAGAATTTAGTATTAATCGGAAAATGAGAGTTTGAATGATGGTATTATCAAAAATATAGAAAATATTACTGTGTATGTAGTGCGTTAATTAGATATATACATGTGTATTAATAGAATTATATGGATAAGAGTATTGGAAAGAATATGAATAGTGGTATGAATAAGAAATAAGTTTTAATTGAAAATTAGACTTTTGAATGATGATGCTAGAAAAAAGAAATGTTATTATCACGTCTGTGAATGGAATAGCGATAAGAGGGAGGGGAAGCTGTTAAAATAAAAATAGAAATAAAAGGGGAAATATAATATGTATAAGTATATATATCGTATTTTTGGGAGTATAAGACGCACCTTTTTCCTCCCTAAAAGAGGCTGAAAATTTGCTCCGAATATAGCTTTTCCAAAGCTTTTTTCCCAGCCCTAAGGAGGTGCTAACGATCTTCTGGGCTTCCTACTCCTCTTTGCAGGCTTGTTTTCATTCCTACTCCCTCTGAAAAAGGTCTTTTCAGCCCTAACGAGGTGCTAACGATCTTACAGGCTTGCAGCATTTTTTATTCCTACTCCCTTGAAGTAGTTTTTTACCAGCCCTAAGTATTTGCAGGCTTGTTTTCATTCCTACTCCCTCTGAAAAAGATTTTTTCAGCCCTAACCAGGGGATAAAATAATGTGCTGAAACTGAACAGACTAAGGATGCTAGCCAGATGAATACCTGGTAGGTAGATTTTTTCCCTATTTTCCTCCCCCAAAACTAAGGTGCGTCTTATACTCCGGTGCGTCTTATACTCCGAAAAATACAGTGTGTGTGTGTGTGTGTGTGTGTGTGTGTGTGTGTGTGTGTGTGTGTGTGTGTATGTATATGTGTGTGTGTGTGTGTGTGTGTGTGTGTGTGTGTGTGTGTGTGTGTATGTTAATATATATAGCAATAGTTAAAGAGTAAGAAGAAAGTTCAGAATGAAAGGGTGGTAGTAAAAATATGGATAAATAATATGAAATAATGAAAATGAAATGTAATAATTATTAGTAATAATATTATTGTGTTTATTTGTATTGAAATTTATGATACTCCGGTACCACACCGTTCACACATTGAGATGTATAAATAATATAAAATAAAAAACTGACCGAGCACAGCTAAGGGTGGAAAGGCCTTGGGGAAGATAGTGTGTAGGAAAAAGGCACTCAGTGCTTGTGTTGGATCATAAATCAGGCTGGAACAGAGCAGAATTGAAGAACTGCTTTCACACAGACAGATTTGTTATCTCTTCAGACCAAATGTTCAGAAATACATTGACTTGTTTTAATTTCAGTGAGCAAATAGAGCAGAAGCTCATGCATGATTATCATTCCAAGGAACAGCTAGCACATAATCACATCTGGTTCATACCTTCATGCTCTGAATATTCTTTAGCATAACATCTCCAATTTTTTGGAAATCTCCTTTCAAGTGGGCATTAGACCGGCCTTCCCTGCCAGAAATAGAATTATCCATGTCAGTCAAAGCTTAGAAAATCATCTATGTAACGAACAGAACAGAGATAGTAAATAATAAGGCAATGCTGGAAGCAGGGAATTCATGGGAAATGGGGACAAAAAAAAAGGCAAGATGGCAATTACAGTAGTATGTGTGAGACCTGACCCTTCTTTGACAAGTGACTGGAAGTAGCAGATACCACCAAAATGGGCCGTCATTTGTGATACAATGAAGGAAAAAAGAGAGTTTGAAAAAAAGCCCAGAAAATAAAGATTCTTATAGCAGGAAAGTTCATATACACATTTCACACGTTTAATAACTAATTTTAACATCTGCACCATAATAACCTTGACGTACTAAAGAACCATGACTGATTTCTCCCCTTTCCCTCAACTCATGCATATAATAATGTCAAACAAATCAGTTTGATTCCCAAGTCAATTAGAGTTGCTCAGGAAATAAAAGATCCCTTCCTCCTGCCAAGCAGTCTCCTGAAGAAGGACCAATGTCTGAAGAAGAAGAGAGAAGCTCCTTTTCCTGTTCCTTCTGCCCTGCATTCCTTCCACATGCAACTTCATATCTAGATGCAAAGAATGTGGCAGTGGAACGTGTGCTATTCCTAAGGAGCACATCAAATCCTGCTTTTGATGAAACATATCAAAACAATGGAAGCAAAGGGAGAAAGAGGAGGGGAAGTTACCCTTCCATTTCCCCACGAATATTCCTACATCAGTGTTTCCCAACCTTGGCAACTTGAAGATGTCTGGACTTCAACTCCTAGAATTCCCCAGCCAGCGAATGCTGGCTGGGGAATTCTGGGAGTTGAAGTCCAGACATCTTCAAGTTGCCAAGGTTGGGAAACACTGTCCTACATCATAGAAAGACTTTTAGGTTGGACAAAATGAACTATTTTATTTGCACATGGATCCAAATAATGAAGAAAATAGGTATTTCTTCTTTCTTGATTCTTTGAAAGCTAGCAATTTTTTGAGGCAACCTGGACAATATTTGTACTATGTTATATAATTACTGATTCAGGTAAATGTTCTAGTTCCAAGGCCAGACCCAAATTTTGTTAACAGCAGGTGGCAGCATGAAACTTATCTTAATGGCTGATCTTGAAAAAGCTAAGTAGCCTTGGACATAGAAAGTGCTGAAATGGGCAACCTTCAAGGATGCAAGTTAGACTGGGACCATTTCCTTAAAAAAATCCCAAAGGCAGGCAATAATAAGTAATTTATATATCATTGCCAAGAATACTAGATAAATATGTTAATGGTGTTACCAAGAACTGAACTTGACTTGAGGGATATTTTCTTTAAGCATCCCAAGAATGAGTTTGAATCCAAAATATCTCCAACTGCAGTGTGGGGAATGTTTCCAAAAACAGGTCCATGGACCTCAGAGCATGGATCACATTGGACACACAAGGAATTGGACACATTGGAAACACAAGGAATTTTTCTCCAATGCATAAGTTCTCAGTGTACATACAAAATAGGTTATAATCGTAGTTACAATAATTAATCATAAGAAACCAATAGGAGAAGATAGTAGGAAAGATGAGATGAGAAATATGAGAAGAATAATAGCAATACAGCCTATTACATGGGTAAATATCTTTAGGCTTAATACAGTGCTGTGGGAGTTAGGTAGTCAGCAGAGTGATCAAAGCAGTCAAACATCTGGTGTTTAGAGTTTATAAATCTATTCCAAAATGTACTCGTAATGAATATTTGCAAACCTGAATGAGCAGAGCACAGGAAACTTTCACTGATTTAATGAAACCTGGGATTGGACTCATTTCCACTTGTAAACATCTGAGGGAGCAACAGCTCAACCACTTGGGAAATGTATTGCTTTGGACAGAGAGTTTGCAAATATTTATTTTGCAAAGGAAAGCAAAGATTCCCTGAAAATTAATTACTCTCACTTATATTTTCTCTTTTGGCTCTATCATTCTTTCCTCCATTGTTTCTCATTCTTTTATATTGTACTTTGTACAATATAATTTATATTGTACTTTGTACTTTGTACAATATAAAAAGAGATGGGTTTTTAAACTAACATACATTCTCTAAAATAATAATAATTTACTACCGGTATGACTCTAAAGGTAAAGAATTTTTGCATGTCAAAGACCACATTTAAATCCAATCTGTATGATTCCATACTTGAGAAACAAAACTTGGATTTCCTTCCTGTTGCCAAGGCTTTTTGTTAACTTCTTCCAAAAGAAAGAAAAATCCTACTTAGAAAATAACAAGAAAAAGCTCTACACAGGAACAGTAAACTTGGATAGGCCTGATTTTTAATATATTCTTGGCTAAAACATTACCAAGCACAGAAAAATATCCTTGTGAAATAACCCTAGTTTTGCTGTGAGCATATTGTTGTATATATTCACATATAAGGCTTGCATCTTTTGAAACCAGGGGTGGTTTATTGCATATAGCAGGTGGACTCTTTTGAAACTATGAAAAACTACTACAAAACTCCACTCTACTGAGCCGAGGTGGCGCAGTGGTTAAATACAGCACTGCAAGCTACTGCTAGTTCAGCAGTTCAGCTGTTCAAATCTCACCGGCTCAAGGTTGACTCAGCCTTCCATCCTTCTGAGGTCGGTAAAATGAGGACCCAGATTGTTGGGGGCAATATGCTGAACTCTGTAAACCGCTTAGAGAGGGCTGTAAAGCACTATGAAGCGGTATATAAGTCTAAGTGCTATTGCTATTGCTATTCCCCAAATGCTGTCATCTAGAACTTTACTGCTAATGGGATTATACTGGAATAGTAGCAGAACACAAATACTTTGCTATTTGTTGTTGTTGTTGCAAACATGAACTATCGCTTCACTGAAATCAATAAGCCGACTTACTTGGTTTCAACAATGAGAGTAGTCAATGTTTGGATAAAATAAAATTGAACAGTTGGAGAAACATGTGGTAATATTTATTCAACTGCATAGTGGAAGATAATAATGCTTGACTCTAGTGTGAGTGGGCTGCCGGCAAGGCAATGATGCCTGATCTGCATACATTTGAGATTGCAAGAAACAAGAAGAATAGGAGATTTAAACATATCTTTAGAGAAATATAAAATATCTCAAATTTTATAAAATATTAGATCATAGAGAGTCAATGTGATGTACAGGCAGTACAGTAGAGTGCTCATTTAGTGGTTGCCTCATTTAGCAACCATTCTTAGTTACACCAGTGATAAAAAAATAACTTTACAACAAGTACTCGCACTTACAACCTTTGCAGGTCTGTAAAGCAAAGAAAAGGAAATTATATGCCCAGTGGTGGTTTCACTTAACAACTTAATGAAACACTTAATGACCAAATTGCCTGTCCCAATTGTTGCCAGTCCTAAGTTGCTGGTTTCTTCATGAAAGTATTTAAAATTGAAATAAGACACAATAAGTCTGGACTAATTCTACTGTTGGAAAACAAGCATACACGTCTGTACTAAGGTGGGAGAGGGGCTTCTGCAAAGGAATGGGTCAATTTATTTTCTCCCTTATAATTTTCTTTCCCACAAATCTCATGCTGCATATCATCATTTGGTTATCACTTTTGTACTCTGTTTAGTAATTAGCTGATTTTTTCCCCAATTCACATTTTAATTCATTTTTAATGAGAATTCTGTACTTCTCTAATTTTATCTTTTGAACCCATACTTGAACTAGTAAGTAATATCACCAGACCAAATGTTTGTTTGTATATATAAATGTCACGGTGTGAATATTATCAGTTGTATGTCTATGCAGGGTGGTACACCCCTATTCTAATATTATGGTATATTCCAATACAAGCAAAAACACGTGATATGATCTTGTACGCATGTCCACATTCCTGATCCACCATTAATCACTTTTGACTTGGCTCTGACCTGAACCGTCGCGTTTTTCTTAGCAAAGATGTAATTATTCAGGATTTATTGTTTTTGTACCGAAATAAATATTTCTATTAGACTTTTTAATCTCGGCTTTATTTCTAACTATCTGAATTCCAAGTAAAGATCCAAATCGCCTCTATGAGATTTATTCTCATCTCTCAACAATAAATAAATAAAAGATTGGAGGAAGCTGAACAAATTTGCTCATATTCATGAAAATCATCTGACGAATACATTAAAGAACTAACTTTTCCAAGGTATTTAGAAAAAGGCACATGCAAACATATGTGAATTCTCTATTTAAAGCTGATCTTTAAGAAGCCAGAAAGCTGGTGTCCAGGTAGTATCTATTGCTAAGAGCTCCCTCTAAAATCAATTTTTAATTTGCTCGTTTGCTTTTATTTTATTTTCATTTTTGTTCTGCTGGAGTTTTGGAAGTACTCTGAGATCAAAGCAAAGATCTATTTTTGTACTACGAGGAAAAGGGGGGGAAAAGGCAGTGGTCATATTTTGTTTCTCAAACCTCACTTAAGCCTACCAGACAGCTCAAAAGTTGACTGATACCTAAAAAGCAAACAGCTACTTGCTGTAAGTAACCAGTGCCTCCCCTCTTTACTCTTCCCGATAGCCTCTCTAAAAGACATCACCCACAAGACATCACTACAAATGGAGTTGCTCCCAATTTTTACATCTTTCCATTTCCATGTCTTATGAAACGCCCTTCCTGAGGATCATAGCCATTTGTCCAGCTGCTGCAAGGCTGGTACAACAAGCGGTTCAGGACTTAAAAAAGGAAAATGTTACTGATCTTATAGCCAGACAATGCCTATTGACAGCACAAAATGTATTGTCAAATTTTGAGGTTCTAACTGCAGTTAACAGCAAAGCGGAAGCTCTAAAAGAGACCTCTATTATGCTTACAGCCAGTCAATTCAACTGCTGAGACAGTCAAAACTAGCACATCCAGTGACAGACGTGTCTCAAAAGCAGGAATCATGGTGGAAAGGTGGAATGTAAAAAGACAGTAAGGAATAATTTAAGAGCTCTAAACCTACATTCAGAAGAACGTGGGAGGGAAGCATCAATTTCCCAGGAAGTATTGGGTGAAAGGCAAATAAATTATAATTGTCACTTACAGCCAAAATGAGATCACTCTACAAATCCAAAATAACAGCGAATAAAGGAAAATGGGGATCCACAACTACAGCCATTCAATGATAAAAAAAAATGATAAAATGATAAAAGTAGTCCACATGTTTAAAAACTGGAATGCCAAATCTTAGTTTCCCTTGTGTCACTCAGGTAATATATTCACTCAATTAGATTCCTGTTTCCTCAGTTGATATCATTGCTGCAACAAAACGCTCAGACATGGTCAACATATTGCTTTTAGACACTCTGTCACTAACAAAATCCATCTGCTTTACCCACCATGAACAGATCATGATCAATAGCCAACAAACAGGGAATCAGAGTTCCCTCACTGCTAAAGAGGGTGTGGGAAACCTGGGGAAGGATTGCTGGAACAGGATGAAAAACTACATCTAAAGATAATAGTTCCTCTTGACCAAAACAGTCTGAAGAAAAATCTCTAGTCAAACATATGTCTATGAGTAATAGGTAACTGAAGGAGTGATAATAGATGCACACACTATTGGTGAGTTCATAGGCTTAAAATGTATCATATAATAAATAACAGCATCCTACTGTTTCACTTCCTTGTTTGGATTTATTTGGAAGGGATGATTAAAGCACAGTGACTTAGAAGAGTCTCTTTCCTTCTGCAATCTACAGTCATTCAGATTGCAAGATTATTGTTCCTTTATATAACGATTGGCTTCACGAATGAAAATAAACAGCCTCTCCTAATCCACGGAGATGAAAGAATAAAGAGATTCTTATTAAAAGCAATGGAATTCTAAATGTGCTTAGCTAATTGATTAAAGGAGGTCTCTTTTGATAAATATTAATTGCAAATAAAATGTCTCACTAGACTATTAAGATTTTATTACTGCTATCTTGCTTTTAATCAATACAACAAAGCAATCAAAATATGTTTTAGACGCTAATTTGAAAACCTGTAACAACTCTTTTGTTTATTAGCAATGCAATCAAATCAAATACTCAGAAAATAATTTGAGAATTTGAGAATACAGACTCAACAAAAATAAAAATAATTTAGAAAGGCTCCTTTCTAATTTAGAAAGGTACCTATACTGTGCAATCTGTTGTTCTTATTAATAATTTTAATTAAAGCGCTTGGCCCTATCTGCGATGCCATTGTATTATTGTATTAAAATCTAACAGCTCATATTCCACTAACTTCAGTGGAAGAATTTTTTTAAAGAAAATGCTTCTATAGGTAGTCCTCGACTTATGACCACAATAGAGCCCAAAATATCCTTTGCAAAGTAAGACAGTTATTAAATTAGTTTTGCCCCATTTTACGACCTGGCCACAGTTGTTAAGCGAATCACTGCAGTTAAGTTAGTAACATGGTTGTTAAGCAAATCTGGCTTCCCCATTGACTTCGCTTGTCATAAAGTCGAAAAAGGTGACCCCAGGACACTGCAGCAGTCATAAATACATGCCAGTTGCCAAGTGTCCGAATTTTGATCACCTGATTGTGGGGATGCTGCAATAGTCATAAGTGTGAAAAATGGTCATAAGTTACTTTTTTCAGTGCTATTTTAAGTTCAAATGGTCACTAAACCAGTAGATATAAGTTGAGGGCTACCTGTATTATATAGACAACTGCACCTCATTATCTGGTTCTTGGCAGCTATCATTTTGAAGTCGTAATATGGGATTTGGCAAAGAAATCCTGACATTAGAAGGAATCCAGATTGCTTATAGATTTGCAAATCAGTTGATCATTGTTGCAATGTATGTAGTAGATGGAAAATGGTCAAGAGTCTTCTATGGCTGCATTACACTGATCCACTCATAGGACCTCCACTCACATACCTCAATTACAGTATCTGTATTCTCTTATACTCTTCCTTTATTTTAAAGAACTTAGAGCCTCAATAGCTTCTTTATTTAGTGGTGCATTGATTGAATCGATATTAAAATATTTAGCAAAAGGAAGTAGCAAAATAGATCTGTTTTATAGTGCAGTGAATACAGACCCAACACTGCAGTTTATTTTAGGTGAGGCATACTCCCTTCAATATTTATTTAGCTCTAGGAAGAAAGAAAGCCTCCAAGAGTCACTCTGGATAGCAAGATGGGTGGGTGGGTGGCATATAAATTAAATATACAATAAATAAGAAAAAAGGAGGTGGATAAAACTGAATTAAATGTAAACATCTGATGGGATGAAATCAAAGTAGATTCTAAATTGGACAATTATTCCAAAACTTGAAATTAAGTCTGTGGTGTGTGCTAAAGAGAAGGAAACTAATTTACTAAGATACCTTAAAAATGTATTCTTTTGTATTGCAAATGTCAAGCAAAAGCTTCTTAATAGTTCTAAATAACAATATCTTGACACAAGTGTCTACTGAGATTGAAATTCTTCTAATTTAACTTATTAAAAGAAAATATCTAGGAACAACTGTCAGTTATACAGGAATCTGCTGCAGTTTTTAAAAATAATTTATAGCCTTAAGACTTTATGATGATTTATGATTATCGTATTTTATGATTACGATCATGATTTATCACTTGTTGCTTGTATGTACACTGAGAACTTATGCACCCGAGACAAATTCCGTGTGTGTCCAATCACACTTGACCAGGTGTCAGCAACCTGCGGTTCCGGAGCCGCATGCGGCTCTTTGGGCCCTCTGCTGTGGCTCCCTGTCGGGTGATCCCACCTCTGGCTGGCCCCACACTTCACCCTCCCCTCCCAGTCACTCCTCGCCTGGCCTGAAAAGGTAAGGGCGATGGTGAGGGATGGAGAAGTGGCCAGGGCAGAGACAGAGAGATACAGAGAGAGGGGGGGAGAGAGAGACATAGAGAGATACAGAAAGGGGGGGGGAGAGGGAGGGAGAGAGAGAGATGTCAAAAGGGTTTTGTGGTTCCTGGTGTTTTTAACAACCGGTTCTCTGCCCTAATGACCGGCTGGGTAGGCATGGCTTGGGGAGTCATGTGACTGGTAGAAGTGAATGATGTTGAGTTAGCCACGCCCACCCAGGTTTGTGGCTCCCGGTGTTTTCTTTTCTGTGGGAAATGGGTCCAAATGGCTCTTTGAGTGTTTAAGGTTGCAGACCCCTGCACTTGACCAACAAAGAATTCTGTTCTGTTCTTTATCAATCTGGAATTGACAGTATATACATTCTGGATTGAACATGGTAAAACAGAATGTAAAATATTTAGCATCAAAATGTCATTTTATTAAAATAACTGCTGGGATTCTTACCACAGAGCAATTCGCTGTTCTACCTCCTTTAGAAAGTTGGTGTGAAATTTGTGCAAAGGTTGAAAGTTTGAAAAGACGAGGCTCTTCAGTGCTTCTGGAATGCAGTCATCTTTACTTACTGTGCTCTGGAACCACTAGAAAAACCAAGCATAGTAATCAGAGCAACTCTTGAGATAGACGTTCCTGGTTAGGGTATGTATATAGGGGAATCAGACAGTACTTGTTTAGTGGTAATATCCTTACCAATAAATTAGTATTATAACATTGAAGTTAGGTTTTTGAGCTTATTGCCAATGGGACAGCTTCTTTTATTTAAGAAGCATGCTTCTCCATTTACTATCCCGTGTTTTCCCGAAAATAAGACCCCGTCTTGTATTTTTTTTGCCACCAAAAAAGGCACCAGGTCTTCTTTTTTGGGGTGGGGGGAATGTCGTCCACTGACTCACCTCACTTGTGTGCGTCACCCCCGGCTTCCTTTTTGCTATCAGAGGCCTTCAGGAACTTCTTCGGCCGGCAAGGCCAGCAAGGCTTTCCTGAAGGCCTCTGCTGCCGATAACAGAGCTCTGGATCGATCTGAAGCTCATTATCGGCTTCAGAGGCCTTGCCGGCTGCAGAAGAAATGGGTCAAGGTGTGCAAGGCCTGGCCGCAACTGTCCGAAGGTAAGTAGTAGGGCAGCTCACACACCCCATCCCCACCCTAGCTTAATTTTTACCCGTGCACCCTGAAGTGGGTGGGGTCTTAAGTAGAGCTTATTTTGGGGGGTAAGGCTTATATTGGGCGCACATGTAAAAATCAAGCTAGACTTACTTTCGGAGTAGGTTGTATACCCAAGCTAAAGTTCTCCTGACCCAAAATAAGTTTAAAATATTTAACCTCATTATTTTTTTTAACCAGCAATTGTGTTATCTTTGATAGGTTTGTGTATGTTAATGCATAAAACATTAAATTTCTTGAGTTGTGCAGTCATTTTAAAATACCAATGTTATCCAGAATCAGCAGAAGAATCACCAAAACTATCTGTAGTCTTTTGTTTAGGTATTAAAACTATTCAGTGGGATAGTTCCATGTTGTATTTGGAAAAGGAACAATTTCTAAAGATGTTGTTTATAATATCCCCCATTTGGTGCTCTTCATGGTATATCTAAGCATGTCCTAATAATGCAGAGCCTTGAGTTCAAATATCCAGGAAAGCTATAAAGCTTCCCAATTTATGGGAAAGTACTTGAGAAAGAATAATTCACTTTAGGATTCTACTGGAAATGAGCAGCTGAGCAATATTTCAGTTAATTTGGTGTTTTTACTCCATTTAGCAAGATGTTGTAGACAGAACTGACAAGGCTATAGAATCCCAAATTAAGTATTATCTGTACAGCCTATGTTGAATTCAATTGTAGAAAGCTAAACATATCCACTCTGGGAACTCAGACAGATTGGGACACTGTTGCTTAATCAATTTTTCTGCTTATTAAGCAGGCATTCTTTGATTTTCTCCCATTTTAAAGTATTGCTGAAAGCGATGGAACAGTAATGACAAATGACAATAGAGACGCTGCTTTGTGGGTATATTGAAATGAGATAAAGATCCAAAATACAAAGCATTAAAACTGCAACAAAGTAAAGAGAACAAAACTATCAGAAATTAAATGATCCATCTGTGCATTTAAAAAAAAACAGACACACACAATTAAATTTTTATCTTCTGCTACAGTACTTAGATGAAATTCCAATCTCATCAGATACATTTTGTGATTGAATATGTCTGTGATAAAAGAGTATGTTGCTGGGGATAGTGGGAGATGTAGTAAAAGACAGGAAGAAAGATATTTAGGGAAAGATGGGTTCCATAGTTTTTAATTTAAGGGGGGGGGGGGAAGAAACATACCGATGTGATGACTTCAAGATCTTTCAGGTAAGTCCGTTCTGTAGTAGCAACTTCTTTAGCAATGAAATATGCCTTGTCAGTTGGAAACCTCTGAAATTAATCAGAAGACAAAATGACTTTAATCTGTACTCAAATGACAATGATAGGACTCTTACGATTAGCTTTGGGTATTAAAAGAGTTGGATGCTGCAAAATTACAGAGAATTAAGGAAAAATGCCCAAGATCAGCAAATAGGAATAGCTTTATTCCAAAAATACAAAATTTACAAAACAGTTCTCTATTCAGAAGTGGTATGTATGCATATGAATAGAGGCAACTCTGTCCCTACTGCTTATGTAGCCTAAGATGGTGGGAGATACAGCCATTTTTTTCAGCATGGAAGTTTTTAAAACCATCATCCATTGAAAACAAAGAAAAATTGCTAAATGTCCTTTGCATACCTAATAGGTAGAGCCAACATCAGTACCTTTCTCCTGACCTCCTCTTCATCATCAGCGCGGACTCCAGTTTGATCATTCAGCAAGGGACTGATCAATGGAGAAGCTTGCCTATTATCAGGACTCAAATTAGGAGACAAAGTTGCATTTGCTATGGCTGGTCCACCTTGAGAATTGATTGACAGTTCTGAAAGGTGAGGGCTGCCAGCAAGAGAGCCTGCTGAAGGAACAATACAATACATTCAGAAAACTTTAATTTAGCGGATATAAAGATTAAATCCCCTCAACCCATTTAAATAGTAGGGTATCATAAGATTCAGAGGAGCTATTGGTATTTAAATGACTACAATCTTTTTGGCAGGGTTCTCTAAGTAGTAACATAATCTGTTCTGAATACCGGCAACTGGTTGGAATAAGTTTCACATTGCTTGTAGCAGTGGAAAAAAAAATCTTTCTTAGCCTCTATTGAATTAAATGTAACCAGCTCTAGGCCTCATGAATAGTTATGGAAGATGTATAAGCCTTTCTTAGATTTCACACAACAAACACGTTGTTGTAAACATTGAAGGTGCTACACTTGTCCTCAAACACTTCTCCTATTGTGTTCCTTCTTCATGCATAGCAGGAAAAAATTAAGCCTTCTAATTATGGTTTTCAACAAACTAGTTTTAGTTATGCCTAAATAAAAAAATTGATATGTTCAATGTCCAATCCAAGTTTAATCCAAATTTTCCTATCATGGTTTGCCAACTAATTAAAATGAGATGAAACCATATTTATATAACCAAATACCATGGAAATGATTGCTTACTCAAAACCACAGCTAGGTAATTTACACTACACCTTTTTTTTAAAAAAAGGAGGAAGATGAACTTTTGCACTGTTTATGCTTACTTACCTGCAACTAAAGTTGAGTAAAAAAACCATTTATAAGTAACAAAAGTCACATTTCTCTACAAATATGATTACCATTATCATCAGTTAATAATTACTATCTAATTTATATCATTGAGAGAAATGACTACTGTGATTTACTCATCCCACCCCATCCGTGTCATTACATGCATAGCAAGGTAGGAGCAGGCAACCCTCCATCTTCTCCACACATTTCCCTTATCACTTGACCCATTCCTTGAAAAGTGGGTGAGTGGGTGAAGTCATATGATTAGGAAAGTCCATATTTAGATTAAATTGGATATTTAATTTCAGCCCCTACTTCTCATAATTCCTAGAGGCAACCCAGGCTCCCTATACAGTATGTGTACAGTTTTGTGAGGGACAGAATCACATCCAAAGATCTTGCTATTTATTTTTTCAGACTTTTATCTTAAGTTTTTAATACATCTCCAACAACCAGGGCATTACTGCAATTTTTTAAAACCCTTTTTCTAATGCAGCTTGTCAATTTCACTGCACAAGTTGCCAAAGAAATGACTAGGAGAAAGTCATATCTAGAATATATGGAGTAAACTATTACAGGCCCTCTGGCTACATCCAAGAAAATTAGTACAGTATACCTTGATGAGTTGCTCCTTTGATTGTTTGGGATAGAAATGCTACATTGCAATAATAGAAGATGGATTATTTCAAAGCTTGCAATAGGACAGTTTCAAATGTGCAGAGTTATGTTAAGTGCCTGACAGTACATATTTATGGCTATGTGAAATATACAACAGTGGAAATATGAAGTTTCAATTCCCTTTCCTTAGAAGGCAAGTGGGTTACAGATTCTGCAAAGGCATAGCAAAAAAAAATCTATGGAGGCTTTTATAATGATTCCAGCCATTTCTTTATATATCCTTTCCTAATGTCCCATAATTTCCACAGGATTATAATTCAGAAAAATGGATATGCTGTCAGATAGAATATTATCAAGACCCAAAGCTAAAATGCAAGTGAAATTTCTGCAATGTTTCACACTCATAAATATTTTTTTCTTTGTTGAAAATAAAGTTAGAATTTTAATTTGCACCTGAGCATAGAAATAATAGGAAAATGTGGCACAAGATAAGAGCAGGATCAGGGAGTAATTTATTTTTCAGTAATATGGGTAATTAATACATCTTTAAATAAATCCCCTTCTCTATTCATCCCATTATCTTTTCCAGCACCAAATCAAACCCAAATTATGAGAGATTTGCCTGCATTAAAGGTTTTTGTTCTTAATATACTAAAAATCTGACAGAAAAGTCACAGCTTGTTAACACAATGTCAATTTTATTGACACTAGTACACAACCTTATACAATATTTTCATCATAAAGTGTCCACATATAAGAAAAAGGAGAGGAAAGGATTTATACTCATGAGAAGATACCTTCTAAATTTATAACTGGTACATATTCAAACTACATTTATTACGGAAACGAAGGTGTCATTTTAAATATGAAAGTAAAAAGGCAGGAATTCTGGTGCTATACTGGTCTCATTACAGGATGAAAACATACATTTCATTGGAAAATATCTAAACTACCCAAATTAAACATAGTCCAAATCTCAAACTTTTATAGACTTGCCAGAGAAAAATTTAAACAATGGCAGATACACATCATTTTCTATTTATCCGAGAAATTCTTAAAAAGAAGAAGCTGTACCCCAAAGTTGTTCAGAAGCGCTCGTACCACATAGTATCGTGTATAGCAGGGGGTTCAAACCCCTGGTCCGTGGACCGGCACCAGGCCGCTGCATGCCAACAACTGGGCCGTGCAAAGAAGCAAAGTCCCATTCGTGGAATGCAGGCAGCACATGAAACCACATCCCTTCCAGTTCGCGGAAAAACCTCTCTCCACAGAACTAGTCCCTGGTGCCCAAAAGGTTGGGGGGGCATTGCTGTATAGGGTTTTGGAGAACTTTTAGATTCACTATCCTACTGGGGCTGCACAGAAGCCCCACATACAGTAATCCAAATTGCCCCAGGGAGCTAAGGAACTCATCAACCCAGACTAAGTATAGTAAGAATTGGCATTAAGCAGTCATCTGGATTAAGCTGATAGGTTGGAGACTGTGTGAAGGCTCAATTTAATGGATGAATCCAAATGTATCTGGATTGTATTACTAGAGGTTTTACTCAGTATTGATCACTTATCAAAATATCTGGGAATCAAGAGATGGTGAGTAAAATATATTCTAGGCCAAAAGATAACAACTATAACAGATTTTTAGGTTCTAATTTTTTTCTTTTCTAAATATGCTAAATATGCATATTCTAAATTTCTTTTCTAACAAAATTAATATTTTGTACCTTGCATGCCAAATAAATGGATTACTTTGTATTTATCAAAATGATCATGCATATCAGTACATTTTCCACTTTGCGTCTAAGAAAAACATTTCAAAAGGAGAAAGCTCCTATGTTTAACAACAGTTGGGATTTTTTTCTGTTTTGAATAGCTCTTAAAAGCAACAATTTTAAAAAACTGTAAAAAACTGATAATGCAAAACATTATTATACTATAATAATCTAAAAGAGTGAAAAGCTTGCTATGCTCTGCATATTTTTATGCACAAATATAAAATTTCTATAAAAAACAAATGACATTTTAGTGCCCCCAAGAATCACACCTCAAGTTTAAATTGATATCATGTGCGTTATTTTCCCTGTAAGCAATGTAGAGAACTTATTGTTAATACATTATTACACTCATGTTTCTGCTGTAAAACTTCGCCACAGTAGTAAAAATGGTGCTAAATAGTTTGAGGGGCTGCATCTTTATATAAATTAACATTTAACTTTTTACTTTACTCACAGGACTGAAGCTGTTTCATTGCTTGATGCCTGTACAAGGCTTTTCCCAAAATCAGATGTCCAGAAGAATATAGCAGATAATGGGTAACGCATTTCCTAAAAGAATTCTTAGGAAGTGTATCAAGGATTAAGCTTTCCTTTAGACTTCTAGATGTCATTAAATCAGAATATTTCTGAGCATTCCTAGATTATGTTACTACAGACCTCATAAATATTAATTATTTCAAATTTTGCTTGATATGAACTCGGGAGAAATGGAAATGCATTTCACATCCATGTTTATAAATAGCAAATGAAGTAATTTGTTGCCAATCAAACTGCTTATTGCTGCTGTGATCTGAAAATAAGCTGTGTTTTTACGATGCTGCATATCACCATCAGTACTTTCTTTTCCCCAATCAGTAATTGAAACTTGTGTTTGGGAAGGTAGAATCATGGTTACACTGATCTAACTATTATGGCTATGGAAAGCATTAGAAAGAGGTTAAAATAGCCACACAATTGTGCATGCCGGTTTCAAAAACTGCATGTATACTAAATGTGGTACTTTAACAGAGATGCTTTTAATTGTGCTCAAGAATCTTTTTAATAGACTTTGCACAGGTTTATTAAGTAGAGCTATTTTCAGTTGACAAAGAACCAAAACCAAAACTTTTGTTAACTCTTCCAAACAGGCATCTTCAAAGATGAATGGAAAGCAGACACATTCAACAAAGTATCTATTAGAAAAATGCAGATGCAAAATCAGTGCTCAAAAGCTGGCATCCTTGATGGTTTTGATTATAAGTCTGTGGTAAATTCTGAGTGCAGTATTATTATTATTATTATTGAATCTCTTCCTAATTCAATCATACAAGGAAGTTGCATGGAGGGATAAAAAGGGCTATAGAGTTTAAGAAATCAATATTTGTATTCTGCCCCTGAATCAGAATGACATAATATACCTTCCCATGGAGAAAAAGTATCATATTAGGAGCAGAGGTGTGTTCCTCCCGGTTCTATAGAACCGGTAGCAAACCGCTGATGATGTCACGGAGCCAGTTCTGTCGGTGCCGGTCCTTGGACACCGCCATCTTTTTGCGGGGTTTTGGGGGGGAATTTTTTGCTGATTTTTCTTCCGCGCATGCGCAGAAGCCGAATTTCCGGCACTGCGCATGCACCACCATCTTCTTTTTGGCTTTTAATTTTTTTTGCAAATTTTCGGCACAGCGCATGCGCACGCCCGTGAGGCGCAGCCACGCAGCGTGGGAGAAAGTGAACCAGCAGCGAGGTAAGTTAGAACCCACCCCTGATTAGGAGGTAGGGAACAGTGCTCATGTTTTCTTTTCACCACCTCAAAAAGAAATTCAATTTGGGCAAAATTATTACACTGTTAAAGGAACAGAATACATGTTTCTGAATATATTATTATTAATAACAATTGCTGCTCTGGAAATGATGTAGTTATTATCCACAGGGAAAAAAGGGAAGGAAGAAAAAGCTGGATTCCTAAGCTTAAAAAGGATAACCATGATAATGGTGATGGTGAATGACATTGTATGTGAATTTGGAAAATCATACTAAGAACACAGACCCTTTACTTGGTCAAGCAATTCAGCCAATAATTTGAGAGCACAATAAGCAAAGGAGTGTTTTAAAGCAAGATACCAGCCAGAAAGAGAGGAAAACCTTCAGTACAAGTAACAGAAAGCAAAACAAGTTTAAGATCATGCATATATAGGTGAATAAATAGCTTTGGCTTGACATGCTTACAAACAATCACCAAATTCATAACTAGGTTTCGCAGCCAGTAACATCACCTCTTTAATACAAATTTCAGGATAAAGTGATATAAAATAGAATTAAACAGTGGCAAGTACAAAACTGAACAGTAACTACAGCAGTTTAGAGTATAGTTGAACACTTTTGACAGGAAAAAAAATGATAGGGCATTTCAAACTTTCTAATAGCGGAATAGGATGTGTGAATTTAAAAGAATAAGGTGTTGCTCTTTTCTATCTTTATTTTTTCTACCACTGAGAAAAACTGGGAAAAAGATGACCCTTTCTTTAAGTATAAATACAAAAACAAACAAAATAAATACATATTAAACAATGCTTAATGTAATTATGCACAATGGGCTATGGACCCAAACTATCGCTCAGGTATAGTTACTGTCTATTTTGGCTTAACCTCTCTCAATACAGAAGTGACTCTGCTTAAGAGAAAGTTTGCATTTAAAATATTTTTTAAATTATTCTTAATGTTTCTTTTACTAAGAAATGAAGGACCAAGTGTTCCATAGAGTTAGTATATGGTTGCAATATGTGCCTGAGGTCACTATTGCCCATCATATTTGTTTTCACTTTTGAGTTTTGCAAAACTGGGTCCTTTCACAAACTGCAAAATTTTATAGATGAATCACAGTAAAAAGAAGTCTTTTCATTCTGCATTATTTCTCCCTCTAGGTAAGGGATATTGGGGTGAGTGATAAACAATGCAAAGAACATAAGATACATCATGCTTTTAGTATAAAGATAGAATAGTGCAAAAAAGCTTCTTCCTTACATAGAGGCACATGCTGATAAAACAATGCAAACAGTGAAATAATTAAAAAAAAAGTTATAACCTTATTAAACAAATGACAAGAATGAGCATGAAAGTCCCAGCAATTTTTAAACCGATCTTAATGTTAGACTTAGATATAGAATTTGTAATATGACCAGAAAAGAAATGGATGATAGAAATAAGGCAGTAATTTGTATCTCAGATTTTGTTAGTTGGTCAACATTTGTCAAAAAAGATGGGCAGCCTAAGAAATTCTAATGAGCAAGAGCTGTAAGCTGATAGGTGCTTCATATTTTGCTTCATGATTCTTTTGAAGCCAAAATCCGTGTTACTCACACTGGAATTTCAACATTTTTTAACATAATCTGCTAAAGATATGAATGATAACACTTTGCTTCTAATGTACATATGCAGATAAAATAGATGAGTTTTGTTTTCCCTGTTTTGAAGAGAAACATGATAAACTTGCTTTAATTGCTAATGTTCTATGGGGGTGGGGGAGGGAAGGCAGAATTGGGGAAAAGCAATGCCAGAGAGCTCCTTTGCAAAAAACATTGGCAGATAAATAGTAAGTTATCTCACTACAGTAGATATGTAATTTTGTTTTCCCAAACCCAAAAGAGTGATCATATTGCATTTATTGAGAATAGCCCTATTTTTTCAGATTTTTCTTAAATCCTCCTCTCTATAAGTAACTCAAGGTAGTGAACATAACCAATACTCTTTCCTTTTCCTATTTTCCCCATAACAACAACCCTGTGGAGTGAATTGGGCTGAAAATGACTTGCTCAAAGTTATCCAACTGCCTTTCATGCCTAAACTGAAACTATAACTCACACTTTCCTGGTTTCTAGTCTGGTGCCTAAACTACTAGACCAAACTGGCTTTTTTCAATTTTAAAAATGTTTTCATTAAAGGATAACTTTATAAAAACTACTATAGTCACACATCCTCTAATAATGGTTGATGTCTGAGTAAATTAAAATCTGTGGTATATGGGGAGGACAGACCCTCCAAATAATGAATAATACAGCACCTTAATTCTTATTACCAGATGGATTCAACATGTATACTATTTTAAGTGAGGGAAGGGGGAAAGAACAATAGCCATAGAAAGATTCTCTCTCATTAGGAAATAAACATGCAGGCAACAGTTCATTCATGGACCACCAAGCGTGTCTAGAGTCAGGAAATAATGACATTATTGAAAAATCATTTTTAATTGAGATTTGATATATTCCATAGAAACGACAAAAGATGATTATGTATTCTGGAAGAATAGAGAAATGAATTTCCCTCCTTCTGGAATATGATTTTTTAAGAAAATCATTATGCATTTCTTTCCCTCGTGTGTGTGTGTGTGTGTGTGTGTGTGTGTGTGTGTGTGTGTGTGTGTGTGTGTATACACACCCACACACACCCCAATCATTTTTTACCTACCCCCCCCCCAAAAAAAAGCCCCAGGGAAAATGTTAGGATACGACTGCTGTTTTCATGAATGATCAAAGTGAACATTTTGTTTAATGTTTTCCCTACTGTTAAAAGGTATGTTTATTGCTTTATTACAGAATTTCAATATTTAATCCATCAAAGAGACACAATAAGTATACACAGGAAATGGCCATGAGATTTTTATCTAATTTTTATATTTTTGAGTAGGTTAGTAATCTAATGAGTGTCTCTTGATATGGTTCATAATTTTATGCTAGCAATAACATTTAATGTGAGTTTAAAGAAACTTAAATGAGAGAAGACGACTGTTTCTTTGCTACAGTCAAGTACTCATGTCTGTTCCATGCATCAGTTCCACAAGTATGAAGTATTATGCCAAAGATGTCCTACATATTTATGGCATCATTACAAAATGCCAGGCTTCTTTTCATACATTTTCTAGTTTCTAACTTGCTTACCTAGACACTAGCTGGTGTGTCAAAGACCCAAGTTTAAAAAAGGATTAAAAATAATAAATTGATTTTAATACACACTCACCCGACCCCAAACCAGCATTTGCTGGAATTAACAACATCTGACTGAAGAATATAGGTGAACTATTATTATCGTTTGTTGCAGTTAACCAGATTTTCAGACTGGATTTGGCATTTTTATCCACCTAACAAGTTCTTCCCAAAGTCATTATTATTATTATCGTGCACATTCATCTAAATAATTCATCTAAATAACGAAGTGAGTGTATTTATTTCAATCACAGAAAAGGAGCTGTTTAAGTTACATCCAAGATTCTGTTTTGCATACTGAATATGAAATGTCTATCACATAAAAATATGCATGGCTGGCATTTATATGACTAAATTGGCCTGAACACTGAATTACATGTAAAATCCCATATATTTCTTAATATTTCTTACAATATTTGACTGCAGCTGCTTAGCAACATTCTTAGTCACATAAAATTAATATATGTATTTCATGGATCTCGTTTGCCAGTTCTGATTAAAGTAATCAGAAACTGTGGAATTAATTTTTTTCTAAAAGGGAAATTATACACTTGAAAATGCTTGGAGAAATAATCGAAGTAACTAGTAATGAGAATCCCCAATCCACCAATGTTTGCCATACAAGATACTAGATTTATACTTCTACTGTGATTTTTGTTTAGATCTATTTTAAAGCAAAAATTTAGAAAATTAAAGGCAATTATTTGACAAACTATTCCCAATTTGATTCTCTTGATGTGAAATAAAATCTTCACCTCCTTTTTTCTAACCACAGAGTTGTAGATTTGCCTATCTATTTTCTTGTTGTCTACTGCCTAAACAAGTATCTGAATTCTATGCCTATAAGTTCAGTACCCATATTAAGCAGTTACTAGGGTAGAAAAAGAGAACATATTAAGTATAAGCACAATAAATGTTTCTATGTATATACCTACATTCCCAAAGGTGGACAGCATGAGGTAAAATTCTTTTTAAAAGGTAATCCTTTGAGATTTTTACAGAAATCTGAAAATTTCAGTTTCCAGTCGGCCTGCATTAACTACAGAGATAATTTTGCTTAAAATATGTCAATATTGCTTATATTGGCTGAAACAGATATAAACTAAAGTCCAACAGGAGATCGTCGGATATTGGAGAAGGCTAATTTAGTGCAAAAAGGCTGCCTCTCTTAAGAAGAGTTAAATCATTACCACATTTGGCATCTACATACTGAGTTCAGTCCAAATACAGATTTATTCTTACTATTTCATTTTTGAAGGCATCAGAAATAGTTATCAACATTTCCTGTTGGTGTTCTATAAACCCAGGAAGCTATTAAACATCTGCTTTTAAAACAATTCTGAAAACTCTGTAGAATCAACTACATGTAGCAAAAATCTGCCAATTCCATTTCTTATTTCCGATGCTTTTCCCTCAGTATTACCCACAAAAACACAGTTCATAACAATGCTAAGGGCAGGTAATAAACATTTCATTCTGTCTGGGCATAATTATTTACATCAAGAAAGCTCATCTAAATGTAAGGATTCATTTAAAATGCTGTTCATTTAATGAACTCCTGAATGTTTATGCTCTCTCTTCCTGCATTTGTTAAATCATTAAATGTGATTTGGGATAGTAATATTTTATGCCTTGACCAATATGTAAACATGCAGACCGTTATGCTGACTAGACATAGGATGGTGATTCTATTACTTTTCTCCTGAAAAAGTTGAAGTGTGTGTGTGTGTGTGTAATACAGAAGCTGTACACATATGGTTCATATGGTTCATGGGTGTCAAACTCATGGCATCACATTATCGTCATGTGATGTGTCGTGACTTTTCCCCTTCGTTAAATCAGGGATGGGTGTGACCAGCGTGTGACGCATCTGGCCCGCAGGCCACGAGTTTGACACCCCTGATATGGTTCCTCACTCAGCTGAGAATATATGTGTGAAAATTATTGTCATATTTTTAACTCCTATCTGAATTCTGGCTTAATTATTGCTGAGAACTTTGCGGAATCAATTCTGTCGAGGTTAATTTTGTAACAAACTTCTAGAAATCATAATGAGGCTTTTCGAATAATTCCTTAAGGATTCTATTTTTAAAATCTCCACTTTTTCTCTTTTCTATTGTTTAGAAATGTTTAGAATAAAAACCTGACATTTGTAATACTTGAGGTATGTCTGATATATAATGTTGATGGGTAAAACATTGCATTAGTTCTTGTAAAGAGGCATAATCAAACCTTATAAAAAGTATTTGCTCAAATATCAAATTTCTTTCATTTTGACTGCAGTATAAAACTTGAAATAGAGGCACTGAATAGTAAGTTCCCCTCAGTACGAGAGAAATATGTATTTATATAATATTATGCTGTTTCAAAAACAGCAATGGCTGCAGACACATCTATTCAGGTATAAATCCTAATGAGAAAAGTAGTAGGTTATTTCTAAATAAGAACCAACATTACTGATCTGCAAGTCATCTCTTTCTGTTTATCCTGCCTAGACTTCATTATGTGCACCATTTATAGCAATAGAATCCTTTTCCTTAATGAAAAATCTACTGCCGAGATTATCTTATCTTTCAAAAACAAATAACGAATATGCCACCATTATATTTTATTGTAAACCACTTTAAACTATCATATCAAATTCTTTATCTATCTTCTCAAGATCATTCTATATTTTAAAGGTTAATATGTTTTTTTGCTTGATAATCAAATAGCAGCATGATATCCTCTATATAACTTGGACAATTCCCAGTCGAAGTTCATACTCATAGTTAGTCTCTTACTGAGACAGGATATATCTGTAAATGCCAAGCTGTGGAAAGCTACTCCAACAGTGACTTGACTGGATATTCCTTAGCCGCCTCTTAGAAAGACTGTCCAAGAATCTCAACAACTGAAGACATGAGCACCCTCTTCGTCATCTTCAGCTTCTCCACTTAACTGAAGGCTGCTAGAGGGATACTTATTTCTGGACCCTGGAGATGAATTTAGCACTATGGGATTATTAAACACAAGAGGCTGTGTGAAAGAATTAACCATTTCTGAATCAGAGTCACTAGACTCTGTTCCACTGCTTGTAGACCCTTCCGTCATTTGTACAGTAGGCATACGGTCCATCATGCCCCTAGCATACAAGGATTGCATGATGGGACTTCGTTTTGATGGCGCAGTTGCTGGCATACCATTTGCCATGCTTTTGCCTTCTAAAGGGACCATTTTAACCATTTGCCTTTTACAAAACCTCTCTGCTGTATATTCTTGACCTGGAGTTGAAGAGCCATGGCTCAAAATAAATGGATCTGTTTCAGATTTGTTACAAGCATTCTGAAACCTTTGCAACTGTGGTCTTTGCAAAACTGGGGAAAACCTGGTATAATTATGGTAGCTAAAAGTATGTCCATCGTTATTTTTCCTCTTTGCCCTACATTCTTCAAAGATTTGAGTATCTGGACTACCAATACTCATGAGCGGACTTGATCTTTTGCTGCTCGAATGCAAGGGAGTAGCCAGTGGACTACGGATATCTGGGCCATTAAACATTTCTTCAACCAGTGTACTATGCTGTGGGAATCTGAGATTCTCACCAAGAGAGAAGGACATATTACCAGAGCTGTTATCAATGCAGTCTTCCATGACCTTGTAAAATGCCTTCACAGGGGAAGTAGAAGATTCCTTGTACCTATTTTTATTCTGATTTTCACCTCTACAATCAACATAGACTCCACTGGTCAAATCACCCTCATAATTGTCATTTGTTTGGGAATGTGACTGACTCATTTGCCCTCTGAGGAGATCATACTCGCTATCTACATCACTGCAGTCAATAAAAGGTATTGATGTGCTACTGCCATGAGTAGCTCGAGATGCAGGACCTGTGCTTGGCTGCTGCCTCTGAGATCTGCTGAGTTGTGACCTGTCCTTTACGACCTCCTCTTCCTCCTCCATCGTTGCCATTGTAGTACCATCTATCCCCTGGCCTTCCTTAGGGCTTTTTTTCAGGGAAGGAGTTGCGTGTGGTCCGCCATCTTCCACTGAAATATTTAATTCCTTTCCCTGCTGGCAGCTTTGCACAACCAGGGAATCAGCACCATCTCCATATGTAAAACTACAACTCTGGAAAGAGAAAGGAAGAAATGTGATACAGAAGGCAATAAATTATCATCAATCTTTATAGCAACTGTTTTACAAATTCAACATAAATAAGACTCTATTCAGTATAAGAAACTCTTTTTTTTTCAGCTGCCCTCCATTAAAACAGCATCATCTATTTTACATCTAGGGTGTTCATTCCCTAGTTTTCTTTCTGTAATAGCTTAGTCCTTTCCTTAAAATACTGGAAGAAAAGAGCTTTAACTCTCATGAAATTGCATCAGAATATGCAGATTAAATACACCTCAATCATGTAATTTACTACTGCAATAGGAAGCTATAGCCAACTTTGCTCTTAAAAAAATAAGCAAGAAATTACAGCAGATAAGAATATAAAAAGCAATTAGCGATGGTTTTATATGAATTCAGAGTAGAAGCAACAGGTCTCACTGCAACATGAATGGGTGAATGTAATTCACGCCTGTCCAGTTTGTGGGCTTTAGGAGTAACCTTTGGATAAGCAAGGAAACAGATGAGGATAACTGAAAACATTGACAAGTTCAGCAAATTCAAGTTCAGCAAATGACTCAATCCATCCTAGTTCAAATTAAACTCTTCCATGAAACTACCAAAGGTAATACCATAACAAAAAAAATACTGTAACAAAAAAAACACGTGCCTCCATAAAATTGCATGGCATAGAAAAGAATGAAGTGGGGTTGTGAGTAGGAGAAGGAGAGGGAAAGGAAGGACTTAAGAGAAAAAGGACAAGATTCAGGGATCATTTCTTCTGTTTTAAAATGTGAGTGACCCTTGAGCTCACACTCCTATTATTTGCCTCGGTCGCAATGACTGAAGAGAGCTGAAGAGAGAGGAGTAAAAAATAAGTATGTGTTTAACTTACAGCAGGGGTGGCCAAACTATGGTTCTTTGAGGACCTGTGGACTTCAACTCCCAGAATTCCTGAGCTAGCCATGCATGCATGGCTAGCTCAGGAATTCTGGGAGTTGAAGTCCACATATCCTCAAAGAACCATAGTTTGGCCACCCCTGACTTACAGTATCGCATCATTGTTGCTTAGCCTTTGTGCAATGGCACATCCTCTTATAAGTGAACAGATTGACATACTTTCTCCTTCGTTTAATTTGTCATCATTGCTTATTCTTGACGCTTTTATTATCTCTTTGATCTATTCTTTCCCCAACATCCATTTCCAAGCATTTACATTATTTTGTACACAATGTTTCAACTGTATTTATTTAGACCTCCTTTGTTTAAACATTTCTCCAAGATTGATTTTGGTCAACTTCCTTTGGGGATGTGTCTACATCTCCTCTTGTTCTTTGTCCTTACAAACAATGCCTCACACCCGTTAGACCTCCCAAAAGATTTGTGTGAATTTGCTAGATACACAGTTTCAGTATTTTTATTGGTAAAGCCTGTTGAAGTAAAATCCTTTCTGTCTGCTTGCATTTTCCATTTATTCATCAGCATTCCAAACCAGAGGGAAGTTTACTGTTCCTTCAAGCAATTTGTTTACCCTCCTTAAACAACAAAGAACAAAACCGCTTTTGGATTTTTAGTTAGCAAAAGCATGAAAGATAACTGACTTGTTTTGGCACCACAGAAAGTTGCTCTGTAGATTTTGGAGTCAGACTCCTAATAGAATGGATCTTGCTGTGTTTTCTGTGGAGAGAAAAAGAACCGCTGAAGTAGAGACAGTTTTGGGTGTTGCCTTGAGCTTTTGGAAGAAAGGTGGACTATAAAATTAATCAACAAAATTAATTAAAAATTAAAAACATTTGCACTCAATCCCTCAATTTCCTTAACTTTTGTAATAACTGTGGAAAACAAAAGCCCCAAATAAACATATTCTTTTGGGGTGTCTGTCACGAGGTGATTTTTGATTGTCAGCTGTACTCATACGTCAGACTTTATGACCCAGAGGTTCTTAACAAAGTAAAGCGGTCACATGAAGTGTGAACTGCGCAGATGTTACATTCCATTCTTATTCTCCATTATTCTTTTGCTGCTACCCTCCCTGGAAGGAGGTTCTCTTAGACTGTCAAGATGTAATTATTAAGATTTAGTGTTTTTATATTCTTTTGTACCGAAATAAATATTTTGTTATCTAGACTTTTACACCCGTTTCATTTTATCAAGGTCTGGTTTCCAAAGGAAAAGATTCGTCACCTCTACGATTTATTTTCTTCTCCTAACAGTGTCTATGTGGGGTGTATCATTATGGTGACAGATACATACATCACTGAACATATTACAAAAACTTAAGGAAAGGAGGACTTCTGATTCCAAAAGCTGACTTAGAATGTAAAACCTGTTGCTAAAATCAAGTTTTAACTCACCATGTTAGAGGGCTTTGGAAACAGATTTGGCAATGACATGCCAAAAACCACTCTATTACTGTCTAACATTTCACCACCAGTAGTCAAACTGACTTTTTTTTAAAGCAGAAAAACGTTAAACATTATTAACACTATAATCCAAAGAGATGCTTTGGAACACAGAGCTACCTTCTTTGGGCAGGAAACTTCTTCTGCTCTTACCATAATTCTCTGCCAGCCAAGCTCCCAGCAGAAGCACTATGCTGGCTAAAAGTTTCAGAAGGGGTGATTCTAATAGAAAGATAACATGCAGGAGCTGGCAAGTTGGAAGTATTTACTCAAACAAAGGGGACAAAGAGCAATACAATTAGTCACTGAACAAATGTTCTCAAAGTCAAAATAACCACTATTTCTCCTAGAGGGCTTCTGGATGGGAAAAAATACACAATGCTCTTTTCCTGCATTCTGGTTGCTTTTGTTTTAGCAAATATGCAACCAACTTCAATCCCAACTGGCTAACTAAGAAAAATCAGGATTCCTGACACAAGAGAAAGATCTTAAAAGCAAAAGATATATCATCATCATCACCATCATCAAAAAGTATCTCAAACCTCTCAAATTGCACTTTTTTATGTCCTCCTTCTTTAACATAGTCAAGGACTTGCTTCTGAGTACGGCCACTAAAGGGAAGGAAGGAGGGAAAGAGAGAAAGAGAAGGAGGGAGAAAAAGAAACGATAAAAAAACCAGAAAATTAATAACTGATAGATTAGTTTTGTTATTTTCATTCCTATAATGTCCCTGTTGCATTTTCTTTTCTCATGGGCAGCAGTTGATGTCAGGAAAAAAAAATGGATGAAAAGTGCAGTATTCACTGTGGTCATCCCAATTATGGCTCTGAAAAGAGCCTCTGTGCTGTTGAGTCAATACTCTAAAAATAATATTAGAAGGTCTACTGGTTTTATGATCTTTAAGAGGCTAATCAAATATTAATTATACTACCATGTTTTCCCAACTTGGTCTTATTTTCTTTTGGGCTTGAAAATAAGCACTTCGGCTTATTTTCAGGGAGGACTTTTTTTTTTTAGTGCAGGAGGTGGTGAGCGCAGGGACCGACAGGAGCGGGAGCGCAGCTACCGCTGGCCCAGCCCCGTCCATCCCACTGTCTGCTTGCCCGTGGCTGCAACGGGCCAAGCTCTCGGAATACTCTGGCTTCCACCCGCCCTGCCTGTTGGCCCAGCTGCTGCCGGGACACTTCTCAGCCATGGCGGGCGCTGTGCTGGCCACGAAGTGGCTGCCCATGCTGCTGCTGGCCTCATGGGGGCTCTTTGCCGTCCTGGCAGGGTGAGTGGAGGCCAGGGTATGCCGAGAACTTGGCCCCAATTGAGGCCGTGGGCAAGCAGACAGTGGGATGGAGAAGGCGGGGTGGGGGTAGCTGCCCAAACACTTTTCACCCAGAGGGAGACAAAGCTTTGTCTGCTTGCAAAGGGGACGCTTTGAAACGGAGCTAATTGCTCCGTTTCGAACCATCCCCTTTGCAAGCACACAAAGCTTTTGAGTCTCCATCATTTCTCTGTCCAGGTGAAAAGTGTTTGGTCGCTTATGGGGCGCTTGGGAACAAAGTGATTTGCCAAACGCTTTTCGCCAGGACGGAGAAATGACGGAGACTCAAAGCTTTGTGTGCTTGCAAATGGGATGATTTGAAATGGAGCAATTAGATCCGTTTCAAAGCGTCCCCTTTGCAAGCAGACAAAGCTTCATCTCCCTCTGGGCGAAAAGTGCACAACAGAGCCGGGCGGAGGCAGAGGCGATCCCAACGCACTGCCCACTCTGTTCCACCGTCTCTCGGCTTGCCTGCGGCCACGCCGGCCAACCACCCACGCAGGGCATCAGAATTGCCTGCCTCCCCCATCCCTCTGCGCAAGCCTCCCGTGAGTCAGGCAGCCGTGCAGCACATCTGGATTGCCTGTCTTCTCCATTACGCCTCTGCCTCCATGCTCAGAATTATTGGTATTTGTGCTGCACCAAGGGGCTGGTGGGCTGCTGCTGCTTCCGGACACCATCGGCCCGCATGTGCTCACCGCCTCGTGTGCTGGCCACGCCCATCCTCCCGGGCTTATTTTTGGGATAGGGCTTATATTAGGCCCACCTCAAAAAAATCAAAGTAGGGCTTGTTTTCGGAGTGGCTCTTATTTTCGGGGAAACATTGTATTTGTACGCACTGGCAACAATTGACTGCCTTAATATTAAATGCAATCCTTTGGCTACATCCTCATGGAGCTCATAAACTTTCTAAGGAGACAGAAAAAACAAAAACCAAATATTGCAAAAAAATATTGAGATTGGTACTATATGTTGTAAATTCCAATAGTTATACAGTGATTTTGTTTTGTTTTTTACATTTATGATTCTGCAAATTACCCCAAGAAAAGTCTGTCATCGCCATAGATTTAACGAGGCAAACATGATCCCCTGCACGTCTACTTGTATCCAGGTGGTGGCAAAGGTGGGATAAAGATGGAATGTGCATCATGACATTAGTACAAATGTTGCAGCTTGCATTCTTACATCAAACTTCATTATGCAGGCATATAATTACAATATTTCTGTGATAACATCATGATGTTCACATCATGTGAACATATGCTCATGTATAAATCCATTTGTGGATAAACTGACCCTCAACTTTTTAACCAAAATACCGTGAAAAATGTGATTACCTATGGATATGCTGACCACATTTTCCCCATGGTACTTTGAGGGTCTACTTAGTCATGGATGGGCTTACATGCACATGCACATTTGTGGAATATATAGCTAATTATGAAAGGTTATTACCATATATACTCATGGATAAACTGAATCCATGAGGGGTTCATTTTGGGAGTTCATTTTGGCACATAAAATTCTCAGTTTATCCTTGAGTATATACACCTATTTAAGAAGCACTCGTTCCGCACCCATTCAAATTTACAATGGCACTAAACAAGTGATCCTTACAATGGTCCTTGAAGTTCTGGCCATCAGAAGTTTCTGTCATGACGTGGCTTCCGGTTGTGATGTTCTTTGCTGACTCCCTATAAGCAGTCCACGGGGAGGCAAATGGTGACCAGATGACATCCTCATTTAATCACAGTGTGAGATTTCCTTAATGATGGCAACTGGAAGCTTTGGAATTGTCATTACTAAGGGGCAGTCAAATGACATTGTGTTTTATAACAGTGTCACTTAGTGATGGAAATTTCAGTCCCAATTGACATTATCTAGATGTGTTTTCATTTTGACTCTGGAAAAACTCTGAAATACTTTGTGAATCTGGCAACCTGTAGCCCTCCTAGTAGATTTAAGTCAAATTGGGGAAATGTCAGTTTGGACATTAAATTTTAACATAGCAGATTGTTGGGAAAGAGCATTATATTTGAACCAATCCATTCTCTCTCAAAAGGAATGAACAAACATTTTCATGATTATGATAATGAAAAACAAAATCCTACCTGAACCTAAAAGATGAACCTCTGGTAAAAAGAACAGGTTTAGGTTTGGGTTTGGGTTCCTCAAACAGCCTGAAGAAGGCATGGTGTTCTACGCAAATTTTCCAAAAAGCCTTGCACAAATCCCGATTAGCCATTAGAAATTCCAGTGTGTCTTGAAAGTTACTCTAAAAAATAATAAAACTAAGTTTAGTATTGGAAAAAGAAAAGGAATACAAAGAGACTGTACATATAAAAAAAGAGAGATTTTGTTTTGAAGTAAGCATTTTTGCTTTGGCTGTCTAGTTTACTTAAAGATAGAACATATTTTGTCTGCAATGAAGATGAAAACCTTTATAATTATGTGTTACGAGACTGATTCTTTGAATCTATGCTTGTTTTCCTCCTAAGTGTAGATAGCATCCAGACAAGATCTAGGTGAAATAATAGATTATTCCTGTTATTCTTTTGGGTGAAAAGCAAAATGGACCTCTGAACTTTAAAGGAGTATTTTGTGCAAATCCCAACAATATTAACATGACCATTTTCATTTCTTTAAAGCAATGCCTCATAAGTTTAATTACTGGCTAAGGTCTTCTTCCCCTGTTGCAGTTTTGCAGAGGTGTGAAAACATTACTACTACAGTTGTTTTGTCAATTCTAAATTTGTTCTACCTCAACCTCTTTTGTTAGGTTCTCCCAAAATCCTAGCAGCAATAAAGGGCTATTTTGCATCTATAAATTTTGCCTTGTGTTTATGTAAGTGTGTTGTGTATTTCATTTATGACAGTCTTTTTAAAGACTGGTGCCTGGCTTTATTTTGTTCATGTTCTTTTCTTTCATTTTAAGTCTATGCATGCTTCTTGAGAGGAAGACAAGGAATATTCCTGTCGGGTGCCTGGAATTATTTTTATGTGATCATGTAGCTAATGTATTTCTGCAGTTTGCTTTGTTGTGAGTTTGCATGGCAAGGGTTTCTTCCACCTGTGAGACAATTGCTTTTGTTCTGTGTTGTGCTTATTTCTGAAGGACATATTTTTAAAAATGAAGGCTGTGTGTTGCTTTGCTTGTGTATTTTTCTGCACTATCACTACTTTCCCACCTGTGAAATGGGTATTCGATTATCCTTTATGAGAAAAATATACAGTATGCTTTGCAATTGGGAGTCAGATTGTTATTTCTGCCTTGTGTTCGAGAATGAACTGGACATGGGCATAATAAGTGTTGCAAGGGGGAAATAGGAGTTGGAAGACAGAAAGTTTATCTGGAAAACAGTGCCTTTTTCAGTTACTCTTGCCTTGTACCTTTGTGGTCTGGAGAGAAACGTGGGGCACAGAAACACACCAGGAATAAATGAGGACTTGATTTAAGGAAGTAATGAAAAGTATCCTAAAATACTAAAATGCCAAGAAGGTCTGCCCTTCCAGAGACTTACATTTACATCTGGCCGTAGTTTAATAAGAAAACGCTTCCTCTTAAAGCTGAGTTTCCGAACTTTAGACCAGTTGAATGCATTTATCTTCGTGTAACCCTAATTATGATACATAATGAAGGAAAATAAGGTATTTGCTAGTCAGTTTGCATTATTGTCCCACATCAAACAGAAAGCAAACAAAAATCCCCTTGTACTGTTGATGGATATTGGATTTTGTTAACCATACCCAATTAACAAAGACATGGCTCATATTACTTCTACCACAAATTTGACCAGTGATTTATGATCTGGAGGAATAGTCACAACAATCCCAAACTTTTCTGTTTGCAATTTGGATTAACTATAATTAGAACCACTTACGCACCTGAAACACTAGGATGCCTGTATGAGCCACTCCTAGGTTGATCTTGGTTCCTTCTCTGTCCTTAGCTGAATGCAACCGGATTCCATACATTTCCAAACGACGGGCAATTTCAAGCAACTGGAAATCAGATTCTGCTGGTGTCTGACCACTGAAGGAGTTATAATGCATTTCACAAGATAAAATGTAAGTAGTTTTGAAGAACTTTCCTTTCCAAGGAAATACTGTTTCCTCCTCAACATGCTCTGTTATTCATTGTAAGATAGAAGTTGACTTTATATGTCATACTGTCTAGCACAATATCCACTAGAACAGGGGTGTCAAACTCGTGTTGTCACGTGACATTTTGCAACTTTCCCTCCCTTCGCTAAACCGGGTGTGGGCCAGTGGTGGGTTCCTACCGGTGTGGTCCACTCTATAGCACCGGTAACGGCCCGCTGGTGACGTCACAGTACTGGTGCGGTCAGTTGCCGGTGCCTGGGCGCCGCCATTTAAAAAAAACATTTTTTTTTGAAAATTTTCTTCTGCACATGACCAGAAGCCGAGCTTCTGGCACTGTGCATGCACTGCCTTCCTACCCCACAGTGAGTCCAAGCAGGGGAGGATGGCTGAGGGAGTGCATGAGACACTGAAAGAACGGGCGGCAGGAGCTATCTCCATTCCCCTCCCTTCAGCAGTCCGAGAAGCCACGAATGCGCGGTGATGATCCCAGGCTTTTTCGCACGTTCGAGGCTTCTCGAGCTGCTGAGAGGAGGAGGAATAGGCGGCAGGAGCCTAGGATCATCGAATGGGGAGAAGCATTCAGGCCGGACGGAGCCTCCTAGAAGAACCGCTGCCGCGGTCTTGCTTCTCCCGCTGTGGGGGGCTGCGTTGCGGGTGGGCAATGCCCCCCCGCTTCTCCGACTGCTGCCAAGCTCCCAAGGCCCATGCCCACCTGGTCACATGGCTGGCAAGCCACACCCACAAAATAAGCCACGCCCACAGAGTGGTAGTAAAAAAAATTAGGAACCTGCCCCTGGCGTGGGTGTGGCCAATGCATGACGCATCCAGCCCATGGGCCACAAATTTGACACTCCTGCAGTAGAATGTACCATTTAACAGAGCTGAGAGTTTCATCTACAAGAGTAATAAACCAGAAGTATAATCACCTTGTCTTCCCACTACTCTGCAAAGTAACCTAATGCTTCTTCCAAATTTGGAAGATACTAATTGCTTACTTAAAAAAAAGATTCTTCATCGATAATGCAAATATTTTGTATTAATCTCTCTACTCGATCTAGTACCATATCCAGTTCTCTCCACCACCCTTTTATCTTTCTCAGACATACTTTTTAATTAAAATAAAAATTATACTTGATATATTTCCTACTGTATCAAGCCTGTTATTGGCATTCCAACGTTACTTAAAAGTAATGCTTAAATAGAATGTACTTACATATGATTATGATGAAATTCCATTATTTTGTCTTCTAAAGTTTCTTGTTGAGGTATATATTTGTTTTTTGCTAAGTGTTCATGATCAATGGTTTCATCAAAATCCCCAATTTCAGCTAAAGGAAAAAAAATACTCAAAGGATAAAAATCTAGATTTGGAGAGGAGACTTCTACTGGAAAGTATAAATCATCCTGATTCTATAAACATTGGCAATATATTGTAGTTAGTTCAATAGGAAGTCCCTCCAGAGTTTTCAATTTTCATTCTCAAGATGGCACAATGTATTTTTCATGTGAAGGTGTGAAAACACAAAGATAAAATACTGGGCAACTGCAGCTGTCATGAACTTAGGGAATAAAAAAAACTACACCTATTAGTACTTGTTTCAAATGCACATGGACACACACGCACCACCACCCCCGCATAACCACTATAACCCCCAAGTCCTTCTAATTCTTTACAACATTTAGAGTTTCAGTAGATATGTCAGATATCATTAAGGCACATTGTGAAGACTTCCATTTGAAACTCTTAATACAAATACTAGCTATCTGTGGTTAACCTGTTACATCTTAAGACACTTAGACTCCACACAAGGCTTGATCCAATGTGGACTAATAAGTATTATAAAGATAAATCTTTTGGGAAACTCACATCATTATGGATTGGTATGCTTGGACACAATAGAGAATTTTAAATACACAATGTTTTCTACATAAAAAAGATCATTTGATCATGAGTTTATGGAAATCATGTGCTGTCAGATATTTAAATCATCTTCATTCATTGACAAAATTATCAAAAGTATATAGGATTTTTAAAGAATAGTACCATGTTACGTACTTGAGAAATATCATGGAATCTAACATGCTGTGAGCCGCCCAGAGTCCCCAGGGAGTGGGCGGCATAGAAATCCATTAAATTAAATTAAATTAAATCATTTTAATTTGCATACTTAACTAATAAATATGATACAAGACAGGTATAAATTTTCTTGCCAACAAGAACCATTTTTGAAAGCCAATTCAGTTGCTAATATTATTCTAAAAAGCATGATTACTTTTTAAGAATGTCTTGAAATTTCAGGTCTCTTAGATCAGGGGTAGGCAAAGTTGGCTCTTCTATGACTCATGGACTTCAACTCCCAGAATTTCTGAGCCAATCATGCTAGCTTAGGAATTCTGGGAGTTGAAGTCCATGAGTCAAAGAAGAGCCAACTTTGCCTACCCCTGTCTTAGATGACTAGACCAACATTGTTCTTTGTCCTTCGTATTTTCACTGAAAAAGTGAAACTGAAGAATCACTGGTTCTTTTGTAGGAGCACTTTGATTCCCAGCTCCTCATGTAGCTTATTTTCCACTTTATTTCATTAATTAGAATAGAATTGATCTCCAAACTTTCAAAATTGCTATTCTGAGAAAAGGAGGATGGATCTCCATGTGTCAATTCAAAGCTGTTCATGGACTGAGATACTTGGAATATGGAGAGAAGACTTGAAAAATGGAATCACAGATTTTTCTTCAGCATTCCATTTGATGTCATCTATTGATATGGGCTTCAATAAAATTACATACGTATACAGCAGCTGTGCTGACTCTATTTGTAGCAGCCATCTGATCTACATTCAGATACTGAAATTAATCTAAAATTTTTATTTTCTAGTACAACAGAGATTTTTGCCAGAACACACAAATGTTTTTTATTTGATTATTTCCAATAGCTCCTGTTTGGGCTTACACTTGCACATCTAAGTGCAAAGCAGCTAATCTTTCTGGCCACTTCAGAGAGAGGAATGAAACAACAATATTTTTTTTCCAAAATATAAGTGAGCTCCCATAAGAAAAAGCTGGGATTTGGCTAAGGGAGTTATACATCCCCCCATTGTTATTTCACATTCTATTTTTAAAGATTGAACCAGTGGTGGATTCCTACAGGTGCGGTCCACTCTATAGCACCGGTAGCGGCCTGCTGGTGACGTCACAGTACCGGTGCGGTCGGTTGCCGGTGCCTGGGCGCTGCCATTTTAAAAAAAATGTTTTTAAATTTTTTAAAAAAATTTCTTCTGCACATGCCCAGAAGCCAAGCTTCCGGCACTGCGCATGCGCTGCCTTCCTATCCCACAGTGAGTCCAAGCAGGGGAGAATGGCTGAGGGAGCGTGTGAGACGCTGAAAGAACAGGCAGCAGGAGCTATCTCCATTCCCCTCCCTTCAGCAATCCGAGAAGCCACGAACGCGCGGTGATGATCCCAGGCATTTTTGCACGTTTGAGGCTTCTCGAGCTGCTGAGGGGAGGGGGAATGGGTGGCAGGACCTATCTCAGTTCCCCTCCCTTCAGCAGCCCAAGAAGCCACGCCACCTGGTCACATGGCTGACAAGCCACACCCACAAAATAAGCCACACCCACAGAGTGGTAGTAAAAAAATTAGGAACCCGCCCCTGGATTGAACGTATTCCCACTTTTACAGCTTCAGCCTTTAGTGTTATGGGGATAAAGTCGGTGACTTTAGAATGTCAACAAATGTAACCCTGATTGTAAACAAGGAAACAGTTTATTAGAAATTGCTAGTCTTTTCCCCTCTAAACATAGTCATTGTGGATCTACCACTGAACAAATATTTTTAGGTAAATATTGCATAATATTTGAGATACAAGAATACAAGAAAGGAAAAATAAACTTCTGGGCACAGCTTTATTTTCAGCTTTGTAATCTATAGAAAAATATTACCTAACATTATACTGATCAAAATGTAGAAGTTAAAAAATGGAAAAAAAATTACTTACACTGTACAATGTGTGATATTAAGAGAGCAGCACTTGTGTCATTACAGGTTAGTCTTCCTTGTGCTAAATCCTGTTTAACTTGCAATGCAAATAAGTACCTGAAAGGGCACATAAAAAAGAAAATATTACTGACACTTTTATGGAGTTCGTAAAATCAAAATGTTTACATATCCCTTATTAACAAGTTTACTTGGGATGAACAACCTACCCATACATTAAGGTTATCAGGTAGGGTCTTTCTCTGAGAACCTGATACATTATTTACATATAAAGTGTGCCTACACATTTTTGGTTCAAGCACCTTGGAATACCTTCTTTATGGAAGTCTCATCGCTGACACCATTAGAATATTTGTGGTGCCCAGCCAAGCCTCTCCTTATTTTTTTGTGTAAACTATTTCAATGTTTCCATTTCTAAATAGTTATTTTTATGTTATTATTTGTAATTCTGAATGTGTATGTTGTTCAAATATCACTAATCTGTCCTTACAAAAACTGTAAATAAAACATTTTTGGACAACAAACATCACAAAATGTTTTTACAAATTATGAGCACCATAGATTATTATTTTCACTATTGTGACCATCGATTCAGCCCTATTGGAAGAGGAAAAAATACCACCAAATACTTCAGTCAGTGATGAAGTATCATGAAAAAAACTGCCTTTTCACTGTTATTAGAGAACACCATTTGATTTAGTAATTTCTTTGAAAGATGTCACAAGATCCAAAGGTTCGGCAAGGAATATCTTAGTACAATCACTCAGTTGCTTTGAGAGGAATAGGAAATCTGCCTGCCATCTCTCAAGCTCTGCTGGTTTCTCTATGCAGAGAGTGAGAGAAGCTGTGGACGTGGGAAATTAGGTGTCGGGGAAGAGAAGGGGGAAAAAAATCAGTGGGTGATAAAATCCTCAGTAAATGCATATAGGTAAGAGCAGTCTCAGATGCCAATGACTAATCTAGCATGCTGGGTAACAGCAATATAAAATAAATAATTATGGATTAAGAGATGAAATTATAATATTAACAGGTGCTGACAATTCATTTTAAAGTATGAAGATATTGGGGTACGGAAATAAAAATCAGCTCCATTCCCACTTAAAAAATAAATCTGAATATAACAATAGAACAAGTTAAACCAAATTTTAGATCAGACATTCGAAAGTCTGGAATCCTTTCAAGTAAACTCCTAATCTCACCTTAATATGGTTTTTTTTAAAAAAAAATTGATATGAATATTTCCAATTCTTGTTGTCTTGATGAAGAGGAATTTAAAACGGATGCTTACACCAACCTTGTTAATTCTTCTTGCAGCTGAGCATGATCAGGTGGAAAGAATTTTACCACAAATTTTAGAATGACATGTTTAGGTCCTAAGAGACAAAATGAGGGGCAACAATGACAAAAGTCATCAATTTGTTGTTTACATATATTGCATGCGAATATTTCATTCATAGTATTAAGAAGTGACTGAACAATGTAAACTAGGGACTATTAATAAAAAGTTAAGGAATGCAAAATCAAACATAATATTGACTAAACCAAACTACGTCTCAGAGCAAAAGAAATGTAGCCACTCTTAATAATCCTAGAATGTTTCTTGGAAAAAAAATTTTTTTTTGAAGGGCAAACCAATTTATATGAAATTATCTTGCAAATAATCTCTGATTTTTTGAGACTTTTTCTTCTCCTGTAACAGTGATGGCGAACCTTTTTTGGTTTGCATGCCAAAAGGGTGTGCGCGCGTGCGTGCCCACACCCATGCCCTCCACCCGTGAATGCGCACAATCCCACACACACATGCGCATTCCCCCTGCTGCCCCCCACGCATGCGCGCATGCGCACAGGCCTCACAATGGACTCCTGAAGCCTGGGGATGGCAAAAAACGGCCAAACAGAAGTTTGGAAACGAACTACCAGTTGGCCCGTTGGCCCGTTTTTTGCCATCCCCTGGCTTCAGGAGGCTTCCGATATGGCTCCATGTGCCACCTGTGGCACTTGTGCCATAGGTTCGCCATTACGGTCCTATAATCTACATAGGAAAAAAAAATCTCTGCTTGTTTCTTACTTAGTTCCTGAACTAAATATTTATGTGATTAAAAGGAAAATGTACAATTAACAAACTTGTTTCACTACTCTGTTAGTCAGGATTGGTTTAGTGAAGATATTACTAGGAGTAAACTTCACACCTAAGTTTGTATGCTGTAATAGCAGGCAGAAAGGCAGAAGGCAAGGTCCAACAAATACACAGTATTCAAAAATAACATTTCCCCCCTCTCCTAAATCAAATAAATTCTGGTCTTCATTGACACTCTCTGTCCTAACCATCTGCTGAAAGAATAGTTGCATCTATTCTTTATTTGGTACATTTGTTATAGCTCCAACGTTCTCAAACATCTATAGTCAGGGCAATGTTCAAATAAGGCCTCTGCATGTAAAATTCAATTAGACACATTATTTTGTCTATATATTTAGTTGAAATAAAATCAAGGAAGGCTAAGTATTATCTGAAACTGGATCTATATATGCACCAAAAGAAAACTATCAACACATACTTTTGATTTGTTTTATGATAGGTTTCAAAAGATCCAGCCAAACCTGGGGGAAAAGAAAAGATATAATCACTGGTGCAGCTAAAACAAGAAATAAGAGCTCTGCAGTTTAATTTCTAATCCAATCATTCCTAGATTGCATCATTTTACCAGATCTGAACTGTATAAATTTTGGATGATCAATGTACAGTATACTGCATCTGGCAATCATCCTAATTTTTTCAAGTTAGATTTCATAGCCCTATTTTAAGATGAAGGTGAAGACAGCTAATTTCATTGGACAGAGTGTAACCAGGACAGGAGACACAAATCTGGATTACAAACTCCAGGAGCAATCATACACATAGTAGGATATAAACCGTATTAAACTGAATTTTCAGAGGAAAAAACATGTTCACAATAGTGATATCTTGCCAAAACCCCCACCAAAATAATTATAGCAAGATCTGTTCTCCACATAATTACTAAAATTAAATAAAGAGAACCCAATTAAACAAACGAGTCAAAACCATTACACTTGTTTATTTATTGAAGAAAACGATCCAAAGCTGCATATTGGTGTGTGGTAGAATAATGTGAACCTTTGCTTTTAGTAACTGTGCAGCAATAACTGCAACTAAAAGTTTCTGATAATACTTGATCCTTCATTGATTTGGCGGAATTTTAGCCCAGCTTCAACTCTGGAATATTGGTGGGTTCCATTGCATGAACTATCTGCTTCAGGTCCTTCAACAATATTTTTCTAGGATTATTAAGATCAGGATTTTGACTTGGCATTCCAAAACATTAACTTCCTTCTGCTTTATATAACTTGTGTGTTTTGGGTCATTGTCTTGCTGAACGACCCACTTTTTCTTGAGCTCGAGATTACAAACATCCTGTAGAATTGATTGGAACAATTCAGAATTCAAAGTTCCATCTTGGTTTAGAGGCCGCAAAGAAACCATGATACTGCCACCACCATGTTTCACAAATGGGCTAAGGTTCTCCTGCTGGAATGCAGTATTTGCCTTTCACCAAATATAACACTTTTTATTTAAGCCAAAAATTTCTATTTTTGTTTCATCCATCCACAGAACATTCTTCCAATAGCCTTCTTCTTAATCCATGTTTTTTTCCACATAAACTGTAGATAGGTAGCAATATTCTTTTTGTAGAGTAGTAGCTTTCTCCTTGCAGTCTTGCCATGCTCACCACTGTTATTCAGTGTTGCCCTGCTGGCAGTCTCATGAATATCAACATTTCCCAATGCAAGTGCACCATTACTTTTCATACATTACCTGGGCTCTTGAAGACATCTCGGAATATTACATGCAGCATGTAACAATGATTGTTGTTGTTTATGTCCTTGAGAGTAAACACCCAGAATTCTCTTCTTTAAATATGGCAGGACCTCACATACTCACACCTGATTATCATTTCTTTGATTAAAATACCTGACTAATTTCTCCTTCAAATAAACTGATATTCTAAGAGATTGACATACTTTTGCCACACACAAATATATATAAGCTGCTGCCTTATAAGGCAGGCGGCCCAGGTTCAAATCCCAGTAAGGGTATGGCTATCTGACGAGAGCTAAATAGCTCAAAATAGATCTATAATAAGTCTCCCTTTATTTTCATTTATCAGCAAAAAATGCTACACACACACACACACACACACACACACACACACACACACACATCTTTGGATCATTTTTTAAAAAATACATAAGTGAACAAATATAATGTTTTTGACTTATTTGTTTATTTTTAATAGTTGTGTGAAGAACAGATCATTTTTATGTGATATTTATGGAGACATATTGAAACTTGAAAGAGTTCACAAACTTTTAAGGACCACTGTACATTGCACTCATACTAATGGATCCACTTGTAGTTGTGGATGCAACACACACACACACACACACATAGATTCCCACGGAGTTAAATGTGTTTAACTCCTAGATAGTGAGAAGGCAAACATTTCTCTCGTAAAAAGAAAACTCACTTTTGTCCTGAACAAGAGGGCTCGAAAGAATCATACATTTGTTCAGGACAAAACTTGAATAGCTTTTTGTTATACCAAGTTAAAAGCATATCCTCCTTTCAGAAAAATAGCTCAGGACCCACAAAAAAAATGTGTCCAAGTTCTGGCCCATTAATGAGTTTTGATTATTTTGAGGAAAAAAGATATTAATTTAAAATTGTTTTTGTTAGCCAATAAAAACTTCTATGCCTTAGTCATTTATGTTCATTTGAGGAAAAACACAGTTTTTAGATTTTTTTAAAAAAACAGATCTTGGTATTTCTTGGCATTGTAATAATATTTCGTTTTTGAACTTCACACTTGGCACCCTGAAAAATTTGTTCACTGCCAAATTTCTGAAAAGAATGACTAAAATACAACCCAGTTATAATTGCATGGGTACCCAGGAGTAGAAGGCTTTACAATGTTATTTCTGGTGCAGAAATGATAAACTCAGAAAGAAAACAGCACAGACTACACTCCTCTGTGGTAGCAAGTGATACTGACTTAGAAAAGCTTAAAATACACAACAGTTGCCAAGGTACAGCAGATTTGTTTCCAGCGGAAGAGAGGAAGAAAAGGATAAACAGATGTTATTTTCATAATGTTAAACATAATGAACCGGACAGCTATCACTCAGTCTACGATTAATTATCTTTCCATCAAGACTGGAGTTTTATTCTTGAAATAATAAAAAACCTGTCCAATAGATATGTGCACATATTTTAGTAAAACAGAAGTGTAAGTTCTGTAGTCTATCTAGAACAATATGTTTTGCTCTACTGCTGTGTATATTATTTATGGACAAGCATATTGCACATTTGTGGTTGATTGATCATGAGCTGGGAAACAAGAATATTTACTCATATGCTCTTGCTTATCTACTTTGCTTTCAAGTGAGAAAAATAGAAAATATTGTAAGGCAGGTAGGAAGTAGCAAACGTTTAAGAGCATGAAAAGATTATAAAATGGTATCATGGGAGAGATGATTTAGGCAAAATATCTTTACATACCATGACCTTCTTATGATCCAGAAACTCAAGGCCAAAATAATCACCTTCAACAAGATTCAGATGGTTGCAGACTGCATCCAATAAAATCTTTCCTGGAGCTCTTTGCTGCATTGAAAAACAAAGATTATACATTATATGCGAAAATGAAAAACCCACATTTAAAATCCATTTCAAATTCAAGTTATTTTGTCTTCTCACATATAGTGAGCAGATAACAAAACCATGTTTTCCTGTGTACAGTCTATTTTTAGGTGAATGTCAAAGTACTGAAGGCTCTATGGTGTCTCTGCTTTACTATATAATACAATGAGTTAGGTGAAAAGTGGACAGGAAGGCACCAAATAAGCTAGCTACATGTTCTTCCATTTAGTTCATCAGCTGCCAGGTAGCTATTTCCCCTTTAAGAAATGGGAGGGAAAGGGACAACTGATTTCTAGGTTTGAAATTTACATAACACACACACACACACCAGTAGTGGGTTCTAAAACCCTTTACTACTGGTTTGCGCGTGCATGTGCTTGCACACGCGCACAATGCTTCTGCGCATGTGCAGAAGTGTCCCGGGTGGATGGGTGGAGCCTCTCGCCGCCACCGCTACCGGTTCTTAGAACAGGGCCGAACCGGGAGCAACCCACCGCTGACACACACATGATACTTGGGTCAAGATCAAAACAAAGGAATTGGAAGCATTCACCAGATATATCAACTCTGTGGACAGTTACATCAAATTCACAAGGGAAGATGTTAAGGAAAATAGTCTAGCCTTCCTGGACTGTGCAGTACACATTAAGGAAGACAGAAACACATTAAGGAAGACAGAAAATATTGAAGTCTACAGAAAACTCATACACTCTATTTTTACATTTTGATTCTCACCACCCACTGGAGCACAAAATGGGAGATATCAGCCTACCAACAAAGATGGGACAGAAAGAGAACTAAAACACATCAAGGAAGCCCTCAGAACGTGTGGCTATCCCAAGTAGGCCTTCATCAAATCCCAAAAAAGACCCAGCAGGAACTCCTCCATAACAGACAAAGAAGAGAACAATAAATGAAGCAATGTTGTCATTCCATACGTTGCAGGAATATCGGAAAAGCTCAGGGAGGATCTTCATCCAACACAACGTACATGCCATAAGGCAGAAGCTTGTCCATCCCAAGGATAAAACACTCAGACACAAACTGATCAACATGGTATATGCAGTACAATGCAGTGAGCCATGTGCAGTTCTGTATATTGGGGAAACAAAACAACCACTTCATAAGTGCATGACACAACATAGGAGAACAAATTCATCAGGACAAGATTCAGAAGTCCATCTACATTTAAAAGACAACGGCCACTCTTTTGAAGACAGCAAAGTCCACATTTTGGACAGAGAGAACAGCTGGTTTGAAAGAGGGGCCAAAGAGGCTATCTATGTCAAAATTGAACAGCCCTCTCTCAACAGAGGGGGAGAGATACAACATCAAGTATCTCCAGTCTACAACAATCCAGTTTCAACTGTTCCAAGAAGGCTCCACACCCATTTGCATTACTCAGGTGACCCTGACAACACAGATAAACCTCCAGGTAGCCTCAACGACTCTCTAAAAGAATGCAAATGGCCAGCTGTCTGCAAGGAGTTTAAATCCTTCCAATCCCCACCTTCCAGAGCTGAAGAAGCTTCTTGGAAGAGAAGTGAAATATCTTCAAAGAAAAACAAGAAAGTCAAGTTGCCTCTTGAAAAAGCATCTTTGGGACACACACACACACACACACACACACACACACACACACACACACACACACACACACACACCTTTAAAAAAGAAACAATTGCAACAATAGCCAACAAGAGATTCTAACCCCCCCCAACTATAATAATCTGAAATTAAGCATATTTTTAACTCTCCTCCCAACTCTTTTTGTTTTGGAAAACATAAATTTCCATTTCAGATATGTCTGTTGACAATGTAATTGTAAACTGTCCTGTATAAACCCTGAAGCATCAGTGCTGACATTGAGGTTTTCAGGATTCACCTTAAGAGCCTATGTAAATTTGTTCAGAAGTAATTCCTGGTATTTAGTTCCGATTATTGTCCTGCACTTTGCTTTTCATCTACACCCTCCAGCATTCCTCATTCCCTCCCTTCTCCTTAACACCCTCTTGGAATAAGGATTTTCATTCTTCTTTCATTGCACATCACATTTTTAGACTCTATTACAGTACTTTCAATGTTTGACTCACGCTAAAGAAATTCCGGATCAATAAACAAATGATCTACTATTCTAGACAGGGCTGTATGTGCTACATTCTTTAATGTGAACTTTTAATAAAGAAAGGATTGAGACAGAGGGAAAAAAACTTGTAATGTTGATATAACACATGACCTTCCTTTTTTTATCATCTGTTTCAAGTAAAAGATTTCTAAATGAAAATATATCATAAAAGTTGATCAAATTAAACTACCAATAAACACATATAATATTCTAGAAGCTTTTAACCAACTAAAGTAATTTCAGATAGATTTTGTAAGCAGTTTTTCATAGCTATTGAATCATCATCATCATCATCATCATCCTCTCTCTCTCTCTCATTTTCATTGAGCTCCCTCACTTTTAATTACAATCTTGATTGCTATTTGTGAATATATAAATGGATTATGGGAGAATTTCATGCATACTATAGATTAGTAAAAAAAAAATGAAATGCACACAGTAAGCCATACAAATGGATTGTCATATGAAATAGTCCGTCTATAAGGGAGATGGATGGCTTCAACATTTCATAAATAAATAAATAAATACAATATGGACTTAATTTCAGATTCTCAAAGATATGTGTAATACTATCATTTGTCATGCGCCAAAGATCAGGTCCACACATGAAGGTCTAACTCTATTGATTTATTGCTACTCATGCCTATGCACAGGAATTTTCTCAACTAAAGGTTAGCACCTGCTAGGAGTTAGGTAAGGGTCAACGGCATTCAAGGAGGGTTGGATTTAGTCCTCTTGTGGCTATGCAGAGATCCTATGCTGATCCCCCTTTTAACTCCACCCCCAGGTTCTGTCAGTCCTTCCCCTAATCATTAGCATGAACAACGATAATAAATATTTTTGAAATCTTAGGCTTGTGATATGCAAAGGCCATATCTACTTCAAAGTTTTGGATCTAATTTACTTCTCTCCATCTATCCACCAGTTTGCTAAACAATAAGGAGAAGGAGTAACAATAATCAGTCTCATAATTAAGGCCATTACTCATCTGTGCATATTCAAAAGTATCCTTTCTTACTTGGAAATGGCAAAGGAATTTCCTCAGGTCAATAACAGCAGTATTGATAGATTTTAAAAAATGACACTCATGTATTCCTAGGAGCCTCGGAGTATTAAGGAAGAGACCTAAAAGACTCACTATCATCAGCCAATTCATATCATTCCAACAGGAAGGAAACAAGGGTGTCTGCTGGTGTGTTTGCACATACAAAAGCAGGGTTTGATCCTGACTTATTTGACCATGAATGCCTTTGACTGAAAAGATGGAAAAGGAATCTCCTGAATACTTTCTTGAAAAATTATCAAATGAAGCTTGCCACTCACTGATGGTAGTAGCATTAAAAGGAGTGGGTGGAGAGGTATTCATTTTATTGTTGCCCAGCACAGGAAATAATATGTTTTTCCCCTTTAATAGGTACTCCAGAACTTGGCATCAGAAGACAAGCTGCCTTAGCTATGTAATATTAGCAATTACCTTGACACAGAGATCAATAATAATTCTCATGAAGTTCTGCACTAATAGATGAAGTGATATTTATGCATCTTCACCAAAGACAAATTCCTTGTGTGTCCAATCACACTTGGCCAATAAAGAATTCTATTCTACTCTATCTTAATTGGAAGGAAATGTGTTCAATTCCAAGAAGCAATCAGGACACTTTCAATTAACCTATTTTCTTACATTTTATTTCCTTCCCCAAAAGTGCTGATTTCAAACAAGCATATTCAGCTTCAAAAAACAGCAAGCCATTTTTCTTCTCTTTCCTCAATATTTCCTGAAAGTACTGGGGAAAAAAAGTATTCCCCTGGCCTCCAAGCTAGTTAAAAGTACACTACGTTCCTTCTTTCTTCACTAAACCTAAAACAAGTTTCTGAATGTTTATTAAGAAAACCTGAGATTGAATTTCACAGTCCGTAACTTCAGGGGAATAATATAATAGTGCCATTCAGTTCAGTGTATCTATGCAGCAAACATAATATAAAGAGGCACTGGAAATTTCCCATTCATTCCTACAGTAAGATATGCATCTGATGGACAAAAATTTGGGTGTTGTTTCCTGTGGGTTTATTTTATAGTGTGTTTAAAGCCTGACATAAATGATTTCTCTGTGGTTAGAACTTAGCCTATCTTTCTCTTGTCTCACTTTCTCTTTTGATTGATTCCACTATGATTACTGCAGTTACCTAAACCCAGCAATTAAATTATTAGAGGAAGTAACAGAGCGATGACTAAGCAGATCTAAGGATAAATAAAACAAGATATAGTGGAGATGGTACAGCTGCTGCTTCTATGCTTGTGTTTGTGTATACGGTAGATTTGTGTATATGTGTACACATTTGTTTATTTATTGGTTCCCTTCTCATCTGTAAGAGTATAAATGAAATGTAATGCTTAATATCATGAATATATATTTTTCCTGTAAATAACAGCTACGAGAGGGGGGAAAATGACACCATATCACATTTTGTACTAACAACAGATTGCTGGGAAAAGGAAAAGGAAGGTCTGGTTTTCATAGAACCATGGTAGAGGCTAAGTTAGAGATAAGAGCTAACCTCTGACTTCTCCCTTAGGTGCCTTAGGTGGAGTTAGATGAACTCCATTCATCTGCATGCAATTATTCCATTTTTCACTAATCAGGCTGGTACAGAAGCCTAAATGTCAGAGGAAGTAGCATTTATTACCTCCCTACCCTTCATGCCCCAAAATAACCTGCTGAGGACATGAAAGAACCTAACAATGTTTTTTCCCCACAAACTCACAACATACACAATCACAGAATTGTTGTTGTGGGAAAAATGGGAGAAGGGAGTTCTATGCATGTTACCATGAGCATACCATCACATACTAAACCTTGACTATAACTGGGGTGAAGTCCTATGGATTAGAACATTTATTAATAGACAGTTACATTAGGTTTTTCCCTCCATAAGAGAGAGAGAGAGAGAGAGAGAGAGAGAGAGAGAGAGAGGGAGGGAGGGAGGGAGGGAGGGAGGGAGGGAGGGAGGGAGAGAGAGAGAGAGAGAGAAAGAAAGAAAGAAAGAAAGAAAGAAAGGAAAGAAAGAAAGAAAGAAAGAAAGAAAGAAAGAAAGAAAGAAAGAAAGAAAGAAAGAAAGAAAGAAAGAAAGAAAGATCAACTCTCTTTGGGGTCTCCTGAATATAAGCAAGCAGAAGGACAATCTTTGGAACTCAAGAGATACACACAACCCCAAACCTCCTTTTTTGAAATCTCTGAACTCCCTTTTGAGAACAATGTTACCTGCCATTATGAAAAAGAAAACAACAAAAAACTACCGTATTTTTCGGAGTATAAGACGCACCTTAGTTTTTGGGGAGGAAAATAGGGGAAAACAATCTGCCTACCAGGTATTCATCTGGCTAGCATCCTTAGTCTGGTCAGCTTCAGCACATTATTTTATCCCCTGATTAGGACTTAAAAAAACCTTCTTCTGAGAGAGTAACAATGAAAGAGCATGCAAGCCAGTAAGAGCTGGGAAGATAGTTAGCACCTGGTTAGGGCTGGAAAAAACCTTCTTTGGAGCAAGTAGAGCAATGAAAAAAAAAACCTGCGAGACTTCCGGTTTGGAGCGCTTCATCGCGGACGTCCCTTCGTCGGACGCCTTTCCGATCTTTGTTAAAAGCCGCCAGAACAGCTGTCTGGCGGCTTTGAAATCTCTTCCCCGGGCAAAGGGGAGAGATGAGAGCCTGACAGGAGGGGTAGAGCCCCCCCAGCGCCCTAGGAGCCATCTGGCGAAGGGAGAGCTCCCCATGCAGCCTGTCTCCAGCTCCGAAGATCAGGAAACCTCTGCCTTTGCAGAGCTAGATGTCGTGACCAGCCGCTGCTTCAAGAATGGGATTTATAATTATATCTAAACTACAGAAGCAGACAGAGAGAAACAGGCGTGAGATGGGCAAGTACTGAAACCTCTTTTTTCCTTTTTTTTTCAACTCCTGGGGAAGCTTTCACTTCGGCAAGGGAACAAAGGAAACAGAGTAACAATATGGCGATTGAGAAGTGAAAGTGACTTTCGTTTTCCCAGAGGCTTTTTTTTTTTCCTCTCTCTCTCTTATGGAAACTTTTAACTTGGAAAAATGGTTTTTTCTCTCTCTGTCTCCTAACTCTGGATTAAAGTTATAATAGAAATATTTCCAATAATAAAAGACTATCTGATTTTTAAACTGGAAAGAGCTTTAATCAGGCATCTGGCTTTTTCTCTTTTTTGTACTCTTTTGAAACACCAATGGCTTCAAAGTCTGGAAAGATTGTTTTGACTAAAAGAAATGACTATTCATCTGGATATATTTCTAAAATGCAACTTAACACTGAGCTAACACCTCCACAGCTTTTGACACCTGAAAATTTATTAAATAATTTAAAGATTATGAAACATGAACTTACTTTGGAATTTAATCAGAAAATAAGTGAGATAGACAAAAAAATGCAGGCTGCTTTGAAAAATATGAATCAACAACTCAGATTTGATGTGTTAGAGGTTTGCAAAGGCTTAGCAACAAATATTGAAGTTTTGGCAGAACGTATTGAAACAAATAAACAAGCTTTGGCAACTTCAGTGAATTACATAGATAAAATCCAAAATGATATTGCAAATTTTGAAAAAGAGGTCTTAATGACTCAGTTCAGATCCATGGAAGTTGCTATAAGGATTAGAGGTTTGAAAGAAGGATTATATGAAAATCTAAAAGGCAGGATGGTTGACATATTGGATCAGGTGTCTGGAATTTCTAAAGTGGAATTGGCTACACAAATCGACAAAATTTACAGAATCAATTCGTGGTATGCTAAACAAAAGCATTTACCAAGGGACATTGTCATATATTTTACCACAAGAGCTCTACGGAACAGAATTATACAAGCAACGTTTAACAATAATCTTATGGTGAATGGTCAGGAACTAAAGATTTGGAAAGAAATCCCCTCTAAAATGCTTAAAGCCAGAAAAAGCTATACTTTTTTGATTGATGAATTTAAGAGATTAAATTTACAATATAAATGGGAAGCGCCAGTTGGAGTAGCAGTGAAATTTTCTGGAAAAAGATACCGGCTCAACACGATAAAAAAAGCTACTGAATTTTATGTCAATGTTCTAAAGGCTGATATATCCAAGATTCCAGAGGAAGGATGTATGAAAATAAAAGAGGAGGAGGAGGGGAAGCCACCTTTGATGGATCAAAAGGAAATAGATTCAAAAATCCAAAAGGAGTGCCTGAACCAGATAGCTGGGGAAAAGGAGATGGAGGTTTGGGATCAGACGGGAGACGACTCGACAAATTCGAATTTAGTGAACTATTAAAAGATGAACTATCAAGATACAAAACGATGTGATGTTGAAATATATTGGACGGATAGAGACTAATATGATTGTATTTTATCTTTTCCCTATCTAATGATTACTTATGCAATATTTAGTTAAGTTTTATATAATTTTGAGGTTATTTTGAATGTTAATAATATTAGATATATATAGTTTGTTGAAGATTTGTTTATTCTTCTTTTATTTTCTTTTTTTGTTTATTGAAGTTAGTAAGTTAATTTAGAATAATATTATCTTATTAATATCATGACGAAATTTAATATTTGATGATCACTTATGTAACATTTAGTTAAGTTTTATCTTAGAGGTTATTTTTAATGTCAATAATATCAGTTTAAGATTTGTGTATTTTATATTTAGTTATTACTTTTGTAACATTTACCTTGTATAAGATAGAGGACTGAAGGGAGGAGGTAGGAGGTTTGTTTGTTTGTATTGTTAAAGAGTTTTCTCTTTCTTTCTTTCTTTTTTTTTCTTTTTTGTATCTTTACTATTGTATATAAATGCGATATATTAGTAGTGTATAATCTGGAGTTGAAGTTTTTTTTAAAAAACAGTGTTCTTTTTTTCCCTCTTTTTTTCCTCTTTTTATTAACAATTTAAATTTATTATTATGCCCTGTATTATCTCTAGGAAGTCCGGGGGGGGGAGGTGGGGAGGGAAGGGGGGGGGTTCGGGGGGGGGAGAAAAAAACAAAAATGTTTGTACTTTATATTTAATATTTTGCTACTACTTATGTAAGTCTGTACTAATAAAACTTTTTGAATAAAAAAAAAAAAGAAAAAAAACCTGCAAAGACTTAGGGCTGGAAAAACATTCTTTGGAGAGAGTAACAATGAAAAAGATGCAAGGTAAGAGCTGGGAAGATCTGTTAGCACCTAGTTAGGGCTGGAAAAAAAAGCTACATTCGAAGTATAAGACGCACCCAAATTTTCAGCCACTTTTAGGGAGGAAAAAGGTGCGTCTTATACTCAGAAAAATACGGTAAATCCTAAAATGTGTTTAATATCCTTTTATGCACAAAGCAACTTACTCTGAGGTAGAGGAAAAATATAAAATCCAAGTTCAGAATATGAAAATGTCCAAACCAACAAATTAGACTGCAGCCTCCTACATTTGACATGAGAGTAAGCACTGTTAAACAGATAACATATTTTTGAATAAATGAACAATGCACAATGTTAGTCTAGACACATTTCTAATCACACTGAATCTATTTTCAGTATTAGATTCTAGCCTTTGGAGGAGTACCTATCTGAGAAGAAAACAGAAGCAAATTAGATGACAAGGTCAAGATGCAGGATCCACCTCCCTTCTATGAGAAAGGAGGAGGAGGAGGCAGAATTTGTTTCTAATTGCAAAGCAAAGCAAAGCTGGCTGGGGAATTCTGGAAGTTGAAGTCCACAAGTCTTAAAGTGACCTAGTTTGGAGACCCCTGCTCCAAAGCACCTGAGGGTAGACCAAGAAGCAATGGGTGGAAACTAAACAAGGAGAGAAGCAACTTAGAACTAAGGAGAAATTTCCTGACAGTTAGAACAATTAATCAGTGAAACAGCTTGCCTCCAGAACTTGTGAATGCTCCAACACTGGAAGTTTTTAAGAAGATGTTGGATAACCATTTGTCTGAAGTAGTGTAGGGTTTCCTGCTAAGCAAGGGGTTGGACTAGAAGACCTCCAAGGTCCCTTCCAGCTCTGTTGTTGTTGTTGTTGTTGTTGTTGTTGTTGTTGTTATTATTATTATTATGTTGCTAACTTCACAACTGCAGTGATTCGCTTAACAAGTGTGGCAAGAAAAGTCGTAAAATGGGGCAAAACTCACTTAACAAATTTCTCACTTAGCAAGGTAAGTTTTGGGCTCATTTGTGGTCATAAGTCAAGGACTACCTGCATTGTTATAGTGTTTAATCAAACACACTTTTGACTAAACACTCTAATGGTACTCCTACAACTATTGCATAAATTGGTAGGTGTCTGACATGATGGTGTAATAACACTTTTCAAGTGCTGAGAAAGAGTTAATGCTGGAGAGGCTGGGAAGGTGAAAATAAACTCAAATTACTTGTGTGGTTACCAGGCAACTAGGCAAACATCCTCTAATTACTTCTTGATCCCTCCCCCCTCCCCCCTCCCCCCCTCAGCTGAGCTATACTCAAACAAACTGCAAAAAGTGTGCCATTGCCGTTGATGCCTCCTAAAGGGGGAGTGGTGGGAACAGCTGCAAAGTAGTTCTTTTGGCGTCTCCTCCTCCTCTTTCAACCTTGAGTCACCCTGTGAACAGTGTATTTACTCAGCAGCTGAGAGTAGATCAGCTTGCTAGAAAATCAAGCTGCTACCCCTAGAGCATTGCTATTGTATAGTAGCGCAGAAGTGGCTCGTGAGAAGCTCATACCGAATTAATGTCTGTGGAGATTCTCAGTCATCCAGATCACAGTTGTCTTAAGGGTGCTTTTTCCTTCAAAAGGCAACTGGACTGTTTTTTCCTTGAGGAAGAAGAAGAAAACGGATGGATGGATGGATGGATGAGAAGTGAACCGTTTTTTCTTTTTCTTCCTCCTCAAGGAAAAAACAGTCCAGTTGTCTTTTGAAGGAAAAAGCGCCTTTGAGATAGTACTGAATAACAGAACTTGTGAATATACAGTAACAATAAACCTTGGTTCACAGCTAAACTTAAGCAGCTATGTCGTTCCAAAGAGGAAGCCTACAGAAAAGGTGATAGAATGCTGTACAATCAGGCCAGAAATGTATTAATAAGGGAGATCAGAGCAGCAAAAAGAAGCTACTCTGAAAAGCTAAGGAATCAGTTCTCAACAAATGAACCAGAAAACATGTGGAAAACTCTTAAAAACATCACCGGTTACAGCAAACCACCTTCCCAAGCTGAAGGAAATCAGCAACTGGCAGATGACCTGAACATGTTCTACTGCAGTTTTGAAAGGAAACTGCAGCCACCTATCTACACAACCTCCATCCCAGACACACCAACAACAGCCAAACCTCCTACAACTGACCCCATCCCATTGGGTTCACAACCCCTGGTGATCACAGAAAAGGAAGTGCAAGATCTATTTCACAGACATAAGCCAGGAAAAGTACCAGGCCGAGACAAGATAACTCCTTCTTGCTTAAAAGTCTGTGCTGACCAATTGGCCCCCATCTTCACCCAAATCTTCAACAAATCACTAGAGACGTGCCATGTTCCTTCTTGCTTCAAACGCTCCACTATCATCCCAAAGGCTAGTGATGTCCCACTTGAAAACCATCACGGATCCACTGTTAGAACCCCTGCAATTTGCATACCGAGCAAATAGATCGACAGATGATGCTGTTAATATGGCTCTGCACTACATCCTACAACATCTTGAATCTCCAAAGACCTACGCAAGGGTCCTCTTTGTAGACTTTAGTTCAGCATTCAATACCATCATACCAGACATTCTTCTAACTAAACTAAAGCAGCTAGTGGTACCTGAACACACTTGTAAGTGGATCACAAGCTTCCTAACAGACAGGAAGCAGCAGGTGAAGCTAGGCAAAATCACATCAGATACCTGTACAATTAGCACAGGGCCCCCCCAAGGCTGTGTACTCTCACCACTTCTCTTCTCTCTATATACTGCATCACAAACGATCCATCTGTTAAACTACTGAAGTTTGCAGATGATACAACAGTGATTGGTCTCATTCAAGACAACGATGAAACCGCATACAGACGGGAGGTTGAACAACTAGCCTCGTGGTGCAACCAGAACAATCTGGAACTGAACACACTTAAAACTGTAGAAATGGTGGTAGACTTTAGGAGAAACCCTCCCATTCTACCACCTCTTACAATACTAGACAACACAGTATCAACAGTATCAACCTTCAAATTTCTAGGTTCTATCATCTCAAGACCTAAAATGGTCACCTAACATCAAAAACATCATTAAAAAAGCACAACAAAGAATGTTCTTTCTGCACCAACTCAGGAAGCTCAAACTGCCCAAGGAGCTGCTGATACAGTTCTACAGATGAATTGGGCGTTTACTTACCTTGATACGCCCGTTCTCGTTGGTTGAAGCCACCATTCAGTGAGGGTTGTCCACAGCCAATCACATCAAGGGCTGAGTCTGTCAATCAAAACTGAGCCTCTGTCCTCCTCCTCCTTGGATATTGGCCCAGTTTAGACGAAGCTGAAAGACAGACTTGACGTGGAAAAAAGCAGTGGTAACCGAACAATACAATACACTGCGTCAATAGGAAAGTAAATCACACCTCAGACTGCGGCAGTAAGTAACAAAACCAGATTTATTAATGAAAAAACAACAACAAGTAAGGTGCAAGAACAGTATAGTACGAAGTCCAGAAGAACCAGAGAACCTAAGGGAGGGTCTGAATGGTGGCTTCAACCAACGAGAACGGGCGTATCAAGGTAAGTAAACGCCCATTCTCCATTGGAGGTTGAAGCCAGCATTCAGTGAGGGACATACCCAAGCTACGAGTCCCGAGGGAGGGCAACTAAGCAACCACTCCTCCCCAGTGTTTACTAGGACAGAGGCACAGCAACCTGTTGAAGCACTCGCCTGCCGAAGGCTGCCTCTGTAGAAGCATAAGAATCAATTTTATAGTGGCGTATGAACTGAGTAGGGGAAACCCAAGTAGCCGCCCTACACACTTCCTCAAGTGAAGCCCTAGTCTTCCATGCAGCCGACGTGGCGGCGCTGCGGGTGGAATGGGCCGTGATAGTCTCCGGTACCTGCCTTCCAGCTGAGGTATAAGCTCTAGTGATTGTGGCTCTGATCCACCTCCCAATGGTAGGGGATGAAACCTTGAGCCCCATGGAACGGGGAAGGAAAGCAACAAACAAAGCCTCAGACTTACGAAAGGCCGAAGTACGGTTGATATAGGCCTTCAAGGCACGCCTCACGTCCAGCGTATGCCACTGACGCTCTCTAGGATGGCGTGGATGGGCACAGAAGGACGGGAGAACGATTTCCTGGGAGCGGTGAAATAAGGAATTGACCTTGGGAAGGAAGGAAGGGTCTAGACGGAGGACCACTCTGTCTGGATGGAAAAGACAAAGGTCCTGCCGAATAGAGAGAGCTGAGAGCTCGGAGATGCGTCTGGCTGATGTTATAGCCACGAGGAAAGCTACCTTGTATGACAGGAGGCTGAGGGGCGCCTCTCTTAAGGGTTCAAATGGGGGGCCGGTCAGGGCTTCCAGGACCAGCGGTAGATCCCAGGTGGGAAAACGGTGCACGACTGGTGGGCAGATGTTGGAGGCTCCTTTAAGGAACCTATGCACCGTGAGCACATGTGCCAGTGAAGGACAATTTGGGCAAGAAAGAATGGTGGAGAGTGCAGCCAGTTGACGTCTAAGGGTGTTAGGGGCCAACCCCAAATTTAGTCCTTTTTTGAGGAAACGGAGTAGGAGAGGAATGGGCACATAAAGAGGAGAGATACCCTCCAGACTGCACCACTCACAGAAAGCCTTCCAGGTATTCTGATACACCCTGTTAGTGGAAGGGCGCCTAGAGGCCAAGATGACCTCGATGGTGTCCAGATCATAGTGTTGTCGTTTTAAGACCTCCCGCTCAACCGCCATGCGGTCAAGCGTAACCATTGTGGGTCCGGGTAAACCACTTCCCCCTGTTGGAGCAGATCCGGAAGGGGGGGCAGTCTCCACGGGTGGCCTCGGGACAGGAAAAGGAGATCCCCGAACCAAACCCTGCGTGGCCAGTGAGGGGCAATTAGGATCACCTCCGCAGAGTGTTTTAATACTTTCTGGATAACCCTGGAGAGTAGAGGGAGGGGAGGGAAGGCATACAGGAGTCCCTGGGGCCAAGGTGAGCGTAGGGCATCGACTGCTTCTGCGCCTTCCGTCGGGAAGCGAGAGTAGAACCGGCTGAGCTGTGCATTCTGTGGGGTAGCAAACAGATCAATTAAAGGCAAACCAAATCGATGAACAATATCCTTAAACACCCCTGGATGTAGTTGCCATTCGGTCTGATCTAAATCCCGACGGCTGAGCCAATCAGCCTGCTTGTTGGCTTCCCCTGAAATATATTCCGCTGAAAAGGAAATAAGGTGTTTCTCTGCCCACAGACCCAGGGACAGGGCCTCCTCTAACAGGGCAGCTGAGCGTGTTCCCCCTTGTCTATTAACATGTGCTTTGGCCGTGACATTGTCGGTGAGGACCAACACATGAGAACCTTCTATTCTAGTCTTAAATCTCTTCAACGCTAAACGGATAGTGCGAAGTTCTAGTAAGTTAATGGGGCATTCGGATTCCTCCCTAGACCAGGTACCCTGGGCCAGTTGGCCCTGAATATGTGCCCCCCAGCCTGAGAGGCTGGCATCTGTGGTTACTGTAACTCTATCTGGTAGGAGGAAGGAAGAGCCTTCTTCCAAAGCTGAGGATGTCCACCAGACCAGGGATTGTCTAACTTGAGAGGGCAAACGAACCCAAACTGCAGGGGGGGACTGACCCGGGGGAATAAGGGGAAGTAAGAACCACTGCAATCTACGGGAGTGCAATCGTGCCCAGGGCACGATATCGATGCACGATATCATTTTTCCCAGCAGCGTGGCCAACAGAGCTAGAGAAACTGAGGGACAGCGGTTGATGTTAGCTATGATGACCCTAATGCTGTCCTGCCGCTCGGGGGATAGGAAAACCTTGCACTGCTGGGAATCAATAATGGAGCCCAAATGGAGAATTGAGGTACTAGGAACCAGACAGCTCTTACGGTGGTTGACCGAGAAGCCATGTCGTTGGAGCACGTCCAGTACTAATTGCACATGACGCTCTGCCAAGGACCTGGAAGAAGCCTGAAGCAGAATATCGTCCAGGTAGCACTGTACCCGAACCCCTAAGGAGCGAAGGTGAGCCTCCAATGCCGCCAAGATCTTTGTAAAGACTCGAGGGGCCGAGGAAAGGCCAAAGGGGAGTGCTCGGTACTGGAAATGTCGTCCAGCAAGGCAGAAACGGAGGAACTGCCTGTCTGTAGGTGCTATGGGGATGTGGAGATATGCTTCGGAAAGGTCCAAAGAAACCAGATAATCAGCTCTATGGATACCCCTGAGGATGGAACGCAGGGACTGCATTTTGAACTTGCGATATTTAACAAACTGGTTTAACCTTTTGAGATCAAGTATAGGTCGCCAATCCCCGGAGGTTTTGGGAACCAGGAAAAGAATTGAATATACTCCTGTTCCCCTTTGTTCCCTGGGTACCGGTTCAATGGCCCTAATCTCCAGGAGATGGCGAATGGCCTGTTCCATTAACCTGCGCTTTTCTGGAACCCCGGAAACATGACAGGGTATAAAACTTGGAGTGGGCTGTGACCAAAATTCCAATGATAACCCAAAACGGATAGTTTGTCTAACCCAGGCGTCCTGAGTGGTCATTTCCCAGGTTTCAGCAAACCTGGCTAGTCTACCCCCGATTGGGTGATCCTGAGATAAATCATTTGCCCCGTCTGGAAAACTTGTTTCCCCATCCTCGATAGGGACGCTTGTAAGGTCTGCCCCTGGCTGATCTATCCTGATAGTAGGACCTCTGGCCATACTGACCTGGGGTTCGGGGCAGACTGGAACCCTGGTCAGCCGATCGAAAGGGCCGTCTGGGATATGGGCTTTGACGGGAAGACCCTTTTTTGCTATAAGTGGGAAGGACCTTCCTACAATCCTTAGATTCCACCAGTAGTGGTTCTAACACCTCCCCAAAAAGGGATTGACCCGCAATCGGCTTAGATGCCAAGCGCCACTTTTGGCGTGCGTCGGCGGTCCAGTTCTTTAGCCAGTTCACTCTGCGACCAGCAGTGGCGGCCGCGATGGATTTTGAAGAGAAGCGTGCTGCTCTGAGGGTAGCATCGGCAGTAAACTGAGTTGCAGCAATGACCTTGTTGAGGTCCTGATGAATACGAAGTTCTGATGAAGGGATCATTTCTTGTAATTGACGCAACCATAGTAGAGAGGATCTCGCAAAGAAGGATGCAGAAGAAGAGGCGCGAACCGCCCAGGCCGACGCTTGGTGCGATTTCAGCAACAGTTGTTCTAGCCGTCGATCATCCGGTTTGAGGATCTCCTCTGCTTCCCCCGGTATGGGGTTTGGAGAGTGTAGTGCCGCTACTGGGACGTCCACCGATGGAGGGGAAAGTAGAGCCGTCAGTTCAGCCGCAGTGTTGAAAAACCGCTTGTCCTGTGCGGATGGCATAGGACCCGAGGTCGGGGCCGCGAATTGCCGCTGAACGTTGTCCAGAAAAATCTTCGGAGCAGGGATGACATCTAGCTCCGTTACCTGTTCCTCGAAGACTGGAACCTTGGAGGTGGAAGGCGTAGACTCAGTTGGTGCAGGAGCAGAAGGCAACCCAGCCACATTTCTGGCTTTATGAAGCAGCGACTTGAACAACGCCGGTGGGAAAAGCCCCACTGAAGTGGGTTGTTCGGGTAAGAGGCCTTCGTCCTCTGACAGTGCCGTGGGATCGCACTCGCCTTCTTCCAAGGTTGTGGGTCTGATGTCTTCGCTGGAATCATCAGAGGAATCCTCAGTAATAGCCGCTCCGCTAAGAGGTTGAGAGTGCGCTCGACTGGAAGGTCTGGATGAGACAGGTCGAGCAGAGGCCTGCATTTGCTGGAATCCAGCTAGGCACTGTTGCACAGTTGCTGCCATGACCATCTGCCAGCTTGGCTGCTCAGGCTGCTGAGGGGGGCCTGCTTGTGAGGTCATGGAGCTGGAGGCCAGACTTGCAGGGGGCCTAGCTGCTTGGGCCCAGTCAATAGTGGGAATAGAGGCCACAGGGCAATCTGGGCCAAAGGCTGCAGCTACCTCCTGGGTGCCTCCCTGGACCGAGGTGACCAGGCCTCCTTCCCCCCACACATCAGGGTTCAGAAGCCCAGGAGCCGGGGAATCCAGGCTGTGAATTTGGGCCTGCACCACTAATTGGTGTTACGGGGGAGCCATGGCCTCTACCTGCTTCTCTGCCTTGTCTGCCATGCGTTGCAGCGCACGATCGCGCCGGCCTTCATCCCTCTCGACCGCTTTAGAGGTGGGGGCTGACTTGGCCTGTCCTGCCTCTGCGGGAGCTGGAAGGATCTCTTCCCCAGAATCAGGGACCTTTGGCGGCCTTTGGTTCTTCTTTGCCGCCTTCGCCGGAGCTCTGGTGTCCGCCATCGTGATTCTGCTAAAAATAGAGCTGCGCGCGCACTCTTGGTGCCGTGAGCAAAAAACAAAATGGCGGGCGCCTCGTCGGAGCCGGAAAACGCGGGAAAACTGCCGTTTGAATTTGCCGGCTCGGCTCAAGCTTAGAGCCACGCTGCCTGTGCCCTACTAAGAGCTAGCCGGCAGAGAAGAGAAGAGAGGGGGGGGGATAAATGGATCGCCCCCTCTCCCGGCACCCTTTCCCAATCTCCGGTGAGATAGGACTTCGGGTGATCCGTCCCTCCAGTACACCGCGGGGATGCAAGCACCTGAGTCGCTGTACATGCTCCGTTGGATGAGTTGCTGCCCGTGTTACACAGGGCTAGAAGTGGAGCTTTAGGCTTTAGCGGCCACAAGTGGCCCTAGTTAAGCCTGGGGACAAAGACCAATAAAGCCTAGAGGCTGAGACTCCCCCCTGTTTTTTTTTTTTTTTTGAACAATAATTTCCTTGAGAAATACCTATTTTTCTTTTTTCTTTTGATGTAAACTCACAATTTGAAGCCAGCAGTCAATGAGGGAAAAAATCCACGTCTAGCCTTTTTGAAGGGCTGAGTCTAAACTGGGCCAATATCCAAGGAGGAGGAGGACAGAGGCTCAGTTTTGATTGACAGACTCAGCCCTTGATGTGATTGGCTGTGGACAACCCTCACTGAATGCTGGCTTCAACCTCCAATGGAGAATATTGAGTCTGTCATCTGCACCTCTATAACTGTCTGGTTTGGTTCTGCAACCCAACAAGACAGACACAGACTTCAGAGGATAATCAGAACTGCAGAAAAAACAATTACTGCCAACCTGCCTTCCATTGAGGACCTGTATACTGCACGAGTCAAAAAGAGGGCCGTGAAAATATTTACTGACCGCTCACATCCTGGACATAAACTGTTTCAACTCCTACCCTCAAAACGATGCTATAGAGCACTGCACACCAAGACAACTAGACACAAGAACAGTTTTTCCCCGAACGTCATCACTCTGCTAAACAAATAATTCCCTCACCACTGTCAAACTATTCACTAAGGCTGCATTACTATTACTATTAGTCTTCTTATTGTTCCTATCACCCATCTCCTCCCACTTATGACTGTATGACTGTAACTTGTTGCTTGTATCCTTACGATTTATATTAATATGGATTGTTTCCTGATTGCTTATTTGTACCCTATGACAATCATTAAGTGCTGTACCTCATGATTCTTGACAAATATATCTTTTCTTTTATGTACACTGAGAGCATATACCAAAGACAAATTCCTTGTGTGTCCAATCACACTTGGCCAATAAATAATTCAATTCAATTCAATTCAATTCAATTCAATTCAATTCAATTCTATTCTAAAACGTCTCCTAATTAGGTATTCCATCACACTTATTTTACATTTCTTTTGCCTTTGTTTCAAGCAGTCTTATTTATACTAAGCCTATGCAAAAAAGGGTTTCCCCCCAATTGTTGAATATTTGAAACTGAGTACAGGTGGTCCTCGACTTACAACAGTTCATTTAGTGACTGTTCAAAGTTACAACGGCACTGAGAAAAGTGACTTATAACCATTTTTCACACTTACGACCATTGCAGTATCCCCACAGTCACATGATCAAAATTCAGACGCTTGGCAACTGACTCATATTTATGACTGTTGCAGTGTCCCGGGGTCATTTGATCCCCTTTTGTGACCTTTTGACAAGCAAAGTCAATGGGGAAGCCAAATATATTTATCAACCGTGTTACTAATTTAACAACTGCAGTGAATCACTTAACAACTGTGGAAAGAAAGGTTGTAAAATTGGGCAAAATTCACTTAACAAATGTCTCACTTAGCAACAAAAAATTTGGGCTCAAATGTGGTCATAAATCAAGGGCTACCTGTATACATACAAGTTGGAGAAGAACAATATATCTTTCTCTAATTTATATATTTCTTTTCTATTACAGCTTACATTTATACTTTTAAAAATATTATTTTTTCAGTCTTGTTCCTGTAATACCATAAAAATAACAGTTAAAATAATTTTTAAAAAGCAGAAACAACATCCACTTACACATCCTAGTACATACAGAATAAATTAGTGCTATAATCCAAATATGGGGATTTCACTACTGCACTACTTCAAATACTTGTTCTTCTTAAGTATTTACTTATCACTTCCACATACTTATTCCTCTCCTGTAGCTAGTATGAGCTGGTAAAGTTACAAAGTGTTTGCTAAGCAAGCAAAGGAAGTGTGCGGAGAGGAACAAAATGGGGAGAAAACGCAGAAAGGACACAAGTTACCCTCCAGGCTTCATCCTTTCTTCCAGAATTAAGCAACTCAGTACAACTCATATAGAAGAATGTGAAGATAATCTTGATAAATGGACTCTAGGAGCAGTTAAAGAGAAAAAAACCAACCTCATGCCTGGAAAAGGGGCGGCATGAGAAAGAAAATAACCCCTGGTTGACACTCTGGCAGAATTTCAAGATTCTGTAATTATATCCTACAACAATTTAGTAGCATTCCTTTAATCTTTGCAATGTCTGTTTTCTGACCTGGACTATCTCAAAAAGCTGACAAAGAGGTAGTGTAATATTATCAAAGGCAACTGGTCTCACAAAAATAGAAAGATTATTTGCCATTTATAGAAATAAATTAGCAGCCCAATCCAATGTATGTTCACACAAAAGCAAGTTCACTCAAGGAGATCTGCTGTCTGGGAAGCAGATATAAAATTTCAATTTAAAGTACACAAGATTTGGTACTCGACTTATGACCATAATTGAGCCCAACGTTACTGTTGCTAAGTAAAACAGTTGTTAGGTGAATTTGCCCCATTTTACGACATTTCTTGCCACAGTTGTTAAGTGACTCACTGCAGTTGCTAATAACACAGTTGTTAAGTGAAGCTGGTTTCCTCATTTTGTGACTTTGCTTATAAGAAGGTCACAAAAGGTGATCACGTCAACCCAAGACACTACAACTGTTATAAATATGAGTCAGTTGTCAAGCATCTGAATTTTGATTACGTGACCATGGGGATGCTGCAATGGTCGTGTAAAAAAGAATCAGTCACTTTTTTCAGTGCCGTTGTAACTGTGAACGATCACTAAATGAACTGTTATAAGTCGAGGACAATGTGTGCTTAAAATTTCAATAATAGTGAAAGAAAAAACAAGTAGGCAGACATAGCATCTTTTTAAAAATTCTACTATGTTCCTTTAAACCAGTCTTTCTCAACCTTGGCAACTTTAAGATGTATGGACTTTGACTACATCAGGGGTCTCCAAACTTGGCAACTTTAAGACTTGTGGACTTCAATTCCCAGCTGGCTGGAGAATTCTGGGAGTTGAAGTCCACAAGTCTTAAAGTTGCCAAGTTTGGAGACCTCTGGACTACATGCTGGCTGGGGAATTCTGGGAGTTGGTCCATAAGTCTTAAAGTTGCCAAGTTTGAAGACCTCTGGACTACATGCTAGTTGGGGAATTCTGGGAGTTGAAGTCCATAAGTCTTAAAGTTGCCAAGTTTGGAGACCTCTGGACTACATGCTGGCTGGGGAATTCTGGGAGTTGAAGTCCATAAGTCTTAAAGTTGCCAAGTGTAAGTTGATTATCAATCCCTGCCAAGAATGTGGAATGCCTGTCTGGTTGATATTGACTGATCATCTTACTTATTTACTCAGCCCTCTGTCCTGCTTAAGGAAATAATTATTTACTCAGCTTCTGTTTATCTAAGTTAATTAAAACTCTTCTATTTGTCTACGGTAAAAGTTAATTAGACATTCTTCTGTTTAGTTAGCAATCACACCTTGACATGATCTGTCTGTATGTTATGTATTAACAATTTATTCACTGTAACTAAATTAGTAAAAGTTAATCTTTTATACTTGTATACACAAGAAAATGGCTATAAGAATAAACGCAAGTCCTGGGCAAGACAGATCTGAACAAGCATACCCAGAGAGAACAGGTCTCTGAACAGCAGAGGCTTCGCATCCAGAGAGAAGGTCTTCCTAGCTCGGAACTGCTTTGCTCAAGAAACCATGTCTCACTGTCTATGATTACTACAACCAAGTTTGGAGACCTCTGGACTACATGCTGGCTGGGGAATTCTGGAAGTTGTAAAGTCCACACATCTTAAAGTTGCTAAGGTCGAGAAACACTGTTTTAAACTATTATGACAATGTTCCTGATTACAAGCAAGAGAAAATCAGAGACAAAATAAAAAGCTGATAAACCATAAAATACCCAGGTTTGTCTCTGACATTAAGTAGAGTCCAGCAACAGGTCCTCCTGATCCAAAGATTTCTGAGCTGGGACTATTATCCAACATCTGTATCTCTGCATTAAAGGCCATCAATAAACCAGCAATCTCGCTGTGGAAATTGCTGGCTACTTTTGGCAGTTAGCCCAGGAACAGAGAGCAGAAAAGACTGATGTAATTCCATCCAACTGTAAGAAAAAATCTGGTCAGACAATGGCTATAATAAAGAATTTATTAACTAGATTTCCTAACATTCTCCAACAAGAAGCGACTCAGAGACCTTGTAAAAGACGTTTGCAAATTTTCTGAATTGAAAAACTCAACTTTGGGGCAAGAAGATAATCATTAGAACTTCCAAATCTCTGTATCTGATTTGTTTTTAGATAACATCCAATAGGACCAATTTTGGAAAATTTCAATACAACTAATATAATGCCGTTATACCACCATCCAACTGGATATTTCACAACAGAGTATGCACTCCTCTCACACCAAACATTAAAATGTAGTATCAACTTTAATAAAGAAACATCCATGGCTTTCAGGTTTTCAAACACTCTGGACCTCAGTTGTGTGTCTCTGATACAAAGACTCATCACAGAGAATCACTCCCTCCTCTAGTCTGATCATCCTAATTTTTCTTGTTCCTGACTAACTTTAGCAATAGCACTTAGACTTATATACAGCTTCACAGAGCTTTACAGCCCTCTCTAAGCGGTTTACAGAGTCAGCACATTGCCCCCAATAATTTGGGTCCTCATTTTACTCACCTCGGAAGGATGGAAGACTGAGTCAACCTTGAGCCTGGTGAGATTTGAACTGGCAAATTGCAGGCAGCCAACAGAAGTAGCCTGCAGTACTGCACTCTAACCACTGCGCCACCATGGCTCACTTTACATCTTAAAAGGAAGTGCCAGAGACAGACATTGTGCTGTCCTCTCCCTTGGGTCCTTTAAACTTCTTATCCTGTATGACTTTATTTTTTGCAAATTAAAAATAAATCAATGGGAGAGCACCAGCTTTAGCATCTGTTAAGAACTTACAGACTAAAATGAAGAGCAGAGGGGCCAATATTCCACAGAGCAGTAACTCAACCTTCCTTGGATAGCTATAAATGGCTGCTTGGTAGTTTCTCCATGGGCTTAGAGGTGGTGATGGCAAATAATTCAGTGGTTATTTGGAAACTGAAATCACTTCTGGACTTTGCATGAAAGAGAAAAAAATGAAAATTTGACTTTGGGTTTTGATAATTAAGTGGGTTATTGTTACAGAAGTGGCTAGAGGTTATTATTTTGCATAACTAAAAAGTTGGTATTATAACTTTGTTATGTATCTTATTGCATTAAAAAACTGGAAAACACTATTTTGGAAGTTTTTAAATTTATTTCCCCCCTTCCCTCACTTTATCTTCCCTGTTCCCAAAGCAGCAGTCCCAAACCTTTGTGGCTTGGTGGCCTGGCTGGGGGAGGGGAAGGGGAACCAGGCTGCATGAGCAGCGGGCCGGCGTGCATTATTTCTCTTCATACTTCCTATGCCTTAAAATCCTGCCTCCATCATGCCCATACACTGAATGCATTATCTTTTTGTTCTTTAAATTCCTCACTTCTATGCTCTGAAGAACTCATTAACTCTGTATAATTGTGATTCTTTTAGTCTTCCCCGTCGCCTCATTCCATTCACTGTCCCTTTGTTTATTTGCTTTGCAGTTCAATCTTCATTCAATCTACAAGACTAAATCCCTTCTGTGTATTTCTTTCATCCTGGTCACTCACTTTTCCATATATTCTATATTCATTCAGACCCAATTCATTACAGGTTAAACCCATTTCTTTAACCACATACACTTAAGCAACCTATTCTCCCTGAATTCATAATTTCTCCTGAAATACTATCATATATCAAAATGGGCCAAAACGCTTTTGTATATACATTTTTGCTTCTTTTGACAAACAATCTTTCTTGGCAACAGACACCCTATTATCCACTTTTCGCTGGTATCTTGACATGTTAAAATTTCTCCATCCATTTTTATTTCTTGAAAGACAGCATCTAATTGAGCTCTTAGTATAAATGGTGCTAACCAGAGCAGCCTTTTAGCAAAGTAGTATCTATAAAGGAGAATATTTATAGTTCAACATTGAAACGAGGCATCCTTGGTTCTCTCTGAGTTTTGGATGCTCTCTTGCAGACATTTCATTACCCAAACTAGGTAACATCATCAGTGCTAGGCTGGAATTCTGAAAGCATCTCCCAGTCACTCTGATAACATGATTGCGATGGTGGACCTTACAAGCCACATCCTTCCAAGACACAACTATGCTCCATTTACCCTGCCTAGCTTCTTTCTCAAATGGTTTGTGCATTTTAGTCTTTTTTTTTAGAACAGATGAGCATACAGGTAACCATAAACTTACAACCTTTAGTGACCATTTGAAGTTGCAATGGCTCTGAAAAAAGAGACTTGTTGACCATTTTTCACACTCACAACTATTGCAGCATCCCCATAGTCACGTGATCAAAATTCAGAGGCGTGGCAACTGACTCATATTTATGATGTTTGCCATATATTGGATCATGAGATCACCTTTTGTGACCTTCTGGCAAGCAAAATCAATGGGAAGGGGCGCCTCTTCTCGTAGGGTGGAACTATCATCCAGGATGGGTTGACCTCATCCAATCAGCTGAGGATTGAGTCTATTAATTTGAATTTGGGTGCTCTGCCTTGCCTGGAAAACCCAGTTACGACGAAGGCAATGAACACAGACTCGACGTGGCATCACCAGGAAGCTTAGGAAATGCAGGAATGCGCAGACACGGCATAAGAAAAACGCACAGTCCATGCTCAACGAAACTCGGGTGGGACTGGATGATAGTTCCACCCTACAAGAAGAGACGTATCAGGTAAGACCTGTTAGAGGTGGTATACGGAGGAGGGAGGGGGGAGAGGCGCGGAAGTTCTCCAGGCCAATGCTGTGTTGCCCAAGATCAGACGGAGCCGAAGCCCCTTGACAGGTACTGAACTGGCCGTTTAAAAGGGAACAGTTCTGAGGCAGAGCTGAGGCTAGGCCTTGTGAGCTCGATGCCTCTAACGGCACAGGCAACCGCTGCCGCAGCATGAGCCAAGGCTCGGCCGCAATCTACCTGGCCCTCTGATGACAGTTGAGGAGCCAGAATTTTGCCAAAAAACTCACGATCGTTGGAAATTTAGAAATGGTGACACAGAAGTAGACAGGAGTGGAGATGAAGCTACGTCCGTCCAGTCTGAGGACTGAGTCATAACTGGGTATTCCAGGCAAGGTGGAGCACCCAAATTCAAATTAACAGACTCAGTCCTCAGCTGATTGGACGAGGTAAACCCATCCTGGATGATAGTTCCAGCCACTATGGAGAATGTAAAATTCATTTAAAGCCATGTTACTAACAAACAATGCAGCGACACACTTAACAACTGTGGCAGGAAAGGTCGTAAATTGGGGCAAAATTCACTTAACAACTGTCTTGTTTAGCAACAGAAATTTTTGGCTCAATTGTGGTTGTAAGTCGAGGACTACCTGTATTTCAAAATAGAAAAGTGGTCTGCAGTCACTCAACTTTATGTTCTAGCAAAGCTAACAGGACTCATTTGCGGGGAAGATATATTGTTGGACATAAAAATGGGTTTTTCTGTTTTACTTTGTAGGGTTCCAGCTTCATTTTTTATATTAACATTATTTTTAAATGTAAAAAGTCAAGTGCTACAGGCAGGCACGCTGGTGTCTAAGACTATCAAATTAGAAATGCAAGATTATAACAGGTAATAGTAACTGGAGCATCCAGTGGCAAAAAGAAATGTTGTGTAGGTTGCTTTATCCGCAAATAATTTTAGTTCTCTTACTTGCAAAAGCTGCATTGACATTCTTTTTCACAACACGAGAGGTATAGCAAGGCTGAAAGACATTTAGGAAAAGCCAGGTCTGCAAACATAGGTGCTATCAAATACTACTTCTTAAATGGTAACGGTATTATCCAAGAGCAGACTTGGAACTGTAACAGAAATGCACAGAAACTGGAACACACATGAGTGATGTTTCCGATAATAACAACTGATGGTCAGTAGTTCTATCTTATAAAAAAGACACCAATTTGCGTAATGCTAAATATTTATATTAGGGTTAAAGTGACTGACCATGCAAACCACCATGGATAAATGCCAGCTAACTTGAGAGGTATAAGAACATATATGCCATGGTACCGCCTAAATCACTACTGTAATATTGCAGTGTGAAATTTCTCTCTCTCTCTCTCTCTCTCTCTCTCTCCCTCCTTCTGTTGTTCCTTATGGCCGAAAAACTTTTGCCAATCCTTGTGTTAAAATTGGTTAGAATAGAATAGAATGTTTTTTAATTGGCCAAGTGTGATTGGACACACAAGGAATTTGTGTGCAATATTGTGTGCATATTGTGCATATGCTCTCAGTGTACATAAAAAAAATACATTCGTCAAGACTGCCAGAACCCAGACAATTATAAAATGGATCAAATATTTCAACTAGGGCCGTGTACACTTTGAAAATGATTAGGAAGAAGCCCTTTCGGCTTCATGTGAATGCTCTGCTATGCATTAAAGCAGCCCAGCTTTTTCTAGCCCTTGAGATGAGACTGGAAAAAAGAAAGATGCTGTTTAAGGAATCAATTCCTTAGTGTGAGTTCTTGACTGCTTTTAAGAATTTATTTTCAACGTGCTTTGTAGTTTTTTCTGAGATTAAAATGCAGACTGCCAGGAATGATGCGCTCTGCCAATTTAATTTACTCAAGCAACCCACTGAATAACCTTAAATACTTTAAATAATTATTTTCCATAGTCTGAAAAGATGACCTTGTAGATTCCAAGCTGGTGAGAGCGCTTTACACATGATTAATGTAGCCTCATCTATTTTTTGAAATGCTGTCTACACATAAACACATCTAACCTCCACCTCAGTTCCCACTTTCTTCTGTGAGTCATAGAAATATGTGATATTTGAAAACACTTTGAGAGGAAAAGCGACAGAACTGTTATGTTCTGAAGCGAAGGTAGCATAAAGTGAAAGAAAGATAACATCATGTCTTCACACAGTCCCAGGTCTTTCTGACTGGTGCAGCCCTCTCTCCATTCATGGTCTCAGGTCTAACAAAATCATTAAGGTCACAGGGCATGACCAGCTGGTCACATGACCCACCGACCACATGACCACAATAAAAGCTGTGAAGAACTGAAACAAGATGCTTCAACTGAAGTCCCACTGAGTATGTCACCTAGTCTGGTGCCGAAATGTTCGAAATTAAACAGCAAGCTCAGAGAACAAACCAGCACCAACAAAACCACTAAGGCCTTTGGAAAAGAAATGGGAAGGGACTGCACTTTTGGGGGGAATGATGAGGACCACAGAAAAGGGCCTTCTCAGTGCTGGCCCCTTCTGTATGGAACATCATTCCCCCCAAAAGTGTTCTCTGAGCTTGCTGTTGAATTTCAAACATTTCGGCACCAGGCTAGGTGACATACCGCCCCTTCAACTCTGCCTCCCCCCGCCTTCCTCGCTCGCTCGAAGGCTCGGGCCGCTCGTCCTCCACCTGTACTCCCCGCATCCTTCAGACGGGGGATGCAGGCGAAGGCGACACGTGGGAATCCCCCGCAGGAACAGCCACCCGGCCAGGCTGAAGGACAGTGACGTGGGAAATGGGAGGAAATCTGGGCAGTTGGTGGGAGTGAAAATGTGACTTCCATCTGAAATAAAGGGGCTTCGGCACAAAGCTGCTTCCCTTCTAACTTCTCTGAGTCATTTCCCATCTGGACATTTATGGTAGCACTATGATTTTTAAACGAGTGTCATCCAGAAAGTTATAGGTAGCTAGATGGACATTTGCCGGGGGGGGGGGGGGGAGAGCAGGGAGGGAGAGTGGATGAGCTCCTGGAAATTAATACTTAACTATTCTGCTTTCTCATTCTTGAGAGGTGAATAATAGAATTCTTTATTGGCCAAGTGTGATTGGACACACAGGAAATTTGTCTCAGGGGCATAAACTCTCAGTGTACATACAAACAACAAAGTAGGTCATAGTTACAATCATTGGTCATAAGAAAGAAAGAAAGAAAGAGAGAGAAAGAGAGAGAGAAAGAAAGAAAGAAAGAAAGAAAGAAAGAAAGAAAGAAAGAAAGAAAGAAAGAAAGAAAGAAAGAAGAAACAAAAACTTATGACCACAATTGAGCCCAAAATTTTGGTTGCTAAGCAAAAGCGTTGTTAAGTGAGTTCCACCACATTTTAAAGTTGGCCATGCCCACCTGGTCACCTGACCACCAAGCCACACCCACCTGAAACCATGCCCATCTGACCTCAAGCCACACCCACAGAACCGGTAGGGAAAATTTTCACATTTTGCCACTGGAAGGGACTAGGGAAAAATTCAGGCATGCAAACACAGAATTGCATATCTGCAGCTTTATGTGGCATGATTTAGGCTTCTGGAGCCAGATTACGATAAAACCATTCACATTTTGGGTTAAACAGATGCAGCTGTGCTTCGTTGAGCATGTGCCACGTTTAGAATTTTTTAAAATACAAATTTAAATACAAATTTAAGACCTTAGACATGTTTTTAGAGATTTTTCTGATCTTTTAACGAACTTTAAATTACTTTAGGGATTATTTTTAATCATGAAAAGACAGGATAGACATTTCATAAATAAGTAATAACCTTTTTAGTTTTGTTTTACTTTTTCTACATTCTTTTCATAATGTACAATTTTCAACCTACTAACCACAACAGCTTCTAGGGTTACAGTCTGTTAAAAATAATGTAACAAAGACATGTGTACCAGCCTATACCACAAAAGAAAGACAAAAAGATATTTTGTTGTTTTAAAACACCAAGTAAAACAGTCAGTTGACAGCAATGTGGAAACCTATCGTTAACAACTACTGTAAATGTCAAATAATAGGTCATGTGGTTGAAAACCTTCTAAAAATTGGATTAATCATTTATAGCCTAACACTCTTTTGGTGATGGTAGATTTTAATGATTAACGATCATTAAGCAGAAATAGCTGAAGAACAGCACTAAATTTGGAAAGTTATAAAACAGAAATATATATTCAAGGTACAGGAAGGATCAGAGCACTACCATAGTTATCAGTTCCAATTCTATTGAATTTAAATTTAAATTCAGGAAACACATTTATTACATTCACAAATTAGCAAACATGTTGCATCAGGCTAAGTATAAGTTCTTATCTTAAAGGAGAAAAATTCTGATCAGCTCTTGAGATTTTCATGCCGGCTCCATAAATGTTAAATCCCCTAACTGACAAAAACGACTGAGTAAATGCAAACGAAACAAGAGTCCAATATAATTGAAGAACATCCAACTGAATTATGCACAGAAGTCTGGTTTTCTGCAATTAGATTGCCCCCACAGCATGAATTTATTTGACAATTAGAGAGAAGTGGAACAATTAGGATGCAGTTTAAAAAAATAAAGGAATCTTTGCTGCTTTTCTCAGTTAACAATCTATATCCATCATAGAAATTATCTCTCTTTCAAGTGTTTTGTTTTTTCAAAAAAGAGAAACTGTTATTTTTTTTAAAAAAAACATGCTATATACTAAAAGACATGGAAGGCCTGTATGTGTATTATATATATCTGGAGACATGCTGCAGAAGAATCAAGATTTTGCATTTCACAAAATAAAACCACTATTCTCTTGACAATGGAAATGAAACAATATTAGAATAGACTGAAATGTGATACGTTTCCGCCCCGAAGGATTTTCTGCAGAACCAGTTGAGGCATTAGTCTGCACTGCTGAGTTTTGCTTTCTGCTTCAGCGCAAAATTAAGGAGTTGTTTTTTTGTGCTAACAGTTCTTTAGATTCTCTTGATATTTGTCTGCTTGGTGAAAAACCAGAACAAAGGAAGTATGTACACTCTGTCAGAGACAATAAAGGTAGTATCAAACTTCATAAAAATATTGAATTTCTCATTCGTGGCTTTGAAAGAAGTGTCTTAAAAACAGGAAAATACCAGGAATATAAGTGGTTTCATGGTAATGCAGACAATTGGGTATGTCCAACCATTTACCATTTATTAGCAGCCATTACATAGGATTTCAGAAAGAAATATCTTTGTCAGCCATATAGGATAGGGAAAGGTAAAAAACCGAACAGAATACAATTGCTTGGTAAACAACAGGATTTCTCATAAATGCAATAAGCAGTACCTATAAAATAACCCTCAACTAGAGCATGTTAATCTGTCTTTACCAATAGCTGGTATAGCCACTGCTGGAAATGCTCAGTTTGACAAACAAAATCAATAAGCCAGCATTAGAACATTTCTGGCCCATTTTTAAGTCCCTTTCTGCAACAAAATGGTCAGTCTGTTGCTTCAGAGAATTCTGGAGGAAGCAGACTATCTGGACCCATTCAGTTGGGTTTCAGGCCTGGACACCATACTGAAATGACATTGACTATGCTTGTTGATAACATATGGCAGGACTGGATGGGGTCGGGGCTCCTTCTATCCAGATCCTTATGGAACTCTCGGTGGCCATTCAGACCATCAAAATTGCTGACTCAGCTATTGGAAATGTAAACAAGAAGGGATATTCTTGTTTGGTGGTATAAAAAAGCTAGAAAATTCTGTATTCTGGTATCAAGTTGTGACAGTCATAACTCAATTTTATGACCATTTTTACAGTGGTCATTAAGCAAATCACATAGTCATAAGTCCAAAACACGGTTTAAATGCAAACCAGTTCTCCTGAATAGGCCTTTTCTGCTGGAAATTGGCAGAAAGCGTCACAGATTGTAGTCATGTGACACAAGGTGCAGCGGCCAGGCATAAATGTGAGCTGGTTGCCAAGCAACTCAAATGCAGTCATGTGACTGGGAGGGGAATGGTGCGACATTTTATGTCAGCTATAAGTGCTTTACATGCTGTGAAGGACCCTTTCTGAAGCTGTCATAACTCGAAAAACAGTTGCTAAAAACCAGTCATAAGTCAAGAACTACCTGTATAAACTTGAAGCCAGAGATTTTTCTTTTGGAACTGATGGACAAGCAGTTGGAAAAAAGTCATGGAATTTTGTTTTTTTGCATGTAATAGGGGACTATACTCACAGTGGAAATAGAAATAGATTTGACTTGCTAGATTACCTATTCCATAGACAGATATGTAAATTATTACAATTTGTTTAACATATATCTTCTGACCAGAATGGGGTCTACCTCACAAATTTTTAAACATGGTAATGAAAAAAAAAAGGTTATATTATTTAAAGGTTATATAGAAGCATAAACAACATTCTAAATTCCTATTTTTAAGTAATGGCCAGCATAATGAATGAAGAGAATAATAAGATAACAAGTAAGAATTATTATGTTTTAAATGTATTTATATAATAGCCATAAACTTTTCTATATTTAAACCTTCCAATTTCCAACAAAATGTAATATGAACTAATCAGATATAGAATATAAAAAGTATTTAGCATATTATTAAAGTACACACACACACACACACACACACACACACACACACACATACAGTGTTGCAAATCCCATCGCTACCAGTTTGTGTGTGCACCGATACGGGCCGGATCTACGAACCGGTAGCAGCCTCCTGCCACCGCTGCTACCGGTTTGTAGATCCGGCCTGTACCGGTAGCAACCCACCGCTGATATATACCGTATTTTTCGGAGTATAAGACGCACCTTTTTACCCCCAAAAAGAGGGTAAAAACTTGGGTGTGTCTTATACACCGAATGTAGCCCCACCCACCCAGCCACCCCCACCCTTTGGCCTCTGTCTTCCAGCAATTTACCTGCTTGCAGGAAAGAGGGAAAAGCCTGTAAAGCCAAGCAAGTCAGTAGCAGTTTCCCGACGTACAGCTGATTAAGTTTGCCACGTGGGAAAATGAAAGTGAAACTAACTGCAAAGAGGCAAATAGCTGGGAGAGACACGCAGGTTTTTATTTTTGCTGAACTGGCTGCAAAGGGGTAAGTGAATAACTATAAATGTCTGTAGAATGTTCAAATTATTAGACTTATTTTTTAAAGACTGCTTTATTATTGTTCTAGAGCCGTGGTGGCGGCGAACCTATGGCACGCGTGCCAGAGGTGGCACGCGGAGCCATAGAAGCCGGCACGTGAGGGTTGCCCACCGGCAAACCGGAAGTGCGAAAAAACGCACTTCCGGTTTGCCGGTGTGCTGTTTTTTGCACTCCGGAGGGTTCAGGGAAGCTCCCTGAAGCTCCGGAATGCAAAAAACTACAAAACAGACAAACCGGAAGTGCACTTTTTCGCACTTCCGGTTTGTCCGTTTTGTAGTTTTTTGCATTCCGGAGCTTCAGGGAGCTTCCCTGAACCCTCCGGAGTGCAAAAAACAGCATACCGGCAAACCGGAAGTGCGTTTTTTCGCACTTCCGGTTTGCCGGTTTCGTTGTCCCAGGCTCCGGTAAGCCTTTGCGCGGGGGTGGGAGGGTGTGCGCATGCGCAGGGGGCAGCATGGGGGGGTGTTGTGCGCATGCGTGGGGGGGAGGGAATGGGTGTGGGCACGCGAGCGCGCGTGAGCGCCCCCCCTTTTTGGCACGCGAGCCTAAAAAGTTTCGCCACCACTGTTCTAGAGCCAGGGGTCTCCAACCTTGGCAACTTTAAGACTTGTGGACTTCAACTCCCAGAATTCCACAACCAGCTTTGTTAGCTTTGCTGGCTGTGGAATTCTGGGAGTTGAAGTCCACAAGTCTTAAAGTTGCCAAGGTTGGAGATCCCTGTAAATCTAGACAACTTAACAAAATAAAGAAGCTTTTTAAAATAAATGCTTGCTCTGAAGAGGCCCAATGCTATTGTATCTTCTTTTAAATAATAGAGAATAATGTATACTTCCAGAAATTTTAATTAATTTTAACTGTTCTGTACAAGTACAGTATGAAATGTAACAGTGTCCTGTTTAGTATTAGAGTTTAGTTACCTTGGAGTAGATCTATTTAAATAATTGGGAAGAGTTAGTGTGACTACATTTAAGAAAACTTTCTGGCATAATGTACATTTCTCCAATTCTTTGCTATTTCTATGGGTCAGGCACACATGCACAGAAATACACAGCAAACAGTGTATATCATCTGTGCTGTTTGCTGTTTGCTGTTTGCTGTTTGGCAAATTGCTTGGAGGCAGAGGTCATTTTTCCTTGTTTTCCTCCCTCAAAACTAAGGGGCGTCTTATACTTTGGTGCGTCTTATACTCCGAAAAATACGGTATATATAAAATCTTGCACAATATAATGAAATATAGGTACAATAAGACTGCTATAACTTCCTAGTTCCTGAACCATTCTTTTATAGGATTTAAACCTTTTTTTGAAACAGGAGATAAGTGATGATTCATATATTTCAGGAATACAGGAACACACATACACATATGAAACAAGTATAGCTCATTAATGGTCCATGTCCTAAATTAGTTTTGGGGGAAAATAAAATGGTTTAAAGATATTAATGTGATTTCAAATTGTATAAAAACCCCAGATGGATGGATGGATGGATGGATGGATGGATGGATGGATGGATGGATGGATGGATGGATGGATGGATAGGTAGGTAGGTAGGTAGGTAGGTAGGTAGGTAGGTAGGTAGGTAGGTAGGTAGGTAGGTAGGCAGGCAGGCAGGCAGGCAGGCAGGCAGGGTCATTTCAGGATTACCGTCCTGGACTTATTATATGTCTTTGTTTATGAACTGGCTGCTTATCAATAAAACTGAAAGACTAATCAATATGATTTGGTGTCTTGTAGTTAAGATTTTATGCTGTATTTAAGATCTGCGATGTTTTCTATATATATTATAAATCATATTTTTCTTGTTGTTTTTTCTGTATACTAAAGCCATAAAAAGGAATGTACTTTTAAGAAAAAATACTTTGCAAGTGTTTGTACTGAAATGACAACAAATGAGCTGAAATAGAATTTACTGCCAGACAAGTTTCCTGTCCAATTATTTCCTGACATGCATAAAATGGATTTATTTTTATGTTTTATAGGCAAACAATGTCAGGTATTTCCTCTGTGCATTTCACAAACAGATCTTTTATAGAAAACATGACACTGTGAATCCTAGATTGATATGTTCCTAACAAAGAACTGACTCCTTGTGACTTAAATTTGGACAAAACTATACAGCATGCTATGTTTTGGGATATTTTAAAGCTTTTTAGGGACAGACAACCCAGGGATCAAATGTAATCTCAATTAAGAAGGATTACAAAATTACAAATGGAAAGCTGGCAGACAAGCTACTTCAGGCAGACCAGACACTAAGTCCCTGAGAGACCTTTAATGCTAAAACAGCACAAATAATTTTTGAATTTAGCTCTTAGAAAAGTGGCAGGAAGATATCCCAACTCAATAAAAAGACTCTTGCGCCTTAAGTATAAGTATGGTATAAATCCACTTGTATAATTTTATTATAGATAACTTAATCTCCTTGACAAAAGAACTCCTGGCTAGTTACGGTAGTATCTCTGCATTTCTTTACTAAACGACTCCTTCATATCTGTGCACACACATTTGAGACAATGAAAAGATAACCTTAATAACTGTACCGCAGTAAGAACAAGCTGTTACAAGCTACCTAATGACATAATAAGAACAAGCTGAAACACTATTTATCAATATATTTGTGTAATAATTTTACTAACATTAAAATTAAATTACCATAATACTTTGTAGGTATCTAGTTTGCATAAATTAGACCCCCACAGAGGTAAGTTGCTAATTAAAAAATTCAGGGACAATATACATAGTATGGTAAAGAAATATGGTCTTAAAATATTTTTATAAAGAAAAATGAACTAAGGAAAAAAGCATACACATTTTAAGGCATGAAATAAGAAAAAAAATATAGGGACTGGAAGCTTGACTGGTCAAATGGGCAGCTTGTAAACCTGCTATATTCTCCAAAGCAAAGTGAAGATGGAATGGGAATATAGAGCCATCTTCTTCTGCAGGACATATCTTCAAGGGAATCGCTTAATAAGGGAGCAAAATCCCACCATCGAATTCTCTGACTGCACTGTAGGAATAAAACAAGGTCCTCTTTGACAGACTTACCCCAGCTTTAAAACTGAAAATGTGTTCCTTTTTATGTACATTGCCACACAGAATCATCTTATACTAGATTATTTCTCTAAAAAATTCTTTCAGCCATCTCATTTACAATTTTAACATACCATGTTAGAAAGGAGAGTGTTTAGAGACTTAAAAAAGGAATCCGCTAAGCTAGACTGTGGGTTGTTGTTTTTATATGGTGCCATTAAAGAAAAAAGCTGAAAACTTGTTATACACTTGAATAAAGGAGGCCTTGTTCACTAGGGTAGAGGACAAGCCCTTCAGGCATGACTAAAGCACTGTGTGGGCCAGGATGGGGAGAAAACAACTGTTGTTCTATATGGGAGCTACAGAGCGAAATGATGAAGGCAGAGACTTACAGAGCAATGGATAACCTCTGCCACTCAGAAGCATCAAGTGCCTCACAGGAGTGACACAATAAATGATAAGGAACTTGGAGGATTCCAAAAATTGTCTTATCAAACTTCAAGGGCCAGTCACATCTTAAAGACTACCGGTATTATAAAAAGGGTATCTCTTAATGAACTTTATGTCATTTCAATGTTATCATTGGTAATCTCATCGTTTTTGTCTTAACCAAGATACCGTATTTTTCGGAGTATAGGACGCACCGGAGTATAAGACGCACCTAGATTTTAGAGGAGGAAAACAAGAAAAAAAGTATTCTGAACCAAATGGTGTAGTAATATATTATTTAATAAAATACCAGTGTAGCAGAATACTTTTTACAACCATGTACACTTTTTACAAACTTCAAACTTGACAGCTTTAAGACTTGTGGACTTCAACTCCCAGAATTCCTCCTCCAGTCATGCTAGCTCAGGAATGGGAGTTAAAGTCCACAAGTCTTAAAGTTGCCAAGTTTGAAGAGCCCTGAGTTAGGGGTGGCAAGGGTCTTCAAACTTGACAGCTTTAAGACTTGTGGACTTCAACTCCCAGAATTCCTCCTCCAGTCATTCCTGAGCTAGCATGACTGGAGGAAGAATTCTGGGAGTTGAAGTCCACAAGCCCCACAGCAAACCTGGAAGTTGGTCTTCAAAGCTGTCAGGTGGCTCGCTTTGGGCAGCAGCAGCGGCGGCGGCTCCGTAGCTGCCTCGGGAACAGGCTTCGGCCAGCAACGGTGGCAGTGGCTTTCCCGTGGTCTGGCGGTGGTGGCGGTGACGGCCAGCAGCAGCAACTTTGTTTGGGGCGATTTTGGCGGCTAGCAGCAGCGGAAGCGGCTTTGTTTGGGGCAGCCACGGCGGCTTTTTTATGGTCTGCCGCCGGCGGCTTTCCCGTAGTCCGGCGGTGGTGGCGGCTAGCAGCAGCGGAAGCGACTTTGTTATGGTCTGCCGCCCCAAACAAAGCCGCTTCCGCTGCTGCTAGCCGCCACCACCGCCGGACTACGGGAAAGCCGCCGGCGGCAGACCATAAAAAAGCCGCCGCAGCTGCCCCAAACAAAGCCGCTTCCGCTGCTGCTAGCCGCCAAAATCGCCATAAACAAAGTCGCTGCTGCTGGCCGTCACCGCCGCCACCGCCAGGGCGGCCGCGGCGGCTTTTTTATGGTCTGCCGCCGGCGGCTTTCCCGTAGTCCAGCGGTGGTGGCGGCTAGCAGCAGCGGAAGCGGCTTTGCTGTGGGGCAGCTGCGGCGGCTTTTCTATGGTCCGCCGCCGCCGGCTTTCCCGTGGTACGGTGGTGACGGCCGCGGCCAGTGGCAGCGGCTTTGTTGTGGTCCGGCGGAGGCAGCGGCAGCGGCTTTCCCGTGGTCCGGCAGTGGCCTAATGCAACATCCGGAGTATAGGACGCACCCAGTTTTTAACCCTCTTTTTTGGGGTAAAAAGGTGCGTCCTATACTCCGAAAAATACGGTAACTTAAAATGGGTATTAGGAATGCTAGATAAGATTTCCACATGTATATTTGGTACATATGGCAACCTAAGTCAATTATATTTATTTATTTGTATCCTGCCTTTATAATTTTTGCAAGTAACTCAAGGTGATGTTCCAATACAGATTTCTTCACCCGTTTTCCCCACAATACCACCCTGTGAAGTGGATTAGGTTGAGAGAGAGTGACTGACTCAAAGTCACACAGTTGCCTTTCATGGCTAAGGCAGAACCTGAACTCACGGTCTCACACTTTAAATTTAAATGTCCCTGGTGTGATGGGCGTTACCCAAAGAAGAAACCACTACAAAAAACCACTTTTAATTTTGGGCAATTTACCCATGCTTGGGAAGCACTGGGTTAAAGCTAGAATTGATCAAGTCTTAAAACAAGAAGTACCAATAAAGGAGAATATTTGTAGCTGAAGGTTGAAAAGAGGGGTCCTTGATGCTCTCTGAGCTTGGTTGTTTTCTTCCAGATGTTTCATTACCCAAACTAAGTAATATCATCAGTGCCAATGATATTACCTGGTTTAGGTAATGAAATATCTGCAAGAAAACAACCAAACTTAGAGAGCACCAACGACCCCTCACAATAATAGAATGGGATAGAATTTTTTATTGCCCAAGTGTTATTGGACACACAAGGAATTTGTCTTGGTGCATATGCTCTCAGTGTACATAAAATAAAAGAACTTTCGTAAGAATTCAAAGAAGATTGCAGCCTTTATGACATTAAATCAATTTGAACACTGGCTTCTGGAGTTATTAAATCAGTGACCAATAAAGAAACTACTGCTGTAATACGAATTTTGCAAAATCTGTTGCAGTTTGATTTCCTGTTACTATATATTGTAGTAGTTTATGCATCCACACTAAATACTGAAACAGAAAGATGAATGTATGACAGCCAGCAGTGATAATAAAAAGATATAATGGTGTACTTTTCCATAAGAGTAAGAAGTACAAGCCAGTAAGCTCTGCTTTATAACTACTAATTATAATATGCACTTTAGCTCATTCCAATTTTAATACCATAGTAATAAACACCAGCTTTTAAGCAATATTAACAACTTGGTCCTGATTATTCCTATCGATCCAGGCTGATTCTCATTGAAATCATGACCTGCATCTGGCCTATGCTAATTGCATACAAGAATCTATTTTATTAGATGCTGCTGTATACAAGAACAAAAATCTTCACAAAGAAAAGTAAATATTGAGAAAAATGTATTTTTTAATTTTGATTTGATATTTCCCAAATACGCAGGATTTTATCAGAGGAAACATTCAGTAACAGGAGGCCCTAGCTGTTGTCTGAATTAGTAGACCCCAAATATGCAATTACTGTAGTTTTGAAGAATTCCTATCTATGGAACCTTAGTTGAAATTTTATAACTAAGAGTTCAGTAATATTTAGGCTGTAGTGTCACTATATTCTAGTGGTCGTGTACCGTAGTGCCTTCCTGAGGGCATCTCAGAACTCTCTTCATTATTTTTTGTCAATCCAGGACTAAGTATCAATGGACATCACCACTATTGTTCAATATTTCTTTCTAAATCTGCAGCAAACAGAACCATGACATCTTGAGAGAATTGGAAGTGTAATATAAAAGCTTTCCTTGTAAAGTTATATTATCTACTGAAAGCATTATGTCTGTATATTGCCATTTATTTAGTAAATTATGTTTTTATCTATACAGTATTGTCCAACATGCAACATTGCACTGTGCACTTTGTATTAGTATCTAGTGTGAAACAGACTTTTATCTGCAGCAAAAATAATCTAATAATGAGGCAGGAAGTATTATCACACAAGCCTCCTCTGTGACATATCTGCTGTCATGGCAACTAAATTCAGCACTGATTGAGTGAGTTTGGTTTCAATTTCACAGCAAGACTGCAAGGAGGAAGTAAAAAAAAGCGGCTGGTAGGTCCCTTGCGTGCTGACTCTGGAGTTGGGATTTTTGACTTGTCCGGATTATGACCTAGTATGGACAGTATGTTGCTGTGAAGCTATGCATGATTTGTTGTATAAAGGAATCACTGCTTTCAGTGAGTGTCATAGTGTCAGCATTTCAAATAACAGGACAAATGCTGAATGCCTCCTGTGGTTGAGGTTAGCCCAGGGGTGAAATGCTCCCGGTTCGGGCGGGCCAGTCGGTCGTTGTAGAGCCGATAGAGCCAATAGTGATTGCAGCGCGAGGCTTCCCCTGCCCGCTTCCCCCACCCGCCTGGACGCCGCCATTTGGGTTCTTTTACCCTCTGTGCATGCGTAAAGCGTTCTGCGCATGCGCAGAGGGTAAAAGAACCCAAATGGCGGCGTCCAGGCGGGTGGGGAAAGTGGGTGGGGGAAGCCTCGCACTGCGATCGCTATCGGCTCTATTGGCTCTACGATGACCGACTGGCCTGCCCGAATCGGGAGCATTTCACCCCTGGGTTAGCCTCTGTTTAGAAAACAAAACAAACTGGATATACTGTAAATTAGAATGGTAATTATCAGGCACAAAAGAGAAGGTCCATACTTTAAGCTGATTTGTTACTAAAAGCCTATTAACAGGAATCTTATCAACTAACAATCAGCACCTGGCTAGAGTTAGATAAGGCTCAACTGCACTCACTGATGGGTTGGAGTTCATTTGGGCCTACGTAAGGATTCTAGGCTTTTCACTCTGATCCAAGATTCTGCCATTCCTTTCTTCTACAGTAATATAACAAGACAATGTTCAGTCATGACGCTAGATCCTACTGGAGATGGTCAAAGCCAAACTCTATGCATTGTGAACATGAAAACAACAATATCTGTATCCATGAGAATACACAGTTGGTAAGTGATAGACCATGGTTAATTGTTTGACCCGATTATGCCTTTTATCAGTGTCCAATAAGGTCATTCTCCTCACAAGTCTGTGGAGATTCTCAGTCATCCAGGTCATAGTTGTCTCAAAGGTGCTTTTTCAAAAGGCAACTGGTCTGTTTTTTCATTGAGGAAGAAGAACAAAACATTTCACTTCTCATCCAACAAGCTTCATCAGTTGTGATGCTAGGGGATTGAAGGATAGGTACTGATCATTGAGACTGGATGGTGGGGGGATGGATTTTAAAGAGGGGTAAAAGAGGCCATTTATATTAACACTGAGCAGCCCTCTCTCAATGTTATCAGGGGGAGGGATAAGACACGACCTATCTTCAGTTTACAACAGCAGCCCTTTCAACAGTTCCAAGAAGATTCCATAACCAATTGCACTGTGATTCAGGTGACCTTGAGTGCAAAGATAAACCTTTGTGGCTTCAAGAGTTCTCAGGGAGAGTGCTAACGACAAGACAACTGCAAAGAAGTACAATCCTTCCATCCCTCCCCACCATCCAGTCTCAACGATCAGTACCTATCCTTCCATCTCCCAGCATCACAACTGATGAAGCTTGTTGGATGAGAAGTGAAATGTTTTGTTCTTCTTCCTCAAGGAAAAAACAGGCCAGTTGCCTTTTGAAAAAGCACCTTTGAGATTCTCTCCACACACAAAAAATATTCTGTTGTTTTGCACAAATGTCTTGTGGCTGGGGGGAGATAATTACCCTCAGTTTAAAGGCCACTGTGATAGGCTGTGGATAAAAAGGCCCAATTTCAGTAGAAACTAAAACCAACAAATAGTTGGTCGCCTGGTGCTTGCATCCATCCTAAGAAGTGGGTTGCCAAAAAGTAAATTGCCACTACTTTCTTTCACAATGTTTTTTAAGCCCAAGGATTGCCTAGTGATCTTTCATTTAAAATTTAACAAAGTCCAACTCTGCTTAACTTTTCCAAATCAAATTGGCCACTGCAACTTTTAATCTGTACCTTAGCCATGATGTTTTTAGATGGCCTAAACTAAGTTTCAATCACACATCAGTTTGAAATTCCCACTCGATTTATAGCAGAGTGATAATACTGTTGACATACCTTGAAAGATTTCTGTAACAAAGATGACAACTACACCCTATACCCTGTGAAATAATTTGAACACTTGAGGACAAGATAATAATACAAATTATCAGCAAGGTTTATTAATGTTATTGCTATTAATGTATGAATGTTTTACTAAAATAATGTGTGTGTGTGGGGGGGCGTCTATAAATATCTAAAGATATAATCCTATGTTCATTTGCTAAAGTGCAATTCCACCAAATTGACTGGACTTTATTTGTAAGTAGAATGGATAAAGCTGTAATTTCAAGGTGTTATATAGACATACCGTATTTTTTGGAGTATAAGACGCACCTTTTTCCTCCCTAAAAGTGGCTGAAAATTTGGGTGTGTCTTATACTCTGAATGTAGCTTTTTCGGAGCTTTTTTTCCCAGCCCTAACTAGGTGTTAACGATCTTCCCAGCTCTTACCTTGCAGGCTTTTTCATTGTTACTCTCTCCGAAGAATGTTTTTCCAGCCCTAAGCCTTTTCAGGGTTTTTTCATTGCTCTACTTGCTCCGAATAAGTTTTTTTCTAGCCCTAACTAGGCGCTAATGATCTTCCCAGCTCTTACCAGCTTGCAGGCTCTTTCATTGTTACTCTCTCCGAAGAAGGTTTTTTAAAGTCCTAACCAGGGGATAAAATAATGTGCTGAAGCTGACCAGACTAAGGACGTTAGCCAGATGAATACCTGGTAGGCAGATTTCCCCCCCTATTTTCCTCCCCCAAAACTAAGGTGCGTCTTATATTCCGGTGCGTCTTATACTCCGAAAAATACGGTACTTATCGCTGTTGGATTTTCTGACTACTGATCTAATTATTTATACATAGTCATTTTTATATTTCGTGTAGTAACATTCATTCCTGGAATACACATTATAATATTGATGCAGCCATCATCAAACAATATATTCATTTATTTATATTTCACCCTTCTTCCAAGAATCTAAGAATAACATACATATTTCATTTATTTTCCACATTTTATTAGAAAACCCATCAAATTAACTGAGATTGCCTACATATGACCATCCTATGAGCTTACCAGAATGAATATTTTAATATGAGTCCCTCTAGTTTAAACTAATGATCTAGGACAGAGGTCCCCAACCCTCAGGCTGTGGCCCATTACGGGGCTGTGGTCTGTTTGGAACAAGTGGTGGGGGAGTGTGCACACACACGCAGCTCCACTTGCAAATGGAGCTGTGCGTGTACCTGCCTCTCCCCACCCCCGCCGGGTTGTCAAGCTGGAAATATTGGGGTCCGCTGATCTAGGAATCTGGAAATAGAAATCTATGGTCATTTTCTCTTCTGATAATAAAAATTGCTGGTTAATATATACTGGGGTGGGGGAAACCACATAATTTTCAATGCACATAAATGTGCAACTGTGGATAAATATGCAACATTTTAATCTTAAAAATACATTTCTACATAGCTGTTCAGATGTCTATGCATTTTAGTAAAAAAGATGTTAATGTGACCATTAAAAAGTATGCACTTGTTTATAGCAATTGCTACATTGTGAACTCAGTACTTACTATGTTATATTTATAACTGTTATTATAAAATTTTCTGCATGAGTGTTTTGTTTACATATATTAATCTATTTTGCCAAAGGGCCTTAGGGTTAAATAGTAGCAGGTACTATTATCTGGCAGAGATATACTGAACTTACTCATCTATGCTTCATGACATAATGCCTGCCAAAAATCAGCTGGTTAAAACAATCAGTTTCCTTCAAAAACTGGAATAAGCCATTTACTCATTCTCAATTCAGAATCCTTATGAAAACTCAAAGTCATTCCATGAGCCGGGTGGTCAAAGGCACAAGAAAGATAAAAGGGTGTTTGTCACATAGTACATTATTAAACTATGGAATTCACCACCATAAGAGTCAGTGTTAGCCATTAACTTAGCATAGCTTTAAACAATGATTAAATGAATTCATGAAGGTTATCAATATCTACTAATTGCATGGCCATATAGTAACTCTAATATCAGATAATAAGCCTTTCAACAGTTGGAAACAACTGAGCAAGAACATTTTGGTGCTTATGTTCTGTTAGTGGACCTCTTACAGATATCCATATGGAAAGAAAAAGATTAGATTCAATGTTTTTCTCTCATCCAGCATGGCTTCTGTAACTAACTGACATATAGGATTGAATTTCCTTTTAAAGGAGCTCTACAGCTGACAGTGTTAAAATACATTATACAATCAGCCTTAACATTAATTTCATTGGTTTTCTATAGCAGCAACTAGCAAAATGCAATTCTGAGGTAATGTAGAATTCCCTACTTTTACAAATCTTTTTTAACTTGGTTATTTTTGTTTGTACTGTACAGATTTGAGTAATGGCATTTGATATCCACTGCAAATTTCCACAAGATATCTTAAATGCTCTACACTACAGCATAAAAGCAAAGTAGAATCCAGACAAGTAGACAAGCAAGCATTTATTTAAATAAATGAGAAGAACCTCCATGGTCTTTAATTTTTTTTTTTACAATACCATGACACTGAAAGGAAGTTATGGGAAAGCAGAAAATCAATGTACTATGCAATCAAATATAAAGCTTAATTTTAATTAACCATACAAATTTGGTATGCCCAGAATGAAATTATTAAAGAATGGGAGAGTTGTCTAGACAGTTAATCTCACTCTCCTATAAGCCTCTCATTTTCATTACTCAAGTATTCTGCTAAACATAGATATTTACACCATCTCTATTAGCACAATAGTCAGGCTTTGCAGAAATATGAGGCCAGCTAAGCAATTTTGTCTATGAATGGCAGCTTATTAGTGCATATAATAAAAATGTTGCCTCGGGCTTTATCTTACCTAAACCCAGCTTGAATTTGCATTCCTCCTAATCAGCATCTTCAGTAATTTTAAGAAAATGCTCTCTTGAACTACAGTTACTAGCTATACATTTGTTTAAGTTTAAAACATTCTGAAATTGTTATGGAATGGATAGTTCTTGGTTAAGTATAGGATGTAATGAGTATTTAAGATTACTAGTCAGCTGATAGCTAAACAGACATTAGTCATCCAGGAAAAGAATGTGTTTCTGAGGAGGAATAGCAGAATAGCTTGTTTGTGTACCAGTGCCTGCTGTTACAGGTTACTTTTCATCCCTAAAATAAATCTCAATCTCAATAAAGCCCCTCCATGTCTTAGGACCAGGTTATCTTCGGGACCGCATCCTACCTCATACATCCCTACGACCAGTTAGGTCCCACAGAGTCGGTCTCCACCAGGTTCAGCCAAACAATGTCGGTTGGTGGGCCCTAGGGGGAGAGCCTTCTCTGTGGGAGCTCCGGCTCTCTGGAACCAACTCCCTCCAGAGATCCGAATCATTCCCACCTTGCTGGCCTTCCGGAAAGCCATTAAGACATGGTTCTTCCTGCAGGCGGGGTGATTGTGAATGTTGCTTGTGTTGTTTTTATTTTTTTAATCACTATTTTATTGTTGTTTTTATAGTATTTTTTTATATAGTATTCAGCTGTTCTTATACTGTATATGTTGTACGCCGCCCTGAGTCCCCAGGGAGTAGGGCGGCCTATAAGAATCGCAAAATAAATAAATAAATAAATAAATAAAATCTCAATCTCTCTCTCTCTCCCCCTCCCTCCCAATATTCTTCCCCTTCTCCCTTCCAAACCTATTTTGGGAAAGTGGAATTCTTGTTTACAAAACAGCACCCGCAAGCAAAACAGCAAGAAGTAACAGATGGAGAGCAATCATAAAAACTGCTGGGTTATCAATTTAAAAAGTCTATTACGTATGCATATTTTTTTAGGTGAGTAATTTAATCCTAAAGTGAGTATATAGTTGAACAATATCTTCATTCAGCTAGCAACAACCTACTGAAAGTCATAGGAAGAGACAAGGAGAAAAGTAAAACAGCTGAATGTTTTATAGTATCATGTCAACCAATAATATGGTTTAGTGTTACTGTATTACATAAAGCTGGCCACTGTGATTTGTAAACCAGGATTTATGGCAGGATTCGACAGTGATTTAGTTTTAAGGTTAGGGTTAGGGTTTCAGGAGGTGGTGAGGGCCGCAGGAATGATAACATTAAGTGGACATGTATCATGCATGCAACTTTTTGTGGTCTCCCTACTCTGGGATTTTGGTGAGAAGTTCTGGTTCTGTTCTGTTTTTAAAACTAAGCTGAAACTTTAAAAAATACTTTTGATATTGTATTTCCCAGCTAAAAGTGGCATAATGGTGAAGTCTTACTTTGGCGTTGTGGAGACTAACTCAGGGCAGGAAAAGCTCAGAAAGGGATGGAAGTAAAGATCACGATAGCTAGAGGGATATATGAGGTAGGAGGCCGGAGAGTAGGCTGCTCTTGTGGAAGCGGGGGCTGTGTATCTGAGCCCAATTTCATATTTTAGCCTCTCCACCCCAGTCTCATCTCAAGAGCCAGGCCGCCAAGTTCTCTGATGTTCATGATTTAATTGTAATTAATTAATGACTGAGAGAGTAAGCCTGGTCTAACCATATCCCTGAGATCTAGGTGACCAAAAATATGGAATATGCCTATCCAAGCTTTGGGTATGTCACCAAGCCCCGAGCTCAGAGTGGTGAAGATGGAAAGGCTATTGTCATACAAAAGACTGTACTAGTGACTAGAGGTGCCCTTCCATGGCTATCCAGGCATAATTTCTTATTCATAAAATTAAGTCCCAGGGAAAAGTGGGCACTGGTGTTGCCATTGTACCAACCCACCTGCTGCACAATGGCATTCCTCAGTGGGCGGCTGAACCTCACTTCTGGAAAACTGATGAAACTATCCAGATACATGAAGGAAGTAAAGGCCAATGTGAGTTCATGACCATCATGACAATCACGGGCATGTCACAAGTCATCATAGTGGGAGGCTACACATTAGACCTGTGTTTTGTCTGAGACAAATGTGATATGATTGAGTGTGGGAGACAGTAATCTTTCTCCTTTGTCATGGTCAGATCAATGACTGATGCTATGGAAATGATCAGCAGCATCTGATCATCTGCAAGGAGGATAAATTGGTCAACTCTTCCAATGAATCCGCTTGGTTTTCAGAAGAAACTTGAGGAGCTTTGTGGAACCTTGGTGGGCAATTGTTCCAAGGCATAAGTCACCAGCTACAATTTAGAGCCAGATAGATTGCAACTGAACAACTCTCTTGGGCTGCCTCTGAAGATCACTTAGAAACTTTAACTGCTATAATATGCCACAACCCAATTAGTGATGGGCACCAGGAGGATTTTTCCATGTAATATCTCTGCTTCAGGAGCTACACTCTACAGATGCAATTCAAGGTGCTGGTCATCATTTATGAAGTATGGCATGGGATGTGAGGTCTTTGAGATAGCCTAGTCTTGTCATTTCTGTCCACCCAATAAGACTTGAAGTGGGCTCTCTGGAATCCCTTCTTTAAGATAATGTCATCAGAGGGATCTTGGAGACCAGCCTTCTCAGCTGTGTCCTCTTTTCTTTCTTTATAATAGCATTTCTTCCCCTCCCCCCCAAATAATTAAAATAACCTAGTTTCTTCTTTGTACATATTCTAGAATAGCCATTAATATTTGTTTATTCCAGATGATTTGGGGTGAAGATCCTTTGCTATAGCATGTGTCGATATTGGTTAATTCCTTTGGTATAAAGTTTACTGTAACTAATCTGTTGCTTCATTTTTGTTACTTTGATTTATTGTTTTTAATCCTCTTACTGGAGAGGGTTTGTAATCTGCCATAAATCTCCATGGATTAGAACAGCAAGTCAGCCCTAATAACTAAATAAATAATAAAGGTGCTCTGATCATCATAATTTCATATGATCTTTTGGTGTCAATCATTTTCAGCTTTGCCATTTTCTTCCCTATCTGTTGTGCTATAAGTAAATTATTTTTAGAATCTTTCTATCTTTCACTGAGAAAACAAAGCAAATACTTTATTAAAATAAGAAAATATATGGTCCTCCTGAAAACAACTACCGTATTTTTTGGAGTATAAGACGCACCTTTTTCCTCCCTAAAAGTGGCTGAAAATTTGGGTGTGTCTTATACTTCAAATGTAGCTTTTTCCCCAGCCCTAACTAGGTGCTAACAGATCTTCCCAGCTCTTACCTTGCAGTCTTTTTCATTGTTACTCTCTCCAAAGAATGTTTTTCCAGCCCTAAGTCTTTGCAGAATTTTTTTTCATTGCTCTACTTGCTCCGAATAAGTTTTTTTCTAGCCCTAACCAGGTGCTAACGATCTTCCCAGCTCTTACTGGCTTGCATGCTCTTTCATTGTTACTCTCTCAGAAGGAGGTTTTTAAAGTCCTAACCAGGGGATAAAATAATGTGCTGAAGCTGACCAGATTAAGGACGCTAGCCAGATGAATACCTGGTAGGCAGATTGTTTTCCCCTATTTTCCTCCCCAAAAACTAAGGTGTGTCTTATACTCCGGTGCGTCTTATACTCCGAAAAATACGGTAAATTCATCCAACAAGGAAGTTAATTACTGCTGGCAAAAGTGAACACCTTCCTTAGGCAACCTCTGGGGGGGGGGAATCAATTTATTTTTGAGGGGAGGGATGAAACATTTGTTTTAAGTGTGCATTTTTTCAACTTATATATTTGCACTTATATCCTCCATTTGGTTTGATACAAGACATTGGTTATAATCAGGGATCTGGCTATAATAGTCATGCTGGCTGAGGAATTCTGGAAGTTGAAGTCCACAAGTCTTAAAGCTGTCAAGTCTAGTTATAATCAAGAATGTCCAAGGTTCAAGAAGTATATACCATGTGTTATTCAGTAAATGACATTAACATTAAAGCTAGCAAGATCACTCTGGATGGTCATCAGAAAGACAAGCAATTGAAATATGATGGTCTGCTCACAATAATCTATCCCAACAGAGTTTTCTCCTAATATACACTTACCAACTTCTTTCTGAGCTGAAACTCTGGAAAGGGTCTGGCTGTTTTTGTGCAATTCGTAACAATGTTTGACAGTTTCCAGCCCCAGTAGATATACTTCAATAGTTTACTTGTGCACATAATCAATAATACATGGGGAATGGGACCTAAGGAGACAACTGCACTAGAGAAACAGTGATTAATCACTCCAAGAAAAAAATATTTTATTAGGCATCATCATTGGTTCAAAGCTCACATTAAATCATGCTGTGGTTTGGCTCTTGTTTAGCAGACTGTGTGAGTCCAGTCGCTGCAATCTAAACCATTATCTATGGTCTAGTGCACCAGACTTAATGAATCAACATATAGGCGGTGTTAAACTTTGCTAATTCAAAAAAGAAAAAGGAGTGAAAAAGAATAGCTGCTGAGCAAAACTGTAGGCAATTGTTGGAAAATGTTCTTTTTTTCTTTAATTCTATGAACAATCGACTGTTGAAACCTATTTAACTATAAATGAAAGTTATTGAATATCCACTGATATTTTCTTCAGAAGCCCACAACCAAATTTCGAATGAATTCCTCCAGGCAACATTTATTATGTTAACATTTGAGTTCTACAATTAGAGTTAGCAGCCACCACTGAATTTATCAAGACCAGTTTTCTGTTTAGGGCAGGAATCTCAATTAAAGCATCCACAGCTAGTAACTGCCAATAATTTTTTCCAGCATAATGAAGGAAAGCTCATCTTTCTGTATAATTGGTACCACTGTCAAATTGTTCAACAAAAGGTTATCACCGCATCGCCAAGAGAGATTGCCTTATTTGTTATGCTACTTCAGGTTCTTAGAAAACATGTCAGATACCTTTTCAATCACTTTTTCTCAAGGCCAGAAGATACTGAATTGCTTCAGATCCTTCTCATAAGACTGTTTGCAGGCCCCTGTGTATCCTTATAGCCTTCTCTTATACCTGCTCCAACTTTCCTAACTTATTCTTAAAATGCAATACCCAGAACTTGACGGTTAGAATAATCAAGAAAGAGTAAGATGTTATTGGGAGAGTACATTCAAACATTGCACATTCCTACAATATCCATTCCAAATTTCACAATTTAACATTCTTTCAATATTCCTGTTAAATGTAATTGTATATGTTGTGGACATGCACGTTTGTATTAGTCAGTACTTACCGTGTTTCTCCAAAAAGAAGGCCGGATCTTATTTTCTTTTGACCCCCGAAAAAACGGCTGGGCCTTCTTTTTTGGAGGGTTCTAATTATTGACTCACCTTGTGGCGGTGGCACCGACAGTCCCGCCCAATGGGAGCCCGCTGCTGGCCCACTTCTTCTGCAGCCGCTTGCTGCCACTTGCACGCATCACCCTGGCCTCCGTTTCGCCTTTAGATGCCTTCTGGCAGGCATCTGAAGGTGAAACGGAGGCCAGGGTGATGCGTGCGAGTGGCAGCAAGCAGCCGCAAAAGAAAGTGAGGCAGGTGTCGGGGTGTGCGAGGCCTGGTAAGTAGGGCAGCTCTACCCCCCCCCATCCGCACCCTAGCTTATTTTTTACCTGTGTGCCTTGCCCCACCCCCTGCACCCTGGGTTGGGCAGGGTCTTAATTAGGGCTAATTTTGTGGGTGGGGCTTAATTAGATCACATGTGCTCAAAAACGTGATAGGGCTTCTTTTCAAGGTGGCTCGTCCTTTTGGAGAAACATGGTATATGAGTGGATGGGTTTAAGCTCTTTGTCTTAATGGTGTGGGATAACTTCAAATGACTTGTGATTTCAGTACATAAATAGAAGATATGAGATTTGTAGTGACCCAGTAGAAATGAGTTTTTTGAAACAAATCAGTAATTGTAAATAGTCAATTGTCAATCATGAGCTTATTTACATATTGGCCATCATATAACATATTGGCCAACATATAACAATGCCAGGATTTCCCACCACTAGGTACTCTGTACCCAAGTAGAAAACATTTGTTGAATGCCAAACTAGTCTTTCAATGAAAAGAACACCACAAAAGAGATGCTGGTTAAAGTGCATATATATGAGATGAACCTTGATCAAATGTATCAATATAATAGTAATGTAAATGTAATAACAACACAATAGTAATATAAACAAACCAAATAAAATATACCAGTACTGAATTTGTTTTTGCTATGCCATGATTTATTTATACTTTTTTCAAGGTTTAAATCATTTAAATGGTCTGGCTCGTTAACATCTCTGATAATTTTTACTAAAAAGCAACCCGTAAGTTCTTAAGGACAATAACAGTTAAATGTTGATCAGGCAAAATAAGAATCTAATCCCAATGCAGTTAAGAATAAGTTTAGTATTACATAACAATTGTAATCTAAAGCAGACACTATATTTAAAGAACTAGCTTGGTCTAGTCAAGTGGTTAAGGCAGCAGGATAGAAACTAGGAGTTTGTGAGTTCTACTCAAGCCTTAATTAAGTGTGAAAGCCAGCTAGATGACTTTCTCTCGGCCCAGCTGAGAGAGCTGGTTGTTTTGGGAGGAAAATAGGAAGAGGAAGGAGTATCAGGTATGTTCACCAATTTGAGTTATTTATAAAATAATAAAGGTGGGCTAATAAAATAAAATAAAAATATTACCATGTTCACTAGAAGATACGAAGAAACTCTTATAGTGAGCACATGTTCCTTATTTGCCCTTCTCTAATTGTTCTGTACCTTATTAACATTATTAATGTTAATAAAAAATAGACACTTAACTCAGAGTTCATCAAGGGCATTCTGGCCTACTGCAAATCAAGTCATGAGACAAAGCCATGGAAAGAGAGGGGGAGCACATAATGTACTCATGGTATCCTGCTCTCCAAGTTCCTGTCTTTGAAGGATTAACAAAGCATACATGCCTTTTCAAGCTTTGCTGAATAACAAAATATAACTCTTTGCTTATTCATTATTTATGCCACATTATTTCCCTCTAGGAATGACATACTAAAAGCTTTAACTTTTAATTTAAAAATCTTTGTTCAGTTACTTAATTGCCAATTAGCAGATTCTTAATGAATGAAGTTAGTACTTCACTTCTGATTTGCAATTAGTATGTTTTATCTCAGAACTGCTCAGGGGTATTTAATTATTTTTATGAATTAAGATCTTTCTCTAGCAGAGTTCTCAATACTGGAGGAAGCAAGTCAACTCCACGGAATCTAGAGTATAGTACTTTTACAAATCTTTCCCGAAAACTGGAATTCCTATAGTATATTAATTAAATTAATCTATCAATCATTTTATGCTTTAACCAAAACATTTTGTTTGGATTCTCAGAAATTTGTCTAGATACTTAGAGATTTTTCAATCGTTATATAATTTAAATCATTGAGTTGTTTTATTAAATTTATTTTGTCTTATTAGTTTTATTAATCATTAAATTATTTAAAGAATTAAAGAATTATTAAATAAATTCAATGACTTTGGTTTATTAGCATAATTTAATCAAGGCTTAAAAAGTAGGAGCTTGTCTGGGTTATTATAGGAAAAAAAATTACCTAGCAGTAAATGCTTTTATACAAATGCATGTACAGTTAAAAAGATTTGGAGAAGAGAGTTTAAAAAGAACTATGGTACTCCAGGATAAATAAGTGTATTGTGGATGGATTAATTGTGTAATTCAAGGTACCAACTTCCTGACTTCAGTTGCTACTCCAAGATCCAGTGCACTAAAAGTTTAGTGCTTCATGTAAGCAATTGGTCCCTTAACACAGCAGCCCCCAATCTTTGCAGCTTGGCAGCCAGGGGCAGGGGGGAGGACGACTAGACCACGCAAGCGGTGGGCCAGCGCATGTGCACAGCCCTTGCATGAGTGGCAGGCTAGCATGGATGCGTGTGAGTGCCCACCAGCTGATCATGCACAAGTTGAGCTGTGTGCACATGCACCGCACAATTTCAAATAGGCAACCACCTGGTAGTGGGCCCATGGGTTGGGGACCTCAGCCTTAAAATGTTTCTCGGCTTGAACAACTTTAAAATATGTTGATGCTGGCTGGGCAATTCTGGGAGTTGGTCCACATGTTTTTAATTTGCTAAAGTTGAGAAACACTGCACTAGGACTCCCAAAGATGTGGTACAAAAACTCTATCTATGTAATATATTGAAGGTGCAAAAAAAGCAACTAGTCTAGAAAAATTATTTAGGTTGGACAAATCCAGACAACCTTTAGATGACAGCAAATGTCATTTTGGAATGTAAGTCCTGTGACAATAAGACCATTTTAAAAAATACCCTTGAACTTTCTGTATAGACCCAATACTTTTAAAATATATTTCTCTAATATGTATTAGCTCTCTTTCAGTAAGCCAGTCTCTTTGAAAACACTGGTGGCATTCATTTCCAGATGTTCAACAGAGACTATGCTATTTAAAATGTGTGCATGAGGTTTTATGCACAAAAATGTAAGTGGGTCAATTGAAATGATTGAAAGAAATTACCTTTGTTGTTTTCTGGCTAATGCCTGTTTACAACTACTTATTCCCCCTCATCTGCAGCTTTGATGCTCCACGTTTAAATAACAAAAAAATATAGGCACAAAGTACCAGCCAATCATGGTTCATACAAGTGTGAGATAAAAGAATTGACTCAGATTTGATTAGGAGACAATGCTGGAGAGAGCAAACTGGAGAGAAGAACTGTTTTCTGGTTCCGATACATTACCAGCTATTTTACCCGATTTTACAGTTCCTTCCCTAAAAACAATAAAAAATAAACTGAATAGAATAGAATAGAATAGAATAGAATAGAATAGAATAGAATTCTTTATTGGCCAAGTGTGATTGGACACACAAAGAATTTGTCTTTGGTGCATATGCTCTCAGTGTACATAAAAGAAATTGTCAAGAATCATGAGGTACAACACTTAATGATTGTCATAGGGTACAAATAAGCAATCAGGAAACAATCAATATTAATATAAATCGTGAGGATACAAGCAACAAGTTACAGTCATGCAGTCATAAGTGGGAGGAGATGGGTGATAGGAACGATGAGAAGACTAATAGTAATAGTAATACAGCCTTAGTGAATAGTTTGACAATCGTGAGGGAATTATTTGTTTAGCAGAGTGATGGCGTTCGCGAAAAAACTGTTCTTGTGTCTAGTTGTCTTGGTGTGCAGTGCTCTATAGCGTCGTTTTGAGGGTAGGAGTTGAAACAATTTATGTCTAAGATGCGAGGGGTCAATATTTTCACGGCCTTAACTATTCTTTTTGACGCTTACAGTTTTACCTGGACATTTCAGCTCATGTCACCCTCCAGTCTATTCTGAAGCTGAACTATTATATCATTTAAAAACAAAATCTGCTTGCTTTTGAAATGCATTCCAATTAATTCTCTTATCACTGGATCACAGGTGCCCTTCTAAACTATGATGAGCCCCAAATGATGGAAAGTGTATCAAGATGTTATGATGCAACCTCCATCCTTTTGTATTTGTACTGCAATATCACAGGCAAGTAAACAGTGGGATTTGTGTTACAATGAGGCAATTTTCTCTTGTCTGTTCCTCCCCCTACATACCCATTACAATCTGGTTGAATACTTTATTTAATTTTGGTATCTGTAATCAAACAGATCTTAAAGCTGCCTGATAGTTTTAGCACTGAAAATGGAATTAGGCAAAATGCAAAATGTTTGAAGCAGTATGTCCAACTGTTATAAATAAAAAATAAAGATAATTCTAGATCTAGTTTTTAAATTTCTATTAAAAAAAAATCTTAGCCATCAAGAGGCAAAAAGTTCTTTGGAATGGGATCTTTGGAGATCATATCCACATGAAAATGTGAAAGCATTTCCAGGTATAATTTATTTTAAAATGCTGTGAATTAACCCTATGAAATACGGTGTTAACATTTTCAATCTTTATTTGCCAGCCCAACAGAATATTTCAGTCAGTTTTTTTCTTTAAAAAACTTGTTAAATACAAGCAGCTGTTCATATCGAACTTTGATATAAATAGAACCAATAGCACAAATTTCAAAAACTGCTGAGAATTCACAATTCTGCTTTGCTGCTAGGAGTGATTTTTCTGCAGCTAATTGGCTGCCTAGAGGATTCCTGGGGTTCTTTAAACAAACAAACAAAATAGAAATAATTCAGCCATCAGTAGGACAACATGAATTCTAAGGGATGGACAGTCAAAGAACAGATTTATAGAGGAAATGACTGACTGGGCAGCAAGAAAACCAAATATGATCATGCAACAATAGTTTCCCAGTATTTTGTAATTTCATCATTAAAAACTTTGCTATAGCTGCTGTGTAGTGTCATTCTGGAATATGAACAAACTTGTTTACTTTCAAGAAAAGGAGAACAAAATAATAATAGCTAGCTGGGAATTCTGGAAATTGTACTTCCAATAGAAAACACCAAGACGTCATTATTCCCAAAACTTAAACAATTCTTTATAACATTCGTCTTACATAACAATGTAATCAAAGAACTGTGAAAAAAGCAATTGTTGCTTTGGAAATAAAAGGGTATGAACTGCTTGCACACACACTCACACAAACACATGTATACATACACATACACATACACATATACACATACACTTGCACTTTCTAATTAACACAATCCTTTCAGGCTAGGGTGTTCAAATTTTGAATAATAAATATAACAACAACATCCCACCTTCTGGGATTTTCCTTCAGTTTAGATTCCAGACCTCAGTATCCCTTGTTGGTGTCCCACTGAAGTATTAAACAGGATTTCAGCTCAGATCTCATCCAGATGTTGCCATCTCTTGAGATGAAACACACAGTTAAAAAGCTTTTGATTAACTCCACTGGTATTTTCAGCAAAATGAATGTGTGCAGCGGTATTAACATGCCAACCCTCCCATTGTGTTTTTTTGCACCCTGACAACCAACTAAATTTTAGTCAGCATGGCTAGTAGTGGAACAAATAATCTTCTATCAGTTGTCTCAGAAATAAAACACGACACAATAATAACCTGCTCTCTTCATAATGATGTGGCTGTTAGCACAACATAATTAAAATCAATATGCCATCAAATCAAATTCAAGTAGCGGTTACTAAAAGTCAAGTGGCAAATCTTAATTTCTGCAGTAATTCTACTACTATTACAAAACAACTAACAATAAATGACAGTGATATTAATGTCTTATTAATCTGTCACATAGATTCATGACATAACAGCAAGATTTAAACTTCATGTTAAACAATCATTTAACCATACCATAATTGGCTGGATTTACACATAGCATTTAATCATAAACCATGGCATGGACACAATAGCGGCATTTATACAGGGTACAGAGCCAAACCCAGACAAACCACATTATGGCTTTGAAAATCAAAACATAGCTAAATTCAAGAGGCAAGCCATAGAGGTCTAACACATATATAGTCAAGTACTAATTGATGGGTCCATAAACAGACAAAGTTCACATTATGGTTTTGTGTCATGAATGCACCAAAGTACTCTTAACATAACAGCATAACACATGTGTTAAGGGTGCTTAACACCAATGCACTTTTAACATATGCTTAACATGGTGGCTCTTACATCTAACCCACAAAAATTAATTTCTTTCAAAACATTAATTAGCTTAATTACATGTTAATATCTTTATAAAACAATGACATACAACATTTTAGTTAAGGCAAGATGATGAGTCTTGGAAGAAAAAGTGACTGATTTCTCAGCTGCAGTAGTTCTGTTCTTGGTATTAAAAACAGAAGCAGTCATTGGCAGTAGTCTGTACTTTTAGATGAAAGATACATAACCAGATGCCTTCCAGATGCTATGGTTAAATTTCCATTAGTCTTAGCCAATAGCAACTGATTATAGGAACTGTTGTACAAAACATCTGGAGGGCATCAGATTATAAATATCGCAGCTCAAAGCTAATCAATGATGTAAACTCTCTTGAAATAAGACAGACATCACTGGTGTTTCAGTCATGTTCCTGTGCGATAGGATTCCAAAAAATTGGTTTCTAAAGTTAAAATAAGTAAAATAATTATATCAGGTGGGTCTGACTCAGCAATGTGGATACATATCTCCTATCTCCCTCTCTTATAACTGTTATGCGAATTAGTACTAATTTTGAATTTAAAATTAAAATATAATTAATTAGGTACTGCTGATAGGAATATTCCTTATTTCTCATACCGAACATTACAAACTGACAGCAACTTTTACAACTGGAGGCAATGGTAAAATAGGGCTATCAGGTAGCCTTCCAGGAATTTTAGGGCAAGGATGTGAGGTCCAAGAAATGTGAGGCCCACAAGGGAAAACATCTAAAAGCAAAATGAAGGAATTTTTCAACAAAAATGGGATTTATCTGGCTAAAACTACTTGCTATACAAGTCCTAAGGAGGAAATGCCGAGCAGCTTTGAGGGGGGGGGGCATGGTGAGCTACAGCGAACAGGCAAAAGAGTCCAAAAGGATGTATTTATATAAGTACAAACTCTGCTTGCAAGCGTATTGGGCAATGGAGAAGAGCCTTTCAGTTCTTGTATATTCCCTCTGGGTATGCAAAGTTCTGCACCTGAATAAACAATTTTGTGCATGACAAACTGCATGCCTCTATCAGTATACATTTGAGTTTAGGGTCCATTGTGAAGGTGGCAGCAAGATACAACCAAACATTATGATCCGCCTGCTGCTTTCTCAACTCAAACACGCATTTTCCTGAGCCTGTGAGAGTGCAATTTGAACCCTGGAAAAAAATGCAGTGCTGTGTTCTTGCAGGATTTGAAGCACTGTTGACAGCTGCAGAACCTAATCCTTCACACCTCAAGAAGAGACCGAATATGAGCTTCTTCCACAACACAAAATGCCAGAAAAAAAACATGCAACAGGCAATGTCCCGATCATCTTCGCTAACTGGTCGGAAAAGTTAAGCATTACTTCTTTGGTTCTTTGCATTTACCGGTAAAATAAATTGATCCAACCTGTGCCTTAGTTTGTCTCCTACTTGACTGAAGGAATGAGTTATGAAACAGGGTTATTTTTACCACCTGCAGAAGCTAAAAAAAGACTGCTGTTCTGGGTCTTCTTTTGCCACAAAAGATGCTCACTTCCACATGCAAAATCTAACAGGATACATTAATCTCTTTTAATAGCCTGTGTGAAACCTTTGGTTTTGTTTCCTCACTAAATGTTTTGTTACTCTGTGGGAAAGGAAAGAATTTTCCCAAAACAAAACGGCAGTGATATTTTAATCTTCCTGCTTAAATAAAGTAAGTAGTTAGAGTTACAAAAATAAAATACCAATTTGAGGAAAGAGGGGGCTTGAATCAAATAAAACTGGGCAGTTTTTAATAGGTTTCATTGTTGAACATACTCTACTCTAGGTTCTCACTAAACATCAGACGTAATATCTATTATAACTTTCACATTTAAATACTTTTTAAAAAAAAAATATGCTGTTCTTAATTCTTAAAAAACAGGCCAAGAACAAGGACTCTATACTTTTATTGATTTTATTTCCTTCCTTGAAGCTCAAAATCTGCCAAAGTAAAAAGAAGCGAAGAAGTCTGTTTTTCCTGAAAAACTGTAGAGGTCCTTGGAATTTATCCAGTGCAGTCACTTCTTGCTGTATTCTCTCATCAAATATCCTGGAATTGGTATTCTAGTCTAATTTCTTTCCCCCCCCCACTGAGATTATGAAGACATTTAAAGTGGGGGCTGGGAAGGAGAAGGTGAGCAAAATGCTCAAGGGAAGTGTTTCCATTGCTTGAATTCCTTAAGCCAGTGATGGCGAACCTTTTTTTCCTCGGGTGCCGAAATAGTGCACACGCCCGCTATTGCACGCGTGCGCGTGCGCGTGCCCACACCTATACTCAATGCTCCCCCACGCACCCCTGCTCCCCCATTTCCTGACTTCCAGTGGATCCGGTAGGCCCATTTTTTGCCCTTCCCAGGCTCCAGAGGCTTTCTTGGAGCTTGGGGAGGGCAAAAACGCCCTCCCCTGCCACCCTGGAGGCCCTCTGGAGGCCAAAAACGCCCTCCCAGAGCCTCCGTGCGAGCCAAAAATCAGCTGGCGGGCGCCCACATGCACGCTGGACCTGAGCTAGGGCAACAGCTCGCGTGCCAGCAGATATGGCTCCGCGTGCCACCTGTGGCACCCATGCCATAGGTTCGCCATCACGGCCTTAAGCCTTTCGTTTTAAAAATGAGATAATATTGGTAAATCTTTCTCTTCCTAAGGATCCGGGATGTAAGTAATGTTGAAGGAACTAAAATGTTAATAGAATCAGGGAGGCTGGGAACAAGATAATCATGAAAGTAGGTTCAGCATGGCCAAGGATGGCTTTTGACTGAGAGGATTCCATGATACTGTAAAACCAGTGACTAGTTTTTAGTATATCTCACTAGTTTCATTGCCAGTATTTGGCAGAAAACTGCACAAATGCCAGGCAGGAAACACCAGGTCCACACATGATTTATTGTTACAACAACCTATGCACAAGAATCTTCTTACAGCGCCTGCTTAGAGTTAGAATAAGGGTCAACAGCACTGAAGGAGGGTTGGACTTAGTCTGCTTGTGGCTATGTGTGGGATTCTAGGCTGAGTCCTCTTTTAATTCCACCCCTAAGTTCTGACACTTCTTCTCCCACATCAATTAATTTAAAGCACTCAATTTCAGGAAAATGATTTGGGTTGTTTATGCCATCTCATCTTCCACAAAACTTGCAAATCTCATGCTGGTTAAATATTGATACATCACAGCATGGAAAGATGGGCACATTGTAATTCAAACAAACAAACAAACAAACCTCCGCTGACAAAAATATTGCATTCCTTTTCATCTAGAATGAATTCCTGAATTTAAAATAGTTAAAGTTTTCTTATCAATTTTTGTTTTTTATTCCATAGCAGAATGAGGGGTTTAAAACAAGCAAAACTGATGACTGGCATTAAAATAATATCAGGGAGTATTTTAAATGCTTTCCCCCAAATCTATTTTCAGACTAATAATAAGTCTGCAAATTCTGTGCCTTATGTGATTCTCTACCGACATATCACTGAAATCAATAGAATTTAAGCTAGTATGGAAGAAAGCTTCACCTTTCACTGTCCTTTCAATCCAAATAGTCTCAGGCAGTTCAAATTTCAAAGCAATTGAAAAATTTGTTCATTAGACAGTTTGAACAGAACTGGCATAGCAAGAATCTACTTCCTTAAACTGACTGGTCTTAAATTGACTAACATGCTGCTTGGTAAATCTGTATGTAAGTCCACCAAAGATCCAGTATTTTTACAATGTTACAGACTTGCTAGTAGCTTCTTTCATGTTTTAAAAAATGCTCTTTCTTTTGTTAGCATGATCCTGTCAACACGATACATAAATTCTAACTGAACTTTGCCCAGCAATCCTTAACAAAGTACATTCACAATTTGCTTGTTTAATTGTACTAGTATACTCATAAAATAACTGTGCAAATAAAAAATACAGTTTTTCTTTCAACAGTGGAAAATAATGTTGACAGTTCTTAGTCATCAGTATTCAAGTCAATATTAATAGTTTAAAAATCACTTGTTTGTTTAGGGCAGAAAAGATATAAATGAACACCTGTATTTGCATGCAATAATCTTCAAATGACACCAAAAAAAGGGGGGGGGGGAGATTGCATAGGAAATGTCACAAGCCTGCATAGACAACAAGATAATAGTTTGAGCTACTCACACAAGACTCAAATGCACATCTTTTCAATATGAGGCCTCAATTTTGTCCACGCCTGTATACTCTATGGCAAATCCATCCATCCTTTTTATCATCCCCTTCATCATTTCCTCTTGTCTAGATAACAACTCAAATTTTGCAAAGATGGATAAAATCTCAGTCTTGTATTAACATCAGTTATACAAACAAAGGCCATACACAACAGCCAATTGAACTGCAAAAATCTGAAAAGAGAATACGGACAACATTTCTATGGAGCCCTGTTTTTGTTCCTTTGACTTGAGGGATTATTTCAAGCTCTTTGGAATGCAGAAGGAGCCTGTTCCTTTTTCTCTTTTTCTCAGGAGAAGAACAGCTCACTTGGCTTATTACCCTCCCTCCTTTCAGGTCAAGGGGGAAAGTAAGCATCTCCTCTTGTGCCGCCAATTGGCTGCCTCCAGTCCTCAGGGACTTGGCTTCATAAGCTTCCACAGCTGCAGCTGAAATACAGGGAATTTTGGCATGCGATATTTTCTTCTTCAAATTTAATTCTCAAGCCACCAAACATCGCCTGGCCATAAAACTAGAAAGGGAAATGAACGGTCAGAGAAGTTTCGAGGGAAAATTCCTCTGAAAAGAATGAACGATAAAGCTTGGACCTCCTTTCATCAGCATACCAAATGCTCTTTATTTAAAAATAGCCCTAATCAATCTAATTGAATGCTCTTTACTTAAATCAGTCTCAATCAATTTAATGACCAAAGAACCCACAGAGACTGCTTATCTGTATCCAAGAACAGATGGACTATATCTGCCACCGCAAGCTGAGGTATCTGTCAATATGCTGATGATACAAAGGTATACCTCTCAGCCCATGGTGATTTAAGCGATGCCATGACCTCACTCTTTCAGTGCATGGAGGCTGTTAGGCTGTTAAGGGCTGGATGAGGAGCCACGGGCTGAAACTGAACCCTGGCAAGATGGAATGGCTCTGGCTTGGGGCTGTTTGGTCCTTGGAATATTGCCATCTCTGGTCTTGGACCGGTTGGCACTGTTCCAGACAGACCTGGTGCATAATCTAGAGGTTCTCCTGGACTCATGACTCCATCTCAAGGAGAAGATGGCAGCAGTGGCCAGGAGGCCTTTGTGCAATTGTGGGTTGTGCATCAGTTATGCCTTTTTCTGGACTCATGTTCATAATTACCCATACCCTAGTCACCTCTCATCTTGACTATTACAATGCACTCTACAAGGGCTGCCCTTGAAAAATATCCAGAAATTGGTTCAAAATGCTGTGGCCCACATGGTTTTGTGCAAACCTAGATGTGCACATATTCCCTCTATCTGAGGGAGCTGAATTGACTGTCAATTTGCTTCTGGGTCCAATTCAAGATGTTGGTTGTCACCTTCAAAACCCTATAATCTACTTGGGAGCAGATTATTCTCAGTCATATCTACTGGACCCACCAGAGCAGGGAGGCAGGAAATGTTATGGGTCGCCTCTCTTAAGGACATGCATCTAGCAGGATGGACCTTCTCCATGATGCTCCCTCTTTGAACATCATTCCTGCAGAGCTATGATTGGCCCCCATTTTGACACTCTTTCACAAGGCCCCGATTCTGCCAATGGGCCTGGGGACCCCAGAGTGATATGGAGCCCATCAAGTGGCTCGTCTGATTGTTGTTGCCATAGGGGTGGGTGTTATTGCTTATTGGGATTTTATCTTTGTAAGCTGCCAGGAATCACAGAGAGTGAGTTGGGCAATCATATAAATTGGATGGATTATAAATTACAAATTGTAATTGATTTTTTTTTTTAAAAAATATTGAATACAAATAAACTTAACTTTTGTCTATCATAGTGCAATTATTTCACATAATAATATCTGGAGTAGACCTGAGAAAGGCATATATACTGTTAGTTTTGATATTATTCTATTATGCAAGTAGTCCCCCATTTTATGTAAGTAGATTCCATCCTCCATTTCCGAATTTAGATTCATTCCACGTTATATGTCTGGAGCTGTTACTATGACAGGTCAGTCTGGCAGAGATCAATTGTAAATATCAAATATTTTGTTCAATCACAATATTTATTAAATAGTTCTTAAAGAGCAAGCTTCAGTGGAATTGTGTATTAATTACATTAAATTCTATACATTTATTGTCCCCCAATTGGATAGAGCTTACTTGTTTGCCTTTATTACTCTTTGTTTTGAATTTGTTTTGTGATATCTGCTTCTCTCTATTCCTCTGTACAGGTCGTCTTTGACTTACTACAATTCAAAGTTACAACGGCACTGTAGAAAGTATCTTATGACTGTTTTTCACACTTACGACCATTGCAACATCCCCATGGACATGTGATCAAAATTCAGATGCTTGGCAACTGGTTTATATTTATGATGGTTACAGTATCCTAGGGTCATGTGATCCCCTTTTGCGACCTTCTGACAAGCAAAGTCAATGGGGAAGTCAGGTTCACTTAACAACCAGGTTGCTAACTTATCAGCTGCAGTGATTCACTTAAAAACTGTGGCAAGAAAAGTCATAAAATGGGGCAAAAGTCACTTAACAAATGTCTCACTTCACAACAGAAATGTTGGGCTCAATTGTGGTAATATGTTGAGGACTACCTGTATTGCATTCAGTTTCCATGATATGCAGCAGCTTGTTTAGGTTGAATTTCTTTCTTGATCCACAAGATCCCACGTTTTTAATGTTTTTACTTTTGTTGAGTTGATTTCCTTTTTCATTGGCCTTCTTTCTTAGGTTAATACCTCCCTTGGATGTTTTTATTTTTTGTTTCTTGGTTATTATTTCTACCACCTCTCCTTCAAAATTAGGAATATAGCCTATTGTAACTGTGAATATTCCAGTTCTGGTCTTTTGGTTTACGTTTCTTTCCATATATTGTTTTAAGAGTCAATTCGGTCAATGTTTGCAGTCAGTGTTTACATTCTGCTAAAAAGGATTTCATCATGGAGATGCCCTGTGCCCAAGTGGATGCTAGGCTATTTAGCTTTGACTGTTGTTTGCTAAATACTGTATGTCTGTTAAGATTAATAAACCTAATCGTAATGATTCATTAGAATTTTCAATGGTTAATCTTCTCGTTAGAGGGTCATTTTTATTCTCAGTCTCCTTACTTCACAGCTTAGTCCAGTTCCTCTCTATGAGAGTATCAATTGCTGTCTAATACGTAAGATTGTTGATCCATGATGGCAAATTCCTTGGCTAGGTTTCCTCTAGTTTCAACCAGCTCTGTCGTAAACATACAATAGTGCCCTAATGACCAGTCGTGGTCATGGCTTCACACTGTAGGGCCTCATTTGGGGCAATGGAGCCACTGCTTAAAACAAGAGGTAGTTTGATGGACAGAAAAAAAATCTGTGATGTCCTAATCCTAGTTGAGGATAGCCACTTCTTGTGAGGGCCATTTTGAATATTTATATAACAACAACAGCTCTTCTTCTTGTTATCAATCATTCTTCTATCCTCCTGCAGTAAGTGCTCTCAGCTTTACTAACAGGCTGCCATTAGGGGAGTTAAGTAAGTTTTGGGAGATAAGAGGCTTAGAGTTCTATCTTTAGTTTACATTGTTCGTTATCAGAACATCACACTCCTACAATTGCTAAGCTTTTTGCAGTCAAACCACAGCTGATACTGAATGCTTCATTTTTTTAAACTTACCCAATGTTTATGGTATAAAATTTAAAAGTATCAGATGGTGCTTATATATGTACAGCCTCCTGCATCACCATCTCATGGAACATCCTTCCTGTAATACTGTTTGTGGGCAATGTATGTGCGTACAGTGCAGGAACACAATTTCAGATTAACGAAAGGATTTTTCTCCCAGTTTACACCATGAAAAAATTACCACATGGATAGAACAACATGTTGCCATATGCACTGTGAAGTTTTATCAAAGGCTCATTAATAAGATTAAATAAGATGGTAGCCTTATTACCATATGTCAGAATGAATCATCATGGGGGGGAGAAGGTTCAAGGACATGTAGGAGAAGAGAAGGTGGAGTTAAATGTGTCATATGCTTGGAGTCATTGCATTGCCACAAAAGACCCAAGTCCAACCTCCCATGAATTCCGTTGACTCTTATCTAGCACCAATTTAGCTTTGACCATTAGTTCACTAGATTATTTCATTAGAGGTAGCAATAATAAACTCTTCTGTGGTTTGAACTCAATAAAAGCTCCTGGTTATTTGCACCTGACACAACACCTATACTTATTAAATCTATCCGTCATATTCTAGGGGAAAAATAACCAGGTACTGAGAGAATTTTTTTTAACATTTCTCAATTACTGAATGCCCCTGAGGAAGACGACAGTGCTGACTTTAATGGCTTTTCTAGGCTTTTTTATTGGTTTTATAAAATGGAATAGTCTGCAATGGATTATAATTTGAGCAAAAAGAAACACCCAAACCAAAACTGAAAAACTGCCCAGTCTACCACGATGGTTTTATAGAGAAGTATATCTCAAAAGTAAACACTGGAAGAGCAGCCTGTCTTTTTAAAAATATATAGAGAGTAAAAAATAAATTAAAAAAACCCCACCAGATGGAATCTATTAAAGCTAAATCTTAACAAGGCATTTATATGAACAATAGAGAAACCAAACATCACATTCTCTATAGACTTGTAAAAGTAAAGCTTACTGTAAACAACAAACAAAAGGACTGCAATTGAATAGCCTGAACTATCTTTCAAATGTCACCATCTTATTTTTGAAAGAAAATCTCCAATTCCCAGTTGGACTCAGTGGCAGTTCAGAAAGGAAATTGAGAAAGACAGAAATATCTAACATCAGAACAGAAATTATTTTATTCACATATTTATAGGGCAGAGGAAAAAAAGGAAATCTCTAATGCAGTTGTAAAATTCACAAAGTATACATCAAAAATTATTTCAGGTTTCTTCAGAGGGAAGGGACAAAAAGGACAGACTTTGAAGCAGAGAGGCACAATCCATGGGCATAAAGCTCTGTCGAAACTGGTACTGAATTTTAATAGCTCCATAAACAGGACACATTAAGGGCTACTACAATACAGTTTGATGTGTTATATACAGTATTTTCTCTGTTACAAGATAGCCAGACAGTTTGGTATAGTGGCAAAGACAGGGAACCAGAAAATGGAAAACCATGAGTTCTAGTCCTGCCTTAGGCAAAAAGCCAGCGGGGTGACCCTAAATCAGTCACTTCTGAAGGAAACCACTTCTGAAAATTATGTCAAGAAAACTGCAGGAACCTGTCCAGGCAATCACCAGAAATTGATACTGACTAAAAGGCACACACACACACACAAACCAAATTATTCAGAATACGCATAACCTTGGTAGGATAGGATTCCAAAATTCCCACACTGGATAGTTCAGTGTTTGATCATATATTACACAAAATTGTCACAACTTCATGAATTACATTGCTGGTTATATCTGGATGATCAAGCTAGTTCCACATTTTGCCTCCATTAAACAGTAACCAGAAGCTGTTTCCTATCAGCAACAGATAATCAGAATGGACCACTTCCAGACATGGAACTTTTGTTTAATTATTATGTTAATAATTATTACCAATTTTTTATTATCATGGCCATGGGCCATAAATTCTTATTGTCAAACATCTTGTAAGCTAGAGGGAAGAAATGATCTGTTTATGGAACATCACTGCTTCTTTTTCATGAGGTGGCGTGAGAAAGGAAGTAAGAAACGAGGAAAGAAGCATGATTTATTTCATGTCAATTACATCTCATTTTTCTTTCTAAGAGGTGAAGGCAATGTGTGCTATACCAGGGGTCTCCAACCTTTAGGACCCCAGGGACCACCAAATTCATAATTTTAAATCCCGCGGACCACTGGGGGGGAGGCTCAGCTGCCTGTCGGGCCTACCTGTCTGCTTCTGCGAGGCCTCTGGGTGGGAGGCCCGAGAGAAAGTGCCTGGTCCAGGCACACAGCCTGGAAACCTCTTTTGTGTTCCTTTTCTCAAGAAGCTTGGTCAATCTGAGTGAAGGAAAACGAAGACGGGCAGTCTGACGGTGGCTTGCTGATGTTGGTAGGAAAGTCAGTCCCATATTCCAGAACTGTAGCTGTAGTCCCTCCCCTCCCCTCCCTTTCCTTTATTTTATTTATTTATTTATTTATTTAATAGATTTGTATGTCGCCCAACTCCCAAAGGGACTCTGGGCGGCTCACAGCATATTGAATACAAAATCTAAAAATCAGTTAAAAGATTTAAAAGCAAAATTAAAACAATGTAAAAAATTAAAACATTTAAAAGCATTTTAAAAAACCACAATTTAAAAACCCAATAATTCACTCATGGGGCCAAGAATAATCGGTGTTGTATTAAAATCATTGGCCCCAGGCCTGTCGACAAAGCCATGTTTTTAATGCTTTTCTGAAGGCTGGCAGGGTGGGAATTATGCGGATCTCGGGGGGTAGTGTATTCCAGAGAGCCAGTGCCGCCACAGAGAAGGCCCTCGTTTGTGGGCCTGCCAGCCGACATTGTTTGGCTGACGGGACCACCAGCAGACCAACTCTGTGGGCTCTAATCGGTCTTAGGGAGGTGTGTTGGAGAAGGCAGTCTCCTTTCCTTTCTTCTTTCATTTCATTCTCTTCTCTTTCCTTTCCTTCTTTCCTTTCCTCCCCCTTTCCTTTCCTTCCCTCCCCTCCCTTCCCCCCTTTCCTCCCCTCTCCTCCCTTCCCCCCTTTCCTTTCCTTCTTCCCTTCCCTTCCCTCTCCTCCCTTCCCCTTCCCCTTTCCTTTCCTTCTTTCCTTTCCTCCCCTCCCCTCCTTCCTTTCCTTTCCTCCTTCTTTCCTTTCCTTTCCTTTTCTTTCCTTTCCTCCCCCTCAGAAATACAATATTTATGCATATAGTTGTCACTTAGCGACTGCCTTGTTTAGCTACCATTCAAAGTTATGATGATGCTAAAAAACAACTTAGCAACCAGTCCTCACATTTATGACCTACACAGCAGGTATATTCACTCTGTACCAAGATGTCCTCAAAGAGTTCACCTGTTCACTTGAAAAGAAGCGAAAAACTGAAGTAAAATCGTAAGCAGAGTCACAGATTTTCATTTAGCAACTGCTTCACTTAACTATCAAGTTGCCAATTACAGTCACTAAATGAAGATTACGTTTTCTCTATTCAGAAACCTTAAAGGAAGGTACTCTGTATATACCATTCTGATAGATGAAATGCCACTGGATTCACACAGCATCCTAGAACAAGCTAAAATGGTTTGGCATGGAAACCCAGCTATTGTCTTAGCAGAGTGCCGTGATGGCGAACCTATGGCACAGGTGCCACAAGTGGCACGCGGAGCCATATCGGTGGGCACGCGAGCTCAGGTCCGGCATGCATGTGTGTACCAGCCGGCTGATTTTCAGGCCTTCTGGGCCCACTGGGAGTCGGGAAACAAGCTGTTTCCAGCCTCCAGAGGGGGTGGGGAAGGCTGTTTTCGCCCTCCCCAGGCTCCTAGAAAGGCTCTGGAGCCTGGGGAGAGCGAAAAATGGGCGTGCCATTGCATGCTGGGAGCAGGGGGGTCATGCGTGCATGTGCGGGGGTGCATGGAATTATGAGTGTGGGCACGCACACACGTGATCCCCCGCATTCCCCCCCCCCTTTTGGCACGCGAACCAAAAAAGGTTCGCCATCACTGGCATAGTGTATAAAACATCATATTATCCTACAATCTACCTCACAGATTGTTTGAGCACAGCATTTGTGTTCACAGTAACTATATTTTATTAACCTGGTGCATTATAGTGCAAGCCTACCTATAGCTTCAGTTTATGATCTTGATAAATTTTATGGTAGATCTATTCAGTAAATTGAGATACTAGGTTGATACACAACTCTGCCATCCACCATAAAAATCTATTTTACAGGAAAATCAACACAGGATTCTTAGCCCAGTAAATCATATACAACAATGCTATTATAAACCAAGTGCATGGAGGCTCTTGGACCAAATCCAAAGGTTTTAAAATAATATAACACAATATAGGGTTATAAAACATGTTTATATAGAGCACACTGAAAAACGTACAACAGGTGAAACCAAGGTTATATAGAGAAAACTAAAAGAAATACCCAGGAATATGTAAATGTTGCTGATTTGCAAGAATGTAACTCAATATTATTATTTAGCCCTGAGCAAGTTTAGTATCCAAAAATATGATATCATTTAAGAATCTATTCAAGTGTTATATCAACACTGCAGCCATTTCCAAATACTATGTGGAATTTAAAAAAGACAGAACAGGGGAAAATTCCCTATCTAGATGGAGGATCCAGCATAACATAGATTAAAAACATAATCAAGAAGGAAAAACTAATTCTAATAATAGTTATTCAAATAATAGGAATAATATCTATAATTCAAGTAAAACAATTCCATTTTACAAACTTCGAGAAATATGTGAATCAAGAAAAAAAACACCAAAAAATGGAATTAATGGAAGAAATTCATGTAAATGAGTAAGATACAAACCCTTATGATGAAGGGGAGAGATTAGAAATTTTTTAAAAAGCAGCTGTTATTTTGTCAGATAATTTTATGCATGTCATTCTATTTGGCATTAAGAATTTAACTGGCACAAATTTCAACCTAACATTTGCTATTTGTACTATAATACGGATATTGTTTGCGAATAATGCTGACAATAAAAACCTACTTGTCTGTTAGTTTACTTAGCTGCCATGTTTCTCATCCGCAACATACATACAAAATTATCTACAATCTCTTGTGCAAAATATATCCTATAATATGGATATCATTTTACATCTTAATTTATGACTTTACTAAGCGTTCCTTATGATGCGCATGGGAACAATAATTTGTCCATAGTAGTAGCTAGAACCATCATAAAAGAAAATCAGAGGGGATAACAGCAGAAAATTATTGAAGCCTTTTTACACATCAATTCTGAAATGCATCCCTGACCATAAAATTATTTAAAACAATGCTGCCATATCTAATGAAGCTAAACAATCAAATCTCTCAATACTACATGTTTTTTACTGACCTTTTAAAATATACGGCACAAATGATCTGCATTTTAAGTGAGACAATTAACTTTTAGTGAAAAATCAATCTTTAAAGAAAAATCTATTATGTGGTTCTAAGGAGAATTGTGGCCGGCATGACTAAACACCAAAGGCGCACGGAACGCTGTTACCTTCCCACCAAAGGTGGTCCCTATTTTTCTACTTGCATTTTTTACGTGCTTTCAAACTGCTAGGTTGGCAGAAGCTGAGACAAGTAACGGGAGCTCACCCCGTTACGCGGCGCTAGGGATTCGAACCGCCGACCTTTCTGATCAACAAGCTCAGCGACTTAGCCACTGAGCCACCCTTTTAATATTAACATAGTCCTTGGTTATAAACAGGAAAAATTGTCAATGATTTTATTCTTAATTTCATAGGCCAAACCTGTTCTCGGGTCTGCTTTCATAATTATTTTAATGTTTGATCTGCTGGGAGAGTATGAATAGTATTCTTTCAGGCATGGTGAAATAAAGCCCAAGATAAACAAAAATGGAACCTGACTTACTGTTCATATCTAAAGTTAGAGTGAGAATCAATTTACACCACAATGAAACAGGTAAGAGAAAGTTTAAAAGATTGCTTCATGGGTTTCCCACAAATTTTTGCTTGACAGTTTTGCCAAATTAGAATTTCAAGCTTGACAGGGCAGGTAGAGGATAAGAAGTGAGAAAACCTACATGGACAAAAAACCCTACTGAGCCTAGCTACCACAATATCTGACAGAAACAAAGATTACATTAAAATGACTTGACATTCCTTATGTCTCATGCTGAACTGATCCCACAAATGGATAGCCAGGTACTTAAACTTTCTAAGTTTATTTCAATCAATTTAGAAAGTATCCTCCTTTCAACAGCTCTGTCAGGTCGGCATACAATGTAAGAGTTGATATACTGGAAGTGATACAAGTAAAGAAGATTTTAAAAATCCATATGGAGAGTTATTAAAAATTAAACCAGCAAAAAGCATATTTGAACAGCTGGCAGTGGAGAACCTTAATGTGATATTAAAAGGACAGATTTGTTACAGATGTGCATACCCAAAGAAGGCAATCTGTCCCTGGAGCATTTATTTATAGGAATTGGGGATTGAGGAGAGGTTTTTCTCTCTCTCTAAAATTAACTCAAAATCGTTGTCCACTGCTACAAAAGCTTGATTATACTTTCACCCGTACTATAGGAGTTTTAAAAGGGATTTATCATCATAAACCATGACATACTAATCTGATCTAGGGTTTTCCTACATACTAGAATGGCATCTCATCTGACACTGAATGTCATTAGCCAGACTTAAATCAACCCTATCTTCTCCCACCCACCTCCCTAGTCTTGCTTTAAAAAAAGCACAAGAATTAGTCCTCAAGGGATACTATCAAGAGCACTATGGAGAGACACACTGTAATGGAAGAGCATCCAGAAGAAACTCCCCCTCCCAAATCACAGTTCTTGTCTGATTAAAAATACTGATCTAGTTCTGAGAATTAGTTCTCGGCTAGTTCATGTGGGAAGCTAACGGCTCTTTCCATTATATACTATTGCTCAGGATGATAAAATGCAGAAGATTCTTTATGAATAGAAACAAAATTCTTCACTTATAGATCAGGAGAATGCATTTATGAGGAACCGATCAAGGTTCAAGCAACACAGACTTTCTACTATTGACAATTGTTGACTTTTGCTTGACTAATGTAGGAGAATAATGAAATGAGTGTCCTTATGAGTGCTGGATGACAATGGATCAAGTTATTCATCAATACAGCAGTTACTGTTTTTTGCAGATGCTTGTTTGAGCATAACATTTAATTGAGATAGAGATTAAAGTCTAAAATCTTATGGCATAATGGACCATATAACTAACATATTAAAAGTGACAATAAATTTCATAATATGACAACATGATTACCAAAGCTGAGCTTGTTTAAAACAGATATAAAATCTGTTAGTTCTTTGATTAATTCTGCATGGCTCAGCAATTATCATAGGGATGTTTTCTCTTTAACTGAGAATATAAAAGAATACATCAGCAATTTAGAAATCCCTCTCATATAGATACTATGCACCTTAATCAAAGTCAGTCCTAACTTCCCAAACATAAATATTTACATTTATTTTTCTGGCTATATTATCTCACAGATCTACTGTAGGTTTTGCAAGAGAATTATTATATACAGCCTTGACTGCCAGAGACAAGATGGATTTAAATGCACAAATAACTTTTAAAAACCAGTGATTTCAGGCAATTAAAGATAGGCACATTCTGTTACAAAGAAATAATCAAAACATATAAAGAAAATCAAACAAGTGGTAATGCACTAATTATATAACTAGTATTAGAATGTAATCACCTTATTTAGTTACAATACTTAAGATTTAAAATGTAAGATCAAAATTACCTTTAGAGTATCTACAGAATTGTTAAAATGAAATAACTGAAGTTGTTAGTATTAGTTTTTTTTTCTCTGTGAGGCTAATTATTCAGTTATTTCATAGTTCTTAATTAGTTTATGGTAGTGTATATTGCAACTGACAGTTTCAGTTAGTGTTAAAAGATTGTGATTTAGATAATTAATAGCAGCTTAAAAAGTATTTTTTTTTCCTAAATAGTTTGTGATGATACCAGGAACATATGAGATATTGTACCCCTATTGCAATTTTAACTACCTTTTAAATATTAAGATTTTTAATACTGCTCTCATATGTGGGCTATTATCACATTATACAAAGTCACAAAACTAGAGGCAGATCTGCCTGGGTGAACCTTTTGCGCCCCCCTCACCTCCAGCCAAGAATAAACTGAAGACTCAGAATATCACCTTACCGGAATTTCAAATGTTTCCTGTGTATCATCCAGCATTTGGACTTTGATAGAAATAAGTTTTCCTGTAGGTGTTGAAGGCAGTTTCTGTCCATGTTCCAGAGAACTGATGCCAGCATTCTCCTGTACTCCTAGCCGAGATCCTGTTGTCGCTCTTTGCTCCACTTCGCCCATATCTGAAGAGACAAGTTTCTACTTCTAAGAGAGGGGCAAAGACAAAGAAAATATGGTATCATGTTAGTTCAATTACTCTGAGACTTCAAGTGACTTACAACCACAACTGAATTTCTTTGTTAAGCAATGCAGTTGTTAAATGAGTCATGCCCAATTTTATGACCTTTTGTGCCATGGTTGTTAAGTGAATCATTTCAGTTGCTAAGTGAGTCACGCAGTCTTTAAGCAAATCCGACTTTTCCCATTGATTTTGCTTATGAGAAGCCACCTGGGAGGGTTGCAAATGGTGATCATGTGATTCCAGGATGCTGCAGCCATTTAAAATACATGCTGGGTGCCAAGCAACCGAACTGTGATCATGTGGGGATGCTAGGTTGGTTGTAAGTGTGAGGACTGGTTGTAAGTCATATTTTTCAATGCTGTTGTGATTTTGAACGGTCACTAAATGGATGGTTCTAAGTGAAGGATTACCTGTAGGTTACACAGTAGTTCTAAATCAAAATGAAATAAATATTTACCAATAAAATTAAAGATAATTGTTTATCTGAAATGACAATGGATTGTGAATTATTCATGTTTTCACTAATCAGTCTTCACAACAAAAATTACTCAAAAATATGTAAAATAAGAGTGATGATGATAAAGGTCACTGGCTGTAATGTGCTTGGAATCCTAGAGAAATCATGAAAATTAATGAAGGGGTGATCAGGATTTTTTGGCTTTAATATTGCCTAAAATAGCGATTTGCTTTTTTAATTAATGCAAATTCAATTAATCTATACTGGAAAAGAAATTCCAGTCAAGGAACCGTTCCAATGATTTTACTGTAAGTTAATTGTTTTTTGAACTTTCTATTTTTTTTAAGCAGGGTTATATATTTTCTACTCTTTGTGGGTAACAGTTAAGATAATTCTATGGAACACTGCACTGTAACTGATGGATGTGAATGTTATTTGTCTGATATACCAGATCATTAATTCATCTTTTCTTTTGCTCTTCTGATGGCCAAAATGGAGCTTAGTTCAAGTCTTCTGCAGTTGCTCATAAGCCATCCTTTATGTTTTTTATGCACTCATGAATTATAATTCCTAAGGATATAACAAAGTGAAAGATATTAAAGAAATAAAATGTTTTCCTGCCTGACACATACATAAGTATAATTTATCACAAGCACTGTTTTTGAAAATCACACATTTATTAATATACAAAAAACTTCTTAAAACATTCATATTTCAAAATATTCATTACTGTGAATGCTTTCGCTGCAGGCTGACTATCGGTTGGATGTTAGTTCTTTTGGTTTGCTTTTTTTCATAATTAGCTATACAAAATTTGGGTGTTTTTAAAAAAAGAAAAGGTTCTTAGCCAACAGGACATACCAGTATATTTTTAATTGATTTCTGCCTCTGTGCTTAATGAAGTTGAAGTTACCTAAGGCTATGGAATAAATATCTGTTTGCTTCACTGCAATTAAATAGGTATCTGAAACAAATAGCATCTTCAATAAGGTTTAATTATTTTCTCCCATGTATTATCCTAGGCCAGAGGTGTCAAACTGGTGGCCCACGGGCCAGATGAGTCACGGCCAGGCCACGCCCACTCCAGCTCCGTGAATGGGAAAGTCATAAAACATCATGTGATGGCAACGTGACATGGCGAGTTTGACACCCGTGTCCTAAGCTAATTATTTGATAGCTACAAAATGTAGTACATCCTCCTGCATTAAAGCATGAGGACTCACAATTATTAACCTCCCCATTAAGTTTATTTAATCTCTCTGAGTCAAGGTAGATCAATAATTGTATCCTATTTGCTGTAGGAAACTTAACGTTGATTATTCTCTTCTATTTATAGCAAGGTTTGAACAGGTAGTACTATAGAACTGAATTTGACTGATGTTCAAAAAGGTTGGGGTTGAATTTGGCTCAAAATTCCAGGCCTGTAGCCTGAATTGAGCAGCTTAAAAATAAATCCCAGCAGAAAACAGTGGCAAACAATTTCTACGTTGTTGCCAAGAAAACAACATGGACTACTTAGAGAGAAGTTGTTATGATTAAATTTATTCCAAGGCTATTCCAATATGTGAGTAGGAAATAAACAATGTTTGAAAAGGTCTTGGAACAAGTATCTAACTACATCTTATATTAATCATTAATCAATCATTCAGAATGTACTTCTCTATTTTACTCTGGAGTAAGTCCAATGGTACTCAGGGACACCTAAGACCTGTCATCAGGGAAGAGTGATTTAAGCTAGAAAACTCCTCAAATTTGTCCCTTGTAGATAATTCCAGTAATAAGTTGCAAATGCAAGTGAGAGGGATGGGTAGCAGTCTCTTTAACAAGGTTTATTTGAGAAGAGATGTGTTACAAATATTTCAGCAATTAAACTATTTCCCATTTAGAACTGATTCATGGAAATTACAGTGGATAATTTTGGATATTCATTCATTCATTCATTCATTCATTCATGTCAAGAGGCAGTTTTGTCAGTTCACTTGGGTCCACCTATCTAATGGTCTCTAGACCATTAGATAGGTGGACCCCTCTAGGAAAATAATTCTTACAGAAGCAGGACATGTACACAACATTAAGTTTCTACGAGTGGAAAAATACAAATACAATGTCTTCTGGTCACCAAAAAATAATATGAACTGATCATCAAAAATGATACTAAAGGCACAGCAGCTAAAGCCGCAAGCCTTGTGTTGTTATATAAACAAAGGACAAAGTCTTCCTATAACTATTACAGATGTGATTGCCAATTGTCATTTTGGCTTCAATGGTCATATTTATGAAGTCCTAAATTGAGATTATGAAGAAATACAATAGAATATTAAGTAAAAAAAGTACCTAAGCGAAATGACCTATTTCCAAGGTTACAAAGAAAAATGAGGAGAAACAAATATTGAAAAGAATAGCAAAAGAAAGAAACTATATCTGTTATGATACTGATTTAGTTAGCTTCACTGTCCAGAAACAGTAAAACAAGATACTTTTGGGACTCGTGTAAAGCTCATGTATTCTCAGGTTCTGTTTACTGCTGGCCTAAGAAGAAAGTAATTTACACAAATGTCACTACCTGTCATTTTACTCAATCTCATTTTATTCACAATACGTGTACAGTCTCAACCATATTTTCAGCTGGGAAACTGTCAGTATTTTAGACCAAGCTAAATGCAAAAATGCTAAGGTATTCCTGGAAGCTTGTCACTCAGGCATATCAGTCACCAACAGGCACATAGAGATAAAAACCAGACACATTTACACACCATTCAAAAGAGACCATAAAAAAGATAGGCAGCAAACTAAACAACCAGAACACATCCTCTTCAGTAGCCAACTGAATTAAGCAGAGATTAACACAGACAAACTATCAAACAGAAAATATCCTTCAAGAAGAAAATCACACACCCACCAACATTGACAGGGCAAACTTCTTTATATAAGCAAGGAGTAAACATCAAACATGCTTGCACTGATATTATCTGGTTGGCTATGTCTGCAAACAAACAAACAAGCCAGTGGTGGATTGCTGCTGGTTCGGACCAGTTCGCCTGTACCGGTGGTGGAAATTTGCACCCGCTCGCCGAACTGGCAGTGATGGCTGGCTGTCCATGCCCCCAAACCGGTTCTTCGGTCGCCGCAGCTGAAAAAGAACCCTCAACGCATGCGCAGAGGCTTCTGAGCATGCGCAGAGGCTCATTTGCGCGACATGACAGGGGACGCACTTCCGTCGCGATGCGAACCGGTAGGGAAGGTAAGTGGAACCCACCCCTGAACCAAGCTCAGAGAGCACCAAGGACTTCACAGTTCAACCCTGAGCTACCTATTCTCTTCTATTGGTAACATATACATTATATCAGTCTGTTCCTTTTGCTAGTTAGAGTTGATCATCTGTGTTAACCAGAGCTGGCAATTGCCCAGTGGACTCTGATGGAGGAAGAAACTGCCAATACATTTTAAGCTAAATGGAAGCAGGGTTTCTCAATCTTGATGGTTTTAAGATGTGTGGACTTCAACTCTCAGAATTCCCCAGCCCACATGTTGAGTTGAAATCCATATATCTCAAGCTGTCAGTATTGGGAAATATTTAGAGGAATGTATGTAAATTTTCCAAGTTTGGAAAATTGGTTGGAAACATGTAGAAGAGGCCTTCATCATGGAGTGGATAGACATTGGCTAAAATGATGATGATGTAAATTTTATTTATTATTTTATTTATTAATTTTATGTCACTCACGTCCCCCATAAGGTGACAAGTTTGAATACTGATTTAGACCAATGTATGTATTGTTTGGAGGTGTGGGAGTAGCCATTCCACATTCCTGGACTTTGGTCTGGCCTGCAACTTTTCATAGAACAAAACTCATAAACGTTAGCTTGTTAACTGGAACATTCAATATGGGGGAGTGATTGATTGCCTATTGCAAAATATTAGGTTATGCTCTTTTTCTTAATTATAGCATTTCAACTGTATAAGCAATACGCTACCTGATAGCTTCCATAAACTTTGACCTTCAAGTCCCACCAGACCTAAATGTCATAACTATACAACCTTAAGGGAAATACGATGCAAATTATCTAAATGTCACCAAGTTATTTGAGTGAAATTATTTAAAACTGGAAGCTAAAAAAGTTGTCTCATGCAGAGTTTGTTTCTATAAGAACAATAAAGATACTGATGGGTCTTTTAAAGCAAATTTATTTTTATTCTGTCATAAAGATTGCATGGATCAAGGCTATTTCTTCAGATGAATGGAGTAAATTTATCGGTCAACAGAGTTTTATCTATGAGTAATATTTCATGTACTAAAATGATCAAATACATGGAATATTTCTCTGAAATACAAACATGGTTAGAAACTGAAGATAAATAATAAAAGAGATATCAAAGAAGGTACAAATTCTGGTAAGAGTTTATCCATATGGAGGAAATCAGAGTAAGTCCATGGCACATATCCAAGCAATGTGAAGAAGTGGCTATTCAACAGAACATAGATAAAAAACCTAATATTTATTAACTGAGCTTGTGTTAACACTCATCATGTAGGAACCAAATGTAAGTCTTATCATATTTCCCAGTTTGAGAATAGAAGACATTTTAAATGGTAACATTTTTTATGTCTATTTTTTTTAACCATTGAAGAACTCTACCCCAATTTCCTAATCAATGCAGTATGGTACTGGACTTTATTATTATCTAATTTGAAATAATGTAGCATTGATAGAAGAATGATTACACGAAGAACAAGCTGCTCAACAGTTAAACAATTTTCAAGCTTACTGGATGTAGTGATAGCTAAAACTACCCTTTCTTGGTTTAAAGGGAACTAGTTTATTTTATTTACATAGCTTCTAGAAAAATAATTTTCAAATCTATATTCACATACTGCTTCATGTCCTGATGATTTCAAATGTAAAGAACTACCATAGTATATTATTTTAATTTTCTTTGAAAAAACACACTTGAAAAGACTTTAATTCTAAATTATCAATATTTTAATCTTTCTTTAGTATCATATTTTGTTACAAAGTAAGCCATTTACAGAGCTTAAAAATGTTTAATAAAAAAACATTTCATATTTAATTATAATCCAGTGTCATTGAGGTCTGTGGATCTCAGCTGCTCAGAGTCACTTGTTAGCAAGCTGGGTAGTGTATAAATTTAATACATAAAATAAATAAAGTCCTGGCTGAATGCTCTTAGGTTATACTCTTAAGCGCACATTTCTACTTTCAGACAGCTGACTAGTTAATACAACCCATGAGCTACAATAAGCACCTTGCAATTATTCCAGAATATGAGCTGATGAAGTAGAGTCTTGGATATACTTACAGCCAAACTTTTCAATTCGATTTTAATGAAATTAACGAAAGCAAAGATATTTGAAAACTGTAATGCAGGCCCTATTAAAAAATAAGATTCTTGTACCAGCTGGGAAACATCACATTCACTCAGCTATGTACAAGTAGTTCTTGACTTATGGCCATAGTTAAGATCAGAATTCCAGCTACGAAGCAAGCCAGCTGCCAAGTGAGTTGCGCCTTATTTTACAACATTTTTTGCCATACTTGTTAAGTGAACCATTCCAGTTATTAAGTGAAGCACGTGGCCATTAAGCAAATCCAGCGTCTCCCATTCACTTTGTTTGTTGGAAACCAGCTGGGAAAGTCATAAATGGAGATCACATGACCCTGGGACCCTGCAACCATTGAAAATATATGCTGGTTGTCAAGCACCTAAATTGTGACATGATTATGAGGATGCTGCAATGGTTGTATGCGTAAAGGACTGATTATAAGTCACTTTTTTCACTGCTGTGGTAACTGATTGATCACTAAATGGATGGTTTTTAGTTGAGGACTACCTGTAGTCCTTTAAAGTAAATGTCATGGAAGATAAAGGAATAAAAATTTCTTAACAATTCTCAATAAAAGAACTCATGGCATATTGAAATAAGCATGCTCATTCCCTAGGTATAATGTAAACACCTTTCTTTAAAGGCAAGAATATTTAAATTAAGAAAAAATTAACTTAATTCCAGTTTTCTGCAACAATAACACAAACTGCAAGTTATATATATATATATATATATTGATACTAATGTTTGGAATATAGACCTGGTGTCTTCCAGAAGTGTGCTAAAGGACAGCAATTTGAAAAAGAACCCCAATGAAACGTATTAATTTTGAAGAAAAAACAAAAGCAGCCAAAACTTATTCTTGGAGGCAATTCAAGACTACTTTCAATTTTGGAAATACAAGAAATTTGGTACCGTTTAAATTTTTATTTGATTTCATTGCTTTCTACCACAACTCCTTTCAGCTTCTGATGGGAACAGCTATCCAATATCATCAGGAAGGCTACATATTGCCTATCAAATACACAAATTTATGTAAAATATTTGTTCCAATCTGAAATGATTGCCTTTATTAATTCACTCAAGTCTGTTGAGGTTATTTTAGTCTGCCGTTGCAAAACCCTACAATAATCCTTAAGGATTAAGCAACTTAAAGGCTAAAAGGTATAATGTCAGAAGGTTGCATGAGCTATAGCTTATCCCTTCATTGCAGTATCTACAAGTCTCTTCCTAGGAATTCCTCAAGCCATATTTTGGAAGCTGAGAGACTACAAATCTCTTGCATATTGTTATTTGTAAGAATGCTACTCAGCCAACATAGGTACCTTAGACTAATGTTTTTCAAACTTGGCAACTTTTCCCCCGAACGCCATCACTCTGCTAAACAAATAATTTCCTCACCACTGTCAAATTATTCACTAGGCTGCATTACTATTACTATTAGTTTTTCTCATCGTTCCTATCACCCATCTCCTCCGACTTATGACTGTAACCTGTTGCTTGTATCCTTACGATTTATATTAATATTGATTGTTTCCTGATTGCTTATTTGAACCCTATGACAACCATTCTTGACAAATGTATATTTTCTTTTATGTACACTGAGGGCATATGCACCAAAGACAAATTCCTTGTGTGTCCAATCACACTTGGCCAATAAAGAATTCTATTCTATTCTATTTAAGAAGTAATGGACTTCAATTCCCAGAATTCCCAAGCCAGCATGCTGACTAGAAAATTCTGGGAGTTGAGGTCCACACACCTTAAACTTGCCATGTTTTAAAAACACTGTCTTAGGCCTTTCTTAGAAAATAAAATTTTAAAAAATGAGACAAGCTAAGCTATTGTGGTACAAAGTCCCGGGTAAGTTCAGAGCAGATAATAAGAGTGCAAACTCAGCTATTTGTCTTATGATAAATTAGTGATCCATTGTTCTCCACAGTCACCTCAAAGCCATTTTCTAGACTGCCACGCTTTCCTCCTCCTGAGGGAAATCACTGTGGTTTCAAGATTTCTGTAATAGTCACTAGTCCAAAAAATTGGTTTTCCCTTGACTGTAAAAATTCAGGGAGCAAAAATTGGGAAAAAATTAAGAGGAAATCTTTCCTTTCCCTTTCCGTTTGTTTTATTTTATTTGGAAGTTCCCTTCCCCAAAGGGGGAAAAAAAGACTGCAAATGTATTTCTTTTAATAGTGTCCTTTAAAATGATACTTAAAAGAGTTAAGATGTAAAATGAATCCATATTTTAAAGTGTGTGAAATCAATCAATAAAGCTTGCAAAAGGATAAAAGCCAGCTACCAAGCCCTATACTAGATATTACCAATTTTGCAGCCTTTAAAAGCATTTAAAAGCATTTAAAAATCCTTTAAGTCCCATATATTTTTGATGGGATACATTATTAATCAAGTATTATGAGGATGGATACAAATGCAAATTTTGCTTTTAAGACCAGTATCCACAGCCATCTGGCTAGGTTACTCTCCAAATATTCTTGGTATCCTATGATATATCAGTGAGAAACATGACAAACTTGGAAATTCAGTGGAAACTCCAAACAGGACTTTAGCTGTAAACAAATCACTCTTGCTGGAACAGTGACTGCCATATTTGCAGCTAATTTTATGAGTTGCTTAAACTCTTTTTATAGATTATATTAGATGGCTAATGAACACATCTAATCACTCATTATTATTTCATTCTTTCTAACTGAAAAAGAAATCTATAACTGCATAGTAAGATATATTGATTAAATGCTAAAAAACAAGGGAATTAATTCTATATTTTAAATTTATCCAAAAACATTAATGAAAAATATTTCCCAATTACAGAGATTTTTGCCAGAAAAAAATCAATACATTCTGCTTGAGATGCTTTTAAAGTAAAATCTGTATCCTAAATGTTAAGAAAAGTGCCCTACTAAATTTTTGTAAAATTCTGAATATGGGTTGTACAATATATTGGCTATTGGAGTCTGATCTGATAATCCCGGATAACAACTTCCCATTCACATACTACTCCTTTTCTGATCATCATAATAATTACTTTGAATATTTGGGTATACAAGAAGTAAGTCTATAGTTCAGATGCATATGTGCTATATGTAACTCAACAAACCGTGATACAGAAATTTGCTTTCTACTGTAGGAAGTTAGCACCCACCCCTCTCCTAGGAAATGAGATATCCTAGGACCGTGGTGGCGAACCTATGGCACGCGTGCCAGAGCTGGCACGCGGAGCCATAGAAGCCGGCACGCGAGGGTTCCCACCGGCAAACCGGAAGTGCGAAAAAACGCACTTCCGGTTTGCCGGTATGCTGTTTTTTGCACTCCGGAGGGTTCAGGGAAGCTCCCTGAAGCTCCGGAATGCAAAAAACTACAAAACGGACAAACCGGAAGTGCACTTTTTCGCACTTCCGGTTTGTCCGTTTTGTAGTTTTTTGCATTCCGGAGCTTCAGGGAGCTTCCCTGAACCCTCCGGAGTGCAAAAAACAGCATACTGGCAAACCGGAAGTGCGAAAAAACGCACTTCCGGTTTGCCGGTTTTATCGTTCCAGGCTCCGTTTCGTCGTTCCAGGCTCCGGTAAATGGGCCTGTGCGGGGGTGGGGATGTGTGCGCATGCGCAGGGGGCAGCGGGGGGGGGGGGTGTTGTGCGCATGCGTGGGGGGGAGGGAATGGGTGTTGGCACGCGAGCGCGCGTGAGCGCGCCCCCCCCTTTTTCGGCACGCGAGCCGAAAAAGGTTCGCCACCACTGTCCTAGGAGATATTAAAAGGTAGAAAATATTCTGTGGAACACATCTGGAAACATGCTTTTAAACAGACAAAAGACTCCTCTTGGAAACCCCCACCCCTTGCCAATGGGTCATTGGGGGCTGGGCCCAGCTCACATATTCCTCTCACCTGGCCTGGAAGTCTTCTGCATAATAAAACCACAATAGGATTTGCCCAAGGCCCTTTCATTCAGCCAAAGCTGGATTAGACAAAAGCCAAGAGTTGCCCCAGCATGCCCCTGGGGGGGGGGTGTCTGAGAGCCAATGGGATACATTTCTATACAGGAACAGGAAACTAAGAGGTGGGACCCAACAGAGACTATAAAACAAGGAACTCAGCATCTCCTCTTTCTCTTTTTCTCTTCACACACATCTGGAAACATGTAAGCTACCTTTTCTGTACAGGGGCTCATGCCATGTGCTCCTGTCCACCATTAAACCTTCTTTCCAAGCAACTTTCATGAATCCAGTGTCTTTTTCCCCACTTGGAACTGAACCCAGAAGGATATTCCTTACAACACTACTCAGTCATATTGTCAATCTATTTAGTTATATATTGCCAAACTATTCTTTGTATACATGTATGGTGAGCTAGAGATGTCAAGAGTCTACATCTGGAAAATTTGTGTTGTTTTATCTGAACTAGTAGTAAAACTGTGATTTCAGAATAAGTGGCTCTATTTAGCAAACTTTGACTTATTATATCCCGAAAACTAAGCAGAGTCAAGAAGTAGTTACTACTTGCCTTGAAATCCTAAAGCTACTGGCTAAACTGGGGGGGGAGACGGAGGGAAGGGGTAGGATCTGGGAAGGAGGCAATGGCAATGCACTTCCAAAGGAGCAAACAAACTGTGGTTAGGATTGGACTCAAGAAAGCCTTTATCTTTACCTTATTTGGAATGATTGATGATTGATCTGGGCCTTTGGCATGCAAAGCATGTGCTCTATTACAGGCTGTGCTGTTTGGCCCACAAAGAAGCTACAGCATATACAAAGTACTGTACTAGTTTCCCCCCAGCCTTAAAACCTGAAATGTTTTCCTTTATTAAGTTAGCCTATTTGTATTTCTCAACAACCAAGCCAAGTAAATTTGATTCATGTATTTATAATCTGATTAATTACAAAGTGATTACAAACTAAATGTACATTGGTTCCAAGTCCTATAATAAATTAATATTTGATCACTTCCTTAAGCAGCATTTTTTTTCATTTTTTCCACACAAAAGATGGATCTTTCACATTATTCAGTATAGTTTTAGTGGCAACAGAACCGCTTGAAAAGGGCCCAGTGAGTATCATGTTCTGCAAAATTCAGAAATCAATTCAAAGTCATTTTCTACAGAAGAAAAAAAATAAGCCCAAAATTTTAATAGCATCTCACAATGTTTTAAAAATTAGTAAGAAATGAAGATCATCTTCAGCACTTCCTTTAAAAATTCAATCTGGATTGATTTTCTATCCCATACAACAAGTATGGGAGTGTGTTTGCAAATGTCCAATTTTGCAGTCATATTAAGTATTTCCTTGGAATTCCTGGAAAATATGTTTTCCTTTCAAAATGTGATCTCAAAAAATGTCAGTGTCCTTTGACTAAACACAGCTGTTTCACACAATTATATAGAATGTTCTTTTTCTCAACATACAGTAACTTATCTAGTATAATAGCACTTCTTTAGCTCAACATATCAAAAAGCAAATACAAAAGAAAAAAGAAAAATTATTTTAAAAACCATAGGGAAGGGGAAAGTATTATAAAATATAAAGGGCAAAACAGAATGCAGATCACATCTCATGAATAATAGATTTGTGAGACATTACTTTCTGCAGTACACATATTTCCTTTTTTCCCATCCTTTTGTAAAACAAATTTCTGAAATACAATATCCTGGAAAACTTCCTTATGGAAAATGATCCAAAACATCAATTCTTTCAATTCTTTTCACCTCTTGGAAAGCTACAATATTTTCTAAGGGGTATTCTAATTCATTTATATTACATTTTTAATAAAAATAAGTGTCTGGCACTATATGAGGATGGTATTACTGTCACTCCATTTGGTTGCAAGCATAGTCGCCAGCCATTCATTCATGTGTGACCCTTGGCCGCTCTATGGATCAGCAATCTCCATGCCTTTCTGTGTCACACTGCCTCCTTCAGATATGCCATGGTCATCCCAGTGTCCTTTACAGTGTCCAACAGTGTATTAGAGTGTATTAGAGTGGCTCCTTCTCCTTTTTCTATCACTCCCAGCATGATTGACTTTTAATTCTGCTGACTTCCAGCTGCCAGCAGTTTGGCAGTTAGAATCTCACCAGGCTCAAGGTTGACTCAGCCTTCCATCCTTCTGAGGTCGATAAAATGAGTACCCAGATTGTTAGGGGCAATATGCTGACACTGTAAACTGCTTAGAGAAGGCTGTAAAGCACTGTGAAACAGTATATAAGTCTAAGTGCTATTGCTATTCAAAAGCAGATCATTAACTATCACTAGACTCCAGAATCTTCAATAAATAAAATGCTAAATAAAAGTTGGAAGAAGCAATGAAGAAAATTTAGATTTTTTTGGGATTCTTGACCAGATCTTTCAGACACAATCACAATTAATGACAACCTTTTTTAAAACCATCTCTTCAATTGAAATCCTTCAATGTAATATAAAGAATTCTAAATCCAGATGTTATTTATTCATTGTAGTGTATGCACAGTTGAAACGTTAGTGAGAAAATGGAATAAAAAGGTGAGAGAATGGAAAAGAAAGGCCACGTGCAAAAATTCAGAATCAACAAACCTTGGTTAAATTCAAGCTAGATACAAAGTCTGTTCAAGCTGGATGGAGGGAGTTAAAATTGTACGATGAAGAGCAGACCCTCTAAGTCAGAGATTCTCAAAGAGTGGTCTACCAGCAAGATCAATCAGAAGGTCTATCAGAAGTTACCCAAATTCACTAGCTACAACCACTTTGTCACATAGTGAATATTGTCAGTTGTATGTATATGCAGGGTGATGCATCCCTAGTCTACTTTATGGTATATTCCATTACAAGCAGGACACATAATGTGATCTTATGCTCATGTGTGCATTCCTGATTCTCCATTATTCCTGTTGTGGTTTGGCTCTGACTGGGAGCGGTCGCATTTAATTAGCAAGAATGTAATTATTCAGAATTTATTGTTTTTGTACCGAAATAAATATTTTATTAGACCTTTTAACTTCGGCTTTATTTCTAAATGTCTGAGCTCCCGAGAGAAAGATCAAACATCGCCTCTAGGGAGATTTATTCTCCTAACACACTTGCTACCTCAATTGGGACTTTCAGCATTTGCCAACAATCAGTTGACTGTTGGCTTAGATGGGGCTAAAGTAGCAAGATGAATTTCATTGTATGTGGAGAGGTCATTAGCCATCAGCTGGCTAGATAAATGTCAATCCATTGTGGAGGCTTCCAACCATCAGCTGGCTACAACCCACTGGCTACTTCAGCCCATCAGCCCCAACTTCAAATGGAAAATAACTACTTAATTTTAGAATGTGGGATATAAAAGTAAATTTTAAAGGGGTGTTAAAATGACTTATATGACTTATTGATTTCAAAGGAAAATGCAATCTAATACATTTAACCTGGAGTCAATTTCCTGTCTATTGTGAAGATTACAATCTTTGATATTCTGCTAAATTAGGATACTTGTATGTTGAGATACTCATTTCTAGCCATAGCCTTACTGCCTTTTTGCCATAATTCCATTTGCACCAACTCCAGCCTCTTCCATTAAATAGCCAGGGTTACTGAATGACATATGAATTCTGGAGCACTCAAAAGAAAGGCAAGAACAATAAGTCAGCCTGACATGGGAAGAAAACCCAAAGTTCACATTCTGATAGCACTAAGATGCTAGTTTTCCTCCCTATCCAAGCAGCACACAATGTCTTTATTCAGTTCACCAACATCACAGTATGCCATGGGAAAAACATTTCACCACTAATGGTAGCATACAAAGCTGTCTGTAACGTCTTATAGTTACATAGCTTGCCAAAATGATATTTGGTTCAGTGGCCGTTGTTTATAACTGTTTCTGTTGAAAGAAGTTTGGAATTTGCAGAAAATTACAGCAAGCCAGAGCAATAAATCAGTTCATTCATTAAGATTCAGAAAAGATATGTGTTTGATTCCAGCACCTCGATTTATATAATAGCAGGGGAAAATCGGCCAATTCTTCCTCCTTCTATAACTTCCAAGCACACCAAAGGAATTGAGAAGGTTGGAAAATATCATTCCATAAATATTAAGTATGTTTTCATGGAAATATGGTTACACTCAGTTCAGCTTGGTTTCTTCTAACCTCCAAGTAAGGAATACCAGTATAAAATCTCTGTCATCCTTTGTATAGTTAGAAATTTCCAAAACATCACAAATCAGTAACAAATATAACCAGGGTATAAAATGACAGTGCAAAAACACAAAGCTAACATTATCTGGGCATCTGAATAAAAACTGCACCAGCACATATTTTGTCTCTACATACAACAATTAAAAGGATGTTCTGGGCTACTAATCAGTTCTCAAATAATTTGGGAGTAATGTATCAAAAGCAGCACTGAGAAAGGAGCAATGGAACTTTCAAATAAATAAAGAATCGTAAAGGAAGACTATCATATAAGTTGCATTTTAAGAGTATAAAAACCCGAACTATTTGGAGGTAAACATTTCACATGTATCATACTGGATAATGGATGTCACTTAGAGTGACATTACCAGGCAAGAACACAAGTTTTCTAGCAAAAATGTATAAGGAGTGGGAAGTTAGTTATTTTAACAGGCACCACAACTATTTGGCGGTTCTTAAACTGAGGACGGGAGAAGAGAGATTAAACATGAAAGTCTAATGAAAGGGAAAAAATGATGTTTCTGTTTACATTTGAATCTTGACAACAGGAAATAACTGCAGTGAATGGGAAAAAACTGGAAAATACATTAAGGTGACCATCAACGTTCAAGAATCTGACCGTCTCTATTTATCCACATGAATAGCAAGTTAACATATACCAATTTTTAAAAAATACAAGAAACTCACTTCTGAAATGTAAATAATTCATAATGAATGTGAATCACATTTGGATGATAGAAAATACAGGTCAATGAAAGGATGCTAAAATAAACCGTTAAAAATGTATCAAGATTATATATTTTCAACTATTTTCCAAGTCTCACAGCAGTTCACAGCATCAGGTCTTATTATTATCCCACAATATTTTCCACTAAATCTAACATTCCTGTTTCATGCAGGAAAATGTACAATTGTGTTTGGTTGATCCTTTTTTTCCCCCGAGAGGAAATATAAAGTAGCTGGGATTCAACAATTACTGGACAAATGTACTTAAAAACTAGCTAGGAACATTTTCTATGCTATAATTAAAGGTAATGCAGTTGCTTCAGCTAAGCAATTTTAAGTCCAGTGAGAGTCATATCACTGGAAAGTTCATTTCCATGCTTATCTCTGTGGATCAGGAGCTGGGCTAAGAATTCCATTATATGCCTCCTGGCACTACTCTTCTGTCTATTGTGCATATACATTATTTAGAAAACATGCACACAGTCCTAAAAAGATAGCTGAGTGTCACTTGTTTGACATATGGGGGGAAATGCTGAACTTATACACAAAGAGTGTTGGGGAAGATAGAGTTTCACTTGGATTGCCATCACCTCTACATAAATTACCAATATCGAAACATGGATCATTAACTCTGTACTGAGTATGTAATCCCATGGTGGGTGTCAGCTGTCATTTTGAACCCTCCAAGAATCCTATAACAGTCCTTCAAGACTAAACATCAGCAGAATGAGAGGGATATCTGTATCATTCTTGTATTACTGAGGAGACCTAAATAAACAATACTGGTTCTCATTAGATAACAATGGATTCATCTTAGCTGCCATTATTACCAATAAGCTTGAAAACAGTTTTTAACAGTGAGTCTAATTGTCATAATCATCAGCCTTACATCAATAGTACATGTACTGAATTAGATAATACCAAGTTCAATGCTACATTCAATGAGCCAAGGTGGCGCAGTGCAGCGGTTAGAGGCAGTACTGCAGGCCACTTTAGCTGACTATGATCCGCAAGTCAGCGGTTCAAATCTCACCAGCTCAAGGTTGACTCATCCTTCCATCCTTCCGAGGTAGGTAAAATGAGGACCCAGATTGTTGGGGGCAATATAAATATACATTGCTTACTGGTGTAAACTGCTTAGAGTGCTTGCACTGTGAGGCGGTATATAAATCTCACAAATAAATAAATAAATAAATAAATAAATAAAATAAATAAATAAATTGTACAATTAATATTATCAGCACATTTTATATGCTCATAAGATGCCCAAGGAAATACTGACTATACACCAATCTATCCTCAGTTTATTCAATTCAGACATTGCAATAGGTTGTGGTTTGCTCCGGGGACAGAATAAAGCCCAAACCATGTTTGGACTTTCTAAGGAATCCAATAATCTTTAGTTAGTCATGATTTTCATCTCCTTAGTCTTGCTATGTTTCTTCTGCTACTGTTGCTGGGAAGAGTAATGGTTTTAGGTATTAGTCATCAAAGCAGCAAGCACAAGTCCATGTTTATGAAGTCATTTCAAAGCAAGATTCCAGTTCTGGTTATATATTATATAGTCAATGCAGATTCCAGTCCAATTAAATATTGAATTCAGCTACACTAATTAATTAATTCAGTTAAGCTTCCTTAAGACCCATGATACTACATTATATGTAATCTGATTACTTAAACATCAAACTGCAGAGTAATATTTTTAATGTGAGTACATCACTATTCGCCATACTTTTACTAGCAAAGGAGTTTGGAGAGACTGTTAAAAAACAGTATTATATTATTTAAACTGGGCCATAGCCAACATCAACGGCTTCTCCCAAGATTTATGTTGGATGCTTTACAAGAAGAATGCATACCAAAAAGTTAAAATACAAATAACTAAATAATCCTAGGGCCTAAGTAGTTATCTTCTCATTCCCCAGAGACCTATTAATTTGAAAGTAACCTTGAGATCATGATTGAAAATCTCATTACATTCAGTGTATCATGCTTTTGTTAAAGAATGTCAAAAGCAATAAATGCTTTTTTTTAAAAAAGGGAATAAAACTAAACAATCTTTATTTTTCATATTGAAATAAGTGTCATGTATGTGTGAACCTTCCGAGAGGTGCTTTGCTTCAATCATACTTTTATAAAGCAATGCCTTGATAGGACTCTGCAAAGTGAAATCCCTTCTGGCCTTCCACAGGAGTCAGCATATAATGCATGAAAGCAATTACTTTGCTGGCCCTTCCTTGACTGTCCTACAGAAGACCTGTCTCTTCATCACATCCTTTCTCCTAAAAGCAAATTCAAGAGATTCAGTCGTTGTCCTGACTTAGTACTTTCTTGGTTGCATTTATATTCTACCTTTTCTGAAGGAATTTATACAGAGGCTTTCCTCTTAATTTTATTCTTGAAACAATAATGTTGCAAAATAAGTTGGGCTAAGGAAGAGAGACTGACCCAGTCACATAGCAAATTGTACAAGGGAATTCAAGTCTAGAGCCACTTATTTTTTCAAGAGAAAAATGGAATTTGTTTCAAAGAGATTCAAAACCTGTATGTATTTTGGCTGTGAAGAAACTAGCCTGCACCATCCTAGAAACTCTAGTCTTGTCTCACTTTCAACCTTCTTTGCATCCAGTTTGCAATATTTGTGCCTCACTAGATTTGTTTGTCGTATGGGAAGTATCCTAGTTATGACAAACTGCAATTACACTGACTTACTATCTAAATATATGTGGAAAAGGATTAATTCATGGAATGTATCTCTGACATGCAGCAGTCATCATAACATATAAATTATTAAGGAGCAGGGCTGCACAGAATGGCAAAACGTATAACTTGCATTCACAGAATAGGCATATCAATGATAGTACAAATACAAGTACAGCAAATACCTTAATCCAAAACATTGTAGCTATCCTAAACCTGTTCACCATGATAGATGAGAAACATGCATTTCTTTGTGCATGTATTGAGTTAATCGGATGCCTAATAGTGTTAAAAATTCCAGTATTCTTCAATCTACTATGCTCCAAATATTGCTGGTCACACTGTTGGGGATGAGGTTGAGGTCAGATGAAGAGCATTCAGCTGAGAAAGAGTGAAATACTGTAGATAATATGGTGTCACTGGGAGAAGAGCCAGCAGAGTTTTCCCACAGTCTTGTTGGACTAGAGTGGCATAGAAGCCCCAGTAAAAAAGTAAAATAAATTACAAATGTCAAGCATCCAAAACATAAGAATGAATTGATAACTTGCAAATGATATTAAGTTACCCAAATCTAATAAAAAATCATGTTATTTCTTGTCACAGTGCTTTTCCATTCTAGTCCACTGCATGCAATTACAGGAATTCTTACATTTTGTAACTTTCACCATTTTTCTGCTGAGTTTTCAAAATCACAAATATCACTGGAATTAAATGCCTGATACAAATATCAAGACATGATTTCTTTCACTAAATTGGAAGCTGCTGCACTTTTAATAGGCTACACCATTGCTTCCTCAGGGTAGAATGGTTTCTTTTAAAGGAAAGATTTGGCTTCTGGTCAACCCCTTCAAGGTCAAGCTAAAAGGTTTCAATACCAGAATAACCCAATGCAGCTTTTGCCTAATAATTAACGAAGCGGGGCACAATCCGCCAGAAAATTCCTCAAAATATAAATTCCTGATTTATATTTGAGGTGTCCTGGCCCTGAACATCAAAAGCTTTATTACATAAGAAGAAGAATTTGGGGTTCCAACACCAGCTGGGGCTGCGCAAGAATAAATAAAAATGAGATCCAGACAGCTGTGAGGAAAGAAGAAATATTTATTCCTAAAAGCAAAGCAGTTTGCCTTTAGGGGCAGGCTGCAGAGAAATGGGGTACAGTAGCAGATTTTTAAAGGGGAAGCTTGTCCAGGGTGAAATGCCTACCTGACACCTGAGGAGCATGTGTGTGTAGGTATGTTTACTCTTGTAAACATGCAGTTCCTGTGGAAGACCTCCTAGGGTAATTAACTGTGTTTGCAGACCTTATCCTTTGATATGCAGATTGGGTCAGGGTAACTTGTTTGGGGTTTGAGGAAGTTTGCTAATTTTAGCTGATTAACTTAAGTTTCAAGCTTGACTGTCAATTATTCAGCAAAGACACTGATTCTCAGATCATTACGGATTCTGTTAATATTTTAAGGGAAGATGGAAACAGTGTAAAGAATAAAATATATTTGGATATAAAACTTCTCACAAATAGTATGTCACAAATATTTGCCTTCTCCTCCCTGCCAAAAACACTCAAGTTCCACCCACCCACAAGACCTGGCCCCAAACCCTCCACCCTTTACCTTGACTCTCTGTACACAGCCAGTTCTCCTCAGCCCCACTACCTGGGACACTTCTGCCCTTCCCACAGCACATTTTCCAAAGTCCTGATCAGCTTCCCTTCCCAGGGGCGACAGTCGACCTTTCACTATGACACCAGACAGACCCAGGTCTGGTTTCTCACACCCAGGACACTCTCCCTCACCTTCCTTTGTGCCCAGCCCCACCTGACTGAGGAGGGGGGGAATAGTGGGGATGGCCATAAGTGTGTGTCTCTGTCTGGAGAGTGATAAGGTGTAAAGGGCTTGTGGGGGAAAACTCTGCGAAGAGCAAAGGGGCGGGGAGAGCGAAGTCAGGGGAGCCGGGAGCGAAGGGCCTTCGCGCGAACAAGTTCCGAATCCCGAAGAAACAAAAGGCACCAACTTCGCAAAGTAGTCTTTGCCTACCAAGCCCGGGGCGGGGCGGAGCCGTTCTGGAGAGCGAGGGAAAGAGACCAAAGCACACACCTTAGCCTGCTTAAAGCGGATTTCCAGGGCAAGAGATTCCCCCCCCCCTCCACTACACACACACGCCGCTGAAGTGTCGCCGTCCGCTTCTCCCCGCTCCAGGCTGCCCCCCCGCCAACCAGACCCTCTCCCCGCGCGCCCCCGGAGCTTTTCCCTCCCATCTCCCCGCAAGCCAGCCAGCTAGCCAGCCGACGGACGCGCGCGCGCACACCCCAGCCGCTTCTTCCCATTGTTTCCAAGTCCTGCGCCCCCTCACCGTTCACGGCACTCCTCTCGGGCTTTTTTTTTTTTTTTTTGCTCGTTGTGGCGGCCACCGGCGGCGCAAACAAGACGGGGTGGCGGTCTCTGGAGGGTCCGAGCCATTAAAGGGTCCTCGAGGAGACGGAGGAGGAAGGGGCGGATGCGACGGCAGCAGCAGGAGGGGAACGGGGGCAATACCGAGGCAGCGCCGGGACCCAGGTCGCCATGGCTGAGGCGCGAGAGGAAAGCGAAAAGGCGCCCCGGCCAAAAGGGCGGGAGCGGGAGCTCGAGATGTCCAGCCGAGGCAAGAGCGGGGAAGCGGCGCAGCAGCTCCGGGTGGCTGTGGCTGTGGTCGCCTCCCGCTCCTTCTCCTCCCACTAGCGCTCCGGCCCCCGCCTAAAGGGGAGGCGGGGAGGGGAACCGCGGCGGTGTAGAGCCCCCTCCAGCGTCCGTGGGCGCGTCCTGCCCCCGCTACACAGCTTCGGCCCCCGCCTCCTCGTCCTCCTCTCCCAGAAGCACAGCGCCGCCTCAGCCTCGAAGGGCCGGGTCTTTTCCCGTGGAAACCACCTCCTCCCGCTGGACCAAGCTTAGGGGCAGCCCGCGGAGGGAGAGGGAGTGGGGGGCGGGCCGTGTCGGCTCCGGAGGTCCTTGAACGGGCACGGTGTTTAGGTGTGTGCCTTTCCTGCGCAAAGAGGCGTGGCGGCGGCTACAAGTGTGCCAAGCTCTACAGAGGGGGCAGCGCGGGATTGAATCCGGTACAAAGCGGGAACAAAGGGAAACGGATCGGGACGGTCAGCGCGGGCGGCTCTGGTTCCGCAGCCTGGCTGAGGACGCCACCATCCCCGACAGAAACTCACCACCACCTCTGGAGGAAACCCGATCAAATTTTACTTCTATCGCTGTTGAAAAGCGGAGATCGTTTACCTTGTGACACTCCCAGAATGTCACAAGGGGTCCAGAGTAGCGTATCTTTCCCTAGGTGACGTTTCCCGCTTTTTTTTAGTTTCTACACCGGCAGATCCTAAGATTATTATTCCCAAGGGTGGGTGTGTTGCCAAGATTTCCCTCCCGAACAATGATCTGTGATAAGAGAAAAATGCACTGGGTAGGAAATGGGAGGTGACTGGAAAGCAGCAGTGTCTGGTTTGAGAATGAGGCATATTCATTCCCCCATACATACAAGCTTTATTGGCAAGCATGCATACTGAAAAATACATTAAGCTACTTTATTTATTTATTTATTTAATTTATTTAATTTATTTATTGGATACATAGATGTAACTCCACAGCAGTACTGTGGTTACAGTATTTTTAGATTGTGCCAGGAGCTGTCCAGAATCCCTTGGCCTGCCATGTTCTCAGAATGGCAGTTCTAGATAACGTGTTTCCCTGAAAATAAGACCCTGTCTTATATTTTTTTGAACCCTGAAATAAGCACTAGGCCTTATTGCCATGCACTCAAAAGCCCGGTTGGGCTTATTCTCAGGGGATGTCTTATTTTGGGGGAAACACTCCGCAAAAGGTGAGGTGACATTGTTTTGTTTTGTTCTCTTTAACAATGTTTGTCTGCAAAGAAGAATGGAAGAACGTTGAAGAAAGTGAAGTTTGCAAATAAAAAAATTATGATTCCTGAATCCATTGTGAAATTCCATAAAGTACAATTGAAGCACATTTTCTTCAATTGAACTGAAGCACCTTTGTACATTTCCCCAGTGATTGGATATTTAACATATATATGTTTGCAAATGGTTATTAATTTTCCCTTCAATGAATAATAGCATCTCACCTTTGAGGATCAATTTATTGCAATATAAATCATGCTTCATGACGAGGATGTGTAGCTTTGCTTGATAAAATAAAAGGTCACTTTAGGCTGCAATTGAATGCCAGTTTACCTAGAAGAAACATGCTGCATCTGAATCCAATGAGACTTGTAGCTGAACATATATAAATTATCAACCAAAAATCTTGTTCACAACAGTTTGCAATGCTTAAACAAAAGCAGGAACTGAAGAAAACAATTATCTTGTTTTTAACACCTGATATACAGAAGCATTGGAAATATTGTTCAGCGTATTATTGAAAACCAACTGCAAAGAACTCTACTTTCCCCCCACTTAGGGTAGGCATTAAAAAAGCAGACCTGTTATGGTTAGTGGTTGTGTTAAAATGTTAAAACTAGGAGTGGGAAGCTCATTCTCAGTTATTTCCATTTTACTTAGCTTACAGAGTTGTGAGGAAAAGTGAGAGGGTAGGGCATTTTGTACACTATTTTGAGTTCTTGAACCAAATGTGTGCTGCAAATCTAATAAAATGGTAGCAGTTCAGGTTTTCTGAATACATCTTTTCTTGCTGGGAACATCAATGCTACTGAATTACCGGTCGGATTAGTCAGTGAGTGTTGGATCTGACAAATCTTAGGATTTTGCTTACATTTGCTTTTCCCCCTGATGGGCTTATTAATCTGCTTCACTGGGCCAAAGTGCAATTTAGCAAGGACATCTTTTTTCCTGACTGAATACGGGTTGTCCTCAACTTACAACCATTCGTTTAGTGATTGGAGTTACAACGGCTCTGAAAAAAGTGACTTATGACTGTTTTTCACACAACTGTTGCAGCATCCCTAGGGTCACGTGATCAAAATTCGGATGCTTGGCAACTGCAGTTGTTATATTTATGACCGTTGCTGTGTCCCAAGTCACGTGATCACTTTGTGACCTCACAAGCAAAGTCAATGAGGAAGCCAGATGCACTTAACCATGTTATTAACTTAGCTGCAGTGATTCACTTAACTGTGGCAAAGAAGGTCGTAAAATGGGACAAAATTCATTTAACAAATGTTTCGCTTAGCAACAGAAATGTTGGGCTCAATTGTGGTTGTAAGTCAAGAACTATCTGCAAATAGATTTCCTAAAGGGGAATGTTTTTCTACCTTAACACATACTTTGTTTTTGAATTGCAGAGGTTTCAAAGAAGGAAAACTAGACATTGGTGAGTTAAGGCTCTCATTATTTCTTCTGTTAGCTGGTAGCCTAATTTTATTCATTGTGATGTCATTTCTACAGCACAAAGAGCTGTAAAATATATCAAAATACAAAAAAATATGTATTATAAGGAAAATTAGGAGGGGATCCGTATTTTTATTTATATGCCTTTATTTTGTATGCTTCATATTCCTGAATGTTCAGAGCAGATAGCAATCCAGATCATCATAAAAACAAGAAAATTATCTGAAAATAATAATAAACTGTAATGGCTCTGGTCTTATATACACAAGTTCAAAAATTAATTTCTCAGTTGAAAAATAACAAAGCCCCCATCAAAGAAGGGTTAACAGTTTTACCCAAATTCTTAAAAGCCAATTTCACCCAATGGCATCTGTTCTAGCTCTTTTCTTCACTACCCTGATTTTCCAAATTATGTAATAATTTCATTATTCTTTCTATACATAGACAAATCATTGTGCAAACCATTGTCCTATCAGTCCCTTATCTGTAATCAGTAAATCATATACCAGTTCTTCTGTTATAAACTTACTGGTTTGGGGTTTTCCAAAAATATCCTGGCACCAGAGCAGGCAGGGTTTACGCCCAGCTGTTCAACCTTGGACCAAGACACAAAATTACATTAGCTAACAGAAATAGCCTTACCAAAGGCAGTCTTTATATGGCTTTCATAGAATTAAAGATGGCCTTTGATTCTATAGCATGTGAGACTCCAAAGAAAATCAGCTATAACATTGATCATAACCTTCTTAAATTAATATGACTATACTCAGAAAGTACCATGCAAGTTAAGATAAATTGTAAAGGAGAACTAACTAAATCTATCCCTAAGCTAAAAGTATAAATGGAGATTGCATTCTAACCCCATTATTATTAAATGGATACATTAATGATGCGATTGAAGCCTTTGCTAAACTAGAATTTCCAGCTGCACTATTTCCTATACTTCTCTATGTTGATGATACCTCCATACTTTCCATAACCCAGGTGGGACTGCTTGGATGCCTTGAAGTATTCTCCTCATTGCCTTAGGGAATGGCTTGAGGTCAATAACCCTAAACAAAGGTCTTAATGTTTTCCAGAAAGTGCTTCAAGTCACTGATTAGCTGGAAGATTAATGACAGACCTATTGAGCAAGTGGTGACCTTTAAGAATGCAGGCATTCACTTTCAATCAACTACTCACTGGATCAATCAAGCAACCTTCATGTAAAAGCCCCCAAAGCATCCTTTGTGGTCATTAAATATGCATATCAACATGGTAACAGCTATGTACCAGCAGCTGTCAAATTATTTAAGGCTAAAGTGCTGGGCTCAATGCTATATGGTGCTTAGTTATTTATAACTATTGCAATATATGTGCATTCTTTGTAGTTGTAATTTTTGAAATTAAGTCTTGTATTTAAAATGAGAGTTGTAAAAATAGCATTCTGAATATCAGTCTGTGATATGAACAGAAAATTAATAAACGGAGAGGAAGCTGTTCTTCCTTTAGAAAGATCTAAAATGAGTTTCCTTGAGGAATACAGAAGGCCCAATCTGTTGTATCAATGCAACATAAGAGGTAGTTATGGAAAAGCAATTGGGCCTTGGAGATCATTGCATTTTAAGAGATATTAATAAAATCATAAAAGGACAATACCTCTCTCCAGTGGTAACTAAAGTGTCTTGCCCTCATTAGAATAAAAACTGTTGAACCACAATAGAATTTTAAAAAATTATTTTATTGGCTTTCCTTTCTCATTTTCAAAATTATGCAGTTCTATCTATTGTTGCCTTAGATCACGGGTGTCAAACTTGCTGTCACATTGCCATCACGTTTTCCCTATTTGCAGTGCTTGGGTGGGCGTGGCCTGTTTGTGACACATCCAACTCGCGGGCCGCCAGTTTGACACCCCTGCCTTAGTTGTCACTTGTAGCTATTGAAATGTCCATTAGTTCTAATGAAATTGTTTTTTCTTTGCTGTTCTTACATGGCCCGGAGTTTTCATCCTGAGATGAAGATGAACCAAAATTTTTGATATTCGTATTGTATTACTTTGTAGTTATATTTTCCTTGTAAATCATCTAGAATCTGATCCAGATGGTGTATACATTTCTTAAGTAAAACTAATTTCTACTTCAAGTTAAATTTGAGTCTTGATAACTTAATGAACAGTCATGTAGTCTTTACTTATTGATTTGTTAAATTTACTTGCTGCCTATCTTGCCATGCAGGTACTCTAGGCAGCTCACAAAAATGATTTGCTATTGCCTTCTTCCAGAATATTTTTCAACTTCCTGGTCTAGATCAGGAATTTTTTGGTGGTTTCTCATTCAGAGCCAACCCCCCTTAGCTTCCAAATCTAGGTAGGGCCAGACAGGTACTGACCACACAGAGGTGAGCTAGTCATTTCTTCCAAAGATTAAGGGTGAAATTAGCTCTCTCTCTCTCTCCCTCCCACCAGCAAAGTTAAGTTTGGATCTCCCAGTATCGGTTGTCGGGTTTTATTCTGTCCCAAGTGGTTTTCTTTGTCCAGGTATGCGAACAGCAACATAGTTGTTATAAAATTTAACCGGGCATCTTGTGGATATAACTGGAGTGAAACAAATCTGTTCCTGCTGTCCAGTTGGCAAAATCACCTTTTTACTTATTTTGTCAATCACATTGTAGTGGAATATTTAGCCAGAGATTCTTAAATAAACATTTTACTCATTCATCTGTATTTATCATACTGCATGATAGTATGAAATAGGATAGGGTGTTCTTCCAAGTAAGGCACCTCTCTTAAACTGCACTATCTCCATCTAGTGGCAATAAGCAATACAGAATTGTCACCAAGAGCATTTTATGAGAGAAAAAAATGGGAAAAGATTTTGCAGAAAGCTAAAAAATTTGGATAAGGCAATCAGCTTTTCATAGAGGTCCACCTCTGTAAATTCTTAGTATTGCTCCCCAAAGTGTTTCAAACGTAAGCCTGCACGATATGGATTGCCCGAACCAATCTGCCAGAGAACTCTGAAAACCAGAACAGGATACCATTAAAACAAAACACAGAATTATGAGAAACAAGGATATAGGAGTATCTGCAGAATCAATTAACACAGAAAATAAATAAAGAGAATTGGGGTTTCCCCTTTTTAATTGATAAAACTTTCCAAGTTTCACTGGAAATTAACTAATAGCACAGAATCTAGATTTGTTCTATAATGACTAACATTTTTGGGCTTCAGCAGTAACTGTTCCAGAAAACAAAACAGATCTCACTCTCTGCCCTTCTCCATCACTTCACTCAAAAATATTTTTATTACTCAAAGTATTTCAACAGAACTTACAGAAAACCTCAGTTTTATCATTCTAAAATGGCTTACCCTTTGAAACAATGCAGCTATCAATTTACAGGGAATAAACCCCACTGAAGTTAGTGGTGGTTGTTTCTAAATTGACATGTACAGATTTCAGTTAATTCTGAACCTTGGAATGCTACAGCACAATATGCAGTGCGCAGTTAAAACCACGAATTAACAAACACATGGACTGGTAGGCAAGATTGTTCTGGGCCACACCTCCTTTCCACAATAAGTTATTAACTCCTAGAGATGAAGTACTGCATGCTCATCAGTTTTAAATACTGACAAATCATATACATACCAATCAGAACCATTTGTTAGGTGAACTATACTACTTTTGAGGGCAAATGTGTCCCAGGATAATGATGCAAGATCAAATCTAAGTTGGTTACTGGGACCAGTGATTTACTCTTCTAAGCTGTAGGGTTGACTCATGCTGGAGACCATCTTCAGGGAACCGCTCTCTACTGGAAACATGCTTTGGACTGTTCTGAGAGTAGTATTTATGTGATGCCTTCCTACTGGCTGGCTATTGTCAGTTGTTTCCTTGTGCTGCCAAGCCCTCGACTCCTAGGTACTTGATAAGATGGTGGTAAATCAGCCCCCCTGTTTGACAAAGGGCCCATTGTAGGAATAGGAAGGCACCACATAAACACGACTCACAGAATAGCCTAAAGCACATATTCCAGTAGAGTGTAGTTCCCTGAAGATGGGCTCCAGTGTTAGTTAAAAAACTAGGAAGAATAAATCTCTGGTCCCGGTGATTGACCCAGATTCGATCTTATATCACTTTTAGAAGGCATATGAAATTAAGCCAACATGGAAAGTCGAATACAAAAAGAAACGCAAACATAAATGGGCTCTCCATGGCTTTACAGTGTAGTAGGAAGAGTAAAAAACATGAGTGAATGAAGAGTAACTATTTGGGATGTGGATAATAATATGTATTTGGAAACAATCTATTTTTACTGAAAGCAAAGAAGAAACCACACAGCACTGGACTTTTACACAAGCTCTGATTGTATTCAATGTCATTTATTGAGGGAGTGGATGAGATACCGTCAGACATGCCAGACATTTCACATTCAAGGCTGAGAACTCAATGGTTTTCTTGAGCCACTATACAAGTCTGCTTCAGAAAACTGAATTCGATATCAATGAAGTCTTCATGCTTGATGGTGCCTTCAATTTATAGATCCTTAATCTATTGGATTGGTGGGCAGAAGGTTTTCTACCCTACAAAAATACTCTCACTCCAATATGTTTCAACACTAGAGGGTAAAAATGCATGTAATCTGTTTTATAATGGGTCCCTACGAAATACCAGCTTTAAAGCTGTCTTAATCAGTTTATGCTTAAAATAAATTTCAACTTGTTTCCCTTTCACTGCCATATAGTTGGTTCATACCATTAGAAAAATACTCTTCAGTGCTTTGTAGGATTTAAAGGGAATTGCGTCTGTGCTGATGGGGTAGACATTCTTAGCAACACCATTTGTAACTGCTTCTTCCTGATGCTACAGCATGTAGGTTTCAGAATGACTTACATGCACTGCAGTTTTCTCTTAGAAACAAAACAAAGAAACCTAAACCGAAGGGTAAATGTTTATTTGGAGTTTTTGTGGATGATAATTAAGGCCCTTTATGGAGAGTTCAGGAGCTCCTGTATGGCTGCCTGCTGTTCTGCATTTAGCTGAGATATGCATTCTGTCCACAAGCCTCCAGAAGTCTACAGAAGAAAAGAGAGATATCAGATAAATGAAGCGTGAACATGTGCACACTTTCCACATGGCCTAAAATTTATTTATTTTATAAAAAGTTTTTTATTTTTATAGACAAACATACATGATTAATCCATCAGTGCATCATCTGCATGCATCTTTTGTGTCTTCTCCCTATCCCCCAATTATTTCTCATATCCTAATATTTATCATTTCATTTGTTATAGCATTTCACCCCTCTTTCTTTACAATATTAGGCCTAAAATTTATTTTTTGACCAACTCCAAACCAACTCTGTGTGGCTCATTAGATGAAAAGAACTAAATAACAATATACAATAGATAGAAACTAAAGAACAGAATGGAAAATCCATCCACACACCACCAAGAATATATCCAAAATGTATTTCAAACAAGATAACATGGAAATAACATTTTAATTTCTCCCCAATGTTTAAGATATCCCATCTTAGTTTTAAATGTGATCCAAAACAGATTTAACAATTTTATATAACTGATGAAAGAGAAATAATGAAATCTCTCTAATATAAACAGTGCTATTATTTTTTTCAAAATTCATCTTAGAAAGTGTAAGGTGCTTTTAATGTACAAGAGAGAAAAGAAGCTCTTAAAATGATATTTTTACATTTTTTTAATAGAATAGCAATAGCACTTAGACTTATATACCACTCTATAGTGCTTTACAACATTTTCTGAGCAGTTTACAAATATCAGCATATTGCCCCCAACAATCTGGGCCCTTATATTTTAAAAACGATGTACCATTGGCATATGATACCAGAAAAATTACCTAAAATATATAAAAATACAGATTTATGCTGGAAATGAGGAAACCAACATGCAAACGAACAAGAAGGGTCATTTTACTATGATTGGTGGAATTGCATTAAAGATAGAAAATTTTGGGTTCAAATACATATAGTGATATAAACAATTTAAAAAATTTCTAGGGCTACTGAGTAAACAACTCTCCACATGACACTAAGTGAGATGGCAAAACTGATTTTCACATCTCTTTCTCTTCCTTATTCCTATGGTTGGGGTTTTGTTTTTGTTTTTTGTTTTTGTTTTGCCTTTAGTCAAATCTGAAAATCTCAAGATCTGGAGTCTCAATTGTGTTGCCTATAATCGCTCAGGCAAACTGCTTATGATTGATGAAATGCAATCTCATCCTAATCAGTCCTTTCTTTCTATCTGCTACTACTAAAATGCAATTATATGCTGATTAGAGCACAAAAGCACTGAATCTGCTATTTGAAATAATATTTGAAAATTACCTATATCTATAGTCCCCATCCACTGAGGAGTGTGGAAATGAAGGTAGAATTATATCTACAATAAATCTGCCTATCAATATTAATTTGCATTTACCTGTACTTGTCGAACTACATTTGCCAGTCGTTTGGTACATGGATCTCCTTGCTTGATTGCTTCACTAATTTTACCGTCCGCAATTATACCAAATATTTTGGGCAGATTAGTGTTGTTAGGACCCAGGACAATGGGATTATTACTGTTGAGAATACAAGCAAATGTTTAATGTTAATGCAAACTGAGAATAACCATCAGCAGTAACAATAAATTTAAGCTCACCTAACTTTCCAACCCATGTATCTGGGATAAAAGCCAGATCTTAAGAGAAATGTACATCTGATTATTATCAGCATATTGATAATAATTCACCCTGTGCTGTTGAATGGACTTGCCCAGTGGTTTTGTGTACATGTTAAATAAGAGTGTAGAGAGCCCTGATGCAACCAGCAAAGAAATGGGTTTGGGGTCCATCTCTGCCTTCTATCAACACTGACTGGAACTAACCACGAGGAAAGGAGCAGAACGAGCAAAAGATTGTGTCCCCAACATCCAACCTCTGGAGCTGTGGCAGAAGATCAGTGGTACTGAAAGCCGGTAGGTCAAGAGCAAGGATGGACACACTATTCCCTTGCTCCTCCCACCAGAAGTCATCCGAAAACTGATCAATACTGTTCTTTTTTTTTCTTTTTCTCATTAGAATGATAAGAAGTTGAAGAGAGTGTACAAAAAGGCAAGCCAATATAAACCAGATTTTACTAGATGTTGAAACAACAGTACTAAATGCACTAAATACTCAATAAACATTGGACACAGTTTGGATCTCTTGATCTAATAATCATAAATTTCTTATGTTAAAAGGGTTTTATCGATTGACTGAGACCCTGTGTCTATGAAAGCATGCATTAAAGCAGCTTTATTGAAACAAATGTAGTAATAAGAATTCAAAATAAGTTCATTAGATTCTAGTTTCTAAAACATATAAGGATAATTTAATATAAAGTTGCATTTGCTAAACAATAATTTCATTCATTAAAATGAAACCAGTAATCCTGTCTAGGAGATACGGATATATTATTTTGTCCATTAATCAATGATGTAAATCAGGGGTGTCAAACTGGATTTCTTCAAGGGCCGGGTCAGCATGTAGTTCTCCTCCGTGGGCCGGCCAGTGGGGGGGAAGACAGGACAGACACCTCCTGCAGCACCTGCCGGCCAAAACGGGGCATGGTGTGCCTCGTTTTTGCCCTCCATGGCCTCCTACAGCACTCTGCCGGCCAAAAATGGGCCGTGCAGGGGTCGCACGTGGCCCGTTTTTGCAGGCAGAGGCACCGTGGGCTGGTACTTTGATATTTCCAGGCCGGCCCCGCGGGCCTTCAGTTTGACACCCTGGTGTAAATCAGCCTGTGGTCCGTGGACCCTGGGAGGTCGCAAAGTTATCACAGGGGTCTTGAAGGTTTGAAGAAATGTTATTAGTTAAATCTTGAGTTAAGTCTTGGTGGTCCATGGCCACAAAAGGTATTTAAAGGGGGGAGGTGGACGTGGTGAAGAAAAGGTTGAGAACCACTAGTGTAAGTTATCCCTAATTATTTTTCCAAAAAGGAAAAAAGCTTTAAAATTCCCAACATTCAAATATGCCATCAAATTAAACAAATAGTTATATCTATGTATGTATTTTCTTCTTACCTCTCTATTAAGTCACACAAGTAATTGAATGTATGGACAGCTTCCTCTTTGTCTTCATGAAGAGGAAGCCATGATAACCAGTGAGGCAGAACTTCTTCAACATTTATACAGTCAGGTTTGAACTTCATGATTTTCCCCACTGCTGAAATGCAGTTTTCTGTTGCATTGATATTTTCTTTGGTTTTGGCCTCTGCTGACTGAATTACTTGTACCAGTAACGGAAGTGCCTCTGATAAGGTGAAATTTGAAAAAAAATATATCTTGAGTAATAATACTTTAATATCAGCATTTGAGTATAGCATTTTAAAGCACTCTTGGCTACTTGGGCTTCCAAAATAATACTGGAGAATAAAGTGCCATTTTCCAGCCAGAATATGGTTTCTAATCATGGTACTGCACAACAAAATTAAAAGATAGTCGCATACATTCTTCTTAATAATCTTTTTAAAAAGTGAAAAAGGAAGTCAGGGATGCTGTCAATAAATGAGGACAATATTAAGTGAGGACCTCATGACTGCGACTTTGACCTCCTGGTTTCCCCATAGACTTTGCTTGTGGAAATCAGCAGGGGACTTTTGAAATCGTGATTATATGACCATGGCTCACTGCGATGGCCAGAATTTTCATAAGTTCCCCTCATTCGACACCACTGCCAGTTGTTGAACAAGTGGTTGTAACCTGTATACAAATTTCATTTTTTCCATTCAGCAGTGCTCATCACTGACTGAATTAAAGACATTCCAGCAAACATGTTTGAGATTAGAAATATCCTACATGCCTGTTACACAGTGCCAGGGCACACAAACTTTAAACAGTTAAGAGACAGATTCTATATCCAGGTACCTATGCCTGAATATAGACAATGAATCTTAAGCATGAAGCAATGCATCATTCTACTGATTATTCTATATGCTAAACATGATAAAGCACTTTTTAGGGTCAATAATGCTTTTATTTAGATCATGCTGAGAAATATCTTGAGTACATACCTGTGCAGAAAGGCCGATAGTTGTCCCCACCAAACTGTGACATAACTCCAATACCATATGCAGCTGCTTGCCTAACTTCTGGACTGTTATCACACACAGACTGTAGCATAGGTCTCAAGAAGTATTCTGCGTATTTGAATGAGGATGGACTGCAGTGTTCTATGACATCATCAAAAATGCACAAACCCCACTGCCTGTCAGGCCATGGCCTATGTGGACACTATGAAGAAAAACAAAGAAATAAATATCCAGCTTTTTGTTTATTCAAAGTGTAACTCTACCATCCTACCTCACCCTATATGAACAATAGTCTCACTGCTGCTTGAAATGCCTTTCACAGCTTTGAATATTCTTGTGATAAGTCAAAGCAAGCCATTTTTACAGCTTTATTGCTTACTCAGCTGTACATATTGCTGAATACAGCACACACACCAATTTTTCCTAAGTGCGAACATACGACAATTTATTGCTAAGATCTGAAAAAAACCACATTGCAATAAACATGTTAAAACATATTTACAAAACAAAACTTTTTTTGCCTTTTTCAATATCATTCTATAGCCATGATGACGAACCTGTGGCACACGGAGCCATATCAGAGGGCATGCGAGGTGTTGCCCTATGTCAGCTCCAGCACGCATGTGCGCGCTGGCCAGCTGATTTTTGGCCTTCTTTTCGGCCATTTTCGCTGTCCCCAGGCTTCAGTGAAGCCTCCTGAAGCCTAGGGACGGCGAAAAATGGGCCAACTGGAAGTTCAGAAACGAACCCGCGCTTCAGGAGGCTTCACTGAAGCCTGGGAACAGCAAAGAACGGCCCAACCAGAAGTTCAGAAACGAACTTCCGGTTGGCCCGTTGGGGTGTTTTAGCTCTCCCCAGGCTTCAGGGAAGCCTCCTGAAGCGTGGGGACGGCGAAAAAGGCCCAACCGGAAGTTCGTTTCCGAACTTCCGGTTTGTCCGTTGGCCTGTTTTTCGCAGTCCCCACACTTCAGGAGTCCGTTGTCAGGCCTGTGCGCAAGCGCAGGTGTGTGTGGAAGTGCGCATGCGTGGGGGGCAGCATGGGAGTTGTGCACATGCACGGGGGAGGGCATGGGTGTGGGCACGTGCACTAGCGTGTGCACATCCTTTTAGCACGCGAAACAAAAAAGGTTCGCCATCACTGTTCTATATGTTTTTAAATCATTGTGGATGAACATATTCTTCTAAAGTCAATATTGCAAATCATTCCAGACCAAAGGAAATGCTACTGATGGATAAAGCCTACTGATCCAGTGAAGAATAATTCATAATATTTCAGAATGTTCCATTTCTCAAGGTTGATCTAAGTTTGGGTGTGGATCAGACCATGAAATGCTTCCATTTCAAAATAGTACATACATTCTGCTGTACTTTCTCTTTCAGATTAAGTAGTGTTACTGTATGTAAAGTATATAATTAAATTATTTCCCTTGTAGAAGAAAAAATGACAGTACTCTTAACAATGAAGGATGGATGCAGTTTTCATATACATATTAAGCAAGTTACACAGCCATGCCATAAATAAATTATTTCTGGTCCAACAAGAGCTGTACCTATATCATTTTTCAACTTTCTCACAAGCATTTATTACTTTCTTTTTATCATTCTTTCTTGGACTACAGCATTTATGGCAAGCAGCCTTCAAAATGTAACTTTCATTCTCATACAAATCTCTGAAGTACTCTTAGCAGCATTGTGTCACTTCAGTTTAATCTCAAATAATTTCATTAAAGTTATTTTAAATCCCATTCATTCTGCTGGAGCCTCTTGGACCTTTTAATCAACTTCAAAAATTATGTTTTATTTCCATCAAAATTGGTCTGCATTTTCTGGTTTTTCTTAACCTTTATTTGCTATGTCTCATTAATATATTTTTATTACTTTTTCCCTCCATTTATGTATTATACAATCTCCTTTATTTTCACTTTTGCAGTAATCATTTTATTTCATGTATTCACAGCTTCTTTCACGTTATAATTCTCTCAAGTACTGTATTCATCTTCTTTTAATGACCCCATAATCCCTTACGGGGTGGAGCCTGGGCAACTGAATGGAGCTGAGTGTTTACTGGCCGGATGCCCTTCCTGTTGCCAATGCAGAATTATATTCAGCAGATATAGTCTCATTGTGCCCAGAGAAATATCTGCCTCTACCTAGAATCCACCTCACAGCCTCCTGATTGTGAGGCGAGAGCTCCACCTCTAGGCCACCGCACCACTCCTCTTAAGTACTGTATTACTTTTCATAATTCTTAGCATCAATCCACACAATTGTGTAGCACTTTATAACATGTATTTTTCTCTTTTCCATGCAGTTTCCATTTCATCCCAATGAATGGGAATGGTCTACTTTCCATTCATTTGTTCAGGAGATTAATCTACCATCTAATGTTTTTCCATATAGGAGATACTTTTTCTTTTGGAAAACTGTCAGATCACTCTTAAAATGGCCTGATCCAGAGAAGAAATAGAACATTCCAAAGTTGACTGGGATGTTCTACAACTAGCATGGTATATATTGTACATGTCTAAGCTTTGCATTGATGGCATCAGTACAAGGTAAAAATAAATAGGCAAACCAACATCAACAAACAATTAAGTATCATTCCCATGCACTCTCTCTCTCTCTCTTCTCTTACTGGTCTTAAAGTGACACTTTACTGCTCAATACAGGTTACTTACAATTAAGTTGACAATTTGTGGCAACAGCTGTTCAAACCACGGTAACACGTTTGCTTTGTAGCTACTGAATATTGAGTGCAAAATATCTGAAACTTTAGTCAAAATGTAGACATCACTGTCATGCTGATAAAGAGAAAAAAAGTAAAATTTGATCAGTACTAAATAATTGCGTCCTAGAGTCAGATACAACTGACAGGGAAACCTTTATGTATTTGAATAATTGTAACTCTCTTAAATGTTATACATTTCACAAGCTTTGTGTTTAAAACAATTTGTGTGTTTCTTAAAGAGGAAGAATTGACAAATGGGCCAGTCTGAGTAAGGACATACAAAAGTTCTAACACTGCCGCCAGCAAGGATTTCTCAAAAAATATATTGAATTAGCTTGGCAGAAAGTAGAGCGTTAAATTGTACTTCAGTTGTCAGTTGTGGTTGTTGGGTTAACTGGTCCATGGGATAAAAATTCAAAGACAAGCATGGTTCTAAAACTACTCAATTGTTATTTCTATTGATTATCCCAACGTAATGTTTGAGAATGAGAAATTCCTCATTGCCTGCACTATATTCATCATTCTAATATAAATTTATTTCATGACTTGTTTGGAAAGTAAGATTTCTAAAGCAAGTAAAATGCTACTAGGATTAGCTAGCTTTATTGGGTGTTAAGGCAGTATGGTGGTGATAATGGAGATTGGACTAAATTTTTTCTGCCAACATTTTTTAATTGATTTGCCCAAGTAAGCTATATATTTTATGTTCTGCTTTTTCTGCACACAAATTATTTTTTAGGTATAAATATGAAAATTGTGTGCAGGTCAAAGCAAGTGTGAATAATCTGACATTCCAGATACTGTTAATGACTTCTGTCACTATATTGGATCTAATGACATGAGAATTTTTTTTAAATTACTGCACACTGTGATAACCTGGACAATCTGCATGGGATATGCATGGGTTTTAAATTGTTTTAATGTTTAATGACGTTTTTAGTATTTATTATGCTGTTAAGCCGCCCAGAGTCCTTTGGAGTTGGGCGGCATATACATTTAATTAAATAAATAATAAATAAATATTTTCCTTTTTTTGCTGAACAGCCGATTCTGCTGATATATGCACTGATTCTGACCACGTGAAGTTATTTTTGTAGAGATCCAATACACGAGCAAAGCTTTTGAAAGTTGTTTCCTTTTCAAATTCTCAATTTTGTCACATGAAATTATATATTTCAACAATTATACCTTCAACAAGGCACAAATAATAAGAGCCTTACTTCATCTTGCAAGGACTCCTCAACTTGTTCATCATAGTCTTCATCTTGCCTTTTCGCTAATTAAAAAATAAATTTATAATATATTAGCATGACTTATTTTCATAAATATTCAGCTTTCTGTAAGAAAGGTATACAAAGGGAACACCGGGGAATTATTTGGTATGATCATCCTAGCTAACATGGATAAATTATCACCAAGCCATCATGGTAGGCTCAGATTTGTAGGACCTCCTAAACTTTTGAAATTAATTTGGTTAAAAATGTAGACAAGGAAGATAATACATACATATAAAATCAGGAAATAAAAATGTCAAAAAAGTTATTCTGAGTACTAAAATTGAAATGTGTTCCTCCACAGCTAATAACATACTCATAATTTTTCTTTATTACAGTAATATAATAGGAAGGTGCCAGGGAAAGAGATTTTTAAAAGCATATCACAATACCTTGTCCTACTGAAATATCATAAAGTTATCAGTTAATTAATAATCACTTTCTGCCTAGCAATAGTGTAAATAAGGAGGAACTTGCATTTACTCCTAATTTCTTTATAAAGTGTTGTGATAAATTCATGCAGAGCTTCAAAGCATATTTGGAAGAACTTCTGAATTGCCCAGGTTGCTATTTTAACCTTAGGTGTGAGCTATCATTTTTCTTTTAAGTATTTACATTTTAAGTTCCCTAAAACACTGGAATTTGGTAGGATAAATACGTGTTTAAATTTTGAAATTCTTGCACTGAAATACATATTTAAATAATAACTAGCAACATTTACCTTGTAACATTGATTTACCTTGTCTTAATTCTTGATTCTTAAAGTGCTCTTCTAATTTTCCTTTCAATATTCCTCCAAGTTCTTCAAAATGTTCGTTGTTTAGGCAGCCATCTCCCATTACTTCAATACACTAAAGACATAACATTAATTTGAAAACATATTTAACAATAACTATTGCCATCACAGTAATTTCTTGCATCTCATATAATTAAGTACTATATAAAAAGGGAGCTTGATCTTGCAAGATTGAATTTTTTTTTTGTATAGCACATAGAACTTCTGCTACTGGGTGGGAAATAATTAAATAGGAAAATAACTTCCTTCTTGCATGTTGCAGCGAAACACATTTTGGGTAATAGAAGTACAGCTTTTTGATTAAGTAAGGAAATATTTGCCCCTCTTTCAATGAATGCACATAAAACTACTGATCACATTTGTCTGGAATAGAATTACAAGGACAGATCTAGTTCTTCCCATTGATAAACACTGTTCTATCCACATGTAGAAAGTCCAAGATGAAGACTATATTAAAGAAATAGAAGATCAGAAACCTACAGTTAAATTCATAATTTTTCCTCCTTTCTTTAGATTGTAAGGGGAGAAGAGTAGAAACCTGCCTTTTTGGTAAATCTATAAGGAAGCCCTCCCCGCAAAAAAAAGTTAGGAAATGAAATGGTAAAAAAAGTTTTCTTTATGTTAACTTCAATTAAACAGTGGACTGAATCACTGTGATACTACAAAAGAAAAGTAAAACGGCAGAACCATTCTGGGAGTTGGAAGATTAAAATTATCCATGTCTTTAATGAATATTTGAATACTAGGACAGAAAAATTCAGCCAATAAACATAAGCTGAATTATTCTGAATAATTGTGTATATGCTACTTTATTTCTATTCAATAAAGATCCTAGGAGATCAGCTATTATTAACAGAAGCAAAATGCTACCCACATAAAATAAAAAAATTACCTTGGCAAAAGAATGCATGATTTCTGATAGAACATCTGAGTCAGGTTCTGTTCCTATAGCCTTGATAAGAGCATCACACATAAAATGCCACATCTGGGTGAGATAATCTGGGCCACGAACTCTTGCACATTCCAGAAGTAAAGGCATTGATTCTGCAGCTGCCACACGAACACGTTAAATTCATTAAGGGAAATTATATTTTTCTAGCAATGTAAAGATTATTTCAGAAAATGTTATCAATGTATCACCCCACTTTTCTAGTTTAAAAGTCAAGGCACACCATCATTCCTTCCTCTTCCTATTTTCCCCAACAACAACTTTGTGAGGTGGGTTGGGTTGAGAAAGTGACAGGTCCAAAGTTACCCAGCTGGCTTTCATGCCTGAGGCAGGACTGGAACTCAGAGCCTCTTGGCTTTTTAGTCTGATGCTTCAATCGCTAGACTAAACTAGTAATAAATATTAAATAACAATTAAGGATGAAGCAGCATAACTGTTACAATTTCATTTTGCTTAATTAACCCAGATTTAAATCAAGTGAAATTGAGAATGCTTTTCTTTTCTTTTTAAAAAGCCACTTTATTTCTTTATTTTAGGTCTCACATTACATTTTAAAAATATTTGCACCATAAAATGGCTGTAATTGCATAACTGATCTGGGTTTGCAACAAAAGGATTTACTTGGACAAATAAGAAGGTTGGAATATTGTCATCTTCCTGAATAAGCTATATATAGAATGGCAGCAAAGAATTTGATAACAAACTCTTAAAAACTGTCACATTAACAGCTCATAGGACTATCGTGGAAAATGGAACAGACTTAGAAAAAGATATCATCATGGAAGTAGAACTTCAGCAAAGGAACCATTAGCTTCACAACTTGTTCAGTGTACTCCACAAATCCTTCTTTCAATTCTTTGGCATAACAAACCTAAAATCCAAACATAAATTTTCTTCAATAAAGGAAGCTGGATCATGAATAAACAAACTATTAATGGTAGAATTAAAATTGAAAAAAAAAAGGATAAATACCAATAAAGGAGAATACAGACAAATAAATGTATTTCCCCAAATTGTGAAATTCTATTTGAACATGAACAGACTACACATTTAAAAGAAAATTGCAGTGTTGTAATAGTGGAAGAATGTATTTTTTAAATACAAAAATATATTTTCTTGCTAATAGTGATTTAACAGATATTTCTTAAGACTAGTGGGTGTTTCAATAACTTCCCTTCAAAGAGTTCCATCTTGCTTTTAATTCCTCAACTTTGAGGAATCTCATTCCCAAACATTTTGGGCATCAGAAGCCAAATTTTTATTTTAAAAAATCAATTAAAGTAGTACCTACCAACATCTGGCATGCAGTTGCTTTTTCTTCGAGACCTGCAGTCTTAATACCGAAACTCTGTTGATCCCCTAAATTTACAAATTCCCAGCCATCATCATCACTCATATTTTCCATATCTTGAGCTGGTGAGAAAAAACCAGCTTTTTAATTTTAAGTAAAGTTGTATCATTCCTTATTAACTAAAGAAACATAAATTAAAATATCAGAACCTACTGTCAAGAAGGGCCACTTCAGGTTTAATTGATGCAGTTTTCATTAAAGGACCCATAACAACAGGAAGATATTGTTGGAATTCCTTTCCAAGAATTTTGCACATTCTAGCCCATGCAGAAATCATATATGATATCTGTAAATTAATAAAATGAGATTTCATTTTCTTCAAGAATAATGACTATAAAGCTAAATTAGAGCTGGGATTGTATAAAAACCAATCTCTAACAAACCTGTTTTAAAAGTTAACTATACAGATTTGTGTAGTATTTTGAAAAATCTGAAATGTCTTTCACAAAATACTATGTTTACAAGACCATTAGGAAAATATTAGTGTCCTCCCAAAGTTAAGGGCTTGAGCTATCAAATTCATGGCATAAATGAGAAAAGAAACTTTCATAGGTCAGTTTTAATCACTATGGAATATGAAGTCTCCATTACAGAGGCTTGGCATAAGCACTTTGCTAAAAGATATCCAATTAGATTTTATCACATCAAAAGTGTAAAGCACATTTTTGTTCAATAATTTCTGGATGTGAACATGTTTCTTATGTATCTATGATAACTGGGACTGGACTTGCCACTGCTAAGTGATACAGTAATAAGGTGTGACGTTGTGAGAACACATTGCTTAGTGACAGCAATTCTGCTAATTGCTGCTGCTAAGCAAAATCACAGGTCGTTAAGTGAGAACCTTACATGGCCTCAACTTATGACTTCTTCCTGGCTTTCCGCAAGCAAAGTCAATAGGGAAGCCAGTTGAAGTTTCAAGTCCTGGGTGACATGCAAGCAGGTTGGGGGGTAGGTGAGCACTATGGAAGGAGGTAGGAAGGTGCTGTGAGAGACTTTGAGGACTGGTTTTAAGTACCGTTTGTTCAGTGTCACTACAACATTCAATTCTTGCTGAACGAGTAGTTTGCTAAGGAGAACCTGCATGAGTAAAATGGGCAAACTAAAAATATTTTGAAATTGCAGAAATTGCAAAAGCCTGGAAGATGTTGGGTGCATTTAAAGAAAAGCTTCTAACTTTTCAGGCATGTCCTGATTATGCTTAGTAAGCTTTTGGGTGGTTTGGTAGCTAAAATTCTTCCTTATCCCTACTGTCAATTAAAACTGTGCTGTTACTGGGTAAAATGTAGATTTCTACCATACATGTATTGCAAAATCTTGAATTGACTAAAATGTGGTAAAGCAGATTATCATAACTTCATTTAGGAATTATCTTCCAAATATATGTAGTTTTAGAAATTTGGACCAAAGCAAGATATTCTCTCTCACATACCTGAGGATCATCATCTTCCAAGTCGTTAAAGTCAGTCTGTGTTTTCAGCAAGAGCTGCATCACATCAGATGCATCCTGCATAAACTAGAAATAAAGAGAGAACCCAAATCAAGCTGTGGCAGTTTTTAAACAGACACAGAGTATTTTTATAATGTATTGAAGAATGTAAGTTAAATAATATATAGAAAATACCGAAGTATTAAAGCTGAAGTTAAAAACCAAGAATGGTTTCAATTTAGAATACAGAAGCAACTCAATGTACCTACAAAGCTGAAGATAGCAGAGAATTAACTTGATACCTACCTTCTCTTTGCCTACTGCAAGGCCTATTAAGCTGATACATTCTATAGTTTTGCCTCTTAAGAGCCTAAGTTCCTTTTGTACAGCATTTTCAACTATGTGTTTCAGAGAAGGCATAAATAGATCGTAGTATGGAACGAACTTTTCTTCTGCTGTATCAGCCACAGAGGCAATGGATGTAACGACTTGTTCCAAAACAAGCTTGGTGCCTTTTTCTATCAACTGTGAAAAAAGAAGCAAGTAAATAAAAATAAAATTGAAGTCTTGCTGAAACAGTAATTTAAATATATTCCATTTCATCTTAAAATGTCCTTACCTCCTGTAGTTTTAATACCATAGTGGAATGGAGGTGCTTCACTAAGTTATCTAAATATGGAATAAGCAGTGATTTTGGACAGTCTTCAGTAAAGTTGATCAGAGCAGCAGCTGCATGAGCCTGAACACGTTGGTTGCCTTGGTCTTCCATGGTCTGCAGAAGAGCTGCAATTACCTACAACAAAGACAGACACTATGAGTGACAGGTCCCCAAATAAGCTTTGTTAATAACTGCGCAACATAAACCTTTATACTTGCCTTCTCATGGAATTTTTTCTGGAAGCTTGGTGCAAAGTCTGTAGCCATTTGACCAATCGCATTACAAGCTGCGTATCTTACTCGTGGATGCTGAAATATTTATATTTAATTAGTAAGATCATAAAATAAAGCACTGAAATAAACATCAGGAGGAGGAAAATGCCATTCAACTTACAGGATCCTGAAGGAAAAGCAATACCAAGTTAACTATTTCATTCAAAATTCCTTCCATTTGTTGATGGCAGCCTTCGCCAATAGCTGATAGAGCCATCAAGCCAGCATGCCTGCATTTCCAGTCAGCTGTAAGTAAATGGAAGAATTCAGAGTCAGGAAAAAAAGCATACAGAAGATAAGAATATGTTTTTATTCACAACATGAATCTGTTCAAACTAGTTTCTTTTCCATTCCGGATTCCAGAATGGTTATACTCTCCTCTCTCGCATCCCAGTTAGCAATTTGATAAAACTGGTTCAGAGAAGTGCGGTATGCGGTCATGGGTGCCCATTTCAATAAACTGGAATAAACCTTCATGATACAGGCAGCTCTCAATTGCAACTATTTGTTCAGTTGACTATTTCAAATTATGATAGTGCTGAAAAAAATGATATATGACTGATCCATCCACTGCCTCCATGCTTGTGATTTGGACACTTTGCAACCATTATACGTTTATATATATTTGTACTTTCAAGTTAGTGTTGACTCCTGGGGATTACCTGGACTAATCTCTGCAGTTTTCCTGGCACAATTTTCGGAAGGTCTTTGTTCTTGCTTGCTTTCTAAGTCTAAGTGTGAATGATTGGCCGAAGGTCACTCAGTTACCTTGACTGGCTTTGTGCTTCAAGCAGGACTAGAACTCAAGACTCCCAGTTTCTAACCTAGTGTCCTAACCACAATACCAAACTAGTTTTCATGCAAGGGTTACTTGGCTATAAATTTGTTTAAACCCATTTTAACCACTCAGTCCCTACATCATTTAATCAGCAGCTCAAAATCCAAAACAAAATTACTTACGATTCTGAAGCATTTGCATAATATGCTCTTTAATCATAGGCAAGACAAGTTTTCCACCAAGGCCACATGCCATTCTATCCAGTGCACTCTCACCAGCAACAGCATTGCTAAAATTTGCAAAAAAATCAATAAGAACAATGTTTAGGATATCCACTGATGGTCCTATTCCTATTCTTTAGACGTTTGTTTCAAAGAAAATCCTGCTTTTTCAAAATACTTGAAATATTTTGTGCTTAACCTTCACATTTTCCTAAATGAAATCTGAACCTCCGAAAGGTCTTATGCTGCATAATTATTCATCTTATCTACCTCTGCTTTCCTCGAGCTAATATAGAGTTGCTTCAACTACATTCCTGTTATAATAGAGAGCTTTCAAACCACATTGCCATCAGTTCCATAACTTCAGCAAACTTTGCATTTTCCTTTTAAATCATTGCACTACTTCATATCTTGTGGAAAATCATTCTACCTACAGACAGAGCCATCTGATGTTCACTATCTCTCATCTCATCTTCAATATTTTGTTCCTGGACTTTGTCTCCTACTATATAAAGATTTTAATTCACTCTGCCCAATTCAGTGATTACTGCAGTATAAAATGATGGTCAAAGTTATTCTGAAAAACCCTCCATTACAAAATTGTCAACCTACTGCCATACTACTTCATAAATAACAGTTTTTAAATGCAATGAATTAATTGTGACCATGAATCTTGGAGTGAACTAGAGTAGATTTATTCTTTGTATGGATTCTTCTTTGTATCAAATTGGAAATTATTTTTTCTTTCTCTGAGGATGTTTTCTCACTTTTGATTCGCTTTATACTTTATTAAACAAATGGATTAAACTTTTATTTTTCTGTATAAACAACGGCTCCTCTCAATATAATTTCTTAAATATTGTACATCTTTTTAATGAGAAAGAAAATGTATTCACCACTGATCCTTAAGCAGTTGAAATGGATGGTGCACTCATACGTTTAGGGCTGGGCCTTGACATGAGTTAGATGTCAACACAGATCAAAGTACAAAATAATCCTGGGAAAAATCAAGGATCCTAAGTTGAATTTCTAAAATAGGCATCCTTTACCTGTCAAAGTCATCATCTTCTAATTCATCAGAATTTGCCCAATCTTCATCTTCTTCTAGATCAACCATCATTGCTAACATCTGAGGGACTAAAACAAATTTAACAGTGCTTATTAACAAATTCCCAACAATGCATTGGATGCTAACATAGCTTCTAACAATCCCAAAAAGAAATGCGGGATTTTCACTTACTGCATTATACACTGACACAATTTGTGAAAAACTGATCAGTTTGATATTTGGAATAAGTATAGCTAAGTAAGCTAAAATAAGGCTATGTAATATGTTCTGAGCACTTTCAAGCTGGAACAAAACATACATGTTCCCAACATTTTTCAAGACTCAAAACAAAACATATTGACTTTATCCCATCCTCAGCACAAAATACATTTGTTCTGAACCTGAAACAAAATATTGATATTTTAAATGGCTTGTTCCAAGCTCTTGAGAATCTCATCATTCTATCATTTTATAAACAATCTCTCTATATACAATGTACAGAAGGTATTTGCTGATCCTGGTGAGCCATACTTAATTAATTGGTAACTAAAAGATTCAGCTAAAAGGAGTGAGTGAGTAGCTAGTTTTTGAAGTTGGTTAAAACAAAATGGCTCACAAATGTCAGAATTTTATAAAGTAACTACTTCTTTCTGTTCTTAATTACAACCATTAATCTATGCCTTCGTCATGAAGATGTTTGATACACAGGATTTGTGCAAGTCTGTATACTTACTGCTTTTCTATTAATCTACAATTATCTTTCACCCATTTCCCTTTATGTTTTTTGTAGCTTATATTTTGAGAAGAGAAGAGGGTGGGAAGCTAGGCTAGAAGTAACGTATTTGGCTTTTCATTTAAAATTACAGAGCTGAAAAGAGCCACATATTGAATAAATAAAAGGAGATTGAAAGTTCTTGATGAAAACAGTAACAAACAATAGCAAAAGCATTTAACATGTGACAAAAGCTCTACTGAAACAAACACCAGGTTTCTGGATATGCACTAATTCCTGTACAAATTTCCAGAAAGTCAAAGGGAAAATACATTCTGAACAGGTCATAACCAAGAATAGAACCTGATTAAAAAGCAGAACAGTCCTGTGTAGACACTATATGATCATTATAATCTAAACAGAGATGCTACTTTCATAATACTCTAGAAAGAAGTAAGTGATAAATCCATAAAATAACCTACAGGAAGAAATAAATTAGATCTCTAAGTCAAGCATGCTAATAGATCTAAACTCAGATTTAGGATTTACTTCAATAGACTGAGTGACATTTGAATAACAGGGATCAAATAGGCAATTGCTAACATTATATTTTATACTTAATCATTTTTCATTAATTAATTTGCAGGTAATGAAACAAGGTCTCCAAGAATCTTCTACATAGAACCTACATATTTTAATAACCCTTACACACTCCTAACCAGTATTTTTTTAAAAAAAGATTTAAAATCAGCAACATAGCCAAGTCCAAGTTAGACTTATAGTATCATATGAGGACCACTGTGAAGCAGTATATAAATCTAAGTGCTATTGCTATATAAAATGTTTCAGTTATGAAGATATGAATTCATTTTGGCATTTTAGCCAATTAGTTATCATAACCATTCTACCAATAGCTCTTTTTATTAATAAATCCACAAGGATATGGTTTATATGAAATTACAGAAAGTATATGAAGAATAGTGACACTTCCTGATTCGAAGAAATGTATAGTCTTACATGAGGGTGCAATGGCTCAGCGATTAAAAAAAGCTGACAGCCCAGGTTCGATACCCAAGAGCCGTGCAACGGGATGAGCTCCCATTACTATGCAAATGCAAGTAAATAGATAGGTACCACTTCAGTGGGAAAGTAATAGCTTTCAGTGTGCCTTGGCATATAGTCAGGCTGGCCGCATGATCACAGAAATGTCTTTGGACAACACTGGCTCCCTCAGCTAAGAAATGGAGATTGGCACCATTTCCTAGAGTCGGACTTGACTGGACTGGGAAATCTTTATCTCTATAGCATACATATTCCTATACATTATGCATTTATGCTTTCTCTGCTTCAGCACTGCAATCTAGTGTATGTCTGATTTTGGATAGCAAATGAAAATTTGCTATCCAAATTTAACTTTAAACTATGAACTTAATTAGCCTCTGCGTAAATAAAATAGTAGTAACAATCAGAATTATGCACTAAGTAACTCTTAAAAGCCTTGACTTTGGTTATAAGTCTCCACAGGGATTTCTGGAGTGTTGGTGGTCATGAGAGGGTAATTAAGATTTGATTATAATTTGTACATTATTATTACATGAATGAACGCAAATATAGATGTCCCAGGATAATGTTGCAGGATCAAATCCAGGTCAGTCACTGGGACCAGAAGTTTAGTCTTCCGAGCTTTCTGACTCGTGTCAGGGAACTTCTCTTTACCAGTTACCAACCCTGATTGGATCCTGCAACATTATCCTGGGACACTTATACTCGCCTTCATTCATGAGAGATATGGGTGGCTAGCGCTTTGAAATCACACTTGGCCAATGAAGTATTCTATTCTATACTTCAGGGGTCCCCAACACCTGGTCCGTGGACTGGTACTGGTCTGCGGCCCATTGGGAACTGGGCCATGCAAGTGATGGGCAGGCACGCAAAGCTTCATTTGCACATGCGCAGGAGCTAGACTGCATGTGTAAAACATTCCCTCTCCCTGCTGCCGGTCTATCGAGCCAGAAAGTTTGGGGACCCTTGCTATTTTTGACCATCAGGATTTTGGCTTTTAAAATCCAACCTAAGACTTTTTTAAAAAGTCCTTTTTTTACATACAGCAGTTTATTGACCATTCAGAGTTACAACAACACTGATAGTGATGTATGACTGTTTTTTTCACATTTACGACTATTGCAGCATCGATTTGGATGCTTGGCAACTGGCTCATATTTATGACAACTGCAGTGTCCCAGGGTCATGTGATCACCTTTTGCAACCTTCTGACAAGCCAGATTCACTTAAAAACTGAGTTACTAATTTAACACTTGCAATGATTCACTTAACAACTGTGGCAAGAAAGGTCATAAAATGGGGCAAAACTCACTTAACAAATGTCTCACTTCACAACATATATGTTGGGCTCAATTGTGATCATAAGTCGAGGACTACCTGTGTTATAAATTTGACTAAAATAACGAAAAATGGCTTACTTACTAGCTTGTGCAACAATGTTGATATGCCTTCTCAGCATAGCAGCAGCAGTCTCTGATAATGTGACTATTACTTCAAGGGCCAGTTGACGTTGCATATTATTGAGGCTTGTGTCTGCACATAGCTGGAATTGAAAAATATTTCAGAAAAACTCTAAAATCAAGGCCAGAGTTCTAACAAATAAATATTTCAAATTGAAGTGCTAAAATACAAACTTACTTTCAAACTCAGTTGTAATGTAGGTTCTAAGTGTGGACGTAAATATTTTGGAACTGTATCTGCAATCTCTACAAGAGACTTTAGGACCGAATCATCATTTTGATAACACGAGTCATTGACTGCCTGAAGAAAAACAGTAAATAATATATTTTCCCTTGTAATTTGCACTCAAAAGCATTAACAGGAAACCACTCAACATTCTGCAAGCTTTTACAACAAAGGCATTTGACCTTGGCATCAAAAGTTCCCCTTAGTATGGGCAATATAATTTTAGCACAATGCTTCCCAAACTTTTTCATTGCCCAAAATTATTTTATCAGAAAGTCTTTTTTATCCAATGTAGGTAAAACACTTTAATTGTCCCTTGTGTAGTTTGGCAATAAATTCATATGTTGCTACCCAAAGGAAAAAACCCTTTTACCCAATTCTGGGTAATTTCAGATAGGTTTGGGAAGCACTGTTTTAGCACATGCTAATCAAGTGAGACTTATTCATGTTCACCTCTTCTATCATTCATCTGATGCAATAATTGTTTTTCTATGAATTTTTTTTCTTGTGTATCATTACTTTTCTCGAGAAACCATCATCTATTTTAACTGTGCCCTAGTTTTTTCAGAATTATGTAGTTACACCTACAGGCAACAGACAGCATCTGTGTAACTTTAAAACAAATATATTCTCGAAAAAAACAGGTTTTAGCTTTGCTTAGAATTTCAGAATTTTTTTTCTACCTGGTTAAGTTTCAGTGTTGTATATGATAATAGATTTCAATAATTTCACTTTTTTTGAGTATCTTATAGAATAAACTAGCTGTGGAAACTTGGAATTGTTACTAGCAATTGGATAAATCAGGGGTCCCCAACTCCCTAGCCGTGGCATGTTTGGGAGCGGGCCGTGGCAGTACGTGCGTGATGCTCACTTCTGTAAGTGACGTGAAGCTCCAATTGTGGGAGAAAAGAGCGCATGCCACTGAGAGAACTATCCCCTTCTCTCCCTCTGCCGGTCTGCCAAGCTGGAAAGGTTGGGGGCCGCTAGAATAAATGGTACATGTGTGCTGGACATTTCATGTTATTTATCAACACAGTTCATGCTTTTGATTTTCTCAACTGACACTTTAAATCAAGTTTGTTTGCAAGTTTCAAAAGGATTTACTGTAATTGAACATTATAAAAACAATAAATATATTTATTGTGTACTTCAGCTCTTCCTGAAGATTAGTATATGGACACCATTTTTGCACTGCATATTGTGCTATGCAGAGTTAGAAACTAAAGGTTTAGATTTTAGATCAACAAAAATATATTTTTTCTCAAACTTCATTCCTTGCAGCATTTGAATGTAGTAGTTGCTCTTGCGTAAGTCCCATGTATTGTTTAATAAAGCTGCATTGCTGCATGTACTATATATTTAAAAACTATCCTATTATTTTGAGTGACACCCACTGTACAACAAATAATGACAAGCAGCTTAGTATTTCAGTCACCATGATTTTATGAGATTTTTACCTGTAAAACTCCAGGAAGTAAGTCTGCAAAATGTTTAAGAAGGGGAAGATTTTGCTCATTAGCAAGAACAAATGCACACGCAGCCCTAGCAGACAGTGTCCTGATCTAGAAAGAAAACCAACGTCAGTACAGTATGGGGCTTAATTCTATTCAATCTCTATTAGCATTAGGATGAGGACATACTCAGAGAGGGGAGGGGGATATGTACTATACAGCTGTTCAAATCCAATGAAAGTCAACAAAGGACTTGTGAAACACACTGACATCACCCAGATTTCCATTAATTTGGCAAAGAAAATACTGGTCTACGGGATTCCAAGGTCAGTCTTCTGAATTGATAATCTCTTAAACATCAGCTCCATTAAGAACAGATCACAATAATTCCCCAGAAGCATTTCAGGAGCTGAGATAGCGCAGTGGTTAAAAGCAGCATTGCGACCTTCAGCTGATTGCTAGTTCAGCAGTCCAGCTGTTCGAATCTCACTAGGCTCAAGGTTGACTCAGCCTTCCATCCTTCCGAGGTGGGTAAAATGAGGACCCAGATTGTTGGGGGCAATATGCTGAACTCTGTAAACCGCTTAGAGAGAGCTGGAAAGCACTATGAAGTGGTATATAAGTCTAAGTGCTATTGCTATTGCTATTTATCGAAAATAATCCCAATGTAGAGTTATTTCGTGTAAATTACTAAACGGAATGGAGAACTTTAAGTATCTTAAACAAGACAATTTTTTTTTGCAACAGCATTAAAAGACAAAATTAAATAAATGTTGAATTACTGTTGGATTCTCCTGATCTTGCATACATTGCACCAACATTCGTTTGATGACCTCCAAATAATGTTGCTGTTGATTTCCAAAAATACCAGGAAAGTTCCTAAACAGAGAATAAAATAATACACTTATTAAATTATTAAAATGTACTAAAAATTCACTTGTGGCCGTTTTTTTGTCATTACTTATTTCACTGAGAAAGACCCAATAATAACAGAAGCAATCTAAATGAATTTCAGTACCCATCTAAACAAAATTGCAACTATTCTGCATGGAAAATGCAAGAAAATAAATCTTATCACCACTATTTTGTCTATCTTTGCAAGCAATAAAAGGCATTGAATATTGCTTGTTGGACATGTAGTACTCTTAGTGATTTTTTTAATGGATTAAAATACATTATATTAATGTATATTAATATAATTAATATACATTAATTATAGTAAGCTACCAAAATACTTTCAGCATGTCAATTGTCCCACCAGAGGCAAGAATACCTTAGACCACTGCTACACAACACTAAAAGATGCTTATCGTTCCTTACCACGAGCAGCTGTGGGCCACTCTGATCATTGCATGATTCACCTTGTACCTGCTTACAGAGAAAGATTTAAAGCCACAAAACCGACAATTAAATCAGTGAGGACTTGTACTGAAGAGGCAAAGTTAAAGCTACAGGCTTGCTTTGACTGCACGGACTGGAATATTTTTGAAGACACCTCTGCAGACCTGGATGAACTCACAGATACTGTAACATCATATGTCAGCTTCTGCGAAGACCTATGTGTACCGACCAGGAACTTGCGAATATACAGTAACAATAAACCCTGGTTCACAGCTAAACTTAAGCAGTTACGTCGTTCCAAAGAGGAAGCCTACAGAAAAGGTGATAGAATGCTGTACAATCAGGCCAGAAATGTATTAACAAGGGAGATCAGAGCAGCAAAAAGAAACTACTCTGAAAAGCTAAGGAACCAGTTCTCAACAAATGAACCAGCAAACATGTGGAAAACTCTTAAAAACATCACCGGCTACAGCAAACCACCTTCCCAAGCTGAAAGAAATCAGCAACTGGCAGATGACCTGAATGTGTTCTACTGCAGGTTTGAAAGAAAACTACAGCCACCTATCTCCACAATCTCCATCCCAGACACACCAACAACAGCCAAACCTCCTACAACTGAACCCATCCCATTGGGTTCACAGCCCCTGGTGATCACAGAAAAGGAAGTGCAAGATCTATTTCACAGACAGAAGCCGGGAAAAGCACCAGGTCCAGACAAGATAACTCCTTCTTGCTTAAAAGTCTGTGCTGACCAATTGGCCCCCATCTTCACCCAAATCTTCAACAAATCACTAGAGATATGCCATGTTCCCTCTTGCTTCAAACGCTCCACTATCATCCCAGTGCCGAAGAAGCCCTCCATCAAGGAACTGAATGACTACAGACCAGTTGCTCTAACATCTGTAGTTATGAAAACCTTTGAAAGGCTAGTGATGTCCCACTTGAAAACCATCACGGATCCACTGTTAGACCCCCTGCAATTTGCATACCGAGCAAATAGATCAACAGATGATGCTGTTAATATGGCTCTGCACTACATCCTACAACATCTTGAATCTCCAAATACCTACGCAAGGGTCCTCTTTGTAGACTTTAGTTCAGCATTCAACACCATCATACCGGACATTCTTCTAACTAAACTAAATCAGCTAGCGGTACCTGAACACACCTGTAAGTGGATCACAAGCTTCCTAACAGAAAGGAAGCAGCAGGTGAAGCTAGGCAAAATCACATCAGATACCTGTACAATTAGCACAGGGGCCCCCCAAGGCTGTGTACTCTCACCACTTCTCTTCTCTCTATATACCAATGACTGCATCTCAAACGATTCATCTGTTAAACTACTGAAGTTTGCAGATGATACAACAGTGATTGGCCTCATTCGAGACAACGATGAAACCGCATACAGACAGGAGGTTGAACAACTAGTCTCATGGTGCGACCGGAACAATCTGGAACTGAACACATTCAAAACCGTAGAAATGGTGGTAGACTTCAGGAGAAACCCTCCCATCCTACCACCTCTTACAATACTAGACAACACAGTATCAACAGCAGAGACCTTCAAATTTCTAGGTTCCATCATATCTCAAGACCTAAAATGGTCATCTAACATCAAAAACATCATCAAAAAAGCACAACAAAGAATGTTCTTTCTGCGCCAACTCAGGAAGCTCAAACTTCCCAAGGAGCTGCTGATACAGTTCTACAGAGGAATCATTGAGTCTGTCATCTGCACCTCTATAACTGTCTGGTTTGGTTCTGCAACCCAACAAGACAGACACAGACTTCAGAGGATAATCAGAACTGCAGAAAAAACAATTACTGCCAACCTGCCTTCCATTGAGGACCTGTATACTGCACGAGTCAAAAAGAGGGCCGTGAAAATATTTACTGACCCCTCGCATCCTGGACATAAATTGTTTCAACTCCTACCCTCAAAACGTCGCTATAGAGCACTGCACACCAAGACAACTAGACACAAGAACAGTTTTTTCCCGAACGCCATCACTCTGCTAAACAAATAATTCCCTCACCACTGTAAAACTATTCACTAGGCTGCATTACTATTACTATTAGTTTTTCTCATCGTTCCTATCACCCATCTCCTCCCACTTATGACTGTATGACTGTAACTTGTTGCTTGTATCCTTACGATTATTTCATATTGATTGTTTCCTGATTGCTTACTTGAACCCTATGACAACCATTCTTGACAAATGTATCTTTTCTTTTATGTACACTGAGAGCATATGCACCAAAGACAAATTCCTTGTGTGTCCAATCACACTTGGCCAATAAAGAATTCTATTCTATTCTATTATATATAATTAATATACATTATAGATAATTAAAAGTATATTAATAAAAAAATTCTGAATTATAATATCCTGCAGTTCCATGATCGGAAGTGCATCCCTGCTGAGAAGCAATGTAAACAAAAGACTAATCAAGACAAAGATATACATTTTGCACTAATTATTCAATGATAGTAAAAAGGCATTTCCCAACTAGGCACAGATGACCCCCCCGACAGCCCCATCTCCTGTTTTAGTCATGAATTTTTCATTCTGAACATATTGTGAAATAATGGTCAGGACTGATGGGCTTGAAACAAAGAAACTTTGTCCAGATGTAATGTATAATGTGTGTGAGCCAGCGACAAGCTTTTTAAACAAACTGACAACCTCTCCTTCTTTCACAATTTATATCAGAGTATATAAAGGCCTCATGAACTATTTAAGAGTAATCATATACCAAAAGATATGTAGAGCAGCTTCACGCAGTCCCACATTTTGAGAGCTGACTGAGTCAAACAAGAATTTCAGACCTTCTGGCCACTGGTTGTTGCCATCTTCATCTATGTGAGAGAGAAAATTTAACATTTAAGGTGTACAATTTTTAAAATTAAATAAAAATAAAATGGAAATCACAGCATTTAATCGAATTAGATCAATGAAGTCTGGTGCATATTCTTCTGCTTCAATGTCTTGTTAGCTCTGAACTCTGATGAACACAGCGGATTTTCCTTCCTAAGACTTTTAAAACATCCTAGCCTTGTTGACTTATTTGCAAAAATTTCACAATGCTTAGAAAATCTGCACTTTAACCTCCACCCTTACACTTAGGATTTCAACTGATCTTTATACTGGCTGTTGAAAAAGCAAATGGAAAAGAGTAAGTAAAGCACCCATGAAGCATAATACTGAAAGGACAGTGGTTGCCTACTGTTTCGCTAAACCAAAATGCTAAATTAAAAAGTAATCTGAGTGAATACCCCATTATTTCAGAAGAGATCATTCCACCAATGCAGAAAAGTCACGTGCAGAGATGCCATACTCACTAATGTCAAACAGAAAAGGCTGCACAGAGATCACATAAGGTTGTGGATTGCTATACTCCTCAAGGCTTGCGCAGCATATCTAAAGATAATATTTCTAAATATGAAAATGCATATTTAAAGTGGTAGATGTTATTATTTAAAAGTGTTATCTTCATTTCAAAGTCAATAATGGGGCCAAAGCATGATAGAGTACAAGGAAAATAAACATTCCAGGTTCAGACACATACTATGTCATGGCTTAACCATGTTTATTTTATGTCATGGGCAAACTTTAAAGAGTAAATCACAATTGACTTGGTTTGTCCAACATCCTAATCTAAAGACAAATGAACCCTATTATGACTTAGCACAATCTATGAACATTGCTGCAGATACAGAAAAGAATTTTTTACACAACCACCATCATGTCAGCTAAAATATTATTCCTTTATGCATCTATACCAAAATAAGATTTTATACCTATTAGATTCCTGGCCAGTTCAGCTACAATATCACAGATTTTTCTCCTCATACTGGATTGTGTTTCCAACTGAATAATCACAAGCAGTTCACTTTTGATGGCAGTTTGGACTTCAGAGGGTAATGTTGGATAAACTTCCTCAAAAGAAGCTGACAAAAGTCTCCGCAGAAGGACAGCAGCCATTTGTCTAGCCTGTTAAGACAAATACATGGTAAACAGTTTCCTTTATTTTTTTTTAAAAAAACACCCAATCATGATTTTGTAAAGACATTTTTCTTGCATATATAAAAATTTAGCAGCTGAGCCAAAATGCTGACTCAGCTGATCTATTTTTGGTATCTTTAGTTATTCCATCCCCCTCAAGTATTTCACTCCATAACTAATATAAGGACTAAATGAGACATCTGACTCTATAGCAAAAGCACTATGAACTAAGAAGCATGTAGTAATAAATTAAGGAATGACATTCTATTATACATTAAAATGTAAACATGACTTCTAGACAATGTAAAAATTATTAATGTAGAGGAATAAGATGTGTTATTTTAAAATAACTGAATGACTTAGTATATGAAGAAATGCAAAGGAAGTAAAACTCAAGCTCTACAGCTAAAATAAAACTTTATAACAAAGTGTTCAATAACAAATGATAGAAGAAACAGACACTTTGGAGATAGCGAGATGGACAACATATACATTTAATAAAATAAAAAATTGAGTAAGGATCATTCAATTCCACATTGACTATACCAATCGCAGCTGTAACAATATAAATATCAGCTATTTTAATTCAATGTTAATTAGTCTTCACTTCTGTTATAATCACTAAAATGCTAAATAAATGTATGTACAAGGCCCACAATTAGATAACAGTATCCCACTTAAGCTTAAAATATTACAATAAGTTACAGGAACAGGGAAAGAAGACAGTTAATCAAATAAACAGCCAAAATATAAACATAATTATCGCATTAAAGATCACTTAAATGGAAAATTTGGAGAACTGATTAACAATCTCCACCTGTAGTATATAGAAATTATCATCATGACGTTATGTATTCTTGTCTGTGTTCTTCCAAAACAAGATTAGACAACCTATCCACTATACAGATAGTTCTCAACTTATAACAGTTCATTTAGTGACTGTTCAAAGTTACAATGACACTGAAAAAAGTGACTTATGACCACTTTTCAATTACAATCTTTGTAGCATCCCCATGATCATGTTATCAAACTTCAGATGCTTGGCAACTGGTTCATACTTATGACCTTATGACCTGTGTCCCGGGGTCATGCCCTTTTGCGACCTTCTGACAAGCAAAGGCAATGGGAAAGCCAGATTCACTTAACGGGATACTAACTTATCAACTGCAGGGATTCACTCAACAATGGTGGCAAGAAAGGTCAAAAAATGGGGCAAAACTCACTTAACAAATGTTTCAACAACAGACATTTTGGGTTCAATTGTGGTTGTAAGTTAAGGACTACCTGTACAATTGATATAAATTGTACAATTGATATAAACATATGCTTCATTTAATACACACACACCTCATTTAAACCACTGTGATTTTCTTATCTCTCTTTAGAAAATTAATGTAATCAGAGTTTTAGCTCAAGGTGCTTCCCCATTCAAATAAAGAATGTAACACATATCTGACTCCTTTATCTCAAAACCCTTGCACCTAGTTGAAATGGGTTTTGTGGAAGTACAAGCGGCCATAGAAAGCAGAAAAGCCATGTTCTGTTCATGAAAAGCAAATTGAAATCGAGAGTATTTATCAACTTCATAAAGTCAAAATATTAAATGCTGGTTTGTTACAAAACTAGGAATGAAAACTTCTATATATGTGATGTTTAGCAATATAGGAGTAGCAAACACTAATGATGTAATTTCCTGACCATTTGGTTCATTAACGAAGTTGTAGTGTTAGTAATATATTCCACCTTAGATGGTATGAGTCACAATCACAAAATGATGTTTTACAACATAAACATTCTTGCAATTCTTATAAGTTCCTTAGGGTGAAAAATACCTCTTCGGCAACCGTAGTATTTCTGACAGCCTGTAGAAGGAACGTAATCTTAGACTGGCCTGGTATGTTCTCATATGTTTCCTAAAAAAGAAAAGATCAGAAACAGGTTAGCATTCAAAAAATAAGGCATCAAGACTTAACAGCCACTTAATATTCTCTAAGTAGACAACTGTTTAAGATTTACTCAAAAATCTATTATAATAGTTATTTTACTCACAATATAATGTACTATGTTGGGAAAGATACAGGACCACAAATCTCAAATAGCAGAAAAATTTTAATATGAAAGGAACCTTTAATTAAAAAAATATTTTAAAACATATGAGGAAGATACCCAAAGATTTTCTTCTGCTTCAGAGAAATATATTGAATTTACTCATGTAGATTCAGCCTTTTTCTTCCTCTCAAATATTATCCTGCTAATGAAGGACATGAAGATATATAGCAGCTAGTTAAAAGAAATTGTAACTTTGTTTTCTTTTATTTAATCCTATTTTTTTTCTTCCTAGGACACTTTAAAACAAAATTTATCATTTTTAGTACTATCAATACTTTAGTACCACACTATCAACATTATTAGCTATGATATGTCACAATGGTATTAACCTGGTGATCTTCAAATGACCTTGACAATAAATTCATATGCTGTACCAATCAGGATGAATCTTACAAATTTTGGAAAATAGCCCACGTTTTCTGGAAAGTGTCAGGTTGCTAAATGTTCTAACACTCATGTGCTATGAAGTGCTGTCTAATACTCTTCCAGCTACTTGGGAGCATGAGTGGGCAACATTTGCCATCCAGAGGCTGCAGTTTAAATTTTTTCAGCCAGTGAAAGCCAAATTCAATGCACCAGTAATAGAACTTATTTATTTATCGGATTTAAAGGCCACTTCAATCTGTTACAACTCTAGATAACTTACCAGATGCAATATTTATTTTAAAAAAATGAAAATACATAATGGAAACCAGAAAGTTAAGAAAATAAGCAACAAACATCAAAAAACCAAAACATCACACAAGTGGTTCATCATCTACTGACTTAGGTCTTAGGGGGTTATATTTTTAAGGGCTCATTTAAGAAGGATGACGGGTGGATAAGGTCCAATTAAACTGATTTATTGCTAAACCACCTTTGCACAGGAATCTTCTCAAATAATGGTTAACACCTGCTTGCAGTTAGATAAGGATCTACATAATTGGAGAGGGGGTCTTAGTTTACTTGTAGCTATGTAGGGATCCTAGGGTGATCCCTCTTTTAACTCTGTCCTGGGTTCATCACTCCTCCCATAATATCAGGAGGAATGGTGTTCTAGATCAGGGGTGTCAATCTCAATTTCATTGAGGGGCCCATCAGGGTTGTGTTTGACTTCGGGGGCCCCAGGGTGGGGGCGTGGCCAGCTCAATGTCACTCGTGTTGGGGGCGCCTGTGGCGGCCCAAATACTCTGCTAACAAAAATTGGGTCCCAAGCTCCATTTTTGGCTGTGACGGTCTCCTACAATCCTGTCAGTGAAAACGGAGCTCCATTTTCGCTGACAGAGGCACTGCGGGCTGGTCCTTTGCTGTTTCAGGGTGGCCCCTCGGGCCAGATCTAAGCATGCAGGCAGGATCCGGCTCCCGGGCCTTGAGTTTCACACAGTTGTTCTTGATGGTAGGTGCCATGAGAGAAACGACCACTTCTAGAATCCTATTGGATGACAATGTTTTAAAGTGAGATTTCAAGCATGGTGACAGATCATGTGGGTCAAGCAGAAAACTATGGGGCACAGGTGGCTCCTCAAAAACCAGGTCTTATGACTTGAAGTGATAGCCAGAACTCTGACCATCAACAGACTATGGCAGTGTCTTTATCTAATTACAGTTCAACACCGCTGTTTTATTTCTGCCCAAGAACTATTTTTTTTAAAAAGTCATACTGCTTTTATTAGGGAAGTTTGCTGCTGCATTTTGGCAGTAGGATCTTGTGGAATTCTGGCAACCAGAGCTTAAAAATCATCATTAAATTACTCAAAAAATTATTTTAATGGTTAAAAGTGGCTAGAAATGATTGCTTACATTTATTACTTCAGTAAATAAGAGGTGCACAACTTACAAAGATTCCAGACATGCCAGGTTAGCTTTTCTCAACAACTGGTTTTTTAAATCAAATTTTAAAGCTGCTGAGGCTTATAAATATGGTAGTTTTTAGTTTTAGTAGTTATATAAATGCAATCAAGATCTCATTTATTATACATGTGTTTTAACAAAGTCTGTGAATACATGTTATCCAGCTACATGGTGTAAAATGCAAATGCTAGTGGACAGGTGCTCCTGTCTCATACAAGCATCATTGTTTTCTGGAATCTATGATGTCAGTAACCTGCACAAACAGCCATAAACTTGCACTAATGGTATTAATAAAGCAGCTGTCACTACTGAAAAAGACAAAACTCTCCCTTCTCTTAACATACACATGGTCATCATAGTGACTCACAAACCTCTTCAGATGATACTGCTATTCATATAACCTGAAGGTTTTTATCGATCTGGCCTTTCAGGATTTCACTACAGCGGATGTCCTCCAGTGTGGTTTAGAACTATATGGTAATGAATAGGATTTATATAGCCAGTGATTCTGGAAACTCTTAAGACTGTCCAGGGAACAATCCCCTACTTTTTGTATCTAACATTTAAATATTTAGATATGGAACTCAGAACGAGGAACTTTGTATACATTGCCACAGTAAAAGTGGGATATTATCACAATTAGGTAATATTTCTACCTATCAGTTGCCATCTTATTCATACATAAATAATATGCCTTTTTCTACATCTTATTTCAAGAACTCTTTAGAATCTGGTCATACTAACTCAAAAGAATATTTCCCATTTGCCTCTTCTTTTGTCTAATTTTTAGCAAATTTGATACCCACAGTACTTAAACAGACTGCAGTGATACGCAGAATTTTGACTCTGAATGATGGGTGCCTATTTCAGATCCAGAAAGAAAAATCAGACCATATTGTTTTACATTTGGGCACTGAGAACAGCTTTTTGTACAACTATTCACAGTGAAAGAATGTGCTGAACTCTGCTGATCACTCAAGTGATGTAAATGATAAAAGCCCAGCCACAGCCATACAATGAGAAAACTCTAACCCAGACACTGGCATTTATTTCAAGGGACAAAGATTCCCCACTATTTTTTTTATAACGAAGAATGAAAAGCAGTCTGGAGCGGGAAAAAGTATTATCCCTTTATACTAATTATAGAGAAATCCTGTAGTTTGGAATTGTAAACTTATAATAAAAAAGGCTATTCAGAGCAAGAGTAATAAAGCAGTTAGGTATAGCATGTTCCTGCACTAAGAAAAGAAACCCTGGTTTCACGTGTAATTCGTGGGAAACAGCAGCCCTTTTACCCTTCTATATAATTTTCCGTTCAGCTAGTTTCTGAATGAAATCTAGCGCCACAATTCCTTTATTCAAAGCCAGCATCTTAAGCTCAGAATATTCTGGGAAGCTGAAATATTTCCCTTTTTCTACTGGAAACTTCTACAGCAAATGAACTTAGTCACAATGCTCATTCTACTGTGAGTATGGTACAAGAAGACAAGAGACCAGTTCTGACTCCTCACTTCCTTAGCCATTTCCAAGCCCGGCATAAAACAAATATTATTAAGCGCCGTAGAAACAAAAGATCAATTGGGCGGCCTACCAGCCGAGGAGTTTCCCTTCTTAGTATGTATTACTTAACTTACTACCCCCATTTAATTACTCATCAGCTGCAACCCTAGCTCTTCCACGTAGAGTATATCATTCTCATTCATCCCAAACAGGAAGGGGGGTGGCGGGAACACTTTAAGAAGAAGTAAGAAGTGAGACTTTTCTAAGGGTTCCTCCTGCACTTATTAAGAGAGTTGGTGGAGGTTGTCGATGTCCGAATCACAAGGGTCAGGACCGTAAGCGAAGCATCAGATGGGGGGGGGGGAGAGAGGAGAGGAAAGGGGCCGCGAAGAGTTGGGGAAAGGCAGAGAAAATGGGGACCCAGCAGGAGAGAAGCCGGCTCCGCGGCGGAGGGAAAGGCGAGCGGACCAGTGGAAGCCCCATCGGAGGGGGAGAGAAAGCCTCCATAGGGATCTATGGGTGGGAGAGGGGGCGTTTGAACCGGGGTCGAAGCCGAGGATGGGCGAGAGAGAACAGCCGGGCGCCGGCGGAGGAGAAGACTCGGCTGGAGTTTAGCGGGAAGAGCAGTTGGCCTCTCCTCTCCCGAGCTGTGTTCTAGTTCCCGGCCAACGGCTGTAACGGCCGGCGGATTGGCCGGAGCACGTGGGCCCGGCGGAGGCCCTCCGCGATGCGGCCACTGCTGACAGGCAAAGGCCAGGAGCGAAACCTCGTGCGCGGCGGGGCCGGAGGAGAGGACGGGCATAGAGGGAGCCACGCGAGTCACTCACCTCGGCTTGTTTGCGGACGACGTTGTCCGGACTAAGCAGGTTGCCGAGGAGGAGGTAGAACTGCTGCTGTTCCTGCTCCGCTGCCACCGCCATGGCTGCCGAAGAGAGAGGGGCCAGCCGGGCGGGGAGGAGGAGGAAGAAGGGGACGCGAGGCCGCGCACCGACCACAGGAAGGCGGAGCCGCCGCCACTGCCGAGCTCTTGGGAACCTCTCCCCTCCCTCCCGGCCAGACAAACCCCTCCTGCCGGCGCCGGAATGCCGCGCGCTCATTGGCTGCGGTCTGGCGGCCGTGGGCTACGATTGGGCGGCGAAAACAGGGGCTTTATGATTGGGCGGGAAAGACCCATTGTGAGGTCACTTCCCTTTCTCCTCTGGTTACTCCAACGCTTTTTTTTCTAGGGGGCAGCCTCGGCCGGAGCTGGTATTGGGAGGAGGGGAGGGGGTGCTGGGGTAGCCGCGCTCTTGGTGGCGGGAAAAACGCCGGCTGGGAAGGGAGCCAGTTCGGCGAATGGAGGAAACGTCGGGGCAGACCCGTGTCCTTGGGGACTCCCAATGGGAGCCAGAAGAGGCTCCATGGCGCAGTTCGAGTACTTTTTCGCTACTTTTCTCCCGGGACCCTGATAAAGCCTGGCTCGACCCGTTTGCCGAAATGGTGACCCGGGTCGCCGCTTCCCACGTTGCATGTTGGTGGCGCGAGTCCTTTGAAAGGATGAGGGGTTAGGCGCCTCTTTGTTGTGGTGGGAATTCTATGCCAAGGCTGATGTTTCCCGATCGGCTCTTCCCCGGATGAGTTGAGCGACGGTATCGGGCAGAACCCGCCGGGCTTCGTCATCGCCACTTTATTATCTCGAAGCAGCCGAATGATTCCAAGTCTAGACTGGAAATTCCCTGCAGCGTTTTCGTGGATATAAACGGATGCTGTACTTTTGAGTAGAAAATGTATACAGTAAAATATTTAAGTCTGTGTGTAACCTGCCTCGTGACTGAGTCTGCGAGTGTATAGGTGTGCAAGAGAGGTCTTCCTTCCTCTCTTCCATAATTAATCTCTCCGGATAGTTAACAGGTCTCTGGCGTAGCACAATAAACAGTGAAACAAAAAGTAATATATGGCAATTCTAGCCAGCTGCATTATGGGCATGGTTGAGGTTGTAACCATGTTTAAATAAGGTATCTATTTTTAAGGAATTTTTAACCTTAATTAATGAAAGTTGTTTCCAATACTGTATGAACAGTTGAATGATCACAAAACAGGTGCAGCAGCATGTGTGAAAGGAAGAATAAGTATCGATTCAAGCAAGGATCTTTGAAGATTAACAAACATAACAGGCATACATTCAGAAAGCCTGCTGTGTAAGTCCTACATTTATAAGCTTTGAAGAAAACAGCTTATGAAAAGAAAACATGACAGAGCTTTATCATTGCTTCCTATTGTTTATATTTACTCATGAGAATTATGGATGTTAACATGTTTTTGGAATTCTGGAAGCCAGGAATTACTTGCTTATGTTATTTGCATATGTTATTGAATGAAAAACTAAACTTAAGTTAGAAGTTGGTGAAAATATGGTTGTAATTTTTTCTCCATGGACAAAAATTCAGGTACCCCTCCCCAAGGGATCTGTAGACATCAGGTTAATAATCCCTTTTGAAGAGGAAAGTGACAACTGTTAAAGCCCAAGAGCATTTGGGGAACATACAATGGCAACACCTTTCTTACATTTGGAAGGAGCTTAACCTTAGCTGTTCTAAACTTTATATTATAGTCAGCAATGACAATATTGTTGGTTACAAAAATCTTAATATTCAATCTAATTAACAATTTGCAGCATAAACAATTATTAAGGGGAGTGAGCAATTCTTGGCCCAGCTTTGCCCTTGTATAATCTTTGCTTTAAAACAGAACATTTCCAAGACTACAGAAAAATAGTAGCAAAAGATGGAAGCATATGTGGCATCTAAGAGATTATGGGAATTTTGCAGAAATGGCTTTTGTAGGTATTAGGCTACTTAACAGATCTCATTGCAATAGTTAGCTATTCATTGTTAATCAGATGTTATTTTATGGTTGTCATTTTATGGGTATTTGTGATGCCTAAACTTTAGTGATTAAGCCCCTTTCTGTTTAACATGACTAACATGTTTGAATTAATAAGTAATCTTTTAAGTGGGACCAACAACTTTCTTTTTAAACAAGGTCTTTAAAGTGTAAGTTAGTTTGGTAAGTTACAAAGTCTTTTATTTTATAACCTATTTTGGCATAATATAATGATATACAAATGTAATTGCATCTAAAAGCAGGATTTATTTGCTTCAGATTAAAATATCAGATAGTCACTACAGTTTTTCAATGCAGACTTTCTAGCCCAACTATTATTAACTCTATGGAGAATTTTTAGTAAATCGTTTAAAGAACAAAATGTGAACATAGTATACCACCAGAATGGGTTTGCAGATGAGGATGATTCAAAATATTGGAAGTGGTATTGGTAGTGGGTTGGTACCCTGTTTCCCCCAAAATAAAACATCCCCTGATAATAAGCCCAATTGGGCTTTCAGTGCATGGCAATAAGGCCAAGCTCTTATTTCAGGGTTCAAAAAAATATAAGACTGGTCTTATTTTCAGGGGGAAAAACAGTAGTTGTTCACAATCAAAAAGTTTAAACAATGTTATTTTCAATAATTATAGATGAATGACAGTAACTTTATCTAATGATAATGATAGTAAAACATTTTCTTCAAGATTCTTGACATATTCTTCCCAACAATTAATGCAATGACTGGTATATACATTTATCCAAGATCTTTCAAAATATAATGAAGAAAAATTCCACATTTTATTGCATTTATTTGATTTTAGTGCTTTTCCGAATCATGTATAGAATTTCAGCTATATTTAATTCAGTAGTTTTCTCAATTTTTTTTCTAACTCCTTACTGCCATCTGTTGCTAAAAGTCAACATTGCTTAGAACCATTTTATTATTCTTATTAAATGATTACAAGTAATCCCTGATTTAAATGCATTTGTTTAGCAACTGAAGTTACAACAGCACTGAAAAAAGTGACTTATGACTTGTTCTCACACTTATAACTGTTTCTCACACTTTGCAGCATCCCCATGGCCATGTGATCAACATTCAGGCACTTGGCAACCAGAACGTATTTACATCTGTTGGCAATGGCCTGGGCACATATTATTTTACCATTTGCAACCTTCCCAACTATCTGACAAGCAAAGTCAATGGCAGAAGTCACATTTGCCTATTGACCATGTGATTCACTTAACATGGCAAAAAGTTTCTAAAATTGGGCAGACCAAATTTAATAGCTGCCTTGCTTAGGAACAGAAATTCTTTTTTTAAAAAAAAATAGGGAACAAATTTTAATGTCTATTGTGATTGTGAATTGAGGACAACCTATATGGAGGATTGTTAACATTTCAAATCTAAATAAAGGCAATGAAATTGTTGGAAGGAAAATCCATCTGGTACAGTTCCAAGCTGGGAGAAAGACGCTGGAAACAAAATGGAGGCTGGAAGCTGATTGGAAAGAAGATCCATTTATTGTTGAACAGAACCACCAGGATTTGTGGTTCTGGGCAGCTGACAAAATGGAGTTGTGAGTGGGTGGGTTTTTATATCTTCTGGATTCCTATGGGGGTTATGTTGGTGGTTATAGCTGGCTCTATAGGCAAAAGAGGAAATGCAAATCCTAGGTGTCTGAGCTAATTTTGTCAACCTTTTGTTTGTTGCTTATTTGAGTTTCTGTCTTGACCCAGTCTTTCTGAATGGATTACCAAATCTGCATTTCTAAAAGCTGGCCTCCACAGTTTCTGCTTGGGGCAGGGAAATAAGGGGGGGCTGGTTTCTGCCTCAAAGATTTTTTATTTCTCCTTCCGGAAATATTTTATTCTGCCCTTTTAATATTTCCCAAAATATTTAATTCTTCGGTGGGTGGGGGGGTTCTACAAAATGAAAGACTTGGAAAAAAACACCCTACTCTGATTCTAGTTTTTGTTTAGCCTCCGCATCCCACTCTCCAATGGTGAATGAAGGGGGAGGAGGAATGCACATGTTTACTGGAAAATAGATCAGGTGTTCATAACAGCTTGCTAGCCTGATCTTATAAAACTAAGCACGACAAAACTGGTAACATTTATATGGGAAAGCCAGAAAACACTTGGTTCGGAATAAGAACTGGGGGGGAAAGCAGGAAAAGGAAGCAACAGATTACATTACTTCGCGTTTCTGCTAAAAAAAAATCGCCTGGATCTCTACCCTTATTTCTAAGTAACTACACGTGTCGGTAGTGTGCAGACACACACACATTTATGCCAGCTGCTTTTTGATCCTAGTTTCTCAGCAAAATTCTTCTTTCGATGTTAAGGAACAGCAGAAGAAAGAATGAAGAAATGACAGTTTTGCTGCGGTTGCAAAAACGAATATTCCTTGAATGTTTCTCGTCCTGATACTCACAGCCTCTGTAAGAACTACATCTCCCAGCGGGAAGCGCAGTCTATTTGTGACGTAATAACATGGCGCTGGCTGGGTGAGCGACGCTTTGTTTTCGAACGCTCTTCCCTGTATCTTCTAGGTTCCCGGGTGGATTCGTCCTACGTTTTTTACGTCCCCCCCCCGACCCCCACCCAAGAAGCCTATCTTCTTTGCTTTACACCAATTAAGGTTCGTTGGGTTTTTTCTCCCTGCGTTGCAGCAATTCCCTTTATTAGAAGTTTCGCCCATGTGAATTCTGGTTTCGGTGTTGGAAGTTGATGGGGAGGAAGGCAGCAGGAGCGATTACACAAGGACCATAATGGCTTTACGGAGTTGTAGGAAAAAGTACAAAAGAAAATCCCGGTGTCTCGAAGAAGATTGCAGTAGGGAATTTGTTTTAGGAGACCTAAAGCACAGAGGAGAAATGCAAAATATGCAAGCCATCTTAATTAGGGGTTAAGGCGCAGTTAAGGCAAGGCCAAAGAATTGGAGTTGGGATTGGATTTCCTCTTTAAAACGAAGACGTTTGATAGCATTTCCAAGACTACCTGAAAAATTGTCTTACCAGCGCTTTAATGGCACCAGATCTCTTATTTGTCCTTAGGGGGGAAATAATAAACCTTTTAAATAATTCGGACGAGTGCTAATTCAGGATTAATTTAAAAAAATACACTTCAAACCCTTACACAATCTTGTAATTTGATTAGAACTTTTTCTGCTTGTCAGCTGCCATCTTGTTGAGCAAATGGAGCGAGAGTGAATTATGTTATTAAACTGCAGGATAATTTTATTTTACCCAGTTATTTATAATATTTATTTTACACAGTTTTACGTATGAATACTAATGCTGATTAGGTAATGTAGCTGTGACTGCCATCCTGAGGTGGATACGTATTGTAGTTGGTGCAGGAATTATTTCTGTTTTTTAAAAAAACTATGCTCATTTAAAGCAATATTCATAATTGGCTTGATTAAATCAAAATATATATGAAGAAAGCAATACTTTATAAGTATTATTCCTTTTCTTGTAAGGTTTAACTTTTGATTTATTGGTTTATAGGTAATGATGCGAGGGAGGGTGTTGGTTCTTCTTGGCCAGTTTTTTTTCCATTAAGCTATTTTATCTGTCTTAAGTACTATTGTTTTCACAATGTTTTTAATTGAAAAACTGACATTTTAATAAATAAGTTATTGTTTAAAGTTCCTGTTCAGGTAAATCAGGCCTTCCCCAAATTGTGCAGTTATCTGTGGGTTTCTTAACTCTGTCACTATTCAATATGGCTAATAATTGGGAAGGAAACAATCTCTTTGGAAGGCACACATTTGGAAAAAGCTAACGTTAAATATTTTTAAATTGTCTAGCAAGATTGCAGTTCTGCAGATACTAGATACAGTGAGATGTTATGATTGTCGTATTTAATATATAAGCAATTGACCAATATCTTTATTGCTTTCAACAGATTTCACTTGCATTATATTACCTAACAAATAATGGGAGTTCACGGGCTTTGGAAGTTACTGGAATGCACAGGAAGACCCATAAACCCAGAAACATTGGAAGGAAAAATTCTTGCTGTTGGTATCCTTTAAAAAATGAGTTTCCTTAAGAACTTTTTTATAGATTGTATGTAAAATTGCTGATTTTCTCCAATCAGTAAATATTGAAAACCAATATTTTATTTTCAGTCTTCTTGTTAAATTTACATGATATATTGGTTTTATGATCTCAGGAAAATTACCACATCAGCTAAAATTAACAGCAACGCAGTATATTTTTTTCCCTAGCTACTTGCACACAACATGATGCATAGCAGTTATATTACTGTCATAGTGTCAGATAGCTCTACTGGCTCTTCTGAAATGTAGCCTGTCATATGCAGAAGTGGCAAAATAAGGAAAAGCATCTCAAACCCAAGAAAACTTATAGTATAAACTTTTTGTAATAAAGTGTGCTTTGTAAAATGCTGGTTATGTAAGCATGAATGACTGATATGCTTAAAACAGATCAATGCTTCTTTGTATATGCCACTTTTCTGTTGTCTTCCTTTAAGTGCTTTCTTAAGATATTAGTATTTGGTTGAATCAAGCTATTAAAGGAGCAAGAGACCGTCATGGGAATTCCATCCATAATGCTCATCTCCTCATATTGTTTCGCCGACTTTGCAAACTGCTCTTCTTTCGGATCCGCCCCATTTTTGTTTTTGATGGAGAAGCTCCTCTATTGAAGAGGCAAACTTTGGTATGTAAGCCATACCTATCCCAATCACAATTCCATTGAAATTGGAATTACTAAGTTCAGTGCATGTTACTTTCAGATAAGCAAATTTAGGGAAGCCAAGGATTAGAGAATTTAGCAAGCGTAGCAAGAATAGAATAAAGGAATAGGAGAGACTGGAATTAAAATCTTGTTTTCTTAATGATTCAGACTATTGTATTTAATCCCTCTGACTTGCTTTTGAAAATAATGGTCTGATTTTGGAATAACATGATTTGTATTTGCCACAACAAAATGTGGGTGGTATATTAAAAAAAAATGAGTACACAAATTAGGTGGAAACTGAAAGGACAAATTTTGTAAGGACAAATTTGATAAGGCAAAAATACTTTTAGACAAAGAAAGAAAACAGAACATGGCAACATTCTGTAGAGGAGCATCTTGAATCCCTCACCAATTCGGAATCTTATCCTTTTTAAAACTGTTACCCAAATTATTTCATCTAAAGCAGAGGTCTTCAAACTTGGCAACTTTAAGACATAGCTGGCTGGAGAATTCTGGGAGTTGAAGTCCACAAGTCTTAAAGCTGCCAAGTTTGAGGACCCCTGCACTAATCCCTTCCAGTAATTACAAGATTTGTGTATCATTAAGAATCGGTAGCTGAATATCCTTTTTTCCATAGACACTTCCCACAATCCTTTTTTCTTTTTTGTGTGTTTTAAAGTGGTCATTCCGAGGACAAGAATTGCCTTTTCTTGATCTCCAAGTTGCTGGGGCAGCCTTGCTAGCAACAAGGTGGGAGACAAATAAAGGCTTTAATAAAAGTAATAACTGCAAAGTATTTTACTCAATGCTATTGCAGGCTAAACGAAAGCAGCAAAAAGAAGCTGCAGTCACAGATTCCAAGAAAACTAAGGAGAAGCTTTTGAAAACCTTCTTGAAACGACAAGCGATCAAGGCTGCTTTATCAGGCAAGAGGCAAGAACACCTTTACTTATAAACCTCTGTTTGTAAACGCCTATGGGGACTTTCAATTTTTAAGTATTTTGGTTTCCCTAACATGAAATATCCTTGTATTCCCAGCAATGCTGAATTTCCTAGTCTTGCAGAGGTGAGAAGAGAAGAGGTGGATGACATTTATGTGCTCCCTGCCTTACAAGAAGATAAAAAAAATAGGTGAGTGAAACAAGTTTTAAAAATTAGATTATTATATAAACATTAAGAAGCAATAGAATCTAAAATACACTCTTGTTTTCTGTGGACAAGTTTTGACATTTAACAAACTAGTTCTGTTTTTTTATGACCTAGCTCGGAAGAGGAAGATGAAAAAGAGTGGGAAGAAAGGATGACCCAGAAGAAAATATTGCAAGTAAGGCCCCTGTGTATTTTATATTACATTGCAATCCTTTCAAAACAAATGGGTAGTAATAATAATGGTGATACCAGTGGTTACTGGCATACTGAGTGCCATACCAATAGATCTTGAACAGGACTTAGAAAATCTGCATATTGGCAAAATTTCCATCTGTCATTTATAAATGGCCACACTGGATCTGCAGATAGATTATGCTGATAGATTATGGCATCCTAGGTTCTTTGGAAGAACTCAGTGTGAGTGAAGGCCAACACCAGCTAAAGAACTGGCAGCTGTGACTTCACGTTGTGTATATAATAATAATAATCAAACTTATACTAAACCCCCCCCCCAAAAAAACCTTCATTAACCGATTGAAACACCAAATCCAGTCTAAGCAATTGATTGACTGTGTGACCAAACATAATAATATTAAAAGTTATTGCATTTATTTGCTGCCCAACTCCCTGTGATTCATAAGGATCAAGAGATCCGTATGCTGCACTGAAAAACACTAGACCAATTTACATGGCACAGTAAGCTAGAACTTTGAATACTGTATTCAAAGTTCTAGCTTACTGTGCCATGTAAAGTGGTCTAGTGTTTTTTAGTGCAGCATACGGACCTCTTGATCCTTATGAATCACAGGGAGTTACATGCATATCTTATGCCACTCATTTTACAAAATGTTTTTGTGCTCCTCCTCCCTCCTTTGCAAAGGAAGAATTGCTTGAAAACCCTCGTTCTGTTGATGTTGAATCAGACGATTTCTTGAGCTTGCCTCCTGAAATAAAACACGAGATCCTGACTGACATGAAGGAATTCACTAAACGAAGAAGAACATTATTTGAAGCCATGCCTGAGGTAATGAGCAGGCTTTCCTTTGCCTATTCAAGCAGAAGGTGCCTTGTCTGGAGCTGATGAATCTCTGTTAAGAAATCCCGTATCTTTGTTAAGTAATAATATTGAAAATACTTAGGTAATTATTCTGAGTGTACAGGTCTTAACAGTATTTCAGTAGTAGAACATTTATTCTATCACTGCTTAAATGAGGATATCTTAGGAAATAGGATATCTGTTATTATTTATAATCTCTGGATAGTTTGAATGACAATTTACAGTAAGTTATGTTTCCTTTTAGGCAGATTTCATTATTTGTGCACTTAACTTCTGGGTTTGTGCTTATCTACAGATGCTTGTTACATTTTTTATCTTGCTGTTTTGTAAAACAATAAAAGCAGCATTTAACATTTGTTAGGAAGTAAAATTCAAATATCCCTAGTATAAACAGTTAAAATACCAATTGTAAAAGTAATAGCAAAAGGAGAGCTTTGGTGTCTCCCTGGTGAGTTGTTTTTCAGATGGGTAGGATAGATAGATAGATAGGTAGGTAGGTAGGTAGGTAGATAGATAGAAAGATAGATAGATAGATAGATAGATAGATAGATAGATAGATAGATAGATAGATAGATAGATAGATAGATGATAGATATACAGTAGATATATATATACATACATACATACATACATACATACATACATACATACAGTGTGTGTGTGTGTGTGTGTGTGTGTGTGTGTGTGTGTGTGTGTATACATACAGTGTATACACTGTAGGGAATTAGTATACATAGTCCTCGACTTACAACAGTTCATTTAGTGACAGTTCATTAATTGTTTCATGCTTACAGCCATTGCAGCATCCCTCTGGTCACATGATCAAAATTCAGATGCTTGGCATATTTACGACGGCTGCAGTGTCCTGGGGTCATGTGATCAGCTTCGGAGACCTCCTGACAAGCAAAGTCAATGGGGAATCCAGATTCACTTAACAACCATATTACTAACTTAATAAATGTATTGATTCACTTAACAACTATGGCAAGAAAAGTCGTAAAATGGGGCAAACTCATTTAACAAATGTTTCACTTAGCAACATAAATTTTGGACTCAATTGTAACCCGCAGTGTCATACAGGTGACCCGAGGACTACCTGTATGACACTACGGTAAGGACTTGTCATATATGGGGAAGAACTATTCCTACTCATGTTCAAGTATTTCAAAGTCAGTAGATGTGCTTTCATGTTAAATGTGTTCATCCCACCAATACCCAGAATGTTGGTACTATTAAAAAATGAAATAAAATCCTTAGAGGACATTTTTAAACAAGATGTTGCTTTTGCCTCTAGAAATCCTTTTTTGTTTCAAACCCTGTTTTTGTCAATACGTGTATTCTACTAATACAGGAAGTCTAGTTCTTTCAGACTGTCATTTAATTCCAGTATTTCTTTTAAGGAATCCAATGACTTCTCCCAGTATCAGCTCAAGGGTTTGCTTAAGAAAAGCAGCTTAAATCGACACATAGAAAAAGTGCAGAAGGAAATGAATGAACAACACTCTGGCCAAATCCAGCACCAGTATGGAGAAGATGGGGGTTTCTTGAAAGAGTTGGAAACCAGGAGGGTTGTATCTGAAGATACCTCTCATTACATCCTATTAAAAGGTACCACGGGAATGCTCCAGATTCAGAGGACTATTGAGAGTTCCGCAATAACTGATCACTGTAGCTTAGTTTCAGTTAATGTTTTTAAAAATTGCATTTGAATTTTACTAAGTCCCTTTTAACATGTGAATAAAATTCCTTTGTTTATGCCTTTTCTCTTTCAGGTACCCAGTCCAAAGGAAACGCTTCTAGTTGTATGACATCTGCAATCCATTCTTCTGCAATGTCGAAAGATTTAAAGCCTACCAAAAATATCAACGACATGCAAGTTAAGCCAGTCTCATGCGACCTTTCAATGGAACCAACCAGTAGTACTTATGCAACACCCCCTTCTCCCAGAACGATGCTTGCTATCCAGGCTGCTATGTTGGGAAGCGGCTCAGAAGATGAGTTGGAAGATGGAAACAAGAACCACCCTAATTTAGACAAGTGTGAGCCCACGCCCAGTGTAGACAGAGGTAACATGTCTCCACGAACAATCAAGGCTATTCAACAGGCATTATGTGAGGAGGAGGAGGAGGAGATTATCACAGCATCATTTATCAATAGGACTAATATTACTCAAGGAGAAAGAATGCCCATGATAGACCATCTTGCTAGCAGTTCAGATGAAGAAGAAGCAGTTCCTGAAGATCAGAATGAAAAACAACTTTTACCAGTAGAGAAATTGGAAAGTAGAAATATTAAAAAAAGTCCATGCACTCCTGTTGTTCAAAAAAGACTTTTGTCTGGGGCAGAAAATGAAGAGAAAAGAGTGGAAACCGGGATTTCTCAAAGAGATGTAAATCCTGGACAATGTCAGAGTCCAAACAACAGCATAAAGCAGCCAGAAATGTCTTTGTCTCCAATTCCATCAGTTGGCTCAAGTCATTCAGATTTTGCAGAGTTAGCTCAAACTGGAAAACTTCAGTGTTTAAAGGAATTGGCTAGCCATTCAGAAAAAAACGTATCCTGTATACAGAATGAATTTTTGTTTGCTTTCGATATCCCTAAACTTGAAGAGTGTGTGGAACATCAATCACGGTCTGAAGAAAGTGATTCTGATGGTATGTCAGTTTAGATTACTGGAATAATTTTAAAAGTATATAAGTAGGAAAGTAAGAAATTCTATGAATTTTCCTGACAAGTTGACTTGTGAATATGCATGTTCAGGTAATTCAGAGATTGATTTTAAACTGTTTAGGAAGGCGTGCATTTTTCATTTTTTAAGTTGGCTTCTAATGCTATTTTGTAATATTGGAAAACGTTTTAGTTTCATTAAAAAAAAGTAAAGCCCATTTAAAAATACAGATAGAAAGATGTGTGTATTATAACAGCAGCCAAAGTTGATTAACTGAATAGTGATAAAATGCAAAGAATATTGTGGCAAGCGATGGCTAGAAGGCATCTAATATAATGCAACAAAACCGGTTATACACTATTAACATGATATGTAATATATAATGCAATATATTTGCAGGTAGTTTCATTGAAGTAGAGACTGAACCAAGTGGTGAACAAGATCGAACATCTGAGACATCACTTGGCTCCACTGAAGAGGAGGTTGGAGTGGTGTCTGAAGCTTCATTGGAAATGAGAGAGGGGAGTGAGGATGCTACCGAGAATAAATCAGAAAATAGTGAAGATGCAGAGCTTGCTATGCAACAAAATGCTGGAATGGAAAGCACAGAGAAAGCTGAAATTAATGAATGGCAGAATATTAGTACGGTAATTATTTTGCAACTATCTGTATTTGAGGAATAACAAGGCAGAACTATGAGCTGTGAACCGTTTTTATTTTGGAATCTTTGTGGAGACACATGGAAATAATGCAGAATGAGTTGACTTAAAAATATGTAGGGATAAATTTTTCCTGTAATTGTGAGCACTGGAAAAGGTGTGTGTGTTAATGGATTTAAAGATGAACATTCTGGATTCTGTTGGTGGGAGCACACCTAATATAATATTACCACCTATGACATATCTCTCCTAGATTTAATTTTTATGGGGTCCTTTGGCAGGAATTGAGAGAATTGGTTTCAAATTTTACCTATAAGAGGTAAAATAAAAATGAAGACAGTTAACAGACCTCAGTACTTTAGATTTAACAAATGTTTTGATTTGTATCTTTGTAGGAGGATTTGGAGGTCTTGGAAACAAACTTGTCTGTTGAACAAACAGCACTTCAAGCTCAGAAACAGCAGCAGGAACGTACGGCTGCCACCGTGACAGGACAGATGTTCTTAGAGAGTCAGGTTTGTGTTTATCATCTATTTCATTTGTTCTCAGCGGGTGATGGAGACGGCCTATTATATAGAAGAGGAAAATGAGAATATTGATTTGGCAAGACTGTCTAGAGAAATCTGTATTTTAGATGGGAACGTGAAGTGCCCGAACAGTGTGGTTTGAGAAAATATTCATAGTAGCATTGTAGTGTCTATGAAGATTCTCAATCATCCAGGTTGTGATTGTCCCAAAGGTGCCTTTTTGTTCAGAACTGAACTGAAAGGACCACTTTGGTGGGAAAATGACAGAGACATGAAGGGAGCCTCCTCAGTCATCCCCTGGGCACAGGTGATGTCACTGGCTAATCCTTTCAACCTGAAAGGTGTTTCCAGGTAGGTGTTTCCAATACAAATGTAACAGTAGTGCTTCAGAAGTGAAGGAACTTGAATGAGAAGCGATAATGTTTTCAAAGAAAAAACAAAGTCCAGTTGCCTTTTGGAAAAACACCTTTGGGACATAGTAGTACTAGGTTTTTCCCATGTCCAGTTTTACCTTTTAAGATACTTGGACCTTTGAAATGTAAAAGGATCTCTATGTTACAAAAAAATTCCATTGAATTCCATTAAGCTTTTAAGACAAATGTTTCATGTACAGCATATGTTTAACGTTAAGTTATATATAATAGTGAAAATATTCCTTTAATTATAAACTCAGTAGGTTGTATTATTTTTAAGCATTGTTTATTGCTTTAATTGATAATATCTAGAGGCTTTAGGAAGGAATGATCATACTTAATTCACTTGAAGTAGTCGGAATTTGTGTCCAATTCATTTTGCAAGTTGTATTCGGTAGTAATAGGATCAGAGAATCAAGAGTTCAATCTCTAATTTTATAAATTACGTATAGTTTTCAATCTAGAGATCAATTCCATTCCTCATATTGAACCACTAATTTTCCTGTTTAAAAAAACAAATTGAGGAAACTCAAAAAGTAGAAATTTAGCCATCTTTCTCACATTTCCAGATTTTTCAAATAAACATTAAGCATCAATTTGAAATAGTTGATGCTATATTTTAATATTGGGGAAGAATAGTATATCCTTATCTGATAGAAAATCCAGTGTTGACACAGTTAAAACTAGAATTGGGAAATATTTGAATTCCTAATGATATGAGTTATCATCAATGAAATCCATCAAAACAATATTTCAAATTTAAATATATTTTGCTTATATGATATAGCTTATCATTCTTTGTGTTAAAGAAAATAAAACGTGATGAGAATTTTGGAAATAAAAATAGGCATATATCACGATTCTATCAATACTAATGAAAGATGCTGACTTTAGTGTCATTTGTAGGGAGTCTCAGTTATTTATTTTGAAGGTGGGGCATATCTTAGAGTCACTTCTGGCAACTGCATGGACATGTCTGCATTTCTCTGCACAAGATTTCAGAAGTTGTTTGCCATTATTTCTTTCCTAGTGACTGGCCCAAGGTCACCCAGCTGGCTGTATGCTTAAAGCAGGACTAGAACTCACAGTCTCCTGGTTTCTAATCTGATGCCTTAATCACTACACCAAACTGGCTTTTTATTTTTTACTTGGTGCCAATTTTAGCAATGATTACTCCTAGGTGTCTAAATTTATCAGGAATGCTGCAAATGTAATAGTTTTTGAAATTGTTCCTGTAACTCATAATCAGTATTAATTAACATAGCGTATATAGAAGGCTGAATAAAATACATTTCAAATTGCAGCTAGCTTATGCTTCTGTTAGGTTTTTAACAAAAACAAATATATTTTCTGCCAATTATATTTTATTGTTAGACCTTAAACCTTTGTTTTTTTTCATATTCTATGCTAGAAATCTTAGAAATCTTAGAATAAGATAAAGCAAAATAAAAGAGAATGGGAGTCTTTACTGCTCTTGGTCATCTGAAAAAAAATTGCATCTGATCCCTATGCTAATTATTGCTCTTACTGGTGAATGTATAACTAATTATAAAAATGATGCCCAAATCTTGCTTCGAAGGACAGTTTTAAAGATGTATCTTCTACAAGTCCATTCATCACCAGCAAATTAGCACACGTGATGGATGAACCGACCCTTAGCAGATTTCACCACCAACTAATTTTGGAACTGTTTTTCCTGCTTGTTCCCAGGAACTTCTGCGCCTCTTTGGCATTCCATACATCGAGGCTCCAATGGAAGCAGAAGCTCAGTGTGCTGTCTTGGATCTTACTGATCAAACTTCCGGGACAATCACAGATGACAGTGATATTTGGTTGTTTGGAGGACGTCATGTGTACAAAAACTTCTTCAATCAAAGCAAGTACGTCGAATATTATCAGTTTGTGGACTTCCAAAACCAGCTAGGTAATATATGAAACCTTGAATCTTGGCTTCTTTTATCTTTTTCCAAAGCTATAACTTAATTTTTCAGTTGTAAACTCGCACACCCATCACACTACTCCTTTTTGAAGTAAATAACTTTAAACAAAGGGCAGACAATGAGGAAGAAATAGAAAGTCAAAGGAATTGAATCATGAGATAAGGAAAAAGAAGAGGCTAAATCTAGTTTACACCAAACTAATAATTATTCATCTCCATACCATTCTGCCTTGCAAAAAATTATTGCTGCCATTTTATCTGTACACTTTGTCATACATTCCCTTTTATTCTTTAGATTATTATTTCTCTCTGTTTGATTATCTTATCAACACCATCTCAACGCAACATTTTTAGTTTACCCATCCCTCTTGACTTATTAATGCTTCCTCCATATTCTTTTTTGTCATTTGGCCTTTATTCACTCTGTATGATCAAACAGCTTCAACATACTATTTTAAAGTGATCTCTCAGTTTTATATTCAGTCTTCAAGATCGGCACCCGTTTATTCTTACAGAATAACAGAATAACATCTCTTCTTGGTGTACCCTAAATATTTCTAAAGTAAGCTATTCCTGCTTCATTTCATTTACTTTTATGTTTCTTCCAAATTAAAACTTTTTTTATTAGTTTTTTATTAGGTGCACTGTACCCCCTCTTTTTCCCGTCCTTTCTTCTTACTTTTCCATGGTTTTTTTCCTTTGTATTTTATACCTTGATAAACTAATTTACTTTTATGTTTCTGCTGACATTCCCAATGCTAATTTCCATGTAACAAAATGGATATAAGCATGTCCCACTTCCCCCAACAAATTCTAATTGGGTGAGCATGCTCCAGATTTCCCTTTTTAAACATTATGGCTTATGGAACATGTACCTTTTAAACATTATGGGACATGTGCATAGGATTTGTAGTTGCCCTTGAACAAACTCTCTCTCCAATATATAACAGGCCCCAACTCTGCTTGCTATAAGTGGCTATAACTCCCCCTCCCCCTCAAGATATTTAGGTCCAATTGAGCAGAGTCCTCTTTTAGTTGACTAGTTATCTCCGTTGGTCGTCATGAGCCGAGGTGGCGCAGCAGTTAGAGAGCAGTACTGCAGGCTACTTTAGCTGACTATGATCATTTAAGTTCAGCTGTTCAAATCTCGCCGGCTCAGGGTTGACTCAGCCTTCCATCCTTCCGAGGTAGGTAAAATGAGGACCCAGATTTATTTATTTATTTATTAGTTGCATTTGTATGCCGCCCACTCCACAGAGACTCTGGGCGACTCACAACAATAAAAATTCACATGCAACAACAAATATAAAAAAAACATTAAAAACAAAAGATATTAAAACGTTTAAAAACATTAAAAACCACAATTTAAAAACCCATACAATAAATCATTCATGGGGCCAAGAGTAATCGATGTATTAAAATCATTGGCCCCAGGCCTGTCGACAAAGCCATGTTTTTACTGCTTTTCTGAAGGCTGGCAGGGTGGGAATAATGCGGATCTCGGGGGGTAATGTATTCCAGAGAGCCGGTGCTGCCACAGAGAAGGCCCTCGTTCATGGGCCCGCCAGCTGGCATTGTTTGGCTGACGGGACCACCAGCAGACCAACTCTGTGGGCTCTAATCGGTCTTAGGGAGGTATGTTGGAGAAGGCGGTCTCGGAGGTAGTTGGGGGCAATGTAAATATACATTGTTTGCTGGTGTAAACCGCTTAGAGAGTGCTTGCACTATGAGGCGGTATATAAATCTCACTAATAAATAAATAAATAAATAAATAAATTTTATATTTTCTATATTGGGTTGTTCTTTTTAACATTGTATAGCTTCCTTTGTTTATTGTTTGTTTTTGTTGTACTCTGCCTTGAGTTACCTTGTTTGAATCCCTGAAAGAAAGAAAGAAATTCTCCCCCCCCCCTCTACCTGAGAAGAAACTTGCAGGTGATCACTTCCTTTTTTTCCACCCTCAGGCTTGGATCGAAACAAGTTGATTAATCTGGCCTATCTGCTGGGCAGCGACTACACGGAGGGCATCCCTAATGTTGGCTATGTAACTGCAATGGAGATTTTGAATGAGTTCCCTGGACGAGGACTACAGCCTCTCTTGAAACTCCTGTAGGCCGTTTTCATTATGGGGCTTTCAATTTTCATTTCCAAAGCCTAAGTCAAATCATTTTTATAAATACGCCTGTTTCCCCCCCCCCTCTTCTTTTTTAGGGAATGGTGGGCTGAGGCGCAAAAGAATAAGAAAATACGCCCCAATCCATATGATACTAAAGTGAAGAAAAAACTGCGGCACATAGAAATTGCTGCTGGTTTCCCAAATCTTTCTGTGGCGGAAGCTTATCTGCACCCTGTGGTGGATGAGTCAAAGGCATCCTTTGCTTGGGGAAGACCTAACGTGGAACAAATTAGAGAATATCCTTTCCACCGTTTGTTCCCTTAACAAACTGTTACTTGAACTGTGTTTCAGTATGGTGGTTTCTTGTTTCCTTCTTTGAGTGGAAGAATTCTAGATTCTATAGCTAGTAAATTACTTATCTGGCTAGAGCAAATGTAATTTTTCTGAATACTAATTAATAACACTTATATATGACTTGTTATTTGTTTGGTTGATGCAGAGTCTCTACCCTATTATAAATAAAATTAAGAAACTCAACATATTAAATCCCATATTTGGTTTTTATTGATTTTTTTAAAAAATGTAATCTTTGTTTATTTGCCTGGTGCAGTTGTCAGTACAAAATAGTTTGGGAATACAGTTTTTGCATGTGAAAAGTAAAGTAAGTTCCAAATTAGCAAAAGGGCTTAAAAATGCCTAATTCAGACACATCTTTAGAAATCTTTTGGGAATGCTTGCTTGTTACTGGTCCTTAACTGTTTGCATATTTTGCCAAAGTCATTTTGGATGGACTAAGTTAAAAACTGACGAAGTTCTGTTTCCTGTTCTCAAACAACTGAATATTCAACAGGTATTACTGAAAATGAAACCTTTTCTTTGACAGTGGTCTTGATGGACTTGAAGTGTCCAAGTCAGGTTTGTTGTAAACTTACAAAACTACCTGTGTATTCAAATAATGAATAAAGCTTATATTTCTCCCTTCCACAAAATATATAATCAATATTTAACTAAGTTAGCATACTATATCAATTGTGGGAAAGTAGCATCTCCGAAAATAAATTTTTAAAAAGCAGATGATTAATTAGAATTTGGTATAAAAATTGGTTGGATCGGATGAAAATATAATAAAGAAGTAAGCTATGTGTTTCACTATTTCAGAACTGTTACTTTATATACAGTCAAAAGAACAGTACTGAATCTTAATACTGAGTAGACCAAAGTTATATCTAGACCACTTGTTTTCACGGGTCAGTGTCCTGGAATAAAGCAGGCTATTTTCCGCAGAATATTCCTGTTTGTTCAGAGATTGAAAGCAACCGTAGGGAATGGCAGAGTCACAGTTTGAATTTTATTTATTTATTTATTTAAACGCTCTTATAGGCCGCCCAATCCCGTGGGACTCAGGGCGGCGTACAACATGAATAAGAGGCGTACATTTAAAAACAGTCGTCATTAATTTAAATTAAAAATATAATTAAAAAGAAGACATTATAAACACAACATTCAGGGGGAATCTGATTGTACTATTCACCCCATCTGCCGGAAGAGCCATGTTTTTAAGGCTTTACGGAAGGCCAGTAGGGTGGGGATGGTCCGGATCTCTGGTGGCAGTTGGTTCCAGAGGGACGGGGCTCCCACAGAGAAGGCCCTCCCCCGCGGTCCCGCCAACCGACATTGTTTGGCCGACGGGACCCGGAGGAGGCCCTCTCTGTGGGACCTAACCGGTCTTAGGGAGGTATGTGGTAGGATGCGGTCCCGCAGGTAGCCTGGCCCTGAGCCATGTAGGGCTTTAAAGGTAGCGACCAACACCTTAAATTGCACCCGGAGGCTGACTGGTAGCCAATGCAGCTGGCGAAGGATAGGTGTTACGTGGGTGTATCTCAGTACACCCACTACTGCACGCGCAGCTGCATTCTGTACCAGCTGGAGTCTCCAGATGCTCTTTGAGGGTAGCCCCATGTAGAGCGCGTTACAGTAGTCTAGCCGTGAGGTGACAAGGGCATGAGTGACTGTGAGCAAGGCCTCCCTCTCCAAGTAAGGTCGCAATTGGTGCACAAGACGGATTTGTGCAAAGGTCCCCCTAGCCACAGCTGAAAGATGTTGCTCCAATTTTAGCTGTGGATCTAGGAGGACACCCAAATTGCGAACCTGTTCTGAGGGAGTCAATTTTTTCTCCCCCGAGAACCAAGGAGGGACAGTCGACATAGTCCTTGGGAGGCAATATCCAGAGCCACTCAGTCTTGTCTGGGTTGAGCCTGAGTCTGTTCACTCCCATCCAGACCCTCACATCGTCCAGGCAGCGGCACATTACATCAACTGCTTCACTGAACTGACACGGGGTGGAGATGTATAACTGGGTATCGTCAGCATACTGCTGATACCTCACCCCATGTCGTCGGATGATCTCACCCAGCGGTTTCATGTAAATGTTAAACAGGATGGGCGAGAGGACCGAGCCCTGTGGCACCCCGCAAACCAGGGGCTTAGGGGCCGACCTCTGTCCTCCTGTCAACACCGACTGCGTCCTGTCAGAGAGATAGGAGGAGAACCACTGTAAAACAGTGCCTCCCACTCCCATCTCCCCAAGACGACGCTAGGCCAGGAGGGGGGGGTTCCCCTCTCCGAGATGTGCCCGGACGGGTTCTTAGTACAGCATCAGCCGCGACCCCAGGGAAGGGGTGGAGGAGTGGCGATTATAGCTCGCCAGAACCTTAATCCTCGAAGGAGCCCTGCCCCGGAGATTGTTGGGTGTGAGACGCTCCTTCTGAAGTTGGACTTAGGGGTCCAGGTGGGCCTTTTGTTAGCGTACCTGCCTCCTAGCTACGTTACAAAGGCCCTGCCTGTTCTGCTCGAGGCGGTAGCAGGGCTGGCGATTGAGTTCCCCAGGTTGATGGTGCTGGGGGACTTTAATTTGCCATCGCCCGGTGAAACCTCGGAGGCAGTCCAGGAGTTCATGGCTTCCATGACAACCATGAACCTGACCCAAGTAGTTCAGGGTCCGACTCATGAGGGAGGTCACACGCTTGACCTTGTGTTTCTCTCGGGGCAGTGGAGAGATGATCTGAGGCTGAGGGGTTTAGTCACAATACCCTTGTCGTGGTCAGATCATTTCCTTCTGAGGTTGGATTTCATGGCACCACTCCTCCACCGCAAGGAGGCGGGACCGACTAAGTGGTTCCGCCCCAGGCGCCTAATGGAATCTGAAGGATTTCAGAGGGAACTTGGGGAAATACCTGACTCCCTGGTACACGATTCATCTGAGGCTCTAGTTGCTGCTTGGAACCAGGCGGCAACGGGGGCCTTAGACCGGATTGCGCCTTTGCGGCCTCTCCGTGGCAGCGGATCCCGGAGGGCCCCTTGGTTTACTGAGGAGCTCCGGGAGATGAAGCGCCTAAAGAGACGCCTAGAGCGACGATGGAGAGCCAGTAAAGCTGAGTCTGACCGGACACTTTTAAGAACTTACATTAAGTCTTACTTAGTGGCGATAAGGGCGGCAAAATGCGCGTATTTTTCCGCTCTTATTGCGTTCGCCGACTCCCGCCCAGCCGCTCTGTTTAGGGTGACTCGCTCCCTCCTAGCCAAGGAGGGGGCTGAAGATCCCTTGCAGGGCAGAGCTGAGGAATTTTCCCAGTTTCTGGCGGATAAAGTCGTTCAGATTCGGACAGACCTGGACTCCATTTGGACAGGGCAAGCCGAGATGACAGGGGTGAGTCTTAGTCCTGTTATATGGGACGAGTTTGAACCTGTCACTCCTGAGGATGTGGACAAGGCCATAGGAGCGATGAGCGCCTCCACCTGTTTATTGGACCCGTGCCCCTCCTGGCTGGTTTCTGCCAGCAGGGAGGTGACACGCGGCTGGCTCCAGGCGGTTGTGATCGCTTCTTTGAGAGAGGGATCCATCCCACAGCCTTTAAAAGCTGCGGTGGTGAGGCCCCTCCTCAAGAAGCCTTCCCTGGACCCAGCGGATTTAAAGAACTTCCGTCCAGTCTCCAACTTACCCTTCTTGGGTAAGGTTGTTGAGAAGGTGGTGTCGCTCCAACTCCTGCGGCTATTGGAGGATACTGATTATCTGGATCCCTTTCAATCGGGTTTCAGGCGCGGCTACAGTACGGAGACTGCTTTGGTCGCGCTGATGGATGATCTCTGGCGAGCCCGGGATGGGGGTCATTCCTCCATCCTGGTGCTACTTGACCTCTCAGCGGCTTTCGATACCATTGACCATGGTATCCTTCTGCGTCGTCTTGGATGCACAATGTTTATAATCCCAGCATTTACAATTGGTTAGTTGAAGGGTTCATTGTCAAAAGACTAGGCTTCAGTCATGTAGTAGCTGATTAGAAATGGGGAAAAAATATTATAGATGAAGGGAGTCTGATTTTCTATATCCCAGACTTGGTTACGATCAAATCTAGCCAAATATTATTATATATGTAGAAAAAGCACAAAAATATAACAGTCCTGACAATTGTATAAGTTGTTGGTTGCTGTTAGTTAGCAATCTGCATGTTTTTTTCTAATAATTTATAATTTTTCCAAGTAAACTCTGACAGGAAGCTTAAAGTAAACATGCAGCCATCAAGAGTTAATATTTTAATGACATAACAGCAATACAAACAACAGCAGCTTGTACTAAATGGTTGCTTATTAAAAGTTGTCTAAATAAACAGGTTGCTATCCACCCATGAAAGCAGTCTGGTATCAAGCCCTGGGAAAGCTTTTAAAAGGTTGTGTAGGTACCCCTAAGAGCAACTGCCCGTTGCAGCCTGTAGTGGAGCCAAAACATCTACAGGACATGAATCTGTTATTTATTTCAATGGAATCCTTCTGTACCAACAAAAATGAAACCTGAATGGGGCTACTAAGAGACTAGGGTGGGATATTAGAACATTGGAGCAACCCTAATGGAAGCCGAATATAGACTTGGGGTGAATTGGCCTGCTTGACTTCCGTAAAACATCTTGAGATGGTAGAGAATATCTGGCAATCCCAAGTGTTGTGGAACTTCATTTCCCGGCATTCCTCACCATTGTCAGTGCTAGATGAGGCTGCTGAGAACTCTAGTTTAGCATAAGCTGGAGGGCTAGATATTGCCTATACCAGGGGTAGCGAAAGTTGGCTCTTTTATGACTCGTGGACTTCAACTCCCAGAATTCCTGAGCTAGCATGATTGGCTCAGAAATTCTGGGAGTTGAAGTCCATGAGTCATAGAAGAGCCAACTTTGCCTACCCCTGGCCTATACCTTAAATGTATCAGGACTAGGCACCAGCAGCTGGAGCTCTGAACAAATATTCTCTTGTCAAGGATGTGAATTTTGTTGTATGTTCTCTCTGCTGCAGATAGTATTCTCCATAACCCTTACAGAATCTTACAGGGGTACTTTTCTTTCTTTTGTAGACTCAGCTGCGTATTGACTCTTTCTTCAGACTGGCACAACATGAAAAACAAGCAATCAAGAGTCAGAGGCTTCGCCGAGCTGTGACCTGCATAAGGAGAAAAGAGAAGGAAGAAGAAGAGAGTGAAATCCAGGAGGCAACTGCTGTCCTAGAAAAAGAATTGAAACAGAAGAAAGGGCAGGCATTCAATAAAGGAAGGGCTGGATGCCGGAAGCAAGCAAGCAAACGGAAAAAATGTCCGCCATCTGAGCAACAGAGCGTTCCGTGCGGTGGCTTCATAGGAGAGGTCTTGCTCTCGGAGGCATCCAGCGAGTCTTCAGCTGACGATTTGGAGAATGAAGCTTCCAGAAAGCACAGAAAAGGGGAGAATGCAAAGATGCTCGAAACGAACATGGCAAGTCACAAAACTAGCCTAGAAGTTGCATCTGCACAAAGTGAAGCAAGGCGTAGCAGCTCCAGTGCAGAGGAAGAAATGCAGATGGTGACAGCCAGGCCAGTGTTTGAGGGCAAAAAAGCACGAGGCAAGACTTTAAGGAGAAGGTGGAAGAAATAAGGCTAGCTGGAAACATATACGGGGCTTTAAAAATTATCTCAATCTTGGCGACTTGAAGATGTATGAACTTCAAGGCTGGCTGGGGAGTCCTGGGGCTTGAAGTCCACGCATGTTCAAGCTGTTAACATTAAGAAACACTGCATTATCGTACAAATATTTGCTTCACTAGAAAGATACTACTTTCCACTTTATCGATCTCCATCTTGTATTTAATTTTGAATACATGGAGACTGTTCACATACTTAATAACGGCATGATATGAATTTAAAAAACCTTTTTAAATAGGAAACATCTGTTTTCTCCTCAAGAAAGCCTCTGCTAAGGTTTGTCAGTTTTGAGAATTATCTGAAGGTGATTTGTGACCTGTATGGTTTTCAGAATGAAAATGAATTCAATGTATGGTGCTTCTAAACTGACATTAAGCTTCACAAAAACAAAAAACACAAGTGGCTTGTGGTTCCGAGCTTTTGTAATTCATTAGTAGGAAATATGTGGGACAGCCTAACTTCCTTCGTATCTTGCCATGCCACTTACCGGTATATTAAACATCAGTTTGTGCATTTTGCAGTGCAAAGAATCTTCATTGGAAAGAGGAGAGTTGATCATTTTTTATCTTGCCACAAATAAATATTAAACAAATGAAATGGAAATGAGATATCAAACAAGGGATGTAAATAAATTGAAGAAAAGCGAAGATTAGACTCAAAGTTTAGATCAGATTTAAAATCCATTTTCTGTGTAGTTAAATTACAGTTAAATTATGAAGTCGTCTGTGTCAGTCTGGTTCATCTCCCTTCAGATGCCCACTATAAAGAAAATTCCACACACAGTTTTTGTAGACAAAAATGTGCAAAATATATAAACCTGTTTTCATTTCTTGTTTTATAAAATGAATGCTTTGTACATTTGTTGAATTAACTGAATTCCTCACATTAACTGAATTTCAGTTTTCTGTCCAAACATACTCATATTCATCTAACAACACACAAGAAGCAGATGAAATACAAAACTAAACTTTAACCACCGAGAAGATGATTGTTATAGGATGCAACAGAATAATAGACATTTTGGAATCAAACTGTCAAACCAAAAACATAAAATTATATGCAGATTATGTTTATAATTATTTATCCAAATGATTCTTAATAAAGCTTAATAGAATATATACAGCAGTATGATTCATTATCAGTCTATTGGATTAATAAATACAAGATCCAAATATGGGCATGAAACTTATTTCAGGAAGAAAATCTATTTCCTGAAACAATTAGCTTTAACATCATAGATGAAAAGATCATTTATCTGGGGATTTATTTAACAAAAAATAATAAAGATTTATTTAAGAACAATTACTCAAACTTGGAGAAATATAATGCTAAACATTTCAAGTTAGGAAAGGCAGTCTTTGATAGGAAAAATTGCAGGTGTAAAAATGCAAATCTTAAATTTTTGATCTAAAAGATCCCAATAAAAATGGATGAAAATGCACTAAATGACTAGTAGCAAAAAACCAAAAGGTATACATGGCCTAACAAAATACCCAGGATAAAATTTAAAAACAAAATATAAGACTTGAAAGAATAAATAGACTAGTAAAAGCAAATTGTAAGTTGTATTACCAGTCTAGTGGTGTAATTTAGATAACATTTGATTATAACATTTTATGGCTGAATTGCTTGTGAGGAAGGAGTAGGGATTTTAAAAGGGTTGCACAAACATGCCTAATAAAAGAAAAAAAAGATCAATAATAAGTCTTTTAAAATATGAGACAAATGGAAACAATCTGTTCTATCTATAATCTCTTCTACTTGAGCAAAGAGTTGGACTAAAAGATCCCTCAAGGTCCATTCCATCTCTGTTATTCTGTTATCTATTGGCCCTTGCTTTGGTAACAAATATTTTATGGAGAATATACAAAGAAATATCAGTGAAGGGAGAATCATATAACTGCAATCTTATTACTAAAGCAATCTTTCATTGTGTTCTTATGAATGGCCAGAATCATTTGATTGGCTTTAATATCTACAGATAAGTAGCACCTCACAGCCCACTAGTGTCCAAAAAGAATTATGAAAACAAGATAAAATGCTTAAGAGATCTAAGTTTCAAAATGTATTACATTTAATTAAGACCATTTATTAGAGTTTAATATAAATTGCAGGGAAGTTTGATTCACAAAGTGAACAAGTTAAAAGAGTGATTAAATGAACGATCAATATGCAACAATAAAGATCAATGAAATAAAAATATTTGGTCAGTATTATCCTCAGAGAAAATTGGTATTTCTTCCATTCAATCATGTCTGATTCTCAGAGACTGCCTTGATAAGACCCTTCTTGGCAAGGTTTTTCAGAAGTGATTTGCCAGTACCTTCTTCCTAGGATTGAGAGAAAGTGACTTGCCCAAGGACACCCAGTTGGCTTCATGCCCAAAGTAGAACTAGAATTCACAGTCTCCCAGTTTCTAGCCTGATGCCTTAGCCACTGCAGCAATTTGGTTTTCATCAGATGTTTTACTAGTGGTGTAGTATTCTAGTATTGATTATCAGAATAGACAATTTGTTCTTAAAATATTCCTGGAAATGCGCTAGTGATATTGGATCATTTTTCCTGTGTGATGTTATGTCGTGTAAAGTCCAACAGTTGTGGAAAATGATTTATAATAGAATGAAATAAATGTTCCATTCCAGCCTGTCAGTTTTTTGTTAATATTGCTAAACCTTGTATTCCCATAAGGTATACTGATTTGGGTTTGTACATGTAACAGTTGCAATAATTTTGTATCCCTCTGTATGCTTCCAACTGAAAATACAATTTCTTCCATAGAAGAATGAGAAAGCAAATTGTAGGAGTATGTTCTACTGCAGGGGTGTCAAACTCAAGGCCGGGGGCCGGATCTGGCCCGCAGGGCGCTTAGATCTGGCCTGTGGGGCCTCCCTGGAAACAGCAAACGACTGGCCTGTGGTGCCTCTGCCAGCGAAAATGGAGGCCCTCCTGAGCTCTGTTTTCACTGGCAGAGGGTTGCAGGAGGCCGTCGCAGCCGAAACGGAGCTCAGGAGACCGTTTTCTCTGGCACAGCACTCGGGACACCACAGGCGCCCCCGACACGAGTGATGCCACGCCTGCTTGGGACATGCCCACTCCGTCTCTCCGAGGTCAAACACAACCCTTATGCGGCCCTCAATGAAATTGAGTTTGACACCCCTGTTCTACTGTCTTAGGTTAACTCTGTCAGTCTACTGTAGCAATATATATACTGTATATCAGTTTGGTAAATCTTTTTCAGATGAAGAAATTTTTATTAAAAAACAAACATTTGTGAGCTATATTCATTGACTGGCTAAACTGATGATTGAATTGGGATGAAGTAATGTCAATATTAATTTTATGTATAAACAACAAATCTGATACAGAATTTACCACAATGTAGAAACTATGTTTGAATTATAATTCTTACAAATAGGTTTAGATCACATCCAAAATTTAGGTTTTCTTTTACATAGTATTATAATTGTATGGTGATCTAAATGTATTGAACATAGATGCTGCCTTTTTTTACTACTAATATAAGTAATATTTATACATTCGAAGAGAAACTACTAATATAATATTTCAAATTGAAATGAGATATTCCAACATGCAAATTAGATTAATGTTTTGAATTTTAGCTAACTGTAATCTTTTAATGTATTTTCTGTTCTTTTTAGTCTTTTATTGCTTTCCTTTATTGTACTTGCAAAATTATTAAATGATGAAAAGATAGCTACATAGATAGTAGCTATGATAATGCAGTGATATTCCTCCTTTTTTTATTCTACAGAATGACATAGAAAAATGGTTTTAGTTATTGGATAGGCTGTGTTGTGAACCACAAGCAAATAATAGGATGAAGACTCATCAGCCTGGTTTTGCTTAACTTTGGTGAACAACAACGGGGAGTAAATTGGATGTGAATTTGGAATACTGTACAGCTTGACTTCCTGCTTCATGACAAAATTAAAAGATGCAATGGACAGAAACTCTGATTATCTCACAGGATAGAGAGATGTTAACTTTTAGTTTCTTTTCGTCCTTATGATCACTAAATGTGATATTTTGATCTGGAGCATTACATATTAAATGTTTGCATGACATTTCAGCTTATTTGATATGACAAAACCAGAATTTCCTCAGAAGAAGAAAGGGCTAGCAAATTTCTCTGTTCATGTTTCTCCTCTAAACCCAGATTGGTTTATGTTAAATTCGGAAGAGAAATGGAGGGGTGTTATACGTAGTTCATTTTTACCAGCCTTTATACAGTAACTTCTAGCCAACATGAATCTTGGTGGGGGTGTGTGTGTGATGGAATTAACACAGCTGATGTACAACAGGTAGGGAAAAGTAGAGGTATCTCATTGTACCCCAGTTCTATGATCGCTCTGTTGTCTCGGATACTGCTTAATACAACCATCCCATCCCATCCATTTCCTTGATTCTAACTATTTTTTTTTCATTTACTCCTACCTTCTCCAACTTGATGCCATGTGGATGACAGTTCCCAGAAACTTCAGCCATTGTACCAAAGCCATATTTGGTAGCTCTGAAAGATGGCATGAGGCTGAGAAAGGCTGATGTAGGCGTTTCTAAACAGTTTAAAACTTGGCAGCTTAAATCCTTGTATGTGTCATCTGAACTGTTCTTGAGAAAAATGATATCTGGACTATGAGGATGCTTTAATTTCAGTTTCACTCAGCACCTGCCTTGTAAGTTCTAAAATAAGAAAAGAATCGTATTTATGCAAAGACCATCACCCAGTATGGTGTATTTGCCTGTGGGATACGAGGCATTAAAACGCCATTCTGTAAAACTAGGTGTCAACTCAAAATTAAGCCCTACTGAGTTGCTCTTCATCAACTTGGGATACGCAGTAGGACTCCAGTCTGATTTTGCTAATTTGAAGCCAGTGTCTGACTGGCTGGCTTGCTTGTCATCACTGGCCCCTCAGTTTTACGTAAGTGTACTTTGTGTCGGCTTTCTTCTCCCAATGAAATTCAAGGTCAGCTGTTGGTTTTATTCATTCTCTTATCGGAGTTGTTGACGACAACAAAAGGTATGTTGCTTGAATGGATTGCATGCATACATTTTCAGATTCTGGAAACAGTTTTTAAAGTTACTTTGAACTATGTTTAGTAATGCAATTGTTGCTAGAATACTGTAGTCAAAACAGCAAACAATCCAACAGCTAGACAACTAGCTCTTTTTTTAGACTGCAGACTATTGTAGATTACAGATCATCAGATCATATGGAAAAGAAAAACACTTTGTGAAATACCAATGAAGGGGAATTTATTTACAACTGAGGAATGAGCAGTGCAGAAAATTCCTATGATATTTTTTTTCCCTGCAACTATTACAATGAACTAGATCTAATTATGTTTATTTCTTCTGCGTAAACATGCTTATCACAAATTTATCACAAATCTGTTTATGTTCTATATAGATACAACTACTATACTTGCTTGTTGGTTTTATAGCTTCAGCCTTGCTTTGCTAGCTTAAATCAATGAATGCATACGTTGCTTCTGCAAATCTAGAAGTTACTATATAAGAATAAGCTTTTGAAAGTGGCTCAAACCACTTCCAATGATACGGCAGAAAATGCTCTCGAAATGTGTTAAATCTGAGAAAAACAGTTCTCTAACTCTTGTTTAAGCCTACTGTTGGCATGCAGTTGTGTTTTTAGAAGCATTTGGCAAACATGCTGTACTTCCTGCTACTTGCTTTGCTGTATTAATGGGATAAGTGGAAACAGAGGACCATTAAGATGGTCCTCCCAGAGCTTTATAGAATGCAAGAAATACTTGAATTATTTGAGGAAATTTTTCAGAAGGCAAAGCTGATAAATCTGTCAAAGTCTTAGCTGAACTTCAGAAGGTAAGACAAAATGAATGAAGTTGCCTCCAAATGCCCTTTTTGGCTTCTCATATCCTAAGCTCCCTGCTTTTCTGAGGAGCTCCAAGCAATGAAATGGGCCAAGGGACAGCTGGAGTGTAAATGGTGTAATACCCATTCTGAGGCCAGCTGGACAAATATAAAAATGTATAGCCATATCTATTTCATAAGAATAAAAAAAAGATTTGTTTTAGATCCTGCAAATACACAGCAAGCAGAGCTTTCTGGAATAGTTAAGGGCATATTGTCATGTTGTGGATGATCTCATGGTGGAACTTCTGCCTTACCTATCTATCATTCTCTCTCCCTTCCCCCCATCCATCCATCCATCCATCCATAAGATTTATCAGCTGCCCAACTCCAATGGACCCTTGTACTATCTTTCTATTGATATAATACCTAGTGATTGAGTCAATGCATTGTCTGGTCCAGTTATGTAGGACAGAGTTCATCAACGTTTCTGGGTTTGCGGACTGGAGGGGAGAGGGGTTGCTTTGCGCAAGCAGCTGGCAAGTGTGTGTGTGTGTGTGTGTGTGTGTGTGTGTGTGTGTGTGTGTGTGCAGCTCAGGGGTGGGTTCTTATTTTCTTCACTGCTGATTTTCTCCTTGAGGTGGGCGCAGTGCTAAAAACCCAGCTAAAAAACAGCTTCTATGGGTGCGCAGAAGCAAAAAAGATGGTGGCATTATGGCACTGCCGAGAGAGCAGGTTTGGGGGTGTGGCAGGCCTGGGTCGCTGCCGGTTCTAACGACCCAGGCCACCAAGTTACTACTGGTTTTATAGAACCGGTCCGAACAGGCAGGAACCCATCTCTGGTGCAGCTCCATTTCCACAAGTGGCACGCATGCACCTGCCCCTCACGCAAATGAAGTACATGAGATCGCCTGCTGCTCGCACAAATGAGGATGTACATGCGTGCACGCTCGCTGACCATTTCCACAGCCCAGTTGTAAATCCCTCATGGCCCACTAGTGGACTGCAGCCCACAGGTTGGGGACCCCTGAAGTAGGATCCCTTTCAATTTATGAGGCTGGAGAATATAGACAAGATACTGGTAGTTAGATAGCCTACAGTCTGTTCAACTGAGCCTTACCCATCTTGGCTTATTCAATGCAGATAGTGTCTGTGTGACTAGTGGATCCAATGAATATAAATGTTTTATGTAATAAGTGCTACTGCTAGTCTTGCAAAAGGTAGTAATGTATCCACATCTTAAAAAAAAAACTTTGCAGGATTCAGAAATTTATAGCAATTACTGCCCAGTTACAAATTCGACCCCTTTTGGACACTTGGAGAAGACAGGCAACATTTCACAAAGAAATAAAGTATCTTAATTCACTTTTGTCTGGATTGAGAGATGGGTATATGAACGAATCACTCTTCATCGTCCTGATAATGACCTCAAATGGGAAAGAAATAGAACCTTTTATGGTTTTGCAGGATCTTTCAATAAATTTTATTATTAATCTAATTCTAATTTGTGATCTGGCATCTGGGCAGTTATGCTACCAATATTATAAGGCATCTTATCTTGTTCTCTATGGGAGCAGCCATTAGGAGTTGCCATCAATATGCTGGTGATACTGTCTATGACATCTGATTCAGTAGGATATATGTATGTTCCAAAGTGGTCTCTAGAATTGGTTGGATGAGAACAAAGAAATCAATATTGAATCTTGTCAGTGGAAGTATGTGAATGAATGGATCCTTAGTATGGGAATTTGGGAGTTTTCTTAATGGGGAGGCACTCTCAGCACAGGAAATATGCCTTAGGTGTTCCTAGAACGGTCACTGTTACTAAAGGCCCAAGTGATCTCTAGGTTGAGAATGCCTATTTCTAGTTTCAGTTATTTTTTCAGCCAGACATGGATAGCATAAGAACTGTTGTCGCTGCACCTGTAACTCCACATTTAGATTACTAGAATATCCTCTTTGTAAAACTACTCTTGTGTTGAGTGCAGAAGATGCAATTGATGTAGACTGTGCTGACCAAGTTGTTGAGGGTCATTAACCACATATTTCATCTAGGTTGAAGCAACTTCAGTTCATATGAACAAAAACAATTGGTTACCAATTAGATATTGGTCAAGTTTGATATTTTAATATTAAATCAGAATGGTCAAACAATTGGCAACTTCAAATCTCAACCAACAAATGCTCCGTCTTACACATTGGCAAAAAAAATCAGAACACAAAATACAAGCTGGGTGGATACAACCTCATAGATGACCCTCACTCTGTCAAGGACCTTGGAGTACTCATCTCTAATGATCTAAGTGCCAGAGCTCGCTGTAACAACATTGCCAAAAAGGCATTAAGAGTTGTTAACCTAATCTTGCGTAGATTCTTCTCTGGTAATACTGTACTGCTAACTAGAGCATACAAAACATTTGCTAGACCAATTCTCGAATACAGCTCATTTGTCTGGAACCCGCACTGCATATCGGACATTAATAAAATTTAGTGAGTGCAGAGATATTTCATGCAAAGAGTCCTCCACTCCTCTGCTTGCAATAGAATACCTTATGCCACCAGGCTTGAAATTTTGGGCTTAGACAATTTAGAACTACGCTGACCTAAGTGTAGCACACAAAATTATCTGCTACAATGTCCTACCTGTCAATGACTACTTCAGCTTCAACCGCAACAATACACGAGCACACAATAGATACAAACTTAAGGTAAACCGCTCCAAACTTGATTGATGAAAATACAACAGAGTGGTCAATTCCTGGAATGCTCTACCTGACTCTGGTTTCATCCCCAAACCCCCATAACTTTAACTTTAGACTGTCTACTGTTGACCTCACCCCATTCCTAAGAGGTCTGTAAGGGGCATGCATAAGCGCACCAACGTGCCTACCGTCCCTGTCCCACTGTCCCCCATTTATTCGTATCCATTTCCTGTACTCATAATCATGTTTATACTTATATCTGTTACCTTATACATACTTGACAAAATAAATAAAATAAAATAAATACTTTATAAGGAATAGAAAACCTTAGTCAACTTGAAACAAGGACAGAAAGATCACCTTCCCTGGTGTAAGTTTGCATGATCACTAATAATCTGGGGAGATCTTATTGCCGTGTCATTAAATGTGGATTATGTGTTACAGATTTCTCAGCCACAGTGCCTACTAATTGAAATATTTCAGGAGCATCTACTATTACACTGCTCCTGCTATTGAAGAATCATCTTTTTACTCATATCCTTTCTAATTGAATACATTTTCTGTTGTTATTATTTTTATATTTTATTTTTTTTCCTGCATTTCCTCCCATCCAGTTTAATGTATATGCTGTTTGGTAATTCTTTAAACACTGCAGAATCCAGTCTGGGTCTGTTACCGGAATCAGAGGTTTTGTCTTTGGAGCTTTTGGATTCGCACTGGAGCCCATCTTCTTTAAACACTTTTTATTACAGGAGCATTTTTAACAATTTTAAGTTTTCATAATAATGTTGACAATGCACTAAAGAGATATATTTCTAGACAATTATTGTGAAGTATTTGCCAATACATAACAAAATATTCATACAACCTGGAGATGTCAGTATTCACATGTGAACTGAATTAGCTAGTAAAACAAATAAAACAAATATATCAGTCAAGATGTTTCAATTAAGAATTTGAATATTGATCTAGATTTATAAATAACTTCTGTCATTTATAATTTTCTAAAACCTAAACAATTTGTATGCATTTTATTAAGTATTAAATACATGGATTCAGTTTTCTAAATATGACCTTTTTAACACTTTCCCAATGATACATCTTTTTATGGGGTGCAGGTTTGAAAATATGCAGAGTATTTGAAATCAGAAACACATCTATCACTGTCATAACTACCTTTTGATAGTTCTTGCAATTTTGTTGAGTAGGAATTTATCTCAGGAGTTTTGGGGGGTTGTTAGTGGGGTGTTTTTTTTTTACATCTCTTGGTTGTTATTTTTGAGAGATTCTGAAAACTTGAGATGTGACATAGTCCACAAAGTTGGCTTTCCTCAACATGAATTTAGACTTGTTTTTTTTGCTATTGGAACTATTCCTGTCAACAGCCAATAATAATAATAATAATAATAAATTGTCACTGGATGTTGACCATTACAGTAAAATTCTTATTTATCCAATCAACCAAGAAAGCATGACTATTGAAGATAATGGGAGGGCTCTATTTTTTCATAGAATCAGATTTGACTTAATTGTTGTTGTTGTTGTTGTTGTTGTTGTTGTTGTTGTTGTTGTTGTTAGTTGCAAAGTTGTGTCTGATCCATCGTGGCCCCATGGACAACATTCCTCCAGGCCTTCCTGTTCTCTATCATCCTCTGGAGTCCATTTAAGCTGACGCCTACTGCTTCAGTGACTCCATCCAGCCACCTCATTATCTGTCATCCCCTTCTCCTTTTGCCCTCAATCTTTCCCAGCATTGGGCTCTTCTCCAGTGAGTCCTTCCTTCTCATTTGGTGGCCAAAGTATTTGGACTTAATTATTACTTCTTATATTATTACATAGTGTTTTTGGTTTCATTTCTAGGATTGTTAACCCAGGACTTTGTATGACATGGATTCAAAATCCTCTCAACAAAAATATGAACTACCTAGAAAACCAGACCATAACAAAGGTAAATATTTTGGATTACAGTCACTTATCATTTTCATGTTCTCAAAATATTATAGTAGAATATAGTAGAGGCAAGGAATGTTGCGGATCATGTCCCCTAAGGAGATACATCTGGCGAGATCTAGAAGGCCTTCTTCATGGTGGCTCCCTCCCTCTAAAACATCATCCCTCCAGAAATTAGACTGGCCCCCACTCTTTTGGAAGTCCCTGAAGATGTGGTTTTGCCAGTGGGCCTGAGGAACCCAGAGTGGGATGGAGCCCATTAAATGGCTGATTTGAGTATGTGTTGTCACCGAGGAGAAGTGGAGGATTATTATTTTATTATTTTTTATTACTTTTATTTCTTCTACATTGTTTTTTGTCTGTAAGATGCTAGAGTTGCTGTGAGCGAGTAGGCAGCTATATAATTTTTCTAAAATAAAATAAAAAATTAGGGGCACAGATTCACTTAACAACCAGGTTATTAATATCAACTTCAGTGATTCAACTGTGGCAAGAAAGGTTGTAAAATGGGACAAACCCCATTTAACAACTGTCTCACGTAACAGCAGAAATTTTGGGCTCAATTGCGGTCCTAAATCAAGGACTACCTGTCCTAAATCAAGGACTACCTGTACTACACTGTTGCCCACTGTTTAGTCAGGAGCAGGGGTGGGTTCTGACTTACCTCGCTGCCGGTTTGCTTCCTCCCGCGCGCGTGCTTTGTGCGTGTGCATGCGCAGTGCTGAAAATCCAGAAAAACAAGATGGCACCGCCTATGGCACCGCCGAGAGAGCCGGTTCGGGGGCGTGTCCAGCCAGCCATCGCTGCCGGTTTGGTGAGCGGGGAACCAGTCTGAACCGGCAGGAACCCACCTCTGGTCAGGAGGAGGCAATTAGGAGAATAGAGACAAAATGAATCAAATAGCAGAGTAGCACAGAGTAAACCCTAAGCAGGACTGTGAAAATGGCTTTATAATAGAGACGAACAAGTAATATGTTGCAAAAATATTGCCCTTCCTTCAATGTATTGGACTATTACCGTGTTTCCCTGAAAATAAGACCCTGTCTTATATTTTTTTGAACCTTGAAATAAGCGCTTGGCCTTATTGCCATGCACTCAAAAGCCCGATTGGGCTTATTATCAGGGAATGTCTTATTTTGGGGGAAACAGGGTACCTATCCATGCCCAACAATATGATCTCCGTTAAGAACATGCTGAATGGTTGTTCAAGCTTTTTGGTAATTGCTAGGTCAGGGGAAAGAGATGGAATCATAGCATACATTCAAGGTTAGGTTGAAAAGTATGTTTATGAGGGAAAGACTCTTTTGAAAAGAGCAGCTAAGATCCCCAGATTATCAGGGACTTAGCAGGAGTATCATTTCCCTTGGCAATACTTAAAAAAGGTTGACCTTGTAACCCGTGTATCCTATTTCAGTGTTTGCAAAGGGTGTATTGCTTTCACTTTTGTAGAGATGTTCTCACTTGCTGAAATCTCTTATCATTTCACTTCGTTAGGGTGATGACCCAGAGAGATGCAGCTTTCAGAATATACTTGTTGAAGTGATGAGAAAAAAAGATTATTACCTTAGGAATGAGACTTACTGAAGGATGATATAGTGAATGGGGACTCAGCATGTAAAGCAGTGGGTCTCAACTTTCCTAATGCCACGACCCTTTAATACAGTTCCTCATGTTGTGGTGACCAGCAATCATAAAATAATAAAATAATTAGGAAATTCAGGGGTGGGCTCTAACTTACCTCGCTGCTGGTTCGCTTCCTCCTGCGCTGCATGGCCGTGCCTTGTGGGCGCATGAGCGCTTTGCGCCGCACGCATGCACAGTGCCAATTTTTTAAAAAATGCAAAAAAAAAGCCGAAAACAAGATGGCAACGCATGCGCAGTGCCGGACATTCGGCTTCTACGCATGCTCAGAAGTTCCCATGGTACAGATTTTTTTTTTGCAGTAGTCTATTTGCATGTGGGTGGACCCGCCTGGAGACGGATAGAGGAGCGGTGTCTCGGTTCCTAAGACCATCAAAAATATATGTTTTCCGATGGTCTTGGGTGACCCGTGTGAAAGGGTCATTCGACCCCCAAAGGGGTCGCGACCCACAGGTTGAGAACCGCTGATGTAAAGGGTTTCAGTTTCCTTAGAATAGAAACAAGAAAAACAAACATAAGACAGATTTATACAAGAAAAATGCTTGGATGAGCAATCTAATAAGATAGAAAATTAGTTTATAGGGTTTTAATAGGATCTGATAAAATGGAATAGAATATGCACAAACATTAACATCCTAAGCTGTTAATTGATGGTTTAAATATTCATGTGCAAAAAAACCTGGTATCTGTGATTTATTCTGATCCTCAGTTTCCTCTTATAAAGCAATCAACTTCAATTTGCTTGATTGTACCCTATTATACAAGACATAGAACCATATCTTACTGAGTTCAAAAGGATTTATTCCCAGCTCTGTATGCGTATGTGTGTGTAATATGAGAGAGATAACTACAATTTAACTTTTGCAAAGCCACACACAAGTCAATCTATCTCACATTTACATTGCTGTGAGGACTGTTTTTGACTGGGTATCACAAATATATTTTAAAAGGCAATCAAGGTGACACGGTTGAGGTCTAAAATAGTTTTAACTGGAACTCTTTGAAACCAAGCTATACAAATATGACACAAGACTAAGGTTAGAAAGCCAGATGACCACTAGATGTCAGTAAAAACATGTGGAAGTTTCTGTATCTCATGGCTGCTATTTAGTGACCATATGTCCCCCCCCCCAAATTGTATCAGGTATAGGAATGTTCAGTCTATATTTTTCCAGTCTAGTGAAATTACTACCTGAGGGAAAATTAGAAGTTACAGGTATGGTTTTAACTAGAAAATGATGCAGAAAAGGGGTAATTTTCCTTCATTTCAGCCTGATCTCCATTGAAATGGACTTTTTTTAACCCATTGAAAACATTTTTAAATACATAATATTTGGAAAATAATTTGTCCAATTTCTGTATAGACCATTTGTCATCTCCATCTAGAAAAAGAATGTGGCCAAGGAGCCAACTCTATCACATCAACACCTTGCCACAATATAGCGTTTCTCTAATTGGATCAGGTGAGAATGCTTCAGGGGGAGACCTGATGACATGACTTTGAGGGTAGTAGGTCCTCTTGATGTTCATTGCTTTCTTGCAACTGGGTACCAAAACTAATTTGAGATAATAAGCATAGTTCATTCAAGGCTAATTCTTAACATCTACCAGTAGTATAAGCTGAAATTTGCCCTAATATCAGTTTCTTGTACAAGAAGAGTTACACCAGATATGCCTAAAGGCTAATACAGTATGTTCCCTCAGTACAGAAGCCAATCAAACACTTGCTAGAAATCTATAAACAGATTATGAACTTCATAATCCTATGCACATTGTCTTTCCCAGCAACTGGTACTAAGACTGACTGTCTCTAGATGCTGCAGGTAATAACCATGTTTCCCTGAAAATAAGATCCGGTCTTATTTTCTTTTCAGCTCCAAACTAAGCACCAGGTCTTATTTTGGGGGGATGCCTTACCCGCTTACCTTAGGCCCACCGCAGCCACGCCTCCCATCATGCCCTGACACCTGTCGCACCGCTGCTTGACTTCTTCTGCGGCAGTATTTTTGGGGAAACATGGTATATACCTAATGATTATTAACCATTCATTGCCTTCAAGAGCATGAGTCTTATTTTAAAATTGCCTAGCTTGGTAATCCATTCTCTTCTCTGCTGTAATAAATCTCACAGTCCTTTGGAACAGAAAAGCTTTCCTGCAATCATAATCTGATTTCTGCAGAGTTCAAAGAAATTATGACTATTTTTTGTAAAAACTAATCCCAAGGCAATTTATCTGAAAATTGATTCACACCGTACCATATACCATATTACTATTTTTAAAAAAAGGTGTTAATTTCTCAGGTTTGTAAATAGGAAATATGGAGAGCCAGATTGACTGACTGACAATTAATACTTCCGAATTGATTGAATTGTACCAATATTTCTACCTTTTCACTTTTACCTTTTGCTCATGAGAAGTCTTTCTGACAGCAAAAGGAGTGGCAGGTCACTACTGGTTCCCAGTGCTCCCCCCCCCCCCGGCTCTCTTTTCTGTTCTTATGCTCAAACTTGGAATTTTTTTACATGTTGCAGCTGCTTCTTTTCCAAATTCTATCCCCTGACTCATTAGTTGAACTATTTAATGCTGGTTAAATGATCACCTATATTCAACTGATCTAGCAAGAATGGCAATCCACCTCGTGGTCCATACGTGAGCTAGACAATCCATGACTTGTTAGGTCAGTCTTCTTTCCAGATAGACTTGCGCTGCTTCCCCTCCCCTCATGACCCTCAGGAGAGTCCCAGTGAAGCCTCATCCCCCTCCTCAGGTGACCCAAGGAACTGCCTGCCACTTTGCCTGGGAAAGGAAGAACTAAGGGAGCGGTGGACTGTGAGGAAAATTACACCCTTGATCCTCAGTCTGGTGTGTCCCCAAGGGCCCGCTCCCTCCAGGGAAAAGAGGGTTCACCCAATGACTGCCAGTGCTCTCAAGCCAGCCCTACCTCGCTCGTTGGGCCTTGCTGCCATCCAATTGGGTATAGGGGATGAAGGGAAACAAGAAAGAGGGTGAGGATAAGCTTCTCCCATCGTCTTTTGTACCATACAGGTTTCTGGTAAGTATAGTTGGAAGATGTCACGGTGCTGAAATGGCCACAATTTTGCCAAAGTTGAATCCCGGGGAGTGATGGATTTTGAATATATTCTGCAAATTGGCCCACTTGGGGCACCTTAGTTAAAAAAATTGTTGCCCTATGATGCACCTTTTTGCCCAGTTAAAAATTAGACACAGTCAGGAGAGTTTTAGTTGCATGTAGATAAAAGATACAACAGAATAAAATTACATATAAAAAGCTAAAAGGTATAAAAAAGCTTTTAAAAAATCTTGAAGGAGGGGTAGGAGCAGTAGACGGGCATAGGGCAGTGATGGCGAACCTTTTAGAGACCGAGTGCCCAAACTGCAACCCAAAACCCACTTATTTATCGCAAAGTGCCAACACGGCAATTTAACCTGAATACTGAGGTTTTAGTTTAGGAAAAACAACTCATACATTAACATCTTTTGTCTTAAAAGAAAAACACAATAACAGAGCTTTCAATTATACAAACAACTTTTTATTGAAAGGTAAAAGTTTGCATTTGGCATGCTTTTGGACAATTAATGTGATTTTTGCTGTTGTATGCATGCTGATAATTTGTCTAACCTTGGCTCATACTTTGTAAGTTTGAGAGCAGCACATGCAGCACTCAGGTCATCTGTTAGTCTGTTTCTGGTGTCAGATTTGATATAATCCAAAGATGAAAACAGCTGCTCACAAGCATAAGATGATCCAAGCAAAGTAAGGAAAGCAATCCCAAGTGCTTTCATTGACTTAAAATTATTTGGCAGAGAATTCCACACTTGTCAAACTGGTCTTCTTTTACTTACTCCCCTCTACCCCAGTATTTAAGTAAAAAATAAAATAAAATAAAACGCTTAAAACTAAAACCATTTCCATCCTCTCTTCCACTCGGATTTTGACAACGAGCAGCACATATCTTTTTATCCGTTTAAAACAAACCCTATGACCCTATGCGCATTTAACTGGAGTAGGGTGGGATGATTTTCATGGGGACAGAAGAGGGACTTGGTCCCAAAGGCTCCACTCCCAAGACCCCCCCTCTTCCTACCTGTAGCTGTAGGCCAAAGGCGGGTTGCTCTTACCTCGCTACCGGTGCACTGATTGCGGATTGCCATGTTGAGCGTGCACTACATGGCACCCACTCACGCGATTTTGCTTCCTGCGCATATGTGGAAGCAGAATCTCGGCGAAATCTTGTGAGAGGACGCGCGTGCGCGATTTTGGTGATTTTTTTGCTTACGTGCATGCGCGGAAGCGAAATCTCACCAAAATCTCATGCGCGTGTCCCCTCAAGAGATTTCGGCGAGATTTTACTTACACGCATGGAAGCAAAAAAAGCAAAAAAAATGCCAAAAAAAAGATGGCCTCACGCAATGGATTGGAGAAGACGGCACCGGAGCCGTCGCATGCAAATTGCATAATCGGCGGGTCCCCACCAGAGCTGTGCACTGAACCGCACCAGTAGGAACCCACCCCTGCTGTAGGCGTTGAAAGCCTGAATTTTTTGCAGCAAGGCCTGATAGAGATGCAGTACTTCAGCCCTCCTGGATGCTGCCATCTTGTAAACATGCTGCCTGGCTTCCCGGCAAGCCCCCTATGCCAGTGATGGCGAACCTTTTTTTCCTCGGGTGCCGAAAGTGCATGCGCGTGTGCTATCGCACATGTGTGAGTGCCCACACCCATAATTCACTGCCTGGGGAGGGAAAAAATGCCCCCCCCGGAGGCCCTCTGGAGGCCGGAAATGGCCGGTTTCCCAACTTCTGGTGGGCCCGGTAGGCCCATTTTCGCCCTCCCCAGGCTCCAGAGGTTTCCCTGGAGCCTGGGGAGGGCAAAAACGCCCTCCCTTATCCCCCCGGAGGCCCTCTGGAGCTGAAAACGCCCTCCCAGAGCCTCCATGTGAGCCAAAAATCAGCTGGCCGGCGTGCACATGTGCGATGGAACTGAGCTAGGCAACAGCTCGCGTGCTGGCAGATATGGCTCCGCGTGCCACCTGTGGCACGCGTGCCATAGGTTCGCCATCACTGCCCTATGCCTTTGCTGCCTCAGTTGGAGCCTGATTGTGGAAGCAGTTCAGGGAAGCGCGGAAGTTGGGACTCGGTTGGCGAAGAGGGTGCTTTGTTGGACGTGTAAAGCAAGGCGGCTCACTGCTTGGCCTGCTCTGGCTGCCCCTTCTCCAGACGTCCCAGTCTGTGCCGGGGCGACGGTGCGTGTGCCCACAGAGAGGGCTCTGAGTGCCCCCTCTGGCACGCATGCCATAGGTTCACCACCACTGGCATTGGGGAACATGGCAAAATAAATTTATTATAATACAGAACACTCTATAATGAGTGCTTCATGTTGTAATATACATTAAAGTTCAAAATGAGATAGATCATGTACAACTTGCAAAAGACTCAATGTGAAAATATTTACATATGAATTGTAACATTATATCTCAACGCTGTTTTTGGCTTCAATATATTCCTCTATTCTGGATGAATGTCAGTTCATCACAATGGTTCAACAGAAGTGTCCTCAACAAGTAAAGTCAATGGGGAAGTCAGCAGGAGGTCACACTTGGCCACCCTATGATAGGATTAACAGCATGGGATTCATTAATGATGGTAACCAGAAGTACCAGAACTGCTGTCGCAAGTGGCAAAGTCACGTGATGGTATGCTTTATTTTTTTATTTTTTTATTTTTGTCAAGTACGTGTTGGTAATATACAAAGATATAACATTGTTTATATACATAAGATGAGTACTGATAAGAGGGAACATTAGGACAGGGACGGTAGGCACGCTGGTGCACTTATGCACGCCCCTTATGACTGTTAATAGCCTTATAAATTCCAGTTCTCCTGTTACTCCTGTTAAGCAAGGATTATCTGTATTATTTATCACATTCTCCTCAATGGAGAAGAATTGCATTTTTATTCAGTGCAAATGTGGTTTGGTTTGTCAGTGCTGCAGTTACTGCTTGTTTTCTTCAAGGCTTTGGTATCATAATCTTTGCCAAGCAGAAGCCAGAATATCAGATATAGCTATTTTGAGAAGATTGTTGAGCTTTGTAGAAAAAATACCAATATCTGAAAGGTCTGTTCCTTGCAATGTGAAAGCATAGTGATCATTCTGTCAGTCTAATACAGAATTAAGATTGCCAGGCACTTTGGCTTTTGCAGTAAAAGGATTTCGGGACCTCTATAACTGTTAAACCTTCCAGAAACAGTAACCTTTTAAGAAAAACCTGCGCTGGTTGCGATAATCAAAGACTTATTAAAGATCTTGATGGGTTGCTTGTACTCAAGAGGCATTAGTTACTTACCTCTAGTTTATAAGCTATTTGAGCTCAATAGCTACTAACTTTGTAGGCAAATGTTAATAACAAGTACTTACAGAAGCAAGCAAGGAACACTTACTTGTGCTAGAATAGGGATGTACAAACTTGTCCTTAGAAGACAACTAGTTGGCTTTCTTTGCTAGCCCCTGACTGCTTTTAAATAAACTCTATCTGTTTGCAATAGTGGTGAATATCTGTAGCTTGGGTCTAGGATGATGGTGGAGGTTCGTTCTCTGAGCTTGTGGGTTGGTTTTCAAGTGTTTCATTAGTTCATGGAATCTGGTTTTCAATTGACGAGATGTTTTTCCCACGTAGAATTGTTTGCAATTGTTACAGTTAATTTTGTAAATTACATTGTTCCCTTCATCCTTCTGTATCCTGTCTTTGGTTCTGGATAATTCCTGGCGGAGTATGGCTGTAGGTTTGTGGGCTATTGTTATTCCTAGAGGTTGAAGAATTCTGGCTGTCATTTCCGACACCCCTTTTGTGTATGGCAGGGTTAGTTTTTGCATGGTGATTGACTGGGTGGTATGTGGTGCAGTGGTGAAATTCAGATTTTTCCCCTATCGGTTCTGTGGGTGTGGCTTGGTGGGCATGGCTTAGTGGGGGGCCATGTGACTTGGTGGGCATGGCCAACTCGACATCACTCACGTCGAGGGGCACCTCACCCAGCCCCTCCCCTCCTTGTCGCGAATGGCAGGAGGGGAATTTTCCTGCCTACCATTCTTCCCACAGTCTGTGCTGAGCTTCAGGAATGGATGACAGGCAGGAAAATCCCCTGCTGTGACAAGGGGGCCAGAGCGAAGTGAGCATGGCCATGTGGCTGTGGTCAATTATCCTAGACCTGTATCTGTCTTCTAATTATGAAGATTCAGCTAGTTACAGGACTACTGTAGTAAACTTTTTATTTCATTGTTACTGAACTACAAAGGAAATTTTGTTATTACAGTTTTATGAATATCTGCATAATGTCTACAAATACATTAAAACTTTTATTCTGGGGATCCTTTACCAGCATTGATATAAAATAAATATTTTGTTATTTAAAAGGGATATCTGCCCTTGCTATTTTTAAAAAGTCTGTTATTTTTATTGTCACTGTCATTGTTACATGTTTGTTATTATTTTAAATTAGGACCAAATGGAGATGAAGACATAGTTGCAGAGATCAAGGGACGATGTTTCTGTCCTTCTTTGATAACCACTCATACTTGGGAAGAATTCAATTTTGCTGGCCACAGGATCAAGATTACAGAAGCTACAGACAGTTATGGAGCTGTGGTTTGGCCTTCGGTATTGTTGTCATGCAATATTATTACCTTTGGTATCTGAAACAAAGTACAGGCCTATATCTGTCTTGGAAATAAGGCCATAGAAGTAATTAGCGTACCTTACTTCCTTCATATTAATGCAGAGGGGACTGTGTTCCCTCCATCATTCCGCTGAATTTCTGATTTATTTTGGGCTAAGAACCTATCCTCTGCAGTTAGCACAGGAAGCAAGCAAGTTGGCTGACCAGGATGGAGTCTTGTCTTTCCTGCAGTAGTCCACTCGCGTCCCGTGGGATTCCTGATCACCTATGGCCACAAGGAAAATGATTAAATATGAGGGTGAGTCATAACGTAATGCCATTTTCTTTAGGACAGGTATAATTACCAACACAGAAACATGTAGCATACATCAAAATGAAGCTGGTCCTCTGTGGATCACATCCCTACCAGGGGCGGGCTCCTAATTTTTTTACTACCACTCTGTCGGCGTGGCTTATTCTGTGGGTGTGGCTTGCCGGCCATGTGACTGGGTGGGCGTGGCTTCTCGGACTGCTGAAGGGAGGGGAACTGAGATAACTGCCGCCCGTTCCCCCTCCCCTCAACAGCTCGAGAAGCCTCGAACGTGCGAAAATGCCTAGGATCATCACCGCACGTTCGTGGCTTCTCGGACTGCTGAAGGGAGGGGAATGGAGATAGCTCCTGCCGCCCATTCTTTCAGCATCTCACGCAATCACTCAGCCATCCTCCCCTGCTTGGACTCACTGTGGGGTAGGAAGGCAGTGCATGCGCAGTGCCGGAAGCTCGGCTTCTGGGCATGCGCAGAAGAATTTTTTTAAAAAATGTAACAATTTTTTTTAAAAAAATGGTGGCACCCAGGCACCGGCAACCGACCGCACCGGTACTGTGACGTCACCAGCGGGCCGTTACCGGTGCTATAGAGTGGACCGCACCGGTAGGAACCCACCACTGATCCCTACTTCTCAACATAGTCACCCTTTCTCTCAATAGCAGTGTTCCACCTTCGAATGAGAGCATGTATCCCTGCCTCGTAAACTTTTGTTGACTCTTCTTTGAGCCACTTCTTCACTGCAGTTTTCACTTCCTCGTCACTGGAATAATGTTTGCCTCTCAAACCCTCTTTCATGGGGCCGAAGAAATGATAGTCTGAAAGCGCTATTATTCCAGTGACGAGGAAGTGAAAACTGCAGTGACGAGGTGGCTCAAAGAACAGTCAACAAAATTTTATGAGGCAGGGATACATGCTCTCATTTGAAGGTGGAACATTGCTATTGAGAGAAATGATGACTATGTTGAGAAGTAGGGATGTGATCCACAGAGGACCAGGTTCATTTTGATGTATGCTACATGTTCCTGGTTGGTAATTATACCTGTCCTAAAGAAAATGGCATAGGAAATACAGATAGACCTTGCTTATCAAATGCCTCATGTAATGGCCATTTGCAACTATGAGGGTGCAAAAAAACCCCAAAACCCTTTGCAACCAAGGTGCATATTTATGACCTTTCCACTCTCTCAGTCACATGTTTCTCATTACACTCCTTTCGTACATATTTAATTTAATTTAATTTAATAAACGTTCTTATAGGCCGCCCAATCCCGTGGGACTCAGGGCGGCGTACAACAGAATAAGAAGCGTACAATAAAAACAATTATCATAATTTAAAATTAAAAGGCATAGTTAAAACAATTATAAAAACAACATATCTTGTGCCTGACCTGCTTTTTCTTCTTTTACCCTTCTTGCAGTGTGAGAGATTGCTTAAACAAGCAATCTCTTCTGGGCCTGACCATTTTTTCCCTACTCCCCTTCTCACAGAGCAGAGAAATTGGAGAGGAAGGGATTAAAAAGGAGTAAACAGGCACACAATGGGAAATACACATCAAAAGGAATGGGAAGTGCCAGTTGTTTGCCTAGATTAGAACATTTGCAGTTCCCAACCCCAAGCATACTAGGCAAGCAGATGATGCTAACACATTTTTTCGATGTATATTTCCCATTGTGTACCTCATTACTCTCTTGTTGTCCCTTCCTCTCCAATGAATGTAAATACAACCATTAAATCCCTTCCTGCTAATTATCTCAGTGCTGGAATGAGCGTTCCAAAGGTGGAGAGAGTGGGGAAAAAAGGAAAGCACAGTTGTGTCGTGTGATTTCCCATGTAGCAACTGTGTCACAGAATTGCTGATCCCCATTCTGATTGCTAAACAAGCACTGCATGTATTTGGATTTTTTGTGTAAAATTTGAAAAACACAATGCTCGAAAATATAAATGTGGAAAGTCCACAAACAGTGGAATATTAAGGTTAGGACTTCCACATCTCTATTCTTGGGCAGATTTAATATTCACGGATCAAGAGGGAATCTTTTGACAATGTAATTTATCAGAGGTCAGAAGCATGAAATTATCTTAGATATATTAAAAGCATAGCCCACCTCTCTTTTATCCGTAATGCTCCTAGGCAGTTTCAGTCCAGATTCTGAACATATTTTATTTGCTCTACTTTGCTCTTTATGACCATTGCCTATATTTCAAATTAAAAAGGATGCCATTCACATGTTGCATTTTCAGAAGCATTTAACCATGAATCTCCATTAGATGATACTTAATTATGTTGTAACATCCAAACCTCACTGTCTGAGTGCTCCTTTTGAGTTGGACCTCCCCTCTTCTGGCCTGTTTGACTCTGTCCACTTCTCCTTTTGGCGCTTGAAGTCTCAATCTTTCCCCACTGGACTTTTTCCTTCTTGGTGACAATCCACCAGCCTTTCCCTCTCTTTCCATTGACTGAGAATTGCTGACGATAATCCACACTTCCAAATATACTTGGAAGGATGGAGCCCCAGGTGAGCAGAATGTTGTCAAGAGAGAACCCTTGTACCCCCACATCTCTTATTGACTCTCAAGTAGCCTTTCTTTCTTCTCCTTAAGCTCTCCCTTTCTAGAGTAACTTTCTAGACTAAACTTCTTCAGCTCTTCTCCAGTTCCAGCTTTACAGCTCATTGTTACAGTTTTCTAATTTCTGAATATTTTTTATGCTAGTTTACTCTTTGGGACAACTAGCTTCCTTATCAAGAAGTTTCCAATTCTATATTCTTTCACTGGCTCCAAACTGTCCAACTTTTTGTTTGTAGCAACAGTTCATTTCCTCTTAATCTCATAGAATAGAATAGAATAGAATAGAATAGAATAGAATAGAATAGAATAGAATAGAATAGAATAGAATAGAATAGAATAGAATAGAATAACAGAGTTGGAAGGGACCTTGGAGGTCTTCTAGTCCAACCCCTTGCTTAGGCAGGAAACCCTACACCACTTCAGACAAATGGTTATCCAACTTCTTCTTAAAAACTTCCAGTGTTGGAGCATTCACAATTTCTGGAGGCAAGCCGTTCCACTGATTAATTGTTCTAACTGTCAGGAAATTTCTCCTTAGTTCTAAGTTGCTTCTCTCCTTGTTTAGTTTCCACCCATTGCTTCTTGTCCTGCCCTCAGGTGCTTTGGAAAATAGTTTGACTCCCTCTTCTTTGTGGCAACCCCTGAGATATTGGAACACTGCTATCATGTCTCCCCTAGTCCTTTTTTTCATTAAACTAGACATACCCAGTTCCTGCAATCGTTCTTCATATGTTTTAGCCTCCAGTCCCCTAATCATCTTTGTTGCTCTTCTCTGCACTCTTTCTAGAGTCTCTTTCTAGAGTCTCTAGAGTCATCTTCTATTTGCTCTTTCTAGAAGTTCTTATCCCCATTTGATTCCAACTTCCTCCAATTACAGCCCTTTACAACTAGATAATATCATTCTCTACTAGTTTGCTCCAAACTAGTTAAATTCAGCACATCATCCCGATTGTAAAATCATTGGTCAAGGGCACATGGAGACATACAAACCCAGTACGTCTGGCAGTTAGGAGTGTCTGATATTAAAATGGTAATTGTCTTTATACTATATTTTATTAGGGCTTCCAATAGACATTTGGTTCATTTGGTTCATCACTCCAAAAATTCAACCTGATTTAGATAAGCCTTTGTTCCAATCCTGCACAACTTGTACAATGTATGATGCTAAACATTTTATTAAAGAAGATATCAGAATTTGAAAATAATGTACTGTGTGACATTTATATTGTAATTTAAAAATGTTAGCTATCAAGGGTAAAAGGTGTTATTTCAAAGCAAATGTTCATCTGCCAATTACTAAAGTTTACAATTGAAACAAAGAGATGAAAAAAGAATGAAACAAAAATAGTAGCAATTAGCTTATTAGCAGTTGGCTTAAGGTGAAAAGACATTTGGTCCTGGTAGTTATTCATGTGTGCTTTGCTACCCCTGATTCAGCAAGATGGAATGATAGTAGATAATAGATATGGGTATACTGTGTATATACATACAATGACAATAATAAAGTATCCAAAGTATCCAAAGACAGTTCCATTGTCTTGCAGAAATTAGTGGCTCACATTGCATTTTATTTAAAGAAAAAGGAGAAAAATAAATCTCAAGAAGTCCAGTTTTAAAGCCCTCACATGGTATGCATGTTTTGCCCCTTTTAATTCTGAGCACTATATTGTTCCTAAATGTCTATGGAGATTCTCAGTCATCCAGGTCATGATCGTCCCAAAGGTGCTTTTTCAAGAGGCAACTGGACTTTCTGTTTTTTTCTTTGAAGATGTTTCGCTTCTCACCCAAGAGGCTTCTTCATCTTTGGATGGGAAGCGAAATATATTGTTCCTAGTTCCCGTTTTAGGCAGTAGCATCAGAGGTGGGTTCCTCCTGGTTTGCACTGGTTCTATAGAACCGGTAGTAAATCTGTGGTGATGTCATGGAGCCAGTTCTGTCGGCCGCCATCTTTTTTGGGGGGGAAAATTTTTTGGGGAATTTTTTGGGGGGAATTTTTTTGCTGGTTTTTGCTTCTGCGCATGTGCAGAAGCCGAGTTTTTGGCACCGCGCATGCACCGCCATCTTGTTTTTGCCTTTTTTGCTATTTTTTGCTTGTTTTTCGGCACTGCACATGCGCGCATCTGTGCAACATGCCCATGTGGAGTGCAATGCACACGCAGCCACACAGCATGGGAGGAAGCGAACCGGCAGTGAGGTAAGTTAGAACCCACTCCTGAGTAGCATGCTAGCTGTCCAGAATGGCACCCATAACAATGTTAGCAAGGCTTAGAATAGACATGATCAGGAATTAATTGCATGGTGCTAGAAGACCCTTTGCTAAACAGTCCAGATAAGCTCCCCTTGTAATTAATTGTGGAAGACAACACAGGAGTTTTACCGTTTACAGCAGAGGAAGTTAATCTATTGGTCTCCATAGGTTTTGGGCTGCAAATCTCACCGTCCCCGGGCATGTTGATTAAGAATTATGTAGCGTTATAATCCAAATAATCTAAAAACCCTAGATTAGCCAATTGTCTAAAACCAGTTCATATAAAACAACCTTGAACTTCTGAGTATTTCTCTAACTTTCTAAGATTCATGCTTTTCATACATATTTTTTGTGTCAAGAGACACTTTTGTTCATATAAACTGAAGTTTCTTTCTCCTCTTTGTTACTTTATAGTAATTAAAGGGTGGCCTTGTAGAGCTAAAGGCATTGTTTCATTATTCTTTTTCAGAATTGCCAATTGTCAATTTATTCTTGTTCTTTTTCATTTTCAGGCTCTTGTTCTGTGCTATTTTTTGGAAACAAATATGAAGCTTTGTAACTTGGTTGACAAAAATGTTATTGAAATTGGAGCTGGAACAGGCCTTGTGTCTATAGTAGCCAGCTTGCTAGGTAAGTGGTAGTATCTCCTGCTATGCCCTCCATTTTAAAAATAACACATGTGATACTGGTATCTTGAAGGACATAAAACAGATGGAAAAAACAGGTGCAAAATCGATTTGTTCTCAGGGTAAAGCCTCTTTGAACAAGATGCCAATCTTGAAATTAGTATTTGTGGGGATCATCAGTTTCTAAAGTAAACTGCTTAGGTGTTTGAACTTGGGCTGATGTGGATCAAATTCTAATATGGGGAGCAATGGGCTTTATTCCCATGAACCTCTCCCATGGACCTCACTGCAGCCCTGTTTAAACACCTTGGGTAGTAGCAATTTAGTCCTGTTCAGAGGTGGTATTCAGCCAGTTCGGACCGGTTCACGCGAATCCGTAGCAGAAATTTGGACTAGTTCACTGAACCGGCAAATACCACCTCTGGTTTGCTCCGCCCCCTCCCACCCGGTTGGCCAGTCACTGCTCACCCCATCCGCCCGCTCGCTGCTTGCCCCGCCCCATCCTGGCCGGCTGCCCTATATACAGTATGTTGCCTTTGTCATGCAGCCCAGCTAATCGCCTCGCCTCTGCGCTTCACCAGCTCTGCTCACCAAAGGTAAGCATGCCACCTGCGTGCCCTTCGCCTTGGGTTGGGGCCCAGGGACATGCCATTCCCCGAGGCCCTGGAGCCTCTGCCTGCTCCCTGTTCACCTTGGCCGGGTCAGGGAACACGCCATTCCCTGACTCCGGCCTTGCCCCGGAATCTCCGCCTGCATGCCGCCTGCTCGCTCTCCACCTCGCTCACCTTCGTCTGTGCCTTGGTGGTTTTTGGCTGCCTTCCGAGCAGCTCCACTGGAATGCCATCCCTCTAGCGCAGCAGGCCGTTCTCCTGGCCAGGTCTGGCCGTGAGCAGTACCGGCAGGCAATGGGGTGAAGAACAGGACAGCGACGGGAGCGATGGGACTTCTTCAGGCCTCTTTTTTGGCCTGTAGTTTTCAATAGTTTTTGGTGCAAGAAGCCTGCAGCCGCCACTGCCAGCTCAGTTCCAGCTTGCAAAGAGGCTTCTTGTGCCGAAAAAGAGGCAGTGGCTGCAGGCTTCTTGTGCTAAAAACTATAGGCCAAAAGAGAGGCCAGAAGTCCTGTCACTGCCGCCGCCCTGTTCTTCTCACCGGCTGCACATGTGCACCCCACTGCCTGCCAGTGCACATGCGCAGTCACACCCCATTGCCAGACCCAGCCAGGAGAATGGCCTGTTTTGCCAGATGGCGTCACAGCAGAGCTGCTCGGAAGGAAGCCGGACTGCAGTGTCCCTTTAAGGTACTTCAACATGGAGGGGAGGGGGGACCATAAAGGGACAGGCTGCAGGAGCTTCCTTTTCTGCCGGTTCTGTGGGCATGGCTTAGTGGGCATGGCTTGGTAGGGATCATGTGACTGAGTGGGTGTGGCCAACTCGATGTCACTCACAGCAAGGTGCCACCCCACCAAGCCACGCCCACCAAGCAATGCCCACAGAACCAGTAGTAGAAAAATTTGAATCCCACCACTGGTCCTGTTACATGGAAGAGCCTGTAGCAATGGTCTGAAGTTATCTAGTGAGCTTCCTGACTAGCTTGGCAATGTGACCATAAGCCCACATTGATTCATTGAGACTACAAACTTAATGTACAGTTGTGGTGAGTTACATTATCAGAGAGCCTTTCTGATCAAGTTTGCTCTGGCTACAGTTGTAAGCTGAATAAATATTACAAAACCATGATCCAAAATTGTCCTGGAATTTCATCAAGTAAGTAATTGGAGAACACATAAGAATATTGTATTTCCTGCAGTGGGCCGCAGTTCATCACTTTTGCTTATGCCACAGGGAAGTATAAAAAGAATTTGCACTATTTTCATCAACTCTCCTCCATAAATAATGTCATTGTGGTCCCTTTTGTCACAGGTGCGCATGTGATTTCCACTGACTTGCCTGAAGTGCTAGGAAACCTTCAGTTCAATCTTCTCAGAAACACAAAACTGAAATGCAAACATGAGCCTCAGGTGAAAGCTTTGGTATGGGGAGTGGACCTGCAGAAGAATTTCCCCAGATCTTCATCTCAATTTGACTACATATTGGCTGCTGATGTTGTATACAGCCACCCTTACCTGGAGGAGCTGCTTCTAACCTTTGACCATTTGTGTATGGATAATACCACCATCATCTGGGCCATGCGGTTCAGACTGAAAAGTGAAAACTGGTTTGTGGACCAATTTAAAAAAATGTTCCATCTGGAAATGATTTCTGATTTTCCTAGTTTAAATATAACCCTGTTTAGAGCAAAGAGAAGGCCAAAACAACTCCAATGAGTGTATCCTGTCTGTTGGTTGTTAATAATTTGCCAGTTTAATAGAAAAGAATGGAATTATTTATTGGCCAAGTGTGATTGGACAGACAAGGAATCTGTCTCCAGTGCATAAGCTCTCATTGTACCCTGTTTCCCCCCAAAATAAGACATCCCCTGATAATAAGCCCAATCGGGCTTTTGAGTGCATGGCAATAAGGCCAAGCGCTTATTTCAGGGTTCAAAAAATATAAGACAGGGTCTTATTTTCAGGGAAACACGGTACATACAAGCAACAAGTGATAAATCATTATCATAAATCAAAAAATGCAATCATCATAAATCATAAGATACAACATTCTGTGATAGTCATAGGTTACTCAATAAGCAATCAACGTAAATCCTAAGATACAACCAACAAAGTTATAGGTAGCTAAGGAAATATGTAATAGGATCAAAATCAAGCAAGTTAATTTGCTTGATTTTCCAGTTCTGAATGTGCAAAGTTGCTGGAGTACTCAAATATTTCCTTTCTTATCAACATTTCAGTTCAGCAACACATTCAGGCTACTGCGATGATTATTATAAAACTAAAATTCAGTTGCATGCTTTTATATGAATAAGTTATGAGCTGCCAGGTTAACCCTACATTCTTAATTGACATTTTGATTATTTCAGGGGTGGCAGGTTAACCTGCTGTGATAAAGTAGAGAGAGGTGGTTGCTTCAGGCAACACATATTGTGGGTGCAGAAAAGTGAGCGACATGGTACGGTATAGAGCTACAGTATGTGTTTTTAGTTCTGATAAATGCTATTCCGTTGATAATGCCATGGGAAGATTCAACTGCCTGTCTTATCACGTTTTATTTATTTATTAAATTTATATGCAAAGCTTGTCATGTTTTCTGGAAAGTATAGTAGGGGGTAATGGCTAATTCCCATTAGGTAATAACCAGGACTGAATTGTAATAGTTGTAATTATAGTGGCTGTCAGGAATTGGGATGTATTTTAAAAAAATGAACACCCTTCTAAAGCTTCATGTTTGCTTTAATAAAGGAATGCTATTTAAGTATCATATTGGCTCATATTCCTCTGTTTAATATTTTCATCTTCTTCAGACTCATCATTAAAACTAAGACACAGGTAGGTTCAGAACAAGGAACAAGCCACAATTATAGAACATGGAATAAAGAGTTGGAAGGGGTTTTTTAGTCCAACTCCCTGCTCAAACAGGAAACCATATATCCTATATCCATGATGGCGAACCTATAGCACGCGTGCCACCACACTTCCCCGAGCCATATCTGAGGGCACGCGAGGCATTGCCCTATGTCAGTTCCAGCGAGCTTCCGGTAGGCCTGTTGGGTCCATTTTTTGCCATCCACAAGCTCCGGAGGCTTTTCTGAAGCCTGGGGAAGGCAAAAACGACCTCCCTACCGCCCTCCGGAAGGCCAAAAATAAGCTGGAATCCATTTTTTGCCATCCACAGGCTCCGGAGGCTTCAGTGAGCCCTGCACGCATGTGTGTGTGTGGGAGCATGTGGGGGTTGTGTGCGCATGCATGCGGGGAGGGCATTGCATTATGGGTGTGGGCACGCGTGGGCACGCTATTGTGTGCGCATGCACCCTTTTGGCACCTGAGCAAAAAAAGGTTCGCCATCACTGCCCTATATCATTTCAGACAAATGTTTGTCCAGTTTCTTTTTGAAAGGCTTCAGTGATGGAGCACCCACAACCTCTTGAAGGCAAGTTATTCCATTGGTTAATTGCTCTCACCGTTAGGAAATTTCTCCTTAGTTTTAGGTTGCTTTTCTCCTTGGTTAGTTTCCAACCATTGTTTCTTACCTTGCCTACTGGTGCTTTGGAAAATAGTTTGACCCCCTCATCTTTGTAGGAGCCCCTGAAATATTGGAACACTGCTATCATGTCTCTTGTAGTCCTTCTTTTCATTAGACTAGACCCGTGGTGGCGAACCTATGGCACGCGTGTCACAGGTGGCACGTGGAGCCATAGCGGCCGGCACGCGAGGGTTCCCACCGGCGAACCGGAAGTGCGGAAAAACGTACTTCCGGTTTGCCAGTGTGCTGTTTTTTGCACTCCGAAGGGTTCAGGGAAGCTCCCTGAAGCTCCGGAATGCAAAAAACTACAAAACGGACAAACCGGAAGTGCACTTTTTCGCACTTCCGGTTTGTCCGTTTTGTAGTTTTTTGCATTCCGGAGCTTCAGGGAGCTTCCCTGAACCCTCCGGAGTGCAAAAAACAGCACACCGGCAAACCGGAAGTGCGTATTTTCGCACTTCCGGTTTGCCGGTTTCGTCGTCCCAGGCGTAAGCCTTTGCGCGGGTGTGTGTGTGTGTGCGCATGCACAGGGGGCAGCATGGGGGGGTGTTGTGCGCATGCATGGGGGGGAGGGAATGGGTGTGGGCACGCGAGCGCGCGCGAGCGCCCCCCCCCTTTTGGCACGTGAGCCTAAAAAGGTTCGCCACCACTGGACTAAACATACCCAATTCCTGTAACATTCTTCGTACATTTTAACCTCCAGTCCCCTAATTGGGTGAAATCCAGCAGGTTCTGACAGGTTCTGGAGAACCGGTAGTGGAAATTTTGAGTAGTTTGGAGAACCAGCAAATGCCACCTCTGGCTGGCCCCAGAATGGGATGGGAAGGGAGATTTAGCAGTATCCTTCCCCTGGAGTGGGGTGGGAATGGTGATTTTGCAGTATTTTTCCCCTACCATGCCCACCAAGCCACGACCACCAAGCCAAGCCACGCCCACCAAGCCACACCCACAGAACCAGTAGTAAAAAACAATTTGATTTCACCACTGCCCCTAATCATTTTTGTTGCTCCTCTCTGCACTCTTTTCAGGGTCTCAACATCTTTTTTGTATTGTGTTGACCAAAACTGGATGCAGTACTCCAAATATGGGTCTTACTAAGGCTTTGTAAAGTGGTACTAGAACTTCATGTGATCTTCATTCTATCCCTCTGTTAATGCAGCCCAGGATTGCACTGGCATTTTTTTTTTGCTGCCACCGCACACTGTTGGCTCATATTTAAGTGACTGTCCACTAGGACTCCAAGATCCCTCTCTTTACTGGCAGTTATTGTAAGTGTTGAAACTGGGAGGCAGGAATCACTAATCCTCACATCAAGGAAAACTGTTTTTGTAGACATGGGCAGTTGGCAAAAAATGTCACTGTGGCTATTGACTAAAGAAAATGGAGGGAGAGTCCCAGAATTTAAACCTGGGAGCTAATATACATAATATACATATAGAGGGCAAGATTTTAGGTTGTGTTACAAAAAACTCAGACAGTAGTGACTCGTGTGTTCAATAAACCAACTTGAGTTTTGGAAGTAGGAGTTATAAAACGACTGCATGAATGAGGGATTCCTTATTCCTTGCAATAAATCTATTTACTTAACCTTCTCGTAGCTGTTTGGAAATATGAACCAGAGTATTTAAACTGTCATTACTGGTACAAAGCCTTCACAGATCCAGGTTTGGAGAATATAGAAAGAGTAATTCCAGCCATATTATTTCTCTTCCATGTGCAAAACCTGGGCCTTAAATACTTGAATAGAGGACTATGTTCTTTAATGGTATAAATGCAGGCAGGGCTTCCCTTGGTGCCCAGACTCTGACTCTGTTCCTTCTATCCAAATAGGATGTGATAGGGCATCTATCATTATTCTCAGGGGCGGGTTGCTCACTTACCTCGCTGCCGGAGCCATGTGCGTGCATCTCCATGCTTCGTGGAGGTGCTTGCTCGCTACGTGCGCATGCCCCCATGCACGATTTTGCTTCTGCGCATGCGTTGAAGCAAAATCTCACCGAAATCTCGCAAGGGGATGCATGCGCGCACGAGATTTTGGTGCGATTTTGCTTCGGCACATGCGCAGAAGCAAAATTGACCCAAAATCACCGGAAAAAAATGGCGACGTGCCGGGTGGACCGGCAGAGAGGGCTCTGGAGCGGTTATGCAATCGGCCGCCCCCTACCGGAGCTACGCATTGGGCAGCTCCGGCAGGAACCCACCTCTGATTATTCCCATTATTTCTACTTCTCTACAGTTTTTTTTTAAAAGAAAGAATCTAGACCAGTGTTTCCCAACCTTGGCAACTTGAAGATGTCTGGACTTCAACTCCCAGAATTCCCCAGCCAGCATTCGCTGGCTGGGGAATTCTGGGAGTTGAAGTCCAGACATCTTCAAGTTGCCAAGGTTGGGAAACACTGATCTAGACAATGCTGTGGTAAAGAATGACAAAGGACTATTTTATACAGGAGGTTGGTTTGGGCCTAACTAGGGGTACAAATTAACACGTTGGAATAAACATTACTACCTTTAAATAAAAAAGTTATTTTTTACAGAACTTGAAAGTTAAAATGAAACATATTTTTCTATTCTGGTATGTTTTGCTGGACACAGGTAGTCCTCAACTTACAACCACAATTGGGACTGGAAACTCTGTCACTAAGCAGTGCAGTTGTTATGGGAGCCACACCTGATTTTATGATTTTTTTTTGCCACAGTATTAAGGAAATCTGGCTTCCCCCATTGATTTTGCTTGTCAGACGCCCCCTAGGAAGTCTGAAAATGGTGGTGATCATGTGACTACAGGATGTTGCAACCATTATAAGCACATGCTGGTTGCCAAGCATCCAAATCGCGATCACAGGATCACAGGGATAGTGCAGCAGTCATAAGTGCAAGAACCTATCATAAATCACTTTTTTCAGGGCCATTGAAACTTCAAATAGTCACTAAATAATGGTCGTAAGTCAAGATGTACCTGAAGCCAAGTCAACAGGTATAACTCCTGAATTGTTAGGAACAGTGGAGGGTTCCGGTTATTTTTGCTACCGGTGCACATCGCGAGCATGCGCAGAAGTGAACTCGCATTCCATCGGGTGATTTCACTTCCACACATGCTTAGGACGACATTACAAGCCGAAACACAGCTGAGGAGCTTCTCAGCTGTGCTTCGGAGGAAGAATAAAGGTCGGTATTGAAACAAGGGCGGGTGGGAGGGCTTTTTTCCGACAGCTCAGGATGCGGAGAAGCTGGAAAAAAGCACCTAAAAATGACATCATTGCCGGGCTCCTACCGATACGGCGTCCCGCACAGCACTGGTAGGAACCCACCACTGTTTAGGAACAATTAATAAATAATTTGAATAGCAGACCTTGAAATCTTTCAGTCTGATTCTGTGACTCTCTTTCATATCTAAAAAAAGATATGAATAACAATATTTTTGAGTAACAATAGTATTTTAAAATACAATTTTCAATATCTTATTCCCCCCAAGTTGTCTCTGGGCACATTAGCCCTAGTAGTATACCTCCAGGATTTGGCCTACCCCGATACATGTGGGTGACATATAATAGAATTAGAACAACTCATGGGGTGTGTGCTGACTCCTTGCACAAATGGGGAAAGACACCTTCAGCACAATGTGATTGCAGGGCTCCTTGACAGGCTATTCAGCATATAGTGAAGGAATGCCCTAACAGAAGATATCCAGGAGACTGTAGGGACTTCCTCTGCACAACAACAGCAGCTACCTCTTAGAAACGAGGAGAGGTCGACTGTAGACAGTCTAAGGTTAAAGTTTTTGGGGTTTGGGGAAGAAACCACAGAGTCAGGTAGTGCATTCCAGGCATTGATCACTCTGTTGCTGAAGTCGTATTTTCTGCAGTCAGTTTCGAGCGGTTTACATTTAGTTTGAATCTATTACGTGCTTGTGTATTGCTGCGGTTGAAGCCGAAGTAGTCATTAACAGGAAGGACATTTCGGCATATGATTTTATGAACTTGTCTTCATTAGAATCTTTAGCTCAGACAAGAGTGATGCCTAATGAGACCGAGGATTGTCCACATCCAATGTGAATGTGCCTTTTCTATTCAGAGTGATTCAGACCTGTAGTTTTTAATTTTCTCCCCAACCTTTCCACAAATGAACATGCACTTTGCACAGTATGACCCAAACTTGACACTGAGCAGCTGTCAAGGGATTAATACAGCTACTAGCACTGGATTGAGAACTGTTAGTTCTTAGCTTACATCTTAGCCGCTGTATTCTCTATCCCTTGCAGGGGCTTGTTCATAAAGACTAATTGCTGTCTCTGGAACAAGACAGCAATTATTTGAAGGCAGGAACTGATGAAAAGTATCTCTCACATTTACTCACCTCATTCCCATCACAAATTCAACCACGGAGTGTGCTTTCCTCCTGCTGATTGAAAGTTGTATTTTTCTTTTACGTTGCCTTGAACATATTTGTCTCTTTTTGATGGGATCCTTTATGGAATAATAGTCAGCAGCCTCTTGGCTACTTTGCAGATGAAAGCAAATGTATCTTGACCTTTGGTCTTGGATGGGTTGCACTGCCCCAGTTGAAACCGGTGCGTAATCTAGGAAGTCCTCCCGGACTCATGACTCCTGCTTGAGGAGCAGGTGGCAGATGTAGCTAGGAAGAGCCGAAGTGGCGCAGCAGTTAGAGTGCAGTATTGCAGGCCACTTTAGCTGACTGTGATCCGTAGGTCAACAGTTCAAATCTCACCGGCTCAAGGTTGACTCAGCCTTCCATCCTTCCGAGGTGGGTAAAATGAGGAGCCAGATTGTTGGGGGCAATATAAATATACATTGCTTACTGGTGTAAACGCTTAGAGAGTGCTTGCACTGTGAGATGGTATATAAATGTCATAAATAAATAAATAAATAAATAAATAAATAAATAAATAAATAAATAAATAAATAAATAAATAAATAAATAAATAAATAAATAAATAAATAAATAGGAAGGCCTTTGTTCAACTTCAGGTTGTGTGCTAGGTATGCCCCTTCCTGACTGGAGAAGCCGTCCTTTCAGTCACTCAAGGCTGTTTCCTGGAGGGATTACTACAATGCGCTCTATATGAGGCTATCCTTGAAGACTATCCAGGAGCTACCACTGGTTCAGAATGTAGTGGCATGAACAGTTCTGGGCACCCCTACTAGGGTTGTTCATGTGACATCCTTGCTATGCAAGCTACATTGGGTGCCAATTTGCTTCCAGATTCAATTCAAGGTATTGCTTATCGCTTTTAAAACCCCTCATAGCTTTAGGTTACCCAAGGAACTAGCTCATCCCAATTACATTGACCAACCCCACCTAGACAGGGAGGGAGGGCATGCTGTGGATTACGCTGGTTAAAGAATCACATACTTACATACTAGGGCAGTTCTTTGCCATTTAACCAAGAGTTCCAGTAAGTGAAAGAACTCTTTCCTCATAGCAATAGCACTTAGACTTCTATAGTGCTTCATAGTACTTTTACAGCCCTCTCTAAGCGGTTTACAGAGTCAGCCTATTTCCCCCAACAATCTGGGTCCTTATTTTACTGACCTCGGAAGGATGGAAGGCTGAGTCAACCTTGAACCTGGTGAGATTTGAACTGCTGAACTGCAGCTAGCAATCAGCTGAAGTAGCCTGCAATACTGCACTCTAACCACTGTGCCACTTCATCCTTGCCTATTCTTCCTAGCTGTGTTCCTTTTGTCCCCCATGAAGAACTGGAGGCTGCACAGGCCTGAAGCTGAACGGATCACTTTGCGTTGTACTTTAGTGAGCTGATGTTGTCTTAATCCGCAACTGTGAGAAGTAATCTTCAAAGAGACACTCAGTACATTACACAAGGGGAGGTCAGTTGGCAATGGCTGTTCATTGGGAAAAGGAACAAATCACCAATTTGAAGTCAGAGCAAGTTTTTAAGCTTGGGAGCACCCTGCTGGGAGATTACTTAAGAAGCTGAAGGTCAAGGATCTTGGGATAGGAATGGCATGGAATCACTTTATACAAAATGCAAAAGAAAAGAATTAATCTCTTATAAAAGAGGTGAGCAATCCGTCTTTGACCCCCTTTAGCAGAGGGAAGATCTGTTGAGTGCAACAGAGTGGGTAGAAGTATGTTTCCACCATCTGTTTTTTCTTCCAAGCTAGAAGAAAAGATGAGAGCACTTATCAGAAGAGTGGCCTGATTCCTTTGGAAGGAAGGATTTGGAATTACTCCAAAGACTACCATATTTTTTGGAGTATAAGACGCACCTTTTTACCCGCCAAAAGAGGGTGAAAACTTGGGTGCGTCTTATACACCGAATGTAGCCCCACCCAGCCACCCCCACTCTTTGGTCTCTGCCTCCCACCTCTTTATTTACCTCTTTGCAGCAAACAGCGCAGTGCCTGATTAGCACAAGCAGGTCATTAGCAGCCTCCCCGACACACAGCTGAGAGGCTGCCTGGCCACGTGCTAAAATGAAAGTGAAACTACGGTAGCTGCAAGGAGGCAAATTGGGGAGGTGAACTGCTGGCAATGTTGGACTGCTGAAACTGCAAGTAAGTCAATAACTATAAATGTCTATAGAATGTTCAAATTATTAGACTTATTTTTTAAAACTGCTTTATTATTGTTCTAGACAACTTAACAAAATGAAGAAGCTTTTCAAAATAAATGCTTGATCTGAAGAGGCCTAGTGCTTTTGTATCTTCTTTTAAATAGCAGAGTACTACTTCTCAATCTTATTTATTGATTCTTATTATTCCTATATCTGCTTTAGTGTACTGGAAAGAAGCAGAAATATTTCTCAGAAGTATTTCCTTTCTTTAAAGAAGAAAACATAGTATGGATGTTTATAACTCTTCTCTCCAACATTTGCAAATCTACTTACAGTATTTTCTTTTAGCAGCCACTGCAGTGTCTGATAATTTTAAGATCTAGACAACTAAATATCTAAATAGCAGCATGTTTATGGCAGTTTTAATCAGAATGAAG